>JAMJFZ010001816.1:5767500-6367500 GCA_026225945.1 Cricetomys ansorgei
ACTATTTTTGTCCTTGCCTGCCCTTAATCCTTATTTGATTAAAGTAGCACACGCTTAATTGAACCGGGTTTTCCTCAACGTCCTCGATTCTAAATATCAAAGGCAGCCATGGGACTGCTGTGGTGATTTCAGCAGGCTCCATGGATTCAACGGACGTTTCTGAGATCATCAGTAAATTGGCATAATCCACAGACTGTCAGTGCCTCTCCCCCTTGGAGAGCCAGTGCTGCCACGCCCCACACATCTCTTCTGAGCACAAGTCCCCTTGTCTCTCATACTTCTTGCCAGCAATGAAAGAGAAGTGAAGAGGACAGTGGTGTGAAGAGGAAGTGTGAAGCCTATTAGTCTCCTTCCTCACAGGCTGGAGTCTTTTTCAGTCTTGTACTCTTTGAAAAGACTTCACAGTGCTCTTTGATTGAAGCCCCGTTGCATTGATAAGAAAGGGTTCTGCAGCATTTGAAAAGGAAAAAGAAAAACATGAGCCCCTGTCAACACAGCCTTTCAGAGAAGCCACAGGAATTATTGCAATGCTTTCACTAAAGCACGGACTGTGAAGATTCCAGAAAGGGGGGCTGATCCTTTATTCTAAATCCTAGCAATCTGACACAGAAGTGACTTTTCCACCAATGGACATTTCAGGGGGGTCTGTGGCGTCCATACAAGGCAAAACCCCTAGCATAGGCTAAGTTGATGGAAGAAGAGGCTGATTTCAACAGGATTCTAGATCTGCCTTAACAAAGCACTACAAACTGTGTGGCTTCAGATGACAGAATATTTGTTTCTATAGCTCTGGAGGTTACAAGTCCAAAATCAAGATGTTGTTATGATTGGTTCCTTCTGGAATCTGAGAAAGAACTTGCCCCATGCCTCTCTTCTAGGTCTAGTGGTTGTTGGTAATCCTCTGGGTCCTTCAGTTACTGCATCACTCTGATCTCTGCCCCCTGCACTGATTGTCATTCTTTTGAATAAGTTTGCCACTCCTAAAAAGTCCTTCAAGCATGCCCTGCCTTAATCCATGATGACCTTATCCTGACTCGAATACCTCTATAGAGCCTCTATTTCAAAATGAGGTCATAATCATAGGGACCATGAACTATGCATCCAAAATCCACCTAGGAGATAAAGTCTAATGCGCAAGCTCTTCCATAATACACAGTAGCCTGTGACACTCTCAGTTCTTTCTTATCGTCTGCATATTCAGTCCTTTCTAGACGATTCTCACATCCAGTACTTTTATAAATATTTCTTCAAGTCTTTACTTCCTAGGAGAATTAGTCAGCTAAATCAACAGATGCTGAGAGGGGCAGTGGTTCTTAGTCAATGATTGCCACTCACTATGTACTATGGGTCTTGTGTGGGTGTGTTACCATATTTTATTTTATTTTTTTTAAGCAGGGGACAATTTATTGTGAATAAGAGGTAAAAAACTAAATCCACATCAAAGCAAATCAAGGCTATCTGTTCACTAGAACACAAAAAGATCTTGCCTTTTGAGTATATAAAAGAATGGGGTCATGAAAAGCAATGAATCTAGTCAAAAACAGTCAACACTGGAGCATTATCCTGAGGACCATGGTGACTGAAGAATGTTTTTATGCACCCTGAGAAGTATCACTATCATGGGATGGGACTTGTGTCCCAATTACTAGCTATTTGTTTATGTTATCTTGAGATGTTCAAACCTTTTCAGTGTGCCTTCAAATCTGCTCATGCCTAGCACAGGAAAATGTTGAGAACCTTCATTTTCATTCTTAGGTAGGGATCAGATGCCCCACCCCCAGCACCACTTTCACTAAACAATATCTTCTGTGTTTGTAGATGCTGAGCTGCGTGAATAACTGAAACTGAAAACCTCAGGATTGTAAAGGAATTATTCAGGGAAGCAGGTAATTTTTGTAATTTACCTAGTGGTGTGTTTCATGTATATGGGAGACGGATCTCACTCAGGAATGAGATAGTGTCACTCGACATTTCCTCATTTAGAGGTCCAGAATTCTGGTCCCAAAACTTTGAGACTGTCATTTCTGAAGCACCTCTAGGGTCTCCAGTCATGACTATGAATCCAGAAATCGTATGAATAGAAATTTGAGCTCAAGATGGATGAAGGTTAAGAAAATTGTGCAGGATCCCATCCCTAGACAAAGAACTGCAGGCAATTAGTGACTGCTGGGAGAAGAATTAGCTTCTCCCGGGGTGAGCCTCTTATTGGTTTTCCAGTGCAGAGTGGTCAGCACTGAAACCACATAGATACAAACAACAAAACAGACTCAGGAGGTTGTATTTTTATATCTGTGCATACATATACTATAGAATATCTTGTAAAATAAACACAAAATTATTAAAAAATAATAATAATAAAATTGGGGGTTCTGACAGTGTGGTTCAACGGATAAAAGTGTTTGCGGTGACCTGTGTTTGATTCCCTAGAACCCGCATAAAGACGAAAGGACTGGCTCCTCCAAGTGCTCTCTGGCTTCTGTATGAACACCATTGTGCATGTCCCTGCCCCCAAATACACCACACACACACACACACACACACACACACACATACTGATAATAAGAAACTTTTTTTTTAATTTTTAAAAGATGAATGAAGAGCTGCGTGGCACAACACTAATTCCCACCCCCACCTCCTACCCAACAGATAAAGTTGTAAAAGAATCCTTTGATCAGCTATTTCTCCAACCAAGAGAGATAAAAACAAAACCAAGGGAGGACATATAATGAAAGGAAAAGCAGAGGAACTCAAGTACTGTTAACTCATTCGTAGCTGTTAACGCCCGTGAGAGCTGATCTTGGAACCCATCTCCCCGTGGAATTTCCACACAATATGTTCATAGATGACACTTAACACAGTTCAGAGACCCATCCACTCTCAGAAAACCAAATCATACTAAGTGAAAGCAAGTGAGAAAACACTAGAGAAATCAAAGTGGGTAGTGGCGGGTGGCCCAATGATCAGCCTCACCCCTTTACCAACCCTTTCTCCTCTAACCCCCAAATACTGAGTCCTCCACCTTTGACCCTGAAAGCTAAGTGAACGGTGGGGCAGAAGATGAGAAGCCAGGTCATAACAGCCTTCCACCACTCTCTAAGAATAAGCCATTGCAATACTATTTAAGATCGTATGTCCTCATATCTTACTGAGAATCTAGGTCAGATATAGAGACATTATGAACTAAAAGCCGAATGACAATGCCCTAAGTTTGTGGAGGAAAAAGAATCTGAGATTCGAATTGTATAGAATTTGTCTCTCCTGATCTAACCCTTCACAACGTTCTCCTTTACAGCCTCCTCCTTACTTCTTTTCACAAAGTAGGGCAGCCATAACTTCCAGGTCACTGTGCTGCTGCCGTTATCACCAGAATAACCCATTTCCTTCACTGTGCTGCCAGGTTAACTGTAGTTCTCAGTTTTTAAATGTTCAGGACCACCTTGTAGAAGAGATGTGAAGCCATTCGGCTCCTTCTTCCTGGACACACGCAGCCAGATCTCCCTTGTTAGTTCCTTTTGTAGTTAGGCATGGGCATGAGACAGAACTCTAACCAGTGAGTTATGAGGAATGTACACAACTCACAGGTCTGACTCATGAACTATCACACACAGCAGCCATGGCACTTGATCCATGCACTGGTTTGAGGCTGCAGACATTACAACCTCGGAAATCACCAGCCTTGGCAAAGATGGCAGAGTCACAAGATAGAAGGGAACAGGGTCCTGTGTCACACGCAACTGGTATTCACCAATCGATAGCACCATTTAGGAGCTGGGAGTGTAATTAAGTAGCAGAGGGAATACCTAGCATGTGTGGGACTCTACAAAAACAAGAAACATCGTTTGTGGATATTACACGAGAAATAAATATGTGTTTGAGAATTTAAACGTTCATTCCTCAAGCTTGTTTGTTAGAGCAACGGCTCTATCTTGACATTCACCTTCTTTATAAGGTACCCATAATAGAAGTCATGTACTATCCTAAGCCATTGTTCATTAAAACAATTCCCTGAGCATTTGTGCTCACAAGACACTGCAGAATATGTGGGAAAAAAGGATTCCTCTTTGATAATAAAACTTCACTAAAATCGGGCTCCATGTTACTGTTCAGAGTAAATCAAACAACCTATAGAGACAGACCGAGTTGAGACCCAGTCTCGCAATATTCTGTCAATGTGGTACATATTAACTTTTTATATTTTTAACCCAGAAGACTTATTTGAAGTTGAGATAATTAATTAACCCAATTAATTATTGGTGTAGAGTTGCAAGGAGTTCAATCAAAGCACTTATCACAGGGCCTTGCATACAGCAGATCTTCAACAAATAGAAGCCATTGTCATTACTATTTATATTGACGAGTAGCTGCCTGGCTGAAGCCTTTAAGGTATAAGACCACTTTCTACAAATATGTTGTCATCACTTCACGTCTATTGTGATGATTAACCTTCATGAAAACTTTGTGCGGTAAGCTGGGACGATTGCATTATTTACTTTTAATTACACAGAGGACCACTGGGTTTTCACACTGTGAATTCATATGTCTAATTGGTCTTCATATGCTCATGCTTGTGATGGCGACTGTTATGCACTGAAGGGAAGCTGTGGCTAGTACCAGTTTTGTTATTCACTGTGACTTCCAAAACTCTACAGATGTGGATGAAATCTATAAACATTTCTCTGAAATCTACAAGAATGATCTATATCAAACAGGCCCTCAAAGAAAGCAGTTAATAAATTAAGTCCTTTTTGATAGCTAGGCAGTGTGATTCTGGTCATCTTGATTGGACCCTGCCACTGGAACATAGCAGATAGGTCTAAGAGAAACCTTAATTGCCAAGTTGATGGATAGCAGCCAAGGACTGGAGAACCCCTATAGTGTTCCCGTGACACCCCACCCCGCAACCTTCAAAACAGTCACATCGAGATTTTCCGGTTTCAATCGGTGTACCTAAAGGTAAGCTACGCAGCCATCCAGGTTTATCTCACAAAGCAGTCAAGAAGATCAAATTCCAAGATAGATCCAAAGTGTTACGTAAGTGCAGAGGAATATAACTAAGGTTCTTAAAGTCACTTCTGTCATCAGTACCGCTGTAGTTTTTCTTTTCCCCTCATCAGCTGGGAGATCCTACGTCACGTTCTTGCTAACGACATAATCATGAGTTAAAATATTATTAAGAAAAAATTTTAATATCACATGTTATATAAATATAAATCTATGTATTATTACATTGACTGTGGCTTGGAAACACACCCAAGCTTGAGTCATTTCTTAGACAATTCCATAATAAAACCCTTGGTTTCATTCAAGCTATGACTGTATCACACACGAGCAGTGTTAGTGGGTGATAAATCAAATTTCACTTTCCCAACATTGTTTCAGCATTGAGTAGACTCTTAAGCAGCCATGGAAATGAAAAGCAGGAATTGGGAGGGGAGAGTGGAGTGAGAGCCCAGATAAGAGAAATAGGTTGAAACTAAGCTGGAGGGAATGCAGCTCATTTACTCTGCACATAAATCATTGCCCTGACTACATCTAAGAAAGGCTGAAAGAAAGTGATCAAGTTAAAAGTGTCACCAGAAGACCTGCCAGGTTTAGAGTTAAACCAGCTCCTGAAGTGACACTTATTTGGGAGATTTTCACCTTAGACAAAATCAAAGCTTTCTTTCAAGCTCAGATATTTAAAGTCACTAGTGCCGACATTCACCTCCTGAGGATTTATTAACAGAATTTTAGAATAAAGGCTCCCAGCCTCACCAGCGTGGGTTCAGCCACTCACCCCAACACATTAATCAAAGAGATGGGTAATGGTGAAAAACACCAAAAAATCATCAGCTTGGCACATTGAGAAGATAGTGAATGAAGAGACTCGGTGACCTCAAGTTCACTTCTAACACACTGACATGGTACTGCCTCAGGTTGAAATAGAGGAAGAATTGCTGTAGGGGAAAAGATGTGTGCATTATGAAACTGTCCTGCCCAAGGTGTGGGCTGGTAGCTCATTTCTGATTCTTCAAGATAACTCAAAGAATGTTTTACTGCTTGAGGGGCGCAACCTTGGGAGTTATTCCTGTCTCAGGGTACAACTCTGCTATGAGAGATAATTGCCCTCGTTGGGTCTGGGGATTGTCTCGTGAAGCTTTGCTGTTTCTGTAATCCAAGATGACCACAAGTTTAGGACAAAGATTCTTGTCTTTGATGGAGGGTGAAATAGATAGACAATGCCAGTTTTCCCTGTGGATGCTCTGGAATGGTTAATATGTCAATGTACAGAGATGAGCAGGTGCCTAAAGTAAGGAAGATAGATCCAAAGTGAAGGCAGAGATGCTGGACTTCCAATCTACTTTAGGTTCCCATGTAGGCACAGACAAGGACTCAAGCACATTTTAGAAAAATCACTATCTGTTGTAGGTTCAAGCTTAAAGAACATCAGAGAGCACATAAGGAATCCCAGCTCTGAGCTTTGCCAGTCCCCTTGAACCCCCACAACTGTCTCTTATGGTCAGCCAATCCTCTTCTTGTGAAGGCAGCATAGAAACACAGAGGGAACCTGGGGGTTTGGGGAGCATGGTATCATTTCCAGTTGTAGGATTAGGACTGTGTGTCTTCCAGTCCATTCCTCTTTCTGAGAGAAACACGCCTGCCTCTAAGAGTCATGGAAGGTGTGATGTGGCTTTCCACCTTCCTGGGAGAGAGCCTGAATGGACAAGGCAGGCTTTGCCTCTCTGTCTGTGGTTCCACATCCCACACTCCTACAGCCTCCACTCTTCGGTCCATTTCTGAATAACCCCTCCTTCTTATATTGACAGAGTCAAACTCCCTGCTGGTCAAGGGTTTAATCTGTAACATCACAGGTGGATCTCACTAATACCTGCCCTCAGTGCTGTGCAATGCTCTTGATTCAATTTGCCTCTGCCTGTAAGAAATTGTGGGGTTTTATTTTTTGTTTTATTTTTCCCCCCACTCAAAGAGTGTATTCGGCCTGCTTTGGAAGAAAATCTTACTAATTTGATACTCTTATCCGTGAATTGTTATATTCCCAACTTTTATCTGAGATACAATTGTTGTTTATTAAAATGATTTCATAAGTGCTTTTCTTTTTGCCAAAGGAGAAATCTGGAACGGCAGATTTTAGAGCTAAAGCAGCTAAAACTTGAACCACAATGAGGTTATTGAAAGAACAGTAACTGGGCAACAGTAACCCTCGGGTTCCTGACCCTCTTCAGCCAAAACAGCACTGAGAAGTTTCTCATCCTGCATAGTTTCAGCCTCAGTTCATTACAGGAAAGCAAGGGAACTAGAAGACCTCTAGGGTTCCTCTTAGCTCAGGACTTTAATGACCTAAAATACTATGCAAGGATACACGCTCTTTTACTGGGATAAGAACTTGCTGAGAAGAAAGGAAAGGGGAGGAGCTACATGTGGCAAAGTCGTTCTCCAGTTCTAGAAACTTTTCACAGACCACTTACTTCAATCTTTAAAACCTCGCAGCAGCAATTCCTACTACTGCCGAATCCCACAGATGAAGGAAAGTCAACGTTTAGCTAAATCAAACCATTTGCACAATGTCATGGGCTAAATGGTTATTAGTACCACTCTCCCTAAAATATGTTGGCTCACAAACTCCTACTGTGAAGGTGTTTGACATTATAGCCTTTGATATCTCTAAATAATTACTTTAGAAAAGATGAGAGTGTGGTCCTCATCGTAGAATTAGTACCTCACAAAATGCTTCTAAGGGGTTTGCATTATCGTGGTCCAGAAGACCGGGTTACAGGAGACTCGGAGACAGAAGACTGAGGAAGGAGGTCATTTCCCATCATCACTAGGGAAAGAGAAGAACCACCAGTGCTGAGCTCACTTTCTCTTCTGTATTCAGTGGGAACTCCAACCCAAGGAACGGTGTCACTCATATTCAGAGTGAGTCTTCCTCCTTCAGTCAAACTTCTCTGGAGATGTGTCTCCTGGGATTCTCCAGTCAGGTTGATGAAGGAAATCAAGCAACACAGTGCTTTTTGTTTTCAGCAAGCACCAAAGAAGCCGTGTCTGTCTCTCTCTCTCTCTCTATCTCTCTCTCTTGCTCTTCCTCACACTCTCGCTCACTCCTGGGAGAAGATACAGAAGGACCTCAGCCATCTGCAAGACCAGGAAGAAAGTTCCAGCCAGGAAACACATCAGCCAGCACCTTCATCTTGGACTCAACTCTGGATGAAGCGAGTGCTTCTCCTTCTGCCACCCAGGCTACAGCGCTCTGTGAGAGCAGATCAGCTAAGACGCCCTAACGTTAGAGCCGGATCTCAACTCTATTTGAAAAATACACGCCAAACGAAAGTAGAGCAGGATGTCTGGAGAAGCTGTGCTCACTGCAGCCTGTTAAAAGCCAATGCTTCCCATGTTTCAGGGCTGCTACTCTGAAGGCAGGATCAGAAATTAAACGGTGTTTATGTCAGTCTGCCCACAACTGTGTAGCAAATCACCTGGATCACTTGATGTGAGAGGCAGTGTTCTAGAAGCTACCTCACTCTTCATAAGCATCTGGGGAGCTAGCAGTACTTGCCACCTAACCCAGCCTTTAAAAAACAATCCTTCTAGAATAAACACTGATCTCTTCTGCGGTGTTTTGGTTTTTGGTTTCGTGTGTGTGTGTGTGTGTGTGTGTGTGTGTGTGTGTGTGTGTGTGTGTGTGTGTGTCTGTTTCCAAATTGAAGTTTCCACTGAGTGAGGAGTTAGAAGTTCAGAGCTCTGAGATGTTCCGCACATGCGACCTGTAAGCCAAGGCAGCACCAGGTGTTTATGGTGGGGAAGGAAATTGGTGAGAGACAATGATAAGAAGGAGAAGAGGCAGATGAGGGAAGCAGCAAACTTCTCCCTTTCCTAGAGAGGAAGGAATCTGTTCTTGGCTCTTGGCTCGAGTTAGGCTGCTAGAGCTATTATTTATAGCTTCCAGTGTCCCAAGTCGGTGATAGGACTCATGTGGGAAGGTTACCAGGAGCAGGGACTGCCACTGGGGGATGGGGGATGGAGAGGCATTGCCAGAGCAGATGGTGGCCCTGGGAGCTGTCGTGGCAGCCAAGAAGAGCTCAATCAGAGTGGATTCTGTTCTGCTTTGGGGCATCTGTTTCCACGCTAGGGCTGAGCCTGAAAATCTGCTGATACCAATCTTTCCTCCCAAGCCACATCAGTGGCCAGCTCAGCATCCAGGCCCCACAGCCCTGCAGGCAGGAGGCACTGAGCTGTAGCAGAAAATCAGAAATTCTCCTCCCTGACTCTTTAAAGGAACGATCTAAGTTCACTTCTCGAACAGCAGCAATTTGGACTGAATTTCGTCTTGAGCACTGAGCAGCAAAAGCATCAAATTCGGTGACCCCCGCACTGTGTCAGTTGGAAAGTTACCGGAGGAAGCAAGACATCTCTGCCAGTGCCTTTCTCCCTGATGGATGCGCTGCAGCCCCAGCTGCTGCTTCATGCATTCCGTGCTACTATGGACAATGGTCGTTTCTAAGAAAGCACTAAAGAAAAAGAACTTACCACCGCACACACTGCATTCCGAGCCTCTGCTGAGCCCATCTGCAGGAGGCAGAGTACATTATGGGTCACAAAATCTCATCGTTTTAGATCTGTCTATATTTCAGAAACCAAGCCATGTGTCTGGAATATCTAGAATATGAAGATGCAACAATCAGAGTGGGTTTTTTTTAATTTCTTTTATCTTTATTTTTGTTCTTTGAGATCACCATTACATCATTTTCCTCTTCCCTGTTCCTTTCTCCAAGCCCTCCCATATTTTCCTACTTTCTTTCAAACTCACGACGTCTTTCTACATGAATTGTTGCATATGTATATGTGTGTGTGTGACATAATTACAGCCGGCTCCATCTTTACAAGGGTACACGCATATATATTTTCAGGGATGATCATTCACTATTGACTAGTCAGTTGGTGTGCTCTTCCCTGGGGAAGACTATTTCTCCCGCTGACAGCATTCCTTAGTTGCCCCCGGTATGACTTAAAACAAACTGCTCCATCCATCATTTCAGTTCCCATGCTTTGACACATCTTGCATTTCAGTTTCTGGAGCCCCACATGGACATGACACTTCCTGTTGGAAGGCAGGCTGTGAGGACAAAAGCCCGAGTGTGAAATTGTAGGTTTAGCGTGAGCTCTGCTGTCTACGAACACAAAGAGCCACTTCAGCCCCGGGTCTGTTCCAATGGGAAGGTCAGCCGCATGAGCACCCCATCCAGCTATGAGCTGAGTGATTTCTCCTGAAAAGTTGTATGCAAAAGTGTAGTTGTTACCCACTGTGTGGGCTCCCCAAGAAAGGTAAGAAGGCATATTCATAGGTGCAAACCTTGCTGGACCTCAGCAGAGGGAATTACCATCATGGCAAGTGCCATCCTTGACAGTGGAGCCCTGAGCATCTCATCTCAGTGGTTTTATTGATCCCTAAGCTCCTCAGGTGTTCTACTGATACTATGTGCAGATCATGAGCAATCAAGCTTCCCCTCACATAAAGCCAACACCTGCAAACGATACAAATGCCAAGGCCTAGGCAGCCCTTTTCCCAACAATATACAAAACAACCATTTTACACCTATCTAAAAATAAACTTGTGCAACACAAAAGTCTGGTAGCAAAGTGGAAATTTTTCAGAAAGTGGTGGTACTGGAAGCCCCCCACTCCTAGCTAGGCCTGACTCTTGGAGTCTGTCACACAGCAACCTGCTCTGTTTGTCTAACAAGCAAGTAGAACAGGGAATATTTTTGATACACTGACCTCCTTATTCATCCTCTGGAAAAAAAAAAAAAAAACAACTAACCCAGTCCCTGCCACCCCTGGTCCTCTCACTTCCTTCCTGAGCAAAGCGTTCTCTGTACCCTCTGGTCCACACTGAACGTGGGCGGCGAGACAAACAGGAAGCCTCTGGGCCAGGCAGGGCAGTGGAGAAGTAGAGAGTTGTGCATGCACACCCGGGCCCTGGGCCACCTTGGAGAATCCCAGCCTTTGTGTGGGGGATCTTGAGAGACCAACGAGCAAGGTTCTATGTGCCCTTTGCAGTGACGGTCCAGGCAATTAAACAGAGCAGAATCTCTGGCCAGCTCCCATTACTGACAAAAATACTACCCCAGACGGAGTGAGCAGCAGATGCCAGCATTCCACTGGACAGAGCCAGGGCGAGAATCCAGGTCTCCCCAAAACTCCCTATTTCTACTCCTCACCTCTTCTTCTACAAAGTGACAGGAAAACATCTAATCATGGAAAAGTTGGAGAATGGCTTCTCCGAACCAGGAACTATGCAACTTCATGTGTTCTGACCACGGGCCTCCTGAGGCATCTGGCCTGCTACACCAAAGGTAGCCCTCTTTGCACGGTGCCAGCTGAATGGTCTGAACTGGGAACAAAGCTCAAGTCCCTGGGACCTGTCAGATAGCAGTGTCCCTTCGCAGCTCACACAACCTGCTGCTGCAGTGCAACCATGGGGAAACTTGTAAAAGGGAAATTGTGGTCCAGCACTCGCAGCCCACGGGCAAGGCAGCAGCGTTGAGCTGAGGTTACAACATCTTCGCACAAGCCCACGCTCTCACCCTCACAGCCGCTGGTCAAAAAAGTAATGGGGATTTTTCAGACGCAATCCGCACTAATTTAAGCTGGTGTTTCAATGGTTTACAAAGAAAAGCAGAACATTTTTTAAACTTCTTCAGATTGTGGATCATTATGTAGAACAGAACCTAGATTAGTTCTTGGTGCCACGTTCTCTTCAGGAAATGCATATTCATAGATAATTTCCTGCCTCTAAAATGATTTGTGTGGGTCCCCCAGCTGTGATACTCACCTTGTTCCTTCCTATGTACCGAGAAAATGGTGATCGCTCTCCACTACCTGCCAAGGGCTACAGTGGATCTTCAGTGTCTCTCAAAGGCCTGTATGTCAAGCTAGCCCTCAGGATGCTACTGGGTGTGGTTGAAAGCTAAAAGATGGAGCTTGTGTGTCAGGTCCCTAGGTCACTGGGGTGTGACTTTAAGAAGAATAACAGGAAGCAAGAGAGTGTCTTCCTCTTTCTCTCCTCCCTCTTCCTCTTCTACTCTCTCTCTCATCTTCCCTGCTCCCTCCTCTACTTCCTTGGCTCCTGTCCATGAGGTCAGCCGTTTTGCTTTGTTGCGTTGTCCCACTATGATGTGTTGCCTTAACACAGAGCCAAAGCAATAGGATCAAGCAGTTATGGATTGGAATGCCAAAAACTAGGAGCAAACACAAGCTTAGCTTTTTTTTTTTTTTTTTAACCCCAGACAGGATCCCATGTATCCTAGGATGGTTTTAAACCTGTTGTGTGGCTGAGGATGCCCTTAAACATCTGGTCCCCTTGTGTGGAAATTACAGACATGCGCCACCACGCTGCATTTGTGTAGAGCTAGGGATCAGACAGGCCTTTACACAGGCCAGACAAGCATGCTACCTGCTGAATTAAGACCACCCCACCCCCCTGTTCCTGTAGAAGTTGATTACCTCCAGGGCATAAAACTGCCTAACAAACCAGACACCTCCAGCACATCGGGGGAGGTATTTTACCCCATCATCTAGCTGAAAACAGGAAACTTTCTGGCTGTATGCTTTGTCCCAAATCTTGCATCTGGCCACAGGTTCCAGGCCTGACTCTGGATCTGGTTTCTTTCCACTATGCCGCTCCATTTGCCATCTCTGGTGCAGCTGGTCAAAGCTCATTCAACCACTTGTCTCTTTCCCTTAAAGCAAAAAGGCAGATGTCCCAGTACCACTGCCCTCTTGACACTCTCTTGACCACAGACTCAAACTCACCAAAGTGATTCTATTATCATCCTTCCCCTAAAACACTAACCAGAGAAAGGTGAACAGCCTCCTCTTCTTTACGATTCCTAGAGGTTCTCTTTATGATACAGTCACGGTGCTAGTTTGTAACACGTAGCATGGACCAGCTGGTAGCAGATAGGCTTTTGTTCCTATAACACCTATAAATGTCTGTGTTTATCAGTGTGCCTGCTTGAGCTATAATCCTAGAATAATAGAAGACTAAGCTTTTTAATTTGATTCAATATACAACGGTCACTCAGCATTAGGTGCCTCATGAACGTGTGGTCTTTAGATAGTGATGATGATGATGATGACGATGATGATATAAAGACCAGGGACCATCCTAAAAAAGCACCCAGGCAGACACCATGAAGATGCTCAACAGAGAGTTGTTACCAGAGGTCACCCCAGAGCTAAAGATAGCAGGGTCCCTATGAACTGGCTTCCTCTGATTGTAGTAGATAAAGGGATCAAGTGGCAGGAGATGCTCAACGGCTTTGGGAAGCACCTGCTTCGGGAAGAAGTATCTGTTAACACAGAGAAGCATCCCCTGCTTCCCACACCAGGAACCAACCAGCTCTGAGTCATAATTTACCAAGCTCAGAGCCAAGATGACAGGCTAGAGAATAAATCAACACAACCTCCCCAGCCGGTGCGATGGACTGCTGCTGGTGTAATGATGACATGGTGAGCATGACACCAACTGGAGGCTGGGGAGCTGGCACGGCGAGCCTGTTCGTGAGTGAGTCACGGCTTGGCTGCCCCTGCCAGCAGTACATGTCCTTTGTCCCGTGGTCAAGCCCATGGAGCACCATCAGTGCAGGGACATGCCTAGTCTGAGAATGAAACAAAAGGAGAGACAGTAAACATAAGAGCGAGCGGATACATTTGCACGGCCAGATGTGACCTCCTCAGAAGGCACTCAAGCCTGCGAACGCTTTTTAAAATACTCAGAAACTTTTTTTCCTGAGAATATTCTCTAGATAACACAAAAATTACCTTCGGTTTCTAAAGCAATTAGACTTAAGTGATTGCAACTGTATGAATAGCTGAGGGTTTGCAGAGTCCGCAAATCGCTCATCCCGGACCGCCAGCCTTGCCGCCGTTCCGAGGTGCACTTAGGACACTGTCTTTTCATTGCGATCGTGGTTTGCTGAGTGCTTTTAGTGAGAATAAATAAGGCTTTGAAGTAATAGCACAGAAAATTTATAAATTGGAAGCCTATTTTTTACTTTTAAAATAATTTTACACTTATAAGCAGTTGGAGGTCAATAGCTTCCCGTCTTTTAGAAAGTAATTTTGGGAAGGAAAGTCTACCTCAGTTATGAATGCTTTCTAGACTGCTTAGAAAGGGAGCCCAGAAATCAATCCACAGACTCATATTTCAACTGTCTTGTCATTTTTTATATTTCATTCCATACCTCATAGAGATGAGACTTGGAAAAGAATAAAATGTGCCTTCCGAATCATATAACCTTATAGTGTTTTAATTGCAGGTGGAGGTGACATCTCATGGAGAAGATGTTACAACTCAGAGAGAAAAAGGTTGCATGAGTTGCGGGCTACACAGATGGTAGTGTGGAAAGACGCATGACCATTAAAAACGTCATGTCTCAGTATGTGGTATTGCTACAGATTAATACACTCACGTCACTGCGTGTGTTTAATTATATGGCATAGTCTTGTGATAAACACAAACTGCTGTCTTCTGTATTAGAGTACACATTAGTAATGATGCTATTATTTCTGCATTTGAGGTTAAGTGAGAAGGTTAGTGTTCCGTGTTTGAAGATGAATCACGCACACTTCTCTCTGGCACTCATGTCTAAATAATTTTCAGGTGCCTCCCGTGGTCTTCAGGCACAGAGGGAAGCAGCCTATGTCCACACCACAGTTCTATCAATTACTAATTTTCTGGTTGAAAAGTTGCTTAGCTGACTGCTCTGTGCCTGGTTGTGCTCACTGCAGAGTGGGGATAGTAATGTCTCCCACTAGAAGGGTTTAGCAAGCTCCATGGACGGCATTTAGAACAGTGTCTAGCATACAACGCAGTCTACAGAAGCATTAGCTCTTTGTATTACAATGACGTCTTTCACATGAAAAACGTTTCCATTTCTTGGTTCCTACTGCTTCCCCAAGTCACCCAACAGACAAGATGCAGGGGTCCATGTTCCTGTCATATCCCCCTGACTAGCTGAATTCAGACTGGTTATCTGCTTTAGTGACTCCCACTTTCGGTAAATATTCCTATCATAGAACCCACAGTAGATTTACTTTATTTATATTTCCATGTAGTGAGTTTGAAAACAAATATAATAACTAGTATCAGACCTCTTACATGGGAAATTTCATTTGTTTAAAAAAATACCTTGATGGCTAGTTCTATCAGGAAAGATGAGTTCCAAGGATTCTGATCACAAGGAAAAGATAAATGAATACAGAGCTAACTCTGTTGTGAGGGGTAAACATGTATTTGGGCACTGTGGTAAGCACTGGAAACCAAGATAGGAGAAAGTAACTAAGCAATATAAAAAATATTTTAGCTTTCAGTTAAAGGTGGTCGATGGGGAATTCCTGGTGGTTGGGGCTGAAGAACATTTAAGATAGAAATAAGGCCAATAAATGTTCAAATTGTTTGCACTTTTAAAATGTGAAAATCAGATAAGCCTGATACATACACAAAAGGTCTGCTTTCCATAATATGTGGAAGAAGCCAATGGGGGTCGGGGGATGGTGGTGACTGTTCTAGTTTTATGTCTGTTACTTTGATAAAAACAGACTTGACCAAAAGCAACTGAGGGGAAGAAAGAGTTTATCTGGCTTACAATTCCAGGCTATAGTCCATCACTGAGGGGAAGTTGAGGCATGAACTCTAGCAACCAGTCACAGGGCATATGACATCCACTGTCAAGAGCAGAGAGAAATAGATGTCACATGAGGCTTGTTTGGGGCCTCTGCTCAGCTAGATTTCTTCAACACTGGGCAGTTCAGAGCCCAGGCCGTGACTCACAATCAGAGTGAGACTTCCCACTGAAATCAACTGGTCAAGAAAATCCCACAAGCTGACAAGCCAATCTGATCTAGATAATTCATCAGTTGAGACTCTTTTCTCAGGAGACTGGAGACTGTGGTGAGTTGATGCTTAAAATCGACCATCCAAGGGGCTGAGTTTCATGTGGAGAGGAAGAAAGGAGGATCCTCGCAGAATGAGGCAGAACTGAATGGGAGAGTTCAAGCGCATTGCAACTTGAAGTAGAATGACAAGACACTTAGGGGTGTATGAAAATCCTTGTGCTAGCATTGGGCTTCCCAGTGTATGTAATGAACATCTTATGAGGGCGTCATTTAAATCATAAAGCCTAAAGGAATTAGCAGGGGCCTTCCAAGGAAAGACAGGTTTCAGTGTGTGAGAGGCCTACTGGGGGAAAACCATGAATTCTAGTCACAGATTAGTGACTAGAGATGGATAGAAAATTTCAAAGAGGGAGGCATATATCTGACTTCTTAGAAAAGACATGAGAAAGGAGGGAGGGAGGGAGGGAGGGAGGGAGAGAGGGAAGGAAGGAAGGAAGGAAGGAAGGAAGGAAGGAAGGAAGGAAGGAAGGAAGGAAGGAAGGAAGGAAGGTTAGGTGGAGAAAGCCCCAGATGACAAGCTATGATCCATCACTGAAAGATGTTGAACCAAAATCACCAATGGAGGGGGCCTGCAACTCACAGGAATAACCAGCGATAGCACCTGCATTACACTCTTCTGTTGACTGGAAGTAGTAGACTCCTTTGATAATCTTTGAAGATTTAATGCAATAGCATTTCATCTAGCATTTCTCTAATTACTTTTTAAAAATGCTTTTTCCTACTATGACCATATTGGTTATCCCTACTCCTTAACCTGAGACCCTAAACCAATTTTGCCTTGTGCATCAAATTCATTATTTTTCTTGCTACCAAATACATTCCAAGAAACAACTTAGCAGGAAAAGTGTTTAGTTTTGACTTGCAGTCAAAATTTGAAGGAATGCCTTTATCATGATGGGAAGACATGGCAGCAGGAGTGAGAGACGTGGCTGGTCACAGTGCATCAGCAGACAGGAAGCAGAGAGCAGAAAGGAAGTGGGGATGAGTTATAACTGCAAGGGCCAGCACTAGTGATCCATTTCCTCCAACGAGGCTCCACTTCCTAAAGGTTCAACAATCTCCAAAACAGCTCCACCATCTGGGAACTAAGAGTGCGAACACATAAGCCTACAGGAGACAGTTCATAACAAGCCACAGCAGCCACTGTTAGTCATTTATAGCCCTTCAGAGCCTCCTCCCATCTTCTCTGGCTACCGTAATCCATAAACACGAATCTGAATACTGTGTCCAAACCTGTTAGCATGGTTCTACATGCCAACAACAGTGTTTCTTAGGTCCAACATCTTCCCTAGTAGAGACAGCAAGGAAGAGGAGCTTAGCAATTAATTCTTACCCCAGTGAGCGTGCTGGAAGAAAACATAATGTCTCAATACTGCTCATTCAACTTCATTGGTCTAAGAGCATGCGTGCCACATTTATCTGACAAGTACAGGTTAGGCACTAGGCATACTCTGAGAGTTGTCATTAGAACTCTATTGTGTCGGTGTCATTATGCCCATAAGACAGATGGGAAGCCTGATGAGGAATTGAGCACTTACATTGTGCAAAGGACATATGCAGAATCTGAACCCAGGAAGACTTGTTCCTGAGACAGAGGTTTTAACCACTAGAAGGCTGAGACACCTTCACTCCAGAAAGCAAACTTGACTGTGATGTCTCCCGAAAGAGCGCGTTCTAAGAACTGGAAGGAAAATTTCATAGAGAATTTTCCTTTAACATGGAGAATGACTCAGCAGAAGGAAATCTACCAATATTTCCCTGTCTCTAACTGTTGAATGGAAGCAGGATAGCAACATTGTACTCCCACCCTTCTTGGAAGACGAAAGTTATATACGGGAGATCAGAGAAATAATCTACCTCTCTGCGGTGAAGAAGCTCACATAGAAACGTCTCATGAATTCACAGCTTGTACAGAGAGACAGTCTCCCTCCTCTCTTCAATTCAACGGTGTGTTAGATATAGTCTCCGAAGGCATGCCTCCTAATAAACTCCGAAAGCATCAGTTTTCAGGAGAATAGTAAGAGTGTGGATAGATGGATATTCACACCCTAGAAATAAATTCAGCTTCCCTCAGCCTTGGGATTGTTTTCAGAGTGCTTTATGGAGTCCAGAATCCATCCTAACAGAAAACACCAGAGTGCATGCCTGTAGCCTGCACACATCTTCCTGCATATTTAAATCGCCTCTAGATAGCTTATTATACCGAACAAAATGTGTCTATAAATAGTTGTCACACTGTGTGCTTAGAAAATAGGAAGAAAAGCCTGCACACACTCAATATAGACATTTTTTCTTCAAAAAAAAAATCCAAATTTGAATGAATCCAGAAAGAATCAACAGATAAAAATTGAGGACTCACATCCAAATCCACACACCTATGGCCACCTGATTTTTGGCAAAGGAGCCAAAAATATTCACTGGAGAAAAGACGGGGTTGTCAACAAATGGTGCAGGCTAAACTGGATAGCTATATGCGGGAAAACAAAACTAGATCTTCATCACTCTCCCTGAACAAAACTCAACTCCAGATGGATCAAGGGCTTCCACAGAAGATCTGCTACACCTAGTCTGACAGAAGACATGCTTGAACTTATAGGCACCAGACGGAAGTATCTAACCAGACTCTGGTCTTGCAGACATTAAGACCATCAGTTGGCAGTTGGTACCACCTGAAACTAAAATGCTTACAATGGTTGATCTGGACCGTCACCTCTGTGCACATCTGTGAGAACATTTCTAGATAGGATAAACTGAAGGAGGAAGGAGACGATTCCTCAAATTAGGGACCTTCAATGGGAGCCCTCTACGTAAAAAGATACAAGGTAAGGTCCCACCTCCCTCCCTCCTTTTCATCTTCCTGGGCACGAGAGCATGGCTGCTGCCGACATTCTCCATCAACAACAGGCTGCAGCCTCTCTGGCCTTCCAGAGTGGACTCGAGGGAACTGTCAGGCTTTCAGTGTCACTCTGGGACTGCTGAAGCATCCAGACCCATGGGCTGAAAGCTCCCTGTTCTCTGCGTCTCCAGCATGAACCTGGTCATTGTTAGACTGATACATACGGATCTGTTCCTCAGGAGAGCCCGCCTGCTACATCAAGCTATTTGTTTAACAGTTCCAGTTGACACTGAAAATTAATCACCATCGTCTGATAAACAGGAAGATAATGACTGTGCTAGGTTTCAACCCTCACAAAATATGGTATTTTAAATACTCTCTTCTTTGCCATTTTAACTTAGATAACTGGACATTCTGTGCCTTCCATCTTCCAGCACCTTCTGCCACAACTTGTGTTCTAGAAAATGTCTTAACTTTTCTGAAGACAGTAAGACAGATTCTCTTCTTCATGTTGTCTTGGCCAAGAGAGAACCCGGTGCTGATTTGTAGGCCAGCTACTTTTGGATCCATATTAAACATGACTATCATTGGAACTGTTTAAAACTCTGTGGCTCAGTATGCTGGTTGTCATTTAACTGTCTGCCAGCTTTAAATTCACCCTTTTTGTCTACTCTGTGAAAATTAGTATGAGCCCCTTAAGTTTTTTCTTTGGCTTCTGGCTTCTGTCAATAAGGAGCTCAGAAGAGGCATCATGGAGACTAGAGTTGTGTTCTGGCTCTGGCACCTGCCCATGCAGACTCCCGCAAGGCTCACAGCTTGTCCAAACTCCTCCTATAACATAGGGAGAGGAGGCTGTGGACCTCAGCACCTGTGAGGGAGGCAGCTACCCTAGTATCTGGCTCCCATAAAGCACTTTGGTAAATACGACCCAGGAGGCAGAACTTACCCCCCGCACACACACTCCACCAAGCAGATTTGTAGCGAAGTTCCCCTAATGAGACACCTTCCTGTGAACAGATTTCCCCAACACCCTAGAGGGCAGATTTCCAGAAAGTCCCTGGGGGCTAAATTCAAGATAATTCTGCCAACACAGCACCCTGGGAACGTCTCTGTCATCCAGTAAGCTCCAGCTGTATCTGCTCCAAGCAGGTCTGGATCTATGCCCCAGATCCGCTTAGCATATGCGCAGTGCCTACTGCCTTCATAACCTGACTTCTATGCAAATACGGTACTTCAGTTCAACTATATTTAAAATTTCAATTTCAGTATTTTATGGTATCTGTACTTTCTGAGGCTTCCATAAATTTGCTTGTAGAATTCCAAGACAATTAATTAGTTAATAGAAAATTAACTGCAAGTAAAGGCTGAGCCTCCTTAACTTGCTGCGCACCAATCCCAGAAAGAGAACCAGGCATGACCCAGTGAGCAGTTACTTCTGATGCAGATAATGAAGCTGATGGGCCTAAGGCTTCTTCTCAGGTTAGACTTTCCCACAACTGAGAAGGGACTCTTCAATGTTCACATGTTAGCGTAAAGAATGACAAGACTTTAGAGATTGCCAACTCGCATCCACTTTCCGAAACAGTTCCTGAAATCCACATTGCCTGCCAGGACTGGGAATGAATTCAGGAGACAGCAAACCCGAACTCGGATGGCTATAGATGCGACGAGCTCTAACGAGGCAGGCTGGAGAGTCTCAAGCTGTAGAGCTGGAACAGAGGCTGACAATTTAGGTTAAAATACAAGCTGATGAGCACCATGCAGCTCAAGCAGGAAGATCTCAGATCAAGAGCTCAGGACTGTCTCAAACTGAAAATGTTCAAAATCAACCATGCATTCCCTCACTACTGCCCAGAGGATTGAGGGCTATGGTATGATGTGTGTAGTGACAGGGGGTGGGGCTTTGGTTTGAAACCCTAGGTTCGCTATGAACTAGTCATGTGCTCTGAACAGCTCCTTAATCTTAGTATCCAACCACAGCAAGCCCCCAACCAACACCAGTCCCTACAACACTGATAGGAATTTCCTATGGCAGCACCTGTGCTCACAAATGGGGTCACCTTCCCACCCTGTATTAGTTGGCTAGGGCCAATATAACAAAGACCAAATAGAACAGTAGAAATCTATTGCATCATAGTTCTGGAGGCTTAAAACCCGAAACTGTGCCACAGTCGTTCTGGAACCCATAGAGAAAGAAGGCTTCCTGGCCTCTCCCGGCTCCTAGTTTTCCCAGATGTTTCTCAGCTTGTGGAACAGCATGCCAGCGTGTGTGACCATCTTCATACGACATTTCTGGAGCTCTTTTCACAGCATTCCTCTCTGCATGGCCATCTCTATGTCCGAACTTTTCTCTCTGTAAGGATACCGGTAATGCTGAATTAGGAGCCACCCAGTAGCCCCATCATGACCTGATTAACTCTCTGAAGGATGGAGCTTCATTCTGAAGTATTAGATGTTCCATCTTCTGGTGGGAAAGGACTCAATACAATCCATAGCACACCTCCTTGGTTTTCTGCCCAGAATAACATCCTTCCTCCACAGTGAGCAATCAGTTAACTTAGAATGAAGTCTCTACCTTATCCGTTTCCAGAATAAGGGAAAAGGTTTATATCATATACATGTGTAGACGATGCATAGGTATATATGTACACAACTCAGAAACCTCCTTAGCCCCCTGTGCTTCTCCTCTGATCTCTGGCCTCTGATGACAACTTCCAGTCCCTCAGGACCCTGCTTCTCCCTTTTCTCTTTCCCGGCTGTTGCCTGGTATGACCAGTCCTGTACCCACGGCACACCCTCCCCTTGCCATCTCTTTTTAATCTGATTTCTGAATCTCAAGGCACATTGCATTGAAATCCTCAGACTTTCACTAAACATCAGACATCCATACAAAATGAGAGAAGCTATGAGACGGAAGGAGAGGTCATATCCTGACACTAAAGCCAGAAGCCCTTGCCTGCCAAGTAAAAACTTTGGGGGAAAGAAGTATATTTTTCTACAGACTGCTTCCTGTGGATTGCAAGGGTAGGCACCACGATATTAGGAAAGTAGGCTACCCTGGCACATAAGAAGACCACAAGAGACAAAGTAGTACAGTATGGACAGGTATGCACAGACATGTTAGGGAAAAACTAGGAAGTTAAAATAAGTTCCATATTCTTGTTACAGGCTAAAAGTCCCGCAAAATTAGAAGCAGAAAGCACCGTCATTCATATTCTGTGTGTGTGTGTGTGTCTCACTAGCTGGGAGTGTGTGTGTTTCTGTGTTTCTGTTCATGACTGTGTATCTCTCTTTAAACACACATGGACACACACACACACACACACACACACACACACGCACGCGCGCGCGCGCCTTTTCCACACACTTCAGAAAAATATCCCCACGTTTACAGCCTTGTGTGTGGTCCACTGTAAGGAGTGTAAATGATACCCCTAGCTTAGTCGTCTTTCCATCAGCCACACGGGATCTAATGTTGTCACCATTAGGAGCTCATATGAAAGACGTCTATTTTCCCAGGACGACTGATAAAAGCCAAGTATTTCTTGAAAAGGAGCACACTGCATCCTTAGGGCCCAGTAATATTTTCATGCGCTTTGGGAAATTATATTCACTGGTAGTCACCTTAAATGACTGCCTCAAGGGCAAAATAATCCAATAACCTCAGGGCTTTGCAAATCCCTTTGCAAATCAATGTGATAGGAATCTGTCACTATAGGATGGAAACAAAATAATACCTAGACCATCACTTTCATAGGAAAACTGGTACATCCGAAATTCAGCCTCCCGGTCAATCCTGGCTCGTTCCTGTTACTGTTATCAATGGCCAAGAGCATACATAGTCGTAGGAGACAAAAGGCTAGAGACCTTCAAGAAGAAGGGCTCAGTGGAGAGATTCAAAGGGGAGGGGCCAAACAGGTAGCAGTTGGGAGTGGGGATAAAAGAGAACAGAAAACAAAGCTAGCTTCCCCTGCTGTACAAACATCCCAGGCAGAGTGCCCGTTTCGAGGCCTGCCAACTGTGAACTCTGGAGAGCCTTTCTCTTCTAGATTGATCACTATCCGTGCTTCTGATTTTTTTTTTTTTTTTTGGCCAAGGGCAATGTGGCTTAACACAATGTAGGAGGTAGATCAGGAGGGTGCCTCTGTGAACCAGAAAGTGACCGTGTCCCCGAATCTGTACCTGAACCAGATAACCAGGGAGCGCATGGCCCTGTAAAGTAGGTGTCCTGGATTCCCTAGGTAGGCCCACGAGACACTGTACCGCCTAAAGGAGCAGCAAAGTGCTATAACAAGTTTCCCAAAGTAGGTTACAGGTGGTTTAGGAGCAAACATTCAAATGGGTTTCTGGGTTAAGCAGAGTTAAACCAATTTCTGTACAATAATTTCCTCTGAACTTTTAATATGTAAATGCATTATGGATCTCCAGGTGCGGATACTATGTGCCCTGCTTCCCAAATGTTTTTTTAACAAAGTATGCAAAGTGCTGTCCTTCTAGAAACTTCTGGGGTTGTAGATGAATTATGGCTATTGTCTCGTAGAACAAGCTACCTAGCTGAGATTTATGGGCCCTCAGTTTCTTTAGCTGAAAAATGAAGAAATTTAATCAGCAGATCTTAACAAATTTCACATCAAAGACATTGTGAAAAGTTGATGAAGGTTATAAACCCTCGGCCCCTAGATTATCATGTCCACAAAATGTCAGAGAGTCTAGGTCCCCTAAGTTTAAGTTGTTCTTAACCCTTCCACACCCAGAGTGGTGAAAACACCTGAGCTACATAGGAGACAGTTGGCAGATGCCTGTGGCTACTGCTGGCCCTACATCCTCTTTACCTTTGGATACAAAACTACATGGTGTTCCGTTGTGAACCCTTCTCTTTCCTATTCTCAGTCTACGTATGTCAGCTGCCCTATCTTCAGAAAGAAGCATATGGTCTAAGTCTGACCAGTTAGATTGCCTCATGTCTTGGTCTCAGTGAAGAGACCAGGGGGATGCAGAGTGTTGATGAGAACTCCTGTAGACTATGTGCTAGAGCTATTGGATGGGTGAAAGGAAGGGAGAGAGTGGTAGGCAAATAACGAAATCCTTCCATGGTGGCGACTTAACTAACAGAATAGAAGCCTGCAGTCACAGTGGCCATCTTTGACTTAAGGGAGAAAATTCTTCCGGAGGGCCCTGGCTGCATCATCCCAGGACTCTCTCTCTCTTCCTTCCTTATGTGAACCAATACGTATTCTCTCCTGCTTAAACTAACTTGCAACTGCAAAGTGCTGAATAATTCAGATATCAATCTTGGGATTCCTGGAGCTGGGAGGCTCAATTAAAAGGCTCACATATTAATGCTGAATCCACATTCAATAGCAAACAACAGTAGGAGGACATTAGCGATGACTGTGCGTCACCGGGAACTGGTACGACCTGACTGCAACCCCTAAGAGCTATGGGCCAGAAAGACCCCAGAGACCTCAGATAATTTCTTCCACCTGCTCCCTGCTGCCTGAAATGCCATCAGTGAGCATCTGCAATCTTGACAGGGGTGGCGAAAAGGTGTGGAGGGAGTCTTGGGGTCTTTTGAGAGTGTAATGGGAACTATCAATTCTCTTCTTTGAAAAGCAAGCAAAAAATACTTGCATGAAGTTGCAGGGTTTACCAACCTCCTAGAAGCCAAAATATATTCCTTTTGGGACATTGTCCCTAGTTGCTCCAGAGAAGAATTGTTGACACTATTAACAGGGAGGAGGCACCTCCAAAGATAAAGAACCTGATGCTTAGACGGCGTACACTGGGAAATTTTCAGGGTGCAGGTCAGGAGAAATAGAGCCCTATCAGTCAGATCTGGAATTAATAGGTAAACTAATGGCTTTTATTTGTTTAAAGTCTTCACGGGAGAGCAAGAACACTCATCAGTCCTCCACAACTCATACTAAGGAACATTTCAATAAAAGGAGTCTCAAGGGCGTTTTAATAAAAGTAGAAGAGAAAGTTGTTACCGACAGATGTGCCAAGACTGTTCCCTGGTTCCACATGGTGGGAGAACTCACTTTAAAAAGTAATTTCTCAGCCATTTGTTATTCCTCTTTTGATAATTTCTTGTTTAGATCTGTACTCTGTTTTTTAATTGGATTACTTGTTTTGTTGATGTCTAGTTTCTTGAGTTCTTCATATATTTTAGATATTAACCCTCTATCAGAAATGGAGTTGGTGAGCTCTTTTCCCGTTCTGCAAACTATCATTATGTCTTACTGACAGTGGCCTTTGCCTTAGAGAAACTTTTACATTTCATAAGGTCCCGTTTATGTATCTTAAGGTTTGTCTGGCTTTGTGTTCTTGCAGAACTCCCTGGACTGGAGTCGGGGAGTCTCTGACCCTTTTATCTGCCCTTTGGGACCCTTTTGCTCCCACTGGGTTGCCTAGTCCACACTTGATGTGGGCTGTAGTGCCTGGCTTTGATCCATCTTGTGCCCTATTTGAGCAGTAACCTTAGGAGGACTGATCTTTTCTGGGGAGAAGTGGGGGGTGGGGGGTGCTGGTTGGTCAGGGATATATTTGAGGGAGAGGAGAGATGAGGGGAGCTGGGAAGAGTTAAGGGAGGGGAGGGGAGGGGGTCAGGATGTACTATATAAGAGAAGAAAACATAATATTAAATAAATAAATAAATTATCCTAACCTCTGAAACATTTTGCTAAATAGTGGCTCTTCCAAATAGTGAAAGGTTTTCTAAAAGAAAATCTAAAGCTGTCAATGTCTGTCACCTCACAGCCACACACAAAGCTTGTCATTGATCTTTACTAGAAAAGTCAAAGACGTGATTTCCCATTTTTCTTCTCAAATGCTTTTTGTAATCAACGCTAGCCTCTCCCACCAAAATCTAACTGTTCCATTCCCAGACCCTATGTACCCCGAGATTATAGCCTTCCCTGACCCTCTGAACCCTAAAGATCTAGGGAAGAAAATCAGGAAACGGGGTAAGTAGCTGCACCCCAGCTCCTGGCCACTATCTTCCCACTAAGCTATAATTTGACATATTTTTCTTTTGTCCTCTAAGATTTCTAGGGTTCCACATCAGAGGGACTCGGATGAGTCTCTGTGAAAAGCACAACACAAGGCAGGGCCCTCCGCCAAGACTAAGGACAGTCTCCGGTGGGCCTATTTCAGTCTCAGACTGAAACAGACAATAATTTATGATTGTCTGACTCTTCCAGATCCTGGAAAGGGATTTATCTCCCAGCTTGTTTGCTTGTTACTCTTCAGAACCCGGAGGGGAAGCAATACATTAAATCTGCTCCATGGCAACTGTGTCCCTCTGATTTCAGTGGGCCCCAGGTAATCACCATTACCACCAACGCAGGGGCAGTCAGAATCTCAGGCTAGGTACTCAAGTTATTTCAAAGGTGCTGGTACTGGGAGATGGGAAATGTTCCCAATGTTTGCTACCACAAGCCCTCAAAAACATTTTCTATAAATATAATATTTCTTATAAGAAGTAAGATTTTTATATCATATATATATATAGAAATATATCTTATATATAAAAGAAAGATAGTTTAAATCTACTTCAAGGTGTTTCAGATGCTTGTTAGTTTCAAAAATCGTTCAGTTGAACTTATAAATATAAAGCTCATTAAACCTAAGAAATGTCTTTGGCAAAGGCCCTATACCATCTTCTCATATCAACTCAGGGACACAGAGAGGGTCCGGGTACCAGTGTCTGATTTATAAGTGAGCATAGGTACTGGCATGGCCAGATGTATGGACTCAACTACAGCATCCCCAAGGAGGACTAGAAAGTGCTCACGGTTCGTGTCTGGTGTCTCCTTTGCCTTCACACTTCCTTATGCCTGTTTGCTATCTGTCACCAGATCCCATCCTCCTGCTGGCTTCCACAGCCACAAGCACCATCTGCATCAAAGGACTCTGGACTCTGAGCTTACCTTCCTGGAAGGGCAATTATAAGACCCTGTGCTGTAGAAACCAACCAGCCCAATCTGCTAAAAACGTCTCAGTGCCATGAGGATGCCAGGCACCATCTGGCAGGATGCTGTTTCCTTGCCCTAGCAACCGCTCCCACAGCTTGTCTCTGGTTACCTTGTCTGCTTCCCTGATTACAGAGCTCCCGATCTTGGTGCACCTCTGACACCACTCCACTGATGTGAGGCTTTCCCCAAAATCCTAGATCATCTTGCATCACAGAGTCCGTTAGTCAACCCCCAGTGCTAGTACTTGAGCATTAAACAATTTGATCAACCAGTCCAACAGAGCTCAGTCTTGGACACATGTTTGAAACTTCTGGAAGCCTTTAAAAACTATTAACTCTCAAATGCCGGGCCCTGAAATTATGATTTACTTGTTTCTAGCATTTTTTTAAAGCTGTAAACCTGATCAAAGGGACTTATCCAGCTTTCAAATCCCTAAGCTAGCCTAAGCAATGCAGTGTTGAAACCCCATCCAACTTGCATAAACGAATTCCTCACTCAGGAAAGCCTCCACAGCCACAAATACTTAAAAGCTTAAACTAATTGACTTTAAGCAAGTATTTAGATTTTCTTTAGGTTTCCAGCCTTCACTAAGGTATATTTTATGACGACATTTCATGAAAACAAATCTAATTAGCTTTTTGTCATCCAGGAAAGCCCCATGGAACAGTACCAGTGCCTTTGCCTGTGGACTGTGTCTGTGCCACTCCCTGGTTGAACACTGTACTCCTTTAGAAATTACAGTTCCCCCACGCCTCCAAAGTACTATGTAGAACCCCAAAATAGCTAGTTATATAATAAGAATGTCATTAACCATGGGCTGTTTTTTTTTTTTCAATTAAATCTGCACAGTTTTTCATCTAGTCCTCCATTTCTCCCTCTTGTAGTCGAGCTCAAGGCACTAGCCGCTCACGACCGAGGCCAAGCCTGGTGAGTCACAAGCTGCAGCTTAACTGGAAGGCAAGAGAGAGACACCACCCGGGAAACTTCTGTTTGCAATCTGCGTGCCAGCACATCGTCTAAGACGTTCCCTGCTTCTTCTCCCTCTCCCCTCCACTAAATACCCTGTTGTGGGAACTGGTCCATCCATAGCTTCCAATGCCATACACTGTACCCACCCCACCCTGAGCCAATCACCAGCAGAACCCACTCCCTTCCTCTCTGCCTGCTGGTAGCCTGCCCATCTCTTAAAATCACAGTAGAGCCTGCCCTCCCGACGGCTTTCGAGTTCAGTGTCTTTCATGCTTCTAACTGTATATCATTTGTCTACACATTCATCCCAGTTAAGGCCACTTGTGTCTTCTATTTAATTCTATTTGTCTATAGACTTTCAAATAAATACCTCTTCCTGATATGCCACACAGCCCCACCTCACCTCCTAAACAAGTCTATTCGCTACCTGACTTCTTACTGCTGTGGTTCCTTCCACATAATAGATTCAATAAACAGTTGGTGTTTGGCTTTGACTTAGATCTCTGATGGCAAAATATATAGTGCATAAAACTTTTAAGTCTGAGTCTAGACACCAGAAAAAAAAAATTTGCAACTTCCAAACTTCATTGGTATTAAAACTTTCAATTTGTTTCTCACCGAGTTGCAGAATAATGAACTGCAGAAACAAATCTAGACTATATCACTACAGAAAATAAATGTCAAAGACGAAAGCAAGACTACGTGATAGCAGGTATCGCCAAGCAAGGTATATGGACACATCATATCCTTGTCAATAAGATCAACTAACCAAATAAAACTTCCTTAGTTACCTTACCAATGGCTGGCACTGGCCAAAATTCACTAGCAGCTAACTGCAGGCCTATGTTGTACATGAAAAGAAAAGGGGAGGAAAAATGAATTAGTGATTTCCTGATTGAATTGACACCATCAGAGTACAGACAGCCCATAACACATCCCGCTGCACTCCTGGTTAGAGCAACCCCCTATACTGCAACGTGAATATTTAGGAGTATAGTTAAGAACTTCCTTTTAGCGGTTTCATGGGCTTCATAAATGTTTATTGAGATTTAACCGTGTGTCCTCTACTAGGTCCTGGAAACCTGAAGATGGTCAACATACCATCTCCACCATGAATCTGATTACTCTCAGAGAGTACCTAAAATTTCATCTTAATACAGTACAGAAAATGCAGGACTCACCTACTACGTGCTAACACTAGAGCACCACAGAACGTGTAATGTATTAAAGGACCAGGAGGAAGGGCTGACCCACTCAACTGACAGCAAACAGAGGGTCCCTTGGAGGAAGCTGAACTCAAATAGGCAAATAAGTGAGATGAGTGCAAGAATAGGTTAGGGGGAAGCATGGGAGGCGGGGAACAAGTCACAGCATCATGATACATGGAAGGAGACTATACGGTCCTACATTGAAAAAGACACTGAAGTAACGTGTGCTGAGAGTTCTTCCCCAGAACTAGGACCGTCTGCTACTTGCTAAGGTTGAGTACAAAAGACTTGTACTTTTGTACTGGGACTTGGACTTTATCTTAAAGGCAAAAAAAAAAAAATACATTTCTAGGTTTGGAAAAGTAGTGTGATTTTCATGATCAAAAATAGAAAGTAAGAACAGCTGTGATCGTACGAAAACTATGTCTACATTAAGTGCAGTGGAATCGTAGTCAACATCTCCGCTTCAACACAGCTTCAGCCGCTCCATGGGTCATCCCTACTGATGGCGCTGAGGTAAATCCCTTTCGGGCCATGTTTCTGTATTTCTATTCCCAGTGCCCAGCCAAACAACAAATCTAGCCTTATAACTGTCCTTTGTAAAGGCGCTATAGTAGGACATTAGCCACAAAGCTGTCACGTGTACTAGTAAAACAAAAAGACCAAAAACACCATAGAATTAAGGACCAGTCGAGGATGCAGCCTGCTTCTTCTCTACTTTGGGTAACTTTTATTCCAACAAACTAAACTTTATTTTTCCAAATATACTCCCCTTGTGTTGAGGAAGTTTGTTAGCATCTGCAGGAACGCATCATTAAATTATTATTTGGGGGAAAATGCAATGATAATAAAACACGATGTCAATGTGCTAAGTGGGGTAAAGCATAATAATTTACAAAGAAAAAGTACAGAAGAGCAATAGTAAAGAGACTAGGTATGGTAAAAGTTTCCCACTTTCTAGGGAGGAGATTTTGACGAGGCCACGTACTTGTTCAAAGAATTTAGTCCTGCCTTATAACATTGCTGAAAAGCTTCTTTGGAGTAGTTTCTACGTGGCTGTCTTACACTTAGCTGTGCTTGTCCTCAAAGACTCAAGGGCCAGAAGCTTGGACCCCACTGTGCTAATGATAAGAGGTGACAGGACCTTTTAAGAGTTGAGGCCTATTGAGAAATCAGAGCTGGCCTCTCTCCCTGGATACCTGGCTGGTCATTAGCTCTCTCCCCCTTACACAAGTTCCCACCACTGTGATGTCATCTTCCATGAGATCCTCACCAGAGATGAGCTAATATCAACTATGAGACAAATAAACCTCCTTACTTGATAAGAACACAGCCGCTGCCAGACAGTGGTAGCACATGTCTTTATCCCAGTACTTGGGAGGCAGAGGCAGGTAGATCTCTCTGAGTTGAAGGCCAGCCTGGTCTACAGAGTGAGTTCCAGGACAGGCAGAGTTACAACAGAGAAATACTGTCTTGAAAAAAACAACAACATCAAAAAAATAAAAAGCAAAGAAGAAACACGGACTCAAATATGCCCTGTCTCTATCTCTTAAGAATATAATGCCTGTTTGGCTTTTAAATGGGTTCTAGGGATTTAAACTCTGGTCCCCACACCTGCAGGACAGGGTTTTACACTGAATCATCTCCCCCAGACTGTATTTATGTCCTCTCATGTGTACAGCCCAAATTATTCCTGACTGTATTCTAAACTGCTCTTAAGACTCATGAGAGACATAAGAGCAATGAGTGTCTACAGCACATTTTCACCCATGGTTTATTTAGTTCTTCTCCAAGGGTAAATCAAGATCCTTCTGTAACAGCCTACTACCTTTCCCCAAACAAGCTGAGTCCAGGAAATATCTGGGGAACACTTCTTTCCAAGACTTTCCCAGTCTAGCTCCTTGCTCAAAAAACTTGATCTCACCCCCCCAGTGAGCATCCCAGGAAGCCTTATTCAAGATGATCAGTGGATCCCCTAAACAGACGTCACATGCTCAATGCTAGCCCCTCATTCACAATGTAGGGGTGTTTATCTCCCCATCGACTGTTGAATTTTTATCTCTCTACCTTATCAGCTTTATATCTTTGCCAGTTTTTCCATCTCCAGAAGTTCTCAATTCATCCTTCTGTCTCTGTCTGTTTTAACTGATTTATTGTTTCTGCTGTATAGACAGTAGACTGGTCAAGGCTATGTCATCTGCAAACCATTTCCAAGTCGTGTTTTCAGCTGTCAATTTGCGTTTAAATAAATACATTGGCATACTTTAATTATCATAGGCTTGTTTAAGATAGTACTACTTTAGACCTAAAATTAGTTAGTCATTTTACTAAAAAGAAAAGGTTAAAACTTGGAAGAAGTGGTTGACTTTTTCCATAAAACTCAGTCCATATCCTGAAGCAAATTTTTTTTGGATACCATGTTGAAAATCAGTTATGTTGGCTAAGTAATTGTATCAGCAAGTAGTGTCTGCATAAGGCTGAAAATAAACACGCCCTGCAGCTGGGGAAAGATAGATTTTGTTCGCTTTAGGAAGACAGTGGATTAACTTGTGTTTGGAGAAAACTGTTTGGGGTGATACAGAACCTGTCATGTTTTTTTGCTTCAGAAACTACTAACATAAACACTAGGAAGGCTATTATGGGGTGTTCCAGCTGTCTGCTACCAGACGAAGATTTTGAGGTTGTGAGCAGAAGGAATGGCAAACACCATTGTGTGTTTAATAATCCGTATAGTCTCCAGTACCAAGTTCACCCCTAACAGAGAGTTCAAACTTAGGGGGCAGGGAGCCTTATGACTCACTGTGACTCAGGAGAAGTTTGTGCAACTAGAAGAGAATCACATGGATTATGAAGAAAAATAGTATGAAAAGTGTCATTTTTCTTTAAAATATATTAAAAAGGCTGACAAGATGGCTCAGCAGGGGAAGGTGATTGCAGCAAAGCCCGATGTTCTGAGTTCAACCCCTCAGCTTCATGTAGCAGAAGAAGAGAAGCAACTCCAGAATGTTGCCCTCTGACTTTCATATTCGTGCTATGCTTCACAAACAGCTACACATGTGTGCTGTGCATGTGTACACACATGCTCACGCACACACACACGTAAATAAGTAAATGTGAAAATAATTAAAATTTATTATAAGCCAGAAACAGGAGTTGCGCTGACAAATCAAAAGTCTTTAAATTACCTAAATTTCTATCTAGAAATGATTCAGGTCACAAAACAGGAAGAAGAAAAAAAAAGAGTTTTCTGGCAAAATGTGCATACATAATTTCAGGAGAATTGGAAAATCTCAGAGAACTATTTTAAAGTATTATTGTAATAAATGTAAAAGTCATTTGCAGACATTTCAATAATATACCGAGAATGAAGAATCCATGCATTTGCTTAAAGTAATATGCTGGCCACTCCCAAAAAGCAGAGAGCCAGTGGTGGGTTCTTGCTCTTACCCTGCAGATTTAACCAAAAGCTTAATCTCTGTGCCTCTGTATCCACATCAATAAAATGGGGAAGACAGCTCACGTAGAGGATCATAAAAGGGTGAAATGAACTGATATGTACCCAGGCCTTAGAGCAGTACTAGACACCTAATGAATGGTGTGCAGTCTGCGTAACAAGCACGCACAGCTGTGTAACTTCCTGGCAGGTGAAGTCTGAATTCGTCAGTCAGTAGAAGGAGGCTTGGGAGCCTCTCACTGAAGCTCTTGCCTCACAACAAAGGAGTCCTCCAACACCCTCAAACTGTGAGAGGGAAGAACTGACTCTCTATAACGCAGGCCTGAAACAGTAAAAAATCAGTCTTCTTCCAAATGGCTGCTTATCCCATAGTTTAGAAAACTATTCTATCATGTGTATATGGATATATAGATATCCATATACACATGATAGAATAGATATATGATAGAATAGAATAGTGTATATATACACACATATATATACATGTATACATATGCATATATACATATATGTGTATATATGTGTGTATTTATATACATATGTATGATAGAATATATATGATAGAATAGTGTATATATACACACATATATATACATGTATACATATGCATATATACATGTATGTGTGTGTGTGTGTGTGTGCGCGCGTGTGTGTGTGTGTGTGTGTGTGTGTATTCAAGCCAACTTCAAGTCAACTGTGTGTGCGTGTGTGTGTGCGTGTGTGTGTGTGTGTGTGTGTGTGTGTGTGTGTGTGTGTGTGTGTGTGTGTGTGTATTCAAGCCAACTTCAAGCCAACTGCTCTCTAGTCTTCCTCTAGTCACAGTCCTGCATGCTAGACCCTACGGCTATGAGGGTATCAGTTCAGTACATTAGCAGGGGCAGGAAGTGCCCCATGCGGCCTGTGGGGGGTACCTGGCACTCATCTTCTGAACCCTTGACTTCTATTAACTGAGGCTTAAAATTTCATTCCCGTATTTTGGTATCCATGTCATTCTATTGCTTCTGCTTAGCTTGAGGTTAACAAAACTGGCCTCTTAATCTGCCGAGGCCAGAGAACTTAGGTCTATGCTTCTACTGACATTTATCAGCTTAAGCTTAAAAAAAAAAAAAAAAAGCATTTATCCCTATTAACTAGTACCCCTTGATTATTAATCAGGATAAGTGCATTTGTCAAATCTGATTTAGTTCACCAAATCAAATTTTAGATGCCCTAGAGGAAATTGTGGGGCTCTTTTTTCCTTAGTAGAAATCAGATGATGAAAATTTTGTAAGGCAAATAACTATCCGATTGATTTTTTTAATGTAACTATCTTTTAGTGTATTAAATTTGCCTAAAGCACCGGTACAAATATATTAAGCTTTAGATAATAATAGTGCATTATGCTATTACCCCTGATATGCCTTCCTGTATTTTGATTAGGCTAATACTAAAATTAGTTTATTTTCCTCAAATGTACTGAAACCAAAGAAATAGCATGCCAAAGAGTCAGGGGGTCACACGATGACTCAAGGAGCTATACACGTGTCTAAAATTCCCATGAAGTATAATCCTCATACGAAAAAAAATTGATTTTTTTGTTTAAACGTTTCCTTATATTTATATAAGTGAAATAATGTGTGTGTGTGTGTGTGTGTGTGTGTGTGTGTGTGTGTGTGTGTGTGACAAATATGAACATTTTATATTTATTCAGTTTCCATTGAATATGATCCCAAAATCAGTTCACTCATTCTAAGGGCTTATCATGTAGAAACTCCAGCAAAACTACCTGCAGGCTGATTCTCAATTGTCTCTGTTAATTTCACCCCATGAGGCCCCATCATTGTCACTCACGGAGCTGCGTCATCCCTGACGCCCCATCACCGTCACTCACGGAGCTGCGTCATCCCTGATGCCCTGACATCACCACTCACGGAGCTGCGTCATCCCTGTACCGGCTCCACTATCAGCTATCGCCACGCTTCAAACTGATGATGACAGGTGAGGCGTCCAGCCAGGTCTTAACTCCTGACAAGGCCACCAATGTCCAGTGCACCCACATGAGCTTTGGGGCTCAGCGAGCCTCCTTCTCCAATGCTACCCATCCTCTTACTGAGCACACTGTTCCTGGCCTTCCAACTCAGTTTCTGGAGGATCCTTCATGTTCCCTCACTTGGGTTGAATATTTTTTCCTAAATCCATTCACTCACCTGGGGCCCAAACCACTTTCCCAACTGATGATGAAATCCCAATGGCTCCATTTCTCCTTCCTTTCCACCATAAACCAGAGCAACCTCTAGCACTATCAAACGATCTCCCACCACACTTTTAAGTACAACACCCTGCCCAACAGTCTCCCGCCAGATTGGAGACTGGGCCCAAGTGTACTGGGCTTCTTTTGCAATTATGTAAAGATCATGGATAGGGAAAGTGAAGCATAAAGGAGTCCCAAACAAATGAGGGCAAATTATATTTCTGGATAAGAATATTGCAAATGACCCTTTCAACTTTCTCAAAATTCCTGGCCCATAAACCCAAGCAAGGAGCTCAGCGTTATTGCAGACCCAGTCAGTGGACTGACCAGACCCAGACAACAGACTGACCAGCAAGGAGCTCACTTCCATTGTAGAACCAGTCAGTGAACTTACAAACAAACCCAAGAAGGAGCCCAGCATCAGTGTAGACCTAGACAGTAGACTGACCAGAGAGGTCCTGCTGGACCAGAGGCCACATTAGCCACCACAGTTCCAGACCTCAATTCGCGTGGGGACTCCCAGCTTTACAAGAGGCCACTAAGAACAGAAGACAAGAGAAGAAACCAAAGAAGAAAAAATACCAAGGAACAAAATATTCATCTAATAAAGAGAAACACAGGAATGAGACTCCTAATCCTACATTCATCCCAAGTCCAGAGGCCTAAACAACAACAAAAGAGCACAATCAATATGTATGTCACCACCAAAATCCATCTATTCTACTACAACAAGCCCTGAACACCCAGGCACAGCCGAAGCTCAAGAAAAATATCTCAAAACCAACGTTATGAAGATAATAGAGGTCCTTAAAGAAGAAATGAATAAATCCCTCTCAGAAATAGACAGACAATGGTAGGAATTGAGTAAATCCATAAAAGAAAAGCCAAGGAAACACAAACAGAAAATTAGAAGAGATGAATAAATTCCTTAAAGAAAGCCAAGAAAAAACAACCAAACAAGTAAAGGAAATGAACAAGACTGTTCAAGACCTGAAAATGGAAATAGAAGATATTGAGGAAACATAAACAGAGGGAATTTTGAAAATGAAAAGTCTAGAAAAGTTATCAGGAATTACTGAGACAAACTCCAGCAGCAGAAGGGAAGAGATGCAAGAGAGAATCTCAGGAGTCGAAGATACTATAGAAGAATTGGAGACATCAGTAAAAGAAAATGTTAAATCAAAAAAAAAAAAAATCCCTAACACAGGACATCCAGGAAATCAGAGGCATTATGAAAGGGCCAAACCTAAGAATAATAAGAATAGAGGAAGGAGAAGAATCCTACCTCAGAGGCCCAGAAAACATTTTCAACAAAATTATACAGAACACCAAGTAGACCAGACCAGAAAAGGAAGTCCCCTTGCCACATAATAATCAAAACATTAAACCTACAGAACAAAGAAAGAGTACAAAAAGCTGCAAGAGAAAAAGAGCAAGTAACATACAAAGGTAAACTTATTAGAATCACATCCAACTTCTTAATGAAGACTCTAAAGTCCAGAAGGGCCTGGCTGCAGACTCTAAGAGATCACAGATGACAGCCTAGACTACTATATCCAGCAAAGTGTTCAATTACCATAGATGGAGAAAACAAAATATCCAATGACAAATCCAAATTCAAATAATACCTATCCACAAATTGAGCCCTAGAGAAGTTGCCAGAAGGAAAACTCCAACCCGAGAAGGATAACTACATCCATGAAAATACAGGGAATAAATAAAACTAGAACTAGAAAAAAATCATCCTGAATGGGATAACCCAGCCACGGAAAGCAAAACACAGTATGTACTCACTTACATGTGGATACTAACTGCTAAGCAAAGGAGAAAGGTCCTAGTATTCACAGACATAGAAAAACTATGCAAAATAAGGTTCCCAGTTGGAACATAGGGATCTTCCTGGTAAGGTGGAAATTGAACAGAGGGTGTAGGTGGGTTGGGGGAGGATGGAAACTGGAGCGGAAGAATGAGGAGGTAGGAAAAGAATGGAGAGAGAAAATATAATGAGAGACGATAATAATTGGGAGAGAATTGGAGGGCAATTGGGAGACCAGGCGTAGGGATAACTCCCAGGAATCTATGAGGGAGACTCTAGCAAGGATCCCTAGGAATCAGGAATAGGGAGCTGAATAGACATTTCCTGTGGCCAGGAAAGGCTTCCAGTGGTGAGACCGGGACATCGCAGCCACAGAACCTCTGACTTACGGCCTATCTGCCCTGCAAGATCGTCACTGGCAATGGAAAGGCAAAACTTCATGTCAACGGAGGGACCTCCTGCCTGAAACTGGACAGAACAGGAAGGAACTAGAGACTGGGTAACCCAGAGACAATTTCTAATGATGTCACACTCTGCTCAGAGATCAGTACCTCACCCAGTACTCACCAGAGAGCCTCCCTCAGCAGCTGGGAGGAGCATTTGGAAATGCCAAACACTGTGCATTGATCAGGGAACCACACGAAAGAGGGAGAGGAGGGATGGCAGAGACCAGGGGCGCTGAGGATACCGGGAGAACAAGCCCCACAATGTCAACTGACCGGCACTCCTAAGGGCCCACAGAGACTGAAGCCACAGTCACGGAACCTGTAGGATCCCCTACACACACTTCATGGCTGTCTGGATTGATGTCCTTGAAAAACTCCTATCGGCTGGAGTGGGAGTGTCTCTGACCATTTTACCGGCCCTTGAGACCCTTTTCTCCTGCCGGGCTGCCTGACCCACCCTTGACGTAGGGATTGGTGCCTGGCCTCATTCCACCCCACTATGTCATGCCCTGATGGTGCTGTAACCCTGGGGGCGTGGTTCTTTTCTGGGAAGAAGGAGATGTTAGTGGGTGGTGATGCGGGGAGATATGGGGGAGATGGGAGGAGACTGGGGTGGAGGGAGGGGGGGGGCGCTGGTATGTATCCTATAAGTTATATGATAGAAGAAAAATTAAAATAAATAAAATAACAATGAGATCACACATAAACACTTAAAATGAGATTGTGAGAATTTCAGAGTAAGGCAAATGAATTTTAATACAAACTCTTACTATTTCTAACTCTGTGCGCTTTGGCAAATTATTTAATTCCTCTAAGCCCCCATTGTTAATTTATATGAAGTTAATAACAGAAATGTAGTGGGTTCCCTTTATTATTAAATGTGATAGTCAGTGTTGAGCACAGTGCTTAACATGCGGCAAGCATGCAATATGCATCAGCTCCATGGTCTCTGTTCAGTACACATGTAGGACTCATGAAAGAGTAGAGCAGACTGTGTTAGTAAGTGACTGGCATCCTATTGATGCTGAGAGCACTACAGATGCAGAGATAAGCATCATGCCTGCCCTCCTGGACCATTAAACCAACAGCCATACAATCAGTGCAATTAGGACAATCAGTGATGCTTTAATACAGTTGCTGAAAAAGCTCATAAGGCAAGAAATAATCAAACCTGAGGTAGGCAGAGGAGATAAGACCACAAAATACCATCGTGAACATGTGTGCGGCCAGCAAGATGCCTCAGCCAATAAAGACACTTCCCATACACGCCTGACAATCTGAGTTCAGTCCCCGGAACTCATTATGGAAAGAAAGAACCAAATCTAAAAAGTTGTCCTCTGACCTCCACACACTCATTGTAGCAACCACACACACACACACAGAAAGAGAGAGAGAAAGAGAGAGAGAGGGAGAGAAATAATGAACATAATTTTAAAAACTTAAAAAATACATATGCGACACTGTTCTCATTTAATTAAAAATGGTGCTGAATTTTGGAAAGCTACCACTAGCCAACAACACAAAGAAAAGTAACTGTAGGTGCCCAGTCCAAACTGAGACATGTACAGTACGATCCTTACCCCTGAGCTTCTGAGAACACTTCAGAAGAGGGAGCAGAAAGCTTGTAAGAATGAGAGGACCAGGAATCTGCTGTGAGATTGTGTCTTCTGTAGAAGACAAAAACAAAGTGCACCCTTGAAATCCCAATAGTGTTTCCTAAACAAGACCTGACCAGTGACAATACCAGTTGACGTGCCAACATGGACAGAGAAAAATCTCACAAGGTTCCACCCTAGATGAAAATCTATAGGTAATTAATGGCTGCTGAGAGAGGGGAAATCAGCCTTCCTCTGGGATGAGCTTCTTAATTAGTTATCCAATATCAAGTGGTCAGCCCTTAAAAACAGTACATACAAGGTAACACCAAGTGGACTCAGCAAGTTGTATTTATATATTGATCCACTTATGTGATAATGGTGATGAAAGAAAAAGAAGTAATGAATTTGAGAGAGAGCAAAGAGGACACAAGGGAGTTGGAGGGGAAATCATAAAAAATACAACACATATATATGAAATCTAAAAGTAATTTTAATGGGGAAATTTTCCTACAGCTGAGTGACATCAAAGCCACCATAAGTAATGTTGCACTATATTACCCATGTGTTTATTGTGACATTGTTTAAACAGACTTACTGGGCTAACAGATGTAAATAAATATTACCCATCCTGTTATGTAAAATACACTGTATTTGATAATGATAATATCACCTGCATGTTTATTATAATACACTTTGATTATTTTAGAGTGCATCCTTTATGAAAAGGTTTCACAGTTTGTTACTCTGGGTCACTGATCTCATGTTTCCCACACCTCTCGTTTGCATCATCTTTTCTTATGCTTCAGTTTTCTCTTCATTTGTTCACTGTGGCCCCCAAAATAATAAGCCATATCATAGATAGATAGATAGATAGATGGACAGACAGACAGATAGACAGATAGATAACAGATGATAGACATGCAGCTCATACAAAGATAACTATATATCCTAAGTGTGCAGTAGACTATGCTGTCTATGTTTACGTAATTAAAATCTGTTACGTACCAACAACAAAATCTCCTAATGGCGCCTTTCTGAGAATTACTACTGTTAAGTGATTCACATCTATACTGAGGAGTCAGCTGAACCCATTTGGCAGAACACTGTCCATAAACAAAACTGTGTGAGATTTCTAAGAACTTGTGAGAAAACTCCAAGGAAACAAGACAAGAGTCTTGCCCACGTAAGTCGAGAAAGGGTTTAAGTCAAAGGGAGCACAAATGAGTCAAAGTCTTGCAGATGCCTGTCATTGAAGTAAGGGTCAAAAGTGCCCAGAATTTGTCTCAAAAAAAAAGAAGAAGAAGAAGAAGAAGAAGAAGAAGAAGAAGAAGAAGAAGAAGAAGAAGAAGAAGAAGAAGAAGAAGAAGCAGCAGCATTGGCTCATTTAGGATGAAGCAATACAGGGAAAAGAAAATTGAGGTTTCCTTAATTGGTCCTTTTTTATGATTTAGAAAAGAGAGAGAAGAAAAGTTCTTAGTTTAAATCTTGGGTTTATTTCCACAAACACAAGATTTTCCTCACTGAGAAACGTTATGAAGCATAATTCCCTGCTAGTAGCAGTACCCGTCAGACCATACGGCACAACAGCATGAGTTTTCAGGGATATATATTTCAACAGTAATGGAACAGAATCCATCCTAGATTTGCCTTCAGTGTGGTGAGAAAATGAACCTGGAGGGAACTATTAAATCTTAAAATGGAAAAAAAAAAACTCCCTATGACACATTTACTTTACTAGAGTAGAAGGTTCTTTCCAGATCATTAAAAGTTTTCAGTCCAAAAGGAAAATGGTAGAAGACGGAGACAGACCGCACAATGGTGTCTAGAAACTGCAACAAATTTATAGAATTTTTTTGTGTCCTGTGTGTGTGTGTGTGTGTGTGTGTGTGTGTATGTGTATGTGTGTGTTTCTTTGTGTGTATGTTTGTGCACACGTGTCTATGCAAATGTGGGCTGTAGGTCTTTCTCAATTGCTCTCTACTTACGTTGTGAGTCGGAGTCCTCAAGGAGCCTGTTTTACCAATTCAGCTGGACTGGCTAACCTGTGAACTCTACAGACCCCTGTCTTTGCCCAGCACCATGCTTAGAGATATGCATTGCTGTGCTTGTCTGTTATGTGGGTAATAGGGATCTGAATTCTATCCACTAAGCCATCTCCTTGGCCCCAGAATAGTTTGATCTCAGAGAATCTAGTAGGGAAATTCCAATCTTTTCTGGCGTTCCTGGTAGGCACTCCAGTTTAACATACCAATTCCAGAATGTCATTGAAATACTGAGCATATCTTATTAAGATTGATATGTTAATTCAGGCATATAGCAGAAAGTGAAGTTTTGTTGGGTCCTCATTGATTTGATTAACTGATCTTGAAATTATAGAACTATTAACTCATTGATTTGGGGAACTCCCTAATTGAGCCAAGGAAAAACTCATCATGGGTGATTGGGTTAGTAGATGTTTCCCATCATACAATCCACCGTGATTTTTTTAAATCATGACCCATACTCTAAAAACAAAAACTTTGAAAGAGATTATTAATATAGTTGGGAGAAAAGATATAAAACAAATGATCACTGATTTATTGACAAATTTCTCTTACAAAGGGAAATTTTACTCATCTTGGACATTTATTTCTTAGAACCCTTATCAACATTCATCATCCTAAAACCACATACTCTGTGGAATCTCCAATGAGAATTCAAGAGAGTAACTGTGGTTAGCTGTAGATACTGGAAATTTGCCAATCGGCCTCTTAAGGCCAGGATTCTTAGAAGAAATCAATATTTAATTAAGCATTTTCTCCAAGAGACAGGTCATCTGGACAAAGTATGAGTAGAGAAACATAAAAATTAAATGGCATCATACAATATACAGACTCAACATATCTACAGAATATTTCACCCAAATACCAGTGAATATACATTCTATTCAGAAGCACACAAAGCTTTTCTGAAATAGACCACATAACGGGACACAAGACAAATCTTTATAAATTCAAAAAGATTTAAATAACTCTATGTATCTTATCTAACTACAATGCAATAAAACTTAAAATTGACAGCAAACAAATCTCTAGTAGATACACAGATTCATGGTGATTAAACAATTTGATATGAAATAATGATTGAGTCAAAGAAGTCAAAAATGTTCCAGAACAAAATGAAATTGAGAACACAACGCAACAAAACCTCTGAGGTACATTGAAAGCAGTCCTATGAGGAAAATTTATAACTCTAGGTGCCTGCATTAAAAAATCAGAAAGATTACAAATAAAGGACCTACTGGCACAACTCAATTTTTTTAGGAAAACAAGAGCAAACCAAATCATAACCCAGTCAAGGGCAACACATAATAAAAAACAAAACAGAGATTAATTAAACAGTAACAAAGAAAGCAATATAAAGAGTTAATAGACCTAAGAATTGACTCTTTGAGAAGATAAACAAGATCTGCAGACCCTTGGCCCAACAAATGAAATGAAAGAAATGGGACCCAAATTAACAAAATCAGAAATGAACAGGGAAACATTTTGACACCAAACTCAAAATATCCTTAAAACCTATACTCCATTAAGTAAGAACACAGAAAAGAAATGAACAAATGTCTATATTCAGCCTAGCCACCAAAATTAAGCCAAGAAGAAAGCAACGACCTAAACAACCCAAAACAAATGAGAAAACTGAAATAGTAAAAAGACTTCCAACTAAAAAAGTGAGTACCAGATATGGAAGAATTTTGAACTGACTCCATCTTGGTCTTAGGCTTTATTTAGTTGGGAGATGTCTTTTATTTTTATTTTTATTTTTATTTTTATTTTTATTTTTATTTTTATTTTTATTTTTATTTTTAGAGACAAGGTTTCTCTGCTATAGCTCTGGCTGTCCTAGAACTCACTCTGTAGACCAAACTGACCTCAAATTCACAGAGATCCTCCTGCCTCTGCCTCCTGTGTGCTGGGATTAAAGACATGTGCCACCACTGCCCAGCTAAGTTGGGAGGTTTTTAATTACCTCTTCCATCTCGCTGGAGATGGTAGGTCTACTTAAATTATTTATTTTATCATGATTTAGCTTTTGTAGAGGATGCGCTTGAACTCGTCAAAGGAAAGGACTTTCTCAACTAGACACTGGTAGTACAGACAGTAAGAACAAGAATTAATAAATGGAGCCTCAAATATATAGTGAGATATTTGCTTCTATATAGGGAGTGAAGTGTCAACTTATAGAATGGTTTAAAAAAAAAAAGAAGAAAGAAAAGAAAACAGAAAAAAAAAAAATCTTTTCCAGTTGTTCTGGTTAGTTTTTTAGTCAATTTTACTCAACCTAGGGTAGTCTGGGAAGAGGAATCTCAACAGATAAACTGTTTCCATTAGATCTATATTGGTTAATAAACTCTATAAATTATATAAAACAGTAGGAAAATAAATATGCACACACAAATAACTTATTTTCGATATATCAAAATGCTCAGGTCACACAGATGCCATAAATCAGTTTAGTTCTAGCAACATAAAACCATGCCACATGCTTCCCTCACATGGAAATTTGGGGAGTAGCGAAATGAGCATTTTTTTTTCTGTCAGCTTCAAAAATGGGGAGAGTCGAGGCAAACAAAAAACCTACAGATGGGCAGATAGCAATATATATAATTTCAGAAGCACATACAAACAGAAGCATAGCAAAACACATTGCCTGTAGATTTATTGTATGTGGAACCGCCTCACCTAATGTTTCAGGAACTGACTAGATGTTTTCAATTTTCCAAAAGAAATGGTCCTCATTTCAAAGTGAGAAAGCTGATCATAAGGACTCTTTGTTCTATCCCAGTCTCTGGAATACATAACAGGAGACGGTTGTTCAACATGACCCAGTAACAGCTAAGTCCTTACGGAGCTCTGTAACCTCTGCTCTAATTTGACAGCCTAATCTCTGCGACTTACTCTGGAATACTTGTTGACCACGATATTTCAAGAACTGCTCCTGGAATTGTGCACAAGAAAATAATGAAATATATCACACTGAGTAATTTTTCTCTTTAGAATGCCAGAGTGAAACCCTGCAGCATTTGATTAAATAGCAGTCTCTCGGGAGATAAATTTAGCAGTGATCATTTGACCAGGAAAATCTTTTTCTGGTGTGATATGTTAGAAGAGACACAGGGCACTAAGCATCCGTTGTCCTTTCCCTCCCTCGGGTGACAGTCTAGGGAGGGTTTATCTATCATTATTCTTGACTGCAGCATAAATTGAAGATAAACTGCTCCCCTGTAGGATAATCCTCCATTGTGATTTCTTTGGCCCTGGTGTCTCTGTTCCTCCAAGCTTTTGCTCGAAGAAGAAATTCTTCAAGCTCAAGGAAAGCTGGTCACAAGATGACTCACATTTAGAAAGTGAGACTCTGACTTGGCATATTTTTTTCTTTAAGATTATTCATTCCCAAAGAGGATAAATCATTGAAACATACCCAAAATACCAAAGGTTTTATTTGAGCAAACATTTTTGAGATTCGTGAGTGAATCAAAGTGGAAAATAATAAGAGTTTAAATCAAGAAAAGGAAAATGGAAAGTGCTAGAAGCCAAAGAAGAAAAGAGAGGAAAAACCAACACAGCAACTTATGAACAAATTTTCACTTTTATAAGTTCCAAATTTACCATAATGCTAATTCATACTGTTGACCAAATGATACCTTCTTAGCAGGCCAGAATGAGAAATAATTAAATCATTTTGCCTTTGAACATGTTTGTATGTTGATCAGAAAGCAGTAATACCCCTCCCCTTTCAGTCTTGAAACAAAATTGAATTTTCACCCAAAACTATGCCTGAAGAATCCCAAGAATCCAAAAGAAAGTTTGCATGTTTGCTTTGAAGACACAAACCTTGGTCGGCCTGTGCTATTTTCCCTCCTACCTGAGTGTCTGCATCAGTGAAGCATTTCCTGACTCCCTCCCACAAAGCCATAGAGAGGAGCACACCGGGCGGGCGGGAATCACTCCTAAGGAACACGAATCTGCGGAGTCAGGTCTTAGGTATAGCATGTGTTCCCATAAACGTCTGGAAATCTGTCATGGGGGGGGGACGGGACACGGACGGACGACATGAAACCTCTCTTCTGTAACAGCAGTTGCCCTTTCTCCAAGTCCAAAACCAAGACATTTTTGACCAAAGTTACTGAAAAGACAGACTAAAGTTCAGAAGCAGGCTGGGTGGGAAGATTTCGTTTCTTGTTTCAACGCTGAATTGCATTTTATTTTCTAGGTGTTTCATAACTTAGTCACTTCCTTATTATTAATTTTAGCTAGTATGTACAATAATCAGTTCTGTTGACATTTTATGCGGCTGTATCATTGTTCCTTGCTTGTATCTTCTTCCTCCCAACCACAAACACAGACTCCTTGTCCCTTGTCCCCAGTTACTCCATCATATGCCCGCGTTTCACTTTAAGTTCACGTTGTGTTTATAGACGACATCAGTGTTTCTTAAAGATAGAAAATGCTTTTAAAGAAATATCTACGGCGTAGAAGTACGCCTTAGAATTGGATTAAAATTTATTCTTTGAATTTGAATATCAGAATCAAAGCAAGTTTTTTTGTTTTTTTTTTTCCTTTGTCTTTAACTGTACTTTAGCCCAAAATTTGCAGGGAATATGGCTGCAACACTTCCCAACAGTTTAACTTACCACTTTTGGCAAAACCTGAAAATATTGTGATATGACACATTGATATTTCCCACGTAGCACTTCTCACTTTGCTGATGCCTCTGATATCTCGCCAGCATTTTTTTTTAATTCTCTTCTCACTCACTCCTTTATCTCTGTCCTTCGTTAAGAGAAGATTCCCGGCGTGTGATTTTTTTTTTTTTTTAGTTTTCCTTATCTTCTTGTCAATAGTTCCTCATAGGGTTACAGCTGAATAGCGTTTTGTACCTTTCCAGTTATTACATTTGATTGTCAAAGCCACTGTGTCCCAATCCAAAAAGATGTCATGACTTTTCATTCTCTTATATTTGAAATCTTTCACTCACCGGGTGGTAATGTAAAACCTCACAAGAACCACCTGGCTGTCTTTGACTTCTTCCAAAGACACCAAAGAAGGAGGAATTTCCTCTGTCAGCCTTGTCAGTGTGCTTAGTTCTAGCAAGCAGCACATGCCCTTGCGTGTAATTGGGATTCTTTAATACAAGACCTGAATAAATGAATAAATGACTGTCATGTTTCTCATATTCTTATGATACTTTATGCTTTTCAACTTATTGTTATATAAATTAATTCCTCTGCTGTTTACATTTTTATGAAGTAGAAATATTATTACTTTGGCCCTTCATGTTACTGATGAATTGCAGCTCAGAAGTCATGCACTTTCTACATAAGCCTAAGTACCTGAGTTCGATTCCCAGAACACATGTCAGAAAGCCAAGCATATCTATGCATGTTTATGCCAGCACTGAGACTGTAAGAGTAAGTAGACCCCTGGGGTTCACTGGCCAGCTATCCTAGAATACTCAGCAAGCTCTAAGTCGATAAGAACCCCTGTCTCATAAAAACAAACTGTACAGTGCCTACAGAACAACACCTTAGATTGAAATGTGGCCTACACAAACATGTACATACATATGCACATTGTATATACTCATGTACACAAAATGAAACTATAGCTCTGGAAAGCAAATGAAACATCATAAAATGTAGAAGAATATTTAATCATTTAATCCACCAGCATGGCTGCTCTAGGGTAGAAAGGATATTAATAAACACCTTTAATCCCAGTATTCAGAAAGCAGTGATAGTGCACACCTTTAATCCCAGTATTCAGAAAGCACTGGTAGTGCACTTGGAGACAGGAAGCAGAGCTCAGAAGAAGTCAGTGTCAGACAGGAAGTGATGTCTGAAATGAGTCAGAGTGAAGAGCAGGCAAAGTGATGAATCAGAGGAATGAGTTAGCAGAGTAAGTCAGAGTGAGGACACACCCAACTCTCAGGATGTAAAAGCAGGCTCTCATCTCAGAGAGACAGAGAGAGAGGCAGCACAGTTAGAGAGGTGGTATGGAGACTAAGAGGCAGAGAGAGGATAAGACATTGAGACAGTGAAGTGGTCTGAGGATAAGGCAGAAAAGCAGAGAGGCTGACTGGGGCAGTACAGGGCAGTGAGAGATCACAGAGACACAGAAGCAGTTTAGCAGAAGGAGAGTAAGTCAGTTTGAAGTCTAGCAGAGCAGTTCAGTCAGAGAAGTTGCAGGATTCAGCCAGAATCAGCCAGCATCGGAAGAGTTCAGTCAGAAAGTAGCCAGCTCAGAAGATCAGTTTGAACCAGCAGTTTGGAGAAGAGTTTGAGCCAGAACAGTGAGTGAGTTGAATCAGCCAACCAGAAGAGTCAGTTAAGTTCAGTACAGCTCTGAGTTCAGAAGGAGCTAGCCAGAGTGAGACAGTCAGCAGTAATTCTCAGAGCCTATATGTTCCGGGGCTCCAGGACTAGGACCAGTGATTGAATTAGAAAAAGAATAAAAAGCCTGTGCCTTGAATCTATGGCTACAGTAAAAAACATCAAGAGTCATGCTACTCCAAGGCCAGTCTAAAGAACTTCTCTAAGAAACCTACATTTCTTCTCTAAGAAAATATGCAAAGACCTTATTATCCTCATATGAACCTGTGAATTATTTGTTCCCATAAGATTATAGTCAAGTGAATGTTACTAATTATTCTTATCATTGTACATTGTCCCCAGGGTATGTATACATACATACATACATACATACATGGACAAACAGATGGAGGGAGAGAGAGAGGTGACAGATAGATTAGACAGATTTGTTTATGTTACATTTGCTAGGCTATTGAGATATGGGTACCAACACTTCACGTATCTTTACTGATGGATTTCCTCTAATCTGTATCACAAACCTTATTATTGTGCCTTTTAAAATTTGAAACATAATTCAAAGATAAGCATTTTTAATAACTATTCAAGCTAATAGACCCTTCTGTTCTGTATTAATGTTCCTTTAAACGTTCATCCATGACATAAAATATCTCTAAGACAGTGCATGTCAACCGCACACATGCTCGTGAACACCCACCCCCTCTTTTCTAAAATATTCATCAGGATTCTCAGCTTCACCTTTTGGCCCTCCAGATGGCCCATTGGTTCTGTTCAAATGAACATCAAGATCCTCCCCTTTCTAATTGCCGGCTGCCAGCAGGAGCTGTCTGTGGCAGCTGTTTTCCCCGTGGTCGATTGAAGCATCCACTGCTTGGGCTTTGGTTTCAATACAGTCTTCAAGCTCTTCCTCTGCCTACCTGGCTCCTAGACACAGCTGATTATCTATTCAGAAAGGGAAAACATTAATAATTGAAAATACCACCATCAAATGATAACTATTTGAAACAACAGGAAATATTCTACCTGGTAAGCCCTGTAACTTGGTGTCTTCATCTCCAGCAAAAGTAACTTGAGTTGTGAGAGATTTGGGCTATCAAGATAAATTATGTTGTTGTTTTTTAATTATTTTAAAAAATAACGGAATCTATGACTTTTCTCTAAGTGACTGGGAGTGAAGTGAAGACGAGGGATACACAAAAGAGACAAAAAAGAAGAGAAGGAAGGAGGAAAGGAGAAACACAGGTCACTGTCTTCAAGAAACCTAAATGGGGCCAGACGGCGGTGGTGGATGCGGCTGTGCGTGGCACACGCCTTTAATCACAGCACTCGGGAGACAGAGGCAGGCAGAGCTCTGTGAATTCGAGGCCGGCTTGGTCTACAGAGTGAGTTCCAGGCAGGACAGCCAGAGTGAAAACAGTGAAAACCTGCCTCAAAAAAAAAAAAAAAATTAAAAAATTTAAAAAAACGAAAGAAACACAAATGGGAACTCCTGACTAACTGAAAAGTTACTGTTGACCTGCTACACTCTGTGTTTAGTGTCTGTTGGCCCCACCTTCACCTCCTGCATCTCCCCCAAATCTCCTACTGTTGAGATTTTATTTTATTTTGATTTCTTTATATGTAAATGTTCTGTCATTTTATTAAGGTATATTTATTGAATGTAACAGGTTGCATTTAAAACATGACACATATTATAGTATGTTCTATAGGAGCCATATTTAATTCAATATGCTACATATATTGTTGCATATTTCAGTTATTGTTTCCCCAGAAGGCAATTCCACACTGACTACCCAAGAGATTTCCAGTACATGTTCCATAATAAAGAAATGAGTCGGTAAATATAGGTAAAAGACAAAATTATATAAGCTCTTAGTTAAAATGCAAGCTTTATGTGGGATTGCTGGGCACTAATCCCTTCTTTGACACTTACCAGCTGAATAAATTTTACTATAGGAAACAAATTTTCCATAAGCAATTGGATGTTTTAGTAAGGATCCTATGATGGTTAATTTTATGTGTCAACATTGCTAGGCTATTGTGTCCAATTATTTGGTCAAATGACAACGTAGAGCTGACTGTAGGGGTGCACACCTGAAATTCCAGTACCTAGGAAGCTGGGGCGGAATAATTGCAATGAGTTTGAGGCCATTCTGTACACCATAAAGAGTAGCAGGTCAATCTTGGCTACAGGATGAAATCCTGTCAGAGAGAGTGGGAGAAGGAGGGGAGTGGAGGGGGGATGGAGAAAGAGAGATATCTACCAACTCATATCTGAATTTAAAAATTGCAAGCTCTACAAATTTCAAACTTTCTACTCTCCACGATTACATAAACTGTAGAGAAATATTTAATCTTTTAATTCAGCAACATGCCTGCTCTGGGAAGGGATCACATTCAAGGCCTGTGTGATCTGGATAGAATTCAGCCTTTAAGTAATCCAACTCAGAAGGCAACAGTGGCACATGCCTTTAATCCCAGCTCTGGGGATGTAAAAGTAGGCCCTCAGTTAGAGGATCAGTCAGATAAGACACAGAGGCAGTTCAGCAGGACAGTGAGTTTGGGAGAAAGTGTCAGCTAACAGCAAGAGTCAGTTTGAAGCCTAGCAGGGCAGTTCAGTCAGAAAAGTTGTGAGATGAGTCAGCCAGAGTCAGAAGAGTTCAGTCAGGAATAATCAGCAGGCTCAGAAGGTCAATTTGAACCAGCAACTTGGAGAAGAGTTTGAGCCAGAACAGCAGGTAAGTTGAATCATCCAACCAGAAGAGTCAGTTGAATTCAGTACAGCTCTGAGTTCAGAAAACAGCTAGTCAGAGTGAGTTCAGTCAGCATTAAGTCTCAGAGGCTGAAGCAGTCTAGGTTTAGGCTTGAAGATTAGATTGTCCGGAGGCTGAAGCCTTTCAGTTCTCGGCTTAAGATTAAATTGCATGGAGGCTGAAACCCTATAAGGAACAGGGGATTGAATTAGCCGAAGAATAAACTGCCTTTTTCCCTGAATCTCTGTCAACAATAAACCAGTACCTTAAAATAAATATCTCTAAGTAAGTTACAGATAGATAAGAGATACAACATGTAATGTTTGACATTGTGCAGTAGTTACATTGTAAAGTACTAGAATGTCTACAAACGGATAAGCCAGTATATAGTACAGGCTGTTTCTCTGTAAATGATAACACAGATCTGAAATAGGAACCTAGTTTAGCCAACGGCCAGGCTCCCACTGAAAAGGAAACCCGAGTCAAGCTCCCAGCAACCACCATCACTCAGATTCACACTTACAAAGGAGGACCTCATCAGCAAATGTCCTCTTAGGACCCTTCATCAACATGGCTCTGCTACTCGCTCTGAGTCTCTACCACTCCCCAGTAGACAGAGAATCCTCGTTTATTTTTCCCTTCTCTGCCTGTGTCTTCTGCTTAATCACAGTTCCTGCTTTTCATCTCCCTCCTCTCTGATTCCTCATGACTCTGAGAAAGACAACACTACTCATGACTTTTCCTTAAGCAATCTTTCGGCTTCAGTACCTATGCTTTCTGTCTTCCTTGTTACAGTATCACACCTACTGAGAAGACCATTGAGTTGGTAAAGCCCATCATTTCAGGCCCTATGGTCCAGACCTTTGGCATGCAGCTCCAAAATAATGAGCTGCGATTAGGGATGGGAGTCATAGATGTCAAGTTCAGCCCTATGAGACAGTTTCCTCACTGGGGGCGGGGGAGTTCCTCCGAAGGATCTGTGAGTAGACGGTGAGATGTCTACAAAAGAGGGAAAATACTATTTGAAGAAAAAGGAGAAGCCACAAACTGATGACCCGCATAAAAGCCCTTGGTGCGACCCCATGAGGAAGCACTTGCAAACTTCGAAGGCAGTAGCATGGGCTTCTTCAGTCTCTACTCAGTCACCTTGGGGGTGACTTTGGAGCTCTGTTGGTTACAACAGGAAAGAAAATTGGAGTGAAGATTCTGGCAGTATTCATAGTGCTAATAAAAATGCTATTGTGTGGTATTAACAGCAACCATGGTGTTATAGTGAGTCCTATTATATCATTTTTACACTATTATATTAGAGGGCACACAGAAATGTTAATTGATGATTTCATGTGGAGATGGTATTTAATCAGGAATACATCAAATTGTGGGATATTCAACAACAGCACAGAGGGGTTAGAGATTTAGCTCAGTGGCCCAAGGTCCTGGGTTCAGTCCTCAACTCTGGTAGGAAAAAAAAAAAAAAAAAAAAAAAAAAAACCTATGTCACAGACTTCTCGCCCCTTTTAAATTCAGCTCTTTGATGCTATATGAAATTCCCAACATATTTTATATAATTACAGTAGAGCCAAAGCAATTAATCCCTCCTAGTTTGGGGAATATTGCCAAACTAAACTGTGGAACCCGCATTTCTGAATACACAGATCTTACAGAGACTGGGATGCACCATATATATATATATATATATATATAGCATATATAATATATATAATATATATATATAGTCAGTGAACTTTAAATTACCAGTTTAGTTTTCAGTTGCGTTGGCCACATTTCAAGTGCTCAATAGCCAAGGCAAATGCTGTTCTATTTGACAGTGCACATATAGAACATTTGTCATCACAGAGAGTGATTGATGTGCAAGGACAGTCATTCTGTCCAACGTGTTGAAGAGTGCCAGAGTGGCATGCAAACCCTGCTATGAAAGGTGTGGGACACAGTCTTACAAGAGCTCTCCTTGTGGAAATATGACCTTCAGTTTTCTAGGTAAATACTTGTAAAGAGAGTTGCCAGAAAACGGACATATGTGTCCTTTTCCTAAGACATTCCTTTGTTTTCAAAGAAAGGACCTCTCAAGGCTGGCCTTGAACTCACTCCACAGCTGAGGTGACCTGGGAATTTTAACACTCTACTTCCACTCTGCACCACTGCACTGGGTTTATGCAGTGCTAGGAATCGAATTCCTAGTTTTGTGCATCTAGGCAAACACTTTCCCCACTGAGTGACATTCCCAGCCGAGACACTGAATTTTTGAAGAAGCTGTTTCATTTCCTAGAAAATGAAATGAACACACAGGATTATATGTCCAGAGCACCAGAACATAGGTGCTAGCCTTGCTGGGGCCAGCACACTGCATCATAAGAAAGGTATGCCTGGATATTGCAGTACAAGTCAAATGCAAAATTCAACAAGTCCTTACAAGGTGACTACTCAGAAAATTGGTGATTTCTAGATAAATTATACAAGCCTCTGAGAAAGAAATCATATGGCTAAGATAAGGAATGAAAACTTAGAAGAAGGAAGAATCATGGACTCCATACAGAGCTCAGAAACCCTTCCTTCGGGGGCACCAACGTTATCCGGTAGTCTTGAGAATGTTTATCCTCGTGTTAGGGACTGTGGGAAGCTTATCAGCTTAGACAGCACAAAGAAAAGACAGGCTAGAACCACTTCAGAAGTGGAATAAAGAAGAGGACTCGATATCTAACTGGAGATGGGGCATCCCCAAACCTATGATTTCCCTACCTGACAGTTTCAAGGACCCCACCGAGGCCAGAAAGGACAAGAGGTGATTCTGGGAGAAATACCTGAGCTCTGGCTCCTCCTTGTCTTGTTTGGTCAACAATATTAGGAATCACATTCTTTTTCTTTCTTCACCTTCTCCTATTGAGAAACACACAACTGTAGACTAGAGGAACGTTTAGCTTTCATCACATTGCTTACCAGCTGAACCCTTGTACCATCACCCTAGAAACCGAGAGGCCTTTGGCTCGTGTGTGCATAGACACCTCTGTCTCTGCTGACTCCAGTTTATGTTATCATCCAAAAGGGTTCGCTCTTTCACCCACTGGAGCCCTAGCTTGATGACTAAATAACAAGGTCCCCATCCCATAATACTCTTTTTCTGAGCGTGTTGCCAAACATCAAGGGCACAGTGTGCTGTTTTTCCGACGCTGCTGTTTTTAGTGCCACTTTCTGTCCAGAAAATGTCACCTTGGATGGAAGACATTACTTCACCAAGTTGACACATTGACCATTTTCCAAACTGCTTTGTGCTGATGCTTTTTTCAATCTCTCAGCAAATTCAACGTTAGTGTCAATTCTGTTTAGCAGAGTCTCTTGCTGCCTTTCATTCCTTAGCTTCTCTTCCCCTTTGGTTTTCTATTTTCTTATCTCCTGTCTATTTTTCTACATTGACTGCAATGTGTGCCTTCTAGCTACGGTTTCCTTTCTCCCTGCATTCAATTTGTCTGTCATGTTTTAAATGACTATTTTTGAGTAAATGATAGCATTTCACAGACAACTGCTGGCAGAATAAGCAATACCTGGTACCTAACCTTTCATTCTACCTCAAATATGGTATATTGAACTTGAATCTGGTGGGTTAAAATTTTAGTGCCTTTCTTAAATGTCTGAAAAGCAGGAGTCTGCTGATAAATGCTTACTGACCACCGCCTGAGACGAGGTTGGAGTTAGGGAAGAATACCTGATTTATAGTGTTGACTGATTTCCATGGCATAAACTCTGTCATCATGGATAATGCATGCTGCCAGCATGACCTCAACCAGTTCACAAGATGTGTAGAAATGTAACAGTTGTCTGTGCTGGGCCAATGTGATCCAGTTCCTGCAGGCTGGAAAAGCTTTTTACAGAAATACGGAAAGCAAAGTTCCATGAAACAAGTCATACAATAAACACGTGTTTTAATTATTTAAATTCTGTTTTACCTTCAAAAGAAAATAAGGTCATTTCTGAAAGAATACCATCTAGGTGTTTGGGAACTGAAAAACAAATTAATAGGAGCTATTTCTTACATATAAAAATGTCAAAATGAGGTAAACTAATTTGGCTCTGTTCTTTCCACTCCTCCAAAGATTAATCCCAAATTAAAAAAAAAAAAAACTTACTATGCAAGATTAGAACTTAAGTCTCTATGAGTCACACACACACACACACACAAATCCAACCCACAGATCAGAAATCAACATTCCTGGGGCTGGAACTGAACTTGAGATAGAGATCATAAAAATGTCAGACACTCTCAGAACTCTAGATAATTTACTAGCTATTGAAAGGTTCTTTGGCACTCAGGAAATGTTATAAGAATGTCCACTCTCTGAGTTGGAGAGATTACAGAAATGCAAAGAGTTGTATCTAAGAGCAGCAACACTTTGCATGTTAGTGCTCTGGAATTTTATCATTGACTAGCTTCTCAATTTTCCAACTTGCATGCATAAATACTATGTACTTAAAGGCCCACGGTGAGACAGATTCTCTTTTGGATTCCGGGGTTATGTATTCTGTAGAGGTTAGACAATTGAGGTCCCTAACCAAAAGAATAAAAAAGGATTACTATATAATATAGTAGTTACTTTTCTGTCACTGTGATGGAACATCATAGACAAAAACAACTTGTGGGAGAAAGAACTCTTTTGGCTTATGATTTCAGAAGGATAAAAACCCATCATGGCGAGGAGGCAGAGCAACAAGTGGCAGTCGTAGTGGCCAGAGCAGAAAGCCAAAAGATCAGTCTCAAAACAGCACAGCAAAGCTATAGAACCTTAAAGCCATCCTTCAGTAATATACTTCCTCCAGCAAGGCCACCAATCTCCTAAACCTACACCACAGCGCCACCAACTGGAGAACAAGTAGAGAAATCCCTGAGCCTATGGGGGACATCTTTCATTCATTCCATCAATATAAATCTATATAGGTTCACGGGGTGGGGGTGAGGAGAGGAGTTGAGATTGATTGTTTTTAAGCTCGCGGAAAATTTAAAATTGTGTGCCCAATTTTGATCTCTTTCTCTGTACTTTCTTTCTCATGTTGACTTATAGGTGATATTTAGGTCAGTCATTACTCCTCTGTTTCTATTCTCTGTGCATGTGTGATATTAAAGAAAGCTTGTAGTGAAATTATATAGATCCAGAATGTTCTTCTTAAACAGACTTACCTCATCTTGAGCAAGTTTTACAGCCATTTAAGGATTTGTGTTTTTAAATATGAACCCTAACACATTTAAATGTTAACACAAAATTTTATGAAATACGTGAGGTAATGCTGAATGTTTTCTCTTTGTACAATTGTCTACATCCCACACGTTATTGTCTGAAGTATCTTTTGTTACATATGGCTCTACATACTCTCTCGTTTCTGTTATGATTTCTTCTTTAACTCATGGGTTATTCGAATTGTTCTTTCTCGTTTTTACATGATTTGCTTTTTCCTGATTATCATTGCTAGTGGTTTCTGTCCTAACTGCATATGTGATTAGAACATATCTCTATATTATTTCAATACCCTTTAAAATCACAGGGCTTCCGTTATGATCCAGAGGGCATCCATTTTTTATTATTTTCATATAATATATATTTTGATCACATTTTCTCCTTCCTCAACTCCTCACAGACGTTCCCCACCTCTCTCTCCTTTCCCACCCCCTCTCCTCTCTCTATTTCTCAAAAAAAAAATTAAAAGATACACAAAAACAAAACTGTGAAAACTGTAAAGTGACAGAGGTGGTGGATGACTCCAAGGAAACAGTGTCTTCCAGACACAGCAGGATGGATGCATATGTGAACTTACAGAGACTGGCAGCATGCACAAGACCTACACAGGTTCCAGCCATACGGAGTCCCAGCACTGAGGGAAAACTGGACACAGCATCCCAACCTAAACACAAAATCAGTTTTCTCCAATGGAGTCTCTCTGGGTGTACATCAAACACACTCCAGAGCAGGCCATGTGTCCAGGTCAACACGAAACTAACTGCATGTTTGTTTCTTCAGTTTTTGTTTCATTTTGTTTTGCTTTGGCATTTTTAGTCTCATTAACCTTTTGCTTCTTTGATACATACGCCCATTTGTTGTTGTTGTTATGGTTGTTGCTTTGTTTTGTTTTTGAGGTAAGGTCAAGGATGGCCTGTTATTCTCCATTCTCCTGCCTTGGTCTCCTGAATGCTGAGATAACACGCAGGCAGCAGCACCACAGCCCCATTTATTATAAAAATAAATGTCCCAATGGTTAGTGTTTATTCTTTATGTAATCATTATATCAAATCTGTTGGCATATTATTCAGGCTTTCTCTTTATTAATGCTGTTATTATAAAGACGGGTACGTTAAAATCTTCTGCTATGATTTGTTTATTCTACTTCACAATTTTATAATTTTTCTTTGTGTATTTTGAAGCTGTATTATTAGGGGCATCCAAATTTAGAATTATCACATTGCCCATGGTGATCAAACATGTTTTTCTCTCAAGAGATGCTTTTGCCTTTAAATCTATTTTTAAGTAAATTAATCTATCTGCTTTCTTTTGCCTGTCTTGTCTTTTTCCATGCTTTTAATTCCAAACTTTACCATTTCTACTGCTTTTTAAACAATTGCATAAGATGTTTACTGTTGAAGTGCTCTAAATACAGTTTTACTTTCCACAGTAAGATTATTCACTTCACAAAAGAAACAAGAAACAGAACTACCACTTCTGAAATGGCAGCTTGCGGTTTTGAAGATGATTGGTTTGCTACAGTAAGCTCAGTCCTTTCTCTGAGGACCAGTTCTTGTTTTCTACTGGGCTGCGTTGGATAAATATACCTGTGTGGGCAGATGCCAAAGCAGGAAGAGGGAACATGCTTCCTGAAGAGGTGGTAGAGAGGAAGCAATTCTGAGTGTAGGGAGGGTGGGGCAAACCCAAGATCCCACAAGAGCCCAACAGGTACCGGGAGCAATTAGCAAAGCAGAAGTGAGTCCTGGCTGTCACTTACTCTTCTGCAGCCACAGCTGAAAGTTCCAGAAACCACCAATCTTGACCCTACTGAACTGTTGCAAAACATCTTCAGAAGAAACCTGGTTTTAGATTTGGGTGGGAAAACAATGGGGTTTGGCATGTTGGCACCTAATTCTTTTGTTAGGCCTATGCGAGTCAAACTAATCACATCTGTGGCCTACGTTTATCAAGGTGTCTACTTCCCAGGCAAATCATGGAAAGGGCTCTGCGCAGCACCGAGAGGAGAATGACTAGAGTCTTTCTGTCTGTCCTCATCCTGCCAAATGTGATAACCCGCTCCTTACTAGAGTTCTCCTGAGAAACATTAAGTACAAAGGGTTTTAAGATCCTTAGTCTGGGCTGACTGCTACAAACAGCATGATGAACGAATTCTCTAGAGGCAGAAATGGAAAATAGTATATAGTAAGACTAGGCTCTCGAGTGGAAGGGAACCAAAACATTGCTGCCAAAATAAAACTCAAGCTTGTCTGGGTCCCTGTTGACAGTGCTTTGCCAGCAGCCAAATCTGTACTCAGCCCGGCAGCCTCTGCCCAGGTCTTGAAGCCAACTTGCTCCACTTTTGATTAGTTTGTGTCTTATCCCTCCCTGAGAAAACGTGAGGAAAGGAAGAAGGGAAAGAAAAGATTTAAAATACATGTGCACACATATGCACACACACAGGCACACACAGGCACTTACAGGCACACACATGTACACATGTCCCTACACACACACATATGCACACACACATACACACATATGCATTAATACATGCACATATGCACTGCTCGCGAATGTGCATGTGCATTACACATGTGCACACACAGGCACACATATACACCAATGACCCTACACACATACACATGCATGTGCTCACACACATACACACACATGTGCCCACATATGCATGTGTGCATGCACTGATGCGTGTGCTCACACACATGCATATACATACATACGTACTCATAGACAATGACACACATGCACAGATATGCACACACACCCACAAGAATATGTGTAAAGCCATTCTTCTGTTCATTTGTTATTATTTTAATTTGGGGGTGGGGAGTGTTTCGAGACAGTTTCTCTTTTGTAACTTGCTGTCCTGGAACTGGAACTCACTCTGTAGATCAGGCTGGCCTTGAACCCACAGAGATCCACCTGCCTTTGCCTCTTGAGTGCTGGCGTGTGCCACCACTGCCCAGCCTGTTTTGATTTTTTAAATGTGAAGTATCACCAGGAAACCCTTAGACTATGCATCGCCATCAAGAGAAGGTGATCCACTGACTGCCTAAACAAGAAGCTATTGGGAAGGAGAGAAAAGGAGGACCCAGCATTCACTACTCACAAACCACTTGGGGGTGTAGCTATATATATCTTACGTAGTGACCATGCAGAACCGTGTAGTACTTCCATTTTATAGTGAGAAACCGAAGCACAAAGAAGATTCATGACTTGCCAAGGTCACAGATTTAATAAGTTTTGGTGTCCTGATCAAAACTAAGTCTCCTGCATCAAAATCCTCCATTCTCAGCCTGTAGTATGGCACCGTCTCTGGCTAACAATCAGATGAGAATATTGGCTCCAACAGCCTGATTCCAAGATAGCTGAAATTCTGACAAAATATGAGGCCTGGGAGGGCCAGTGTGCGGAAATAAAGACAGAGTCAGAACTGAGGTACGGGGCTCCGGGCAAGGACCAAGGCAGGACTGCAAGAAGTTGCAATTCTCACGTTTGTTTACACATAAACACAAACACACACACACACACACCACACACACATCACACACACCACACACACACATGCACACACACACACACACACACACATACCACAAAATATCTCATCTTCCCCACAACTAAATCTCTCCTTCAGCACTTCCTTCTCCAACAAACTCATAGCATGTACCCTTTACCATCGCTACGTAAGGTACTTTATTCCAGTTTCATTGAAGTGGGGGGGATGTGTGTGTGTGTGTGTGTGTGTGTGTGTGTGTGTGTGTGGTGTGTGGTTTATGTCTCTGTGTGTGTGTGTGTGTGTGTGTGTGTGTGTTATGTGTGAGGGAAGTGTGTGTGGTGTGTGAATGTGTATGTGTGTGTGTGTGTGTGTGTGTGTGTGTGTGTGGTATGTGTGTGTGGTGTGTGAATGTGTATGTGTGTGTGTGTGGTGTGTGTGTGTGACTAGCAATGGACCCCAGGACCTGTACATGCTGGATGAGCACATACTGAGTCTCAGCCCTAGCCCTAACAACTACTTGTAGTCTCCAGTTTCCACCTCATTTCCACCACACCGTAACTACTTTTAGCACATTTCAACCTTCATGTTTACCTATCCACTGAGATCCTCTTATTTCATCACGTATGTCAATATGTATTTTATCATCTAAAGAAAAAAATGCACTCATACATACATAAGAACATTTTGGCAACAAAAAATTCTGTCTTCAGTCATCATAGTTTCAATTAACAAAATTCTGTTTGCACATGTTTAAAATATGGTCGCCTAGGACACACACCTCTGTTGTGAACTTCAGTGTGCTACACCCACTGAACGAGTTGGACAAGGACATTAAGTGGTTTCTTTCGGTAAAAAAAAAAAAAAAAAAAAAAAAAGCAAGTAATTAGCAGCAGAGAATTTTCATTCTCTATGAACAATATAGAATTCTCAAGGAGTTGAGATAAAAAGAAAATGAAATCCATAATTCATATGGCATCTTTCCCCTCAATCTCAGGTTGTCATTTCAGAAAAACTTGTAATTGGTCATCAGCATTTTCATTATCAAGGGTTTATTTCACAAATTCAAAATCGTAAGTGTGTAAGATAAGATTCTCTAATCCAAAATCCAAAACTATTTTGGTTCCAACATGCCACCACAAATGGAAGATTTCACATCTGACCTCAAGAGATGGGTCACTGTCCAAATGCAGGTGTACAGAAAATGTTGAACGAAATTGCTTTTAGACTATGCAGAGCGTGTGTATAACATAAATACATTTCATGTTGTCCCATTTCAAAAATGTTTCATTATGTATATGCAAACATTACAAAATCCAAAAGCATTCCAAATCTGCAGCACTCCTGGTCTCCGCTGTTTTGAGTGAGGGATACATGTCCTGAAAAACTCGAGCTCCAACAGATGAAGCATGACCTTCTAGGTGTGGTTGCTGAAGGCTTTAAGGATCATTCTCAGAGAACAGTTTCTTCTTCCCACCCGATCTCAGACCTATCTTTCCCTAACAATCCATGAAGGCTTTAATGAAATATGTAATAGCAAAAGCACTGTTTCATCACCGTATCAATATCTACCATTGTGCCTTGGGATGAATCATGGAAGGAAGGGAGACAGGTTCGAAAACAGTAAATACCCAGGTACCTGTCCAAGAACAGCATTAGGCTATAAGGTAGATCTTCTCCAATGCTGACTCAGACAGACGGCCACAAAAAGCAGCTATTGAAATTCTCAGGGGTGCAGGGCTGTGGGGGATGATCTGCTTTCCAACTGATACGTAAAGTTCTGCGGTTTCTCTGGTTTTATAATATAAAATTTCACGAAGTGCACTTGTGAGGCGTATTTTTTTAAATCTCCAGCAAAATCTTTCTTCCATGGTTCCAGGACCTTGAACTGGAACACAGATGTCATTAGGTTTTCCAGAACATTTCACTGGGCACCACAACCTGTATAAAAATTAGTTACCTGGAAAGTCTCCATTATACTCAGTAATACCCAGAGTACAGGTCACGTCACTCACCGACTGGCCCTTGTGAATCAGGCCTGATAACAGCAAAGGAAGCCAGGAGACAGGGACGGCTGACTTGCTTCTGCGAAGGACTAAACAGGATAAAGACATCCTGCTTGGACCTTCCCGCATCGGCCCAGAGTCACAGCAATCTGTAACTCACCGCTACGGCCACTATGAAGAGTGCAATTTCAGTGCTAAGCTATCTTAGAGCGCACTGTTTTATGTGGATAAAAATAGAGTCTAATTCATAGAAACTAGAAAAAAAGAAGCAAAATGGAGAAATAAAATGATGAACATTTATAATCTAACCAAGAATATCCCTTCTCTCCTTCCTAGATTCTTGAGTCTTCTGTTATTACCTCACAGGTTTCTTCTCATGTTTGAGGACCGTTTTTACTATTGTCGTTATTGTTTCTATATTTCTGATTTTTTAAAATAATTTCTTTATGTTTTGAAATTATTCCAGACCTTTCCATATACTCTTGCTCATGTTCATTCAAATTCACAGCCTCTTTTATCATTAACTGTTGTTATATGTATATATGTATATATACACACAGGTATATGTTCATATATATTAATGTGTGTGTATACATATATATAAATATATAAATATATAAATATAAATATAAATAAATATATATATATATATATATATATATATATATATATATATACACAACCTGCCCAGACTGTATAATGTTACTTGTATTCATTTAAGCAGATCAGATGATCTTACATCTCATGGATGCACTGGCCTTGTACGAACAGCAAGGACTTGGGTAACGTGAATCATAAATGAGATGGCAAATGAAAAATGTTGAGCAAATTGGCAACCCATTTCAATAAAAAAAATAATGGGAACGCTAACAGTAATAAACTAGAATCACGAATTCTATAAATTGTGTGTACAGAAACCCTTCAGACTGTCTTGGCTTCCTATGGTTGCTGAAACAAGTTACGACAGATTTGGTGACTTGTGACAACCGAAATTCACTTTCATGGGATCCAGGCGACAGTTATCAAAATCAGTTTCACTGTGTGAGACCAGAGTCTCCGCAGGGCCGCATTCCCAAGGCCATTCCCTTCTGCAGCTTCTGGTGGTCTTCCTGTTCCTTATTTGCATCCGTATCTCTCTCCTGCCTACCCCATAGTTCCGGAGCTTCTGTTCTGTTTTCAAGTCTCCATTTGCCTCCTGAGAGCACATTATGACTTAGAGCTGCTTAGAGCTCCTTGCTGATGTGCTGGTTTAAGCTCATTGTCAACTGCCCTTCTCCTGTTGAGTCCTTAGTAGAAGCAGGTGAGGGAATCTAGAATCCCCTGGGAGCCAAGCCTCTGGGCACACCTGTGGGAGATTATCTAGATTACCTTAATTGATGCGAAATGACCCATCTTAATTGTGGGCAGGACAATTCTTGGGCAGGAGATCCTGGACTGTATAAAAGGAGAAAGCAAGCTGGACACTAGCAAGCACACATTCGCTCCTCTGTTTTCTGACTGTGAGGGCCACCGGACTCTGCTTCAAGCGCCTGCCTCCTTGACTTCCCCCACCATGAGCACTGCGAATTAAATTCCTTCCTTTTTCAATTGCTTGTGTCCACGTATTTTAATCACACTACCAGGAAAAGAAACTAAGACACCTGGAAAACACAGGATAATTTCTTCATTCCTCATTGCAAAACCCTTAAGTCGATCACCATCTGCAAGATAGTTTTCTTTACAATCCTAGGATCCAAGAATCAGGATGTAGATACTTCTGGAGAAGGGATTTTTTTTTTTCAACATACCACGTAGAGCAAAACCAAGTTCAAGAGTTTGGATATAAGGGGGGCAAAATGATGAAAAGATACCTGAGTATCTCACACAAGGCCCTCTGTGTCATGGCTGGGTGATGGCAGATGTTTGGAGAGTGCTCGGGGCTCAGTCACAGTGATGCTTCCAGATTAATGGATTACCTGCCTTCAAGGCAATCACTGACTAATTAAGCACCTGATCCCCTTGCTGTTTCCCTAATAATAAAGATATTTGCAGTGAGAAGGGCCAATATTTTTACCTGACACTCAAAGAGGACAAACATGTTCTCTGATTGTACTACTAGCGTTGTTATAAAAGCTTCTTAGCTTCCAAATTACCTGGAGACCTTTTTTTTTTTTTTTAAGTGTGCATGAGAATAGTGTCACAGAGACAGATAGTTGCAAATTGGAAGACAGAATTTATTTCAAAAAGTCAAGTGAAGCTCTGGGAGAATATCTGGCCAGACTTTGGGTTCCCGGGGCTTAGCTCTCAGCTGCTAAGGTATGCAAATGCTCCCATCCGGGGCCCAGCTGCTGTGTGGAGAAATGTGCTGATGGAACTAAATTGGGGTTCTAGAGAACGCAAATCAAATTGTAAGCAGAATTACCGAAATACACCAGCCCTCCTCTGAAGCATTACGGGCCAAGCAAAGAAAAATGACTAATGGGTAATAATACACAGTCCTGACAGGAATCATAAGCTGGGAAGGAAGTTGCATGTAAAATAATAATAAAGAATATTAAATTGTCATGAGGCCCCGTCGGAGACAAATGAAATCAGAACAGATTCTCAGCGCCAGTCTTTTACTCACTCCCTTTGAAAGCGTCCCAGGAATCCGCAGACACGGCCTGCTTTCATTTGCGTTGCCTTCCTGTTAGAAAGGAATGTTCCCTCAGATCTGGAAACTGCAGATAAGGGGTGGCCGCGAAAGCAAAAGGCTGGGAGAGGCAGGCGTGAAGTTCTCTGTGTGCTGAGCCCAGGTAGAAAACAGGCTGCCTTGACCCACCGCCCATAAAACAAAGCACAGATTCACTCTGCGGGAGACTTAGTGTGCTGGCCTTGCATTTCTTCTTTTATGATATTGTTCTCTTTAAATATATATTTGGTGCTGAGACTATACAAAATGCTTACCATGCAAGCCTGAGGACATGTGTTCTATCTCAGTTCCCACACGAACTCCAAGCATGGTGGCAGGGATACATAAGCCCCGTGATGAGGAGACAGGGGCTCAGTGGCCAGCCATCCTAAACTAATCCTCGAGCTCCAGGCCAATGAGAGATCTTGTCTCAAACAAATAAAATGGATTTTTCTTAAAGAATGACATTGACATCTGGCCTACACACACACACACACACACACACACACATGCATCCACACACAGTCACATACACATGCACATAAATAAATATGTTGCATAAAAGGTAATATTTTAATTTATGATTAATGTTGATTAATGTATTTTTATTTCTAAGAAGAACGTCGGTAGTTTAACTTGGGGACTCATTGAAAGTTTAACTCCAAAGCATTCATCACAGTCAGAAGTGACTTCCTTGGTCCTTTCGCCCTCATCTTCAGGAGCTAAGCTGAGAAATTCCTGGCAAAGTCTAGCCTTGGCCTCCTGGGTGTGTACCTGCTACCCAAACCCATCACGCATCCAGAAAGCAAAAAGCCTCTAGCTTAGAATAGCTACTTATATCTCCTTGTCTCTTCATCCTAGACTTTGTTGACCCGCAACAGCAGTTCTCAAATCCAGCTGCTCATGAGAAACACTTGGGAATGTTTAAGCACATACGAGAAGACTAGAACACATTTCTGGACATTTGGCTACAATTGATTGAGGATAAGGCTGGGGCAGCCATGTTTCTTCTTGGCATCTAAGTGACTATCATGGTCGAATAGCGTAAGAACCACCATTCTCCATTCTAGTTTTTGTTACTTTTCTCCTGAGATTTCCTACCGTTCAATACTTGCTACCCAACCTATGTCATCTATGTATGATATCTTCCCTGGCATTTTGCTGCTGGAAGCTGTGGAACTGGCGTGGTGATTTTTGGACCTGACGCATTGCCTGACCAAGCTTGCAATTCAACTCTTTTTAGGTCCTGACATTATTGGCTAGTCATAACGATGCACTGACTACATTTTCCAACATGACAAAATGCCTGAGACGTAAGACTTACAAGAAAGGTTTCTTTAGGCTAAAGTTTTCTGTTAACGATCACATGGTCCAGCTGCTTTAGGATCTGCGGTGAAGAAGGTCATCATGGTAGACCTTATAGGGAGGAAACCTGACCACTTCCTGATGACCAGGGAGCAAATAGAGAAGGAAAATGATGACCAGAGCCCTAAGATTCCTTTCAAGGGTACAATGGTATTCCCCCAATGACCTAACTTCTGTCCACTGAGCCCCACCTCCCAGCCCCACACTTCCCCAAAATACCACCATTTGGTGACCTAGCCCTTAACACACGGCCTTTGGGGGACACTTCCAAACTCTACCACCTACTAGCACAGCTCTCCGAAGAGTGTTGACACTCACTTGCCATTCCTCCCTTCAACTTACCCATCTCGGATCTTCAAGTCAGATAGCCTTTTCATTTTTCAACTTAATTACATTCAATAAATACCTCAACATTTTGGGCCAAATGTCTTATAGCTATTCCTACATTCTCCTTATCACAGAACTTCAGAACAATATAACTGTCAGCATTTTCAGCCAAATTAGTCTATGTTCTGTATATTAAAAGGATATTTAGCAGAATCTCTAGTCTCTACCCATTAGGTCACTCTGGATCTGCCCCCTAAGTTGTGACAATCAAACATCTATAGACACTGCCAAATACTCCCTGATAAGGAGGAAGAAATGGACTCACACCCCACTGACAATTCTAGCTATATGTCAAATATCCCAAAAGTACTTCCATAGCATTGGTTTCTAGCCATCTGGAGGTGTGTGTGTGTGTGTGTGTGTGTGTGTGTGTGTATGTGTGTGTACATGCACATATGCCTTCCACTGCAGGCAAAATGTAGAAAGGTCTGTCTTTGATATGTTCTGTTGCTGTGAAAAGACAACAAAACCAAGGTGCCTTCTAGAAGAAAACATTTGGCTGAGGGCTTGCTCACAATTTCAGAAGGTTAGTCCATTTTCATCATGGAAGCAGGCAGGCATGGTCCTAGAGAAACATCTGAGAGTTTTGCATCCCGGTCCACAGACTGCAGCAGAGAGAGAGAGACAGACAAACAGACAGACAGACCTGACACAGACACATACAGGCAGAGAGACAGAGAGACTGTCAAAGCTCACCCCCAGTGACACACTTCCTTTGACAAGACCACACCTATACTCCAACAAGCCTACACCTCCTAATCTTTCTCAAAAAGATCTCATCCCCGGTGACTAAGAATACAATTATATGTGGCTATGGCTCTGACGGCCATCCTCATTCAAACCACCAGCGGGTCTGTAGACGCTAACTCAATGGATCATTTCAACCCAGCCTGAAATTGTATATTTTGAAACCTCCTTAAAATTACAACCGTGGGTGGAGAGGATAGAGAGAAGGTGGGTAATGGATATTAGGTGGACTTGGACAGGGCGAAGAACTCCCAGTGTTCTGTGGTACAGTGGGGGGATTAAGGTTCACAAGAATTTACTGTCTATTTCAAAATAGATAATAGAGAAGATTTTGAACATTCCACATATGGAGAAATGATAGATGTTTGAAATGATATGCTAATCACAGAGATTTTGTTATAATATATTACATACACACATTAATACGTCACATTGTATCACATACATGTCATGTGTCATGTAAAATTTAAATATATATTTAAATATTAAAATGTATATTTAAATATATATTTAAAAATTCCAACTGTGATTTCTCCATTGTATACATTTAATTCATAAGCACTGGCCCTGTGCAGTAAATACTGAAAACATTAAGTTAATTTATAGAACAACAAGAGTGTTAAGGGAAGAACATAGGCCATGAATTTCTTCTCCTTAGAAATGCTAACTTGGTCGCACTGGCTCCAACCACTAATTTTCACCCCAGTGAACAGTTGTTCATTTCTTCATCTGACTTGTGAAATGGGGTTTGTAATGTACTTGCAAAGCCTTTTGAAATTCCAAATTGGGTAGAATTTTATTTGAATTCAATTTGAATACCAAGTCTTAATTATTTGAGCTAGTAGAAAGTAGCAAAGCACCAAAAATAGGAAATTTAAATAATGTAGACTTAAACACATGCTGACATGCTGCAGAAGCTTATTTTTAGTTATATATAAAATAATTATTTTATGCACTGTTGGGTGAGGGGCTGTCTAGGGTGTTCTGTATTGTTTGCAGGTGTTGGATTTCTGTGGAGGATGTTCAATTGCTTATGATCTGCACATGGTATCAATAGAACACCTTAGGAGTTCTGAACCAATAAAACACCTGAGCTCAGACTTCAGGGTGCCACTGTGCCACTGTAAGTACGCCACTGGCCCTGACAGTGGTTCCCTAGGCTGAGGTCTGGCAGGCTTTGAGCCTATGAAAATGCCTCCACCCCAGCAGCAGCGCGCTGCTCTCCTGGCATATACATGTATTCCTAATTTTTCAAGTATTAGAAGGTCACCAAAAGTTATGCTAACTTATTTTGTGATTTATAACTCTCCCAAATAATGAAATTCTATCGAATTTGAACACTATGTTACTATCATAGAACCACTAAATACCATCTGTGGTATTTTCAAAGCGAATACGTATTTTTTTTCTTGTTCTTAGGTTTGTACAAGAATTATCAGTACTTTTCTCATTTTCTACATTCTTAGTGCTGTTGCCATTAAACCTGCCTGGTTTTTGCATTAAAAGTCTCATGGAGCTGTGGGTTACCACCAAGGTACGCATGCCACTCTTGCACCCTGAGGGCTCGTGTGCCGTGCTTGCCTCTGTTTTAGTTCCTGTGAGTCAGAGCCCGGAGGCCAACTCAACAAGAAAGAAATTACGCCTGGTACTAGAAACCTAGCCAACTTTACTAGACAGCGTATCTATATTCTAAATATTTATTTATTTATCTGCATACCCACAGATAAGTATAGGTCTCTCTCCCCATCAAAGAAATGTCTAAGACAGAGACCATTACAGACCACAACTAATCCAAGTGCAGAAAACGAGTGGCCAGGTGTTGCCCAACCCCAACTGATACATCCACAACACGATGCCTGCACTGAAGGCTCTGGGAACAGCATGGAAGATGGGTGTAGAAGACTGTAAAAGCCAGCTAACAGACAGTTTGCTGTGAGGTTTTTGTCTCCTAGAAATGTCAGAGAAGCTACCCGTGAAGTCTCAATATGGCTGCCCAAACAAGACCTGAACAATGACACCAATGGACATCCTGGATGGAATGGGATGGAGGGGGGGAGGTGATGGGGGATCTCATAGGGTCTCAAACCCAAACAAAGAACCACAGGCAGCTAAGGAATGCTGAGAGCAGAACAACTAGGGAAGAGTTTCCCCAGGAAAGAGCTCCAAAATTGGTTGTCAGATACCAAGTGATCAGCCCTGAATCAAGTCACCACATAATGCTAAGAAGTTTGTATGTATATACTCAGCAGTGTGAGTGTGTGTGTGTGTGTGTGTGTGTGTGCATGTGACAACAATTAAAGAAATAGAGGCTATGAATTTGAGAAAGCAAGGTAGGTACACCAGGAGAGTTGGAGGGAGAAAGGGGAAGTTGAAAATTATGTGATTATATTTTAGATTCAAAGAAACAAAAAAAAAAAAATAGGTATCATGGAGACACAAGGTTCATCATTTTTACCATTTGAAATATATGACAAAATATACATTTGTATTATTGTGTAACCTTCATCAACACAATTCATCTCCACCAGACTGCTCTTCACCAACGTCAGCCTTTTTTGTCTGGTTGGTTTTGGTTTTGTTTTCGCATATACCGCTTGGTGATGTAGCTCAGTATTGCGTTCCAGTCAGCCTCAACTACGTATGTAGCCAAGAGTAACCTTGAACTCCTGATCTCCAGAGTGTAGCAATTACAGTGTGCACTGCAGTGCAGTGTTTACAAAGTGTAGGGATCAAATCCAGGACCTAATAATTTCAAGGCAAGTACCTGACCAACTGAGCTGCAACCCCAGGCTCCAACATAAACATTTTTACATATCACTTCTGATAAATATTAAGCTCCTATAGCTTCTATTAAGGTAAATGTAAAGTCTCAAAAATGGTTTTAGGAACAGAGTCTACATGTGCTTATTAATCTTCCTTACACTTCACAGGCGTACTTATTTTTTCAGTTGTGCTTTATAGATTCCCACTACTGGGGACTTGACTAACCCCATTCTTCCTCTGTTTGCCTTTATCAGCCCCAGGGAGCATGTGTCCAAGAACTCTGGCAACCTTGAACAGCACTTAGAGTACAGGTCTGTTGGTGAAGCTAGGAGGCCTTTCTATCTATGAAACTGAAACATTGTAATAAATACACTCCATTTGCTTAAAAAGATATACTGCTCATTGAACAAAGGATATTAGGACAAATCAGGCTCTTTGGCTGTTTTTGGTTTTGCTTTTGTTTTTCCAGAAGCTTTCTGCTTTTAGACTAAACCATTTTTGATTCCGCAAACACAAGATGGCACCTCCTAAGGAAGACAGTTTCCCAATGCTTTATTAAAACTGTTTACGTTAAGCTTCCCGTCACCCTAACTTGATTAATAATGTTTACTTTAACTGTCCACAGCTCCTGAGGAATATAGAAACTGCTTTGGGACACATCTATTAAGTTATAAACAAAATCGTTTGCGTTTCAAAGTCAACAAATATTTATCAAATTACTACAAAACTCCAAACTTTGGAATGAAGAAAAATCTTTCTACATTTTTTTATGTACTGGAACCTCAAAGGTTTTGATTTCCTAAAAGAAAATGGATGATAATGGTGACAGTCAATAAACTCATCTCCAAAGCCAACCTCCTTCGCAGGACCTCAGATAACAATAACCCCATAGAGCTTCTAGCCCTGCTGTTAAAACTGTCCTGGAAGGAGGGCTAGGGATTTAGCTCAAAGGTAGATTATATAAGGTCATGAGTTCAATCCCCAGTATACACAGACTTCTCTGTAAGGTAATTGTTGGGAGCCATAAAGGAAACTGAGTCATGAGAAGAAGAGCTGAGTTATGGGAGGTGAAGCTTAATGTTTCTCGGCCTTGAGCACATTGCTTGCTTGCAAGGTCTTTTGGAGAAGCTGGCAGGCTGTCTGATCTGTTAACTTGTGGAAAAGCATGCTTAGGGTTCGAGGCTGGGACCTGAGTGTTTCTTCTAGCCTTGGGAAAGGAGAGTGCCTAGATTACAAGAATTGTTTGTAAAACTGGAGATTCGGTTTCACCCGCTTGAGAAGTGTATATATATGCAGAGCTAATTAAAATCCGGGCTGACACAGTAGATACCGCTGTGCGCCCTCCCGAATCTTTGTCTCCTGTCTCTGTCTTTTTCTATTCCTCACACCCCCTCTCAGGGAACTGTCCGACCTGCTGGGGCAGGCCCCCAGCAGGTAATATCATGCAAAATTAATTAAAGGGGTGATTTCCCTAGTTTCATATAAAAATGTGTTTTCTTTTCTTTTTTTTTTTTTTTTTTCAAGAAAGTGACTTTCTGCTTTCTTGGCTAAAGATTATTCACATTTAATTTCCTATAGCTAAGTGAATACTAATTTATCATTTTTCTTGAGCTGCCATAACAAGTATCTAAAAGGCTGAATCCAGAGTTTGCACAACAGTCTGCAGGCTGAGACAATCAGCTCTGGAAGCAGGAAAAGTGGCTTTCATTCTTAGACCACACCTTGTAGGTAGCCGCTGGTACATATGACCTCTTCTTCCCTGGCTGGAGGACAGCTCTGGTCTCTCTTACTCTTCTCGAGAGGGTTACTAATCAGATAGGTCTGATCGGAGTGCCAGCACAACCCACTTAACAGTAATTATTTCCGTAAGGGCACCTCAGGTGCAGTCGCGTTGGAGACGGAGGGCTTCAGTCTCTTGCTGCTAATATCTTCTTAATGGAGAAGTCACTGATAGATTCATCAAGCGTACTTAGGTCCCAGATGAAGCGTATGTAAACACAAATATCACAGGGTTCAAGCCTTACTCACCCCAAGTTGACTCAAGCCTAGAATTAGTTTGTGGATAGGATAATAATATACAACTCTTGAAAATTCCTCTAAAATACGGAGAAGAAAGGTCATTACATGATTGAATAATAATAATAATAATAATAATAATAGTAATAATAATAATAATAATAAATGATACAGTGAAGTCCAATTGTTAGTATTTGCTTTACTCATGGTTTGGGGGTTTTGGGTTTTGTTTTTTTTTTTCTTTTATGAGACAGGATCTCTCTATGAAGCCCAAGTTGGCCTCAAACTCTGGTTTCATCTGTTTCTGACTTCCAGGTTCTGAGAGAACTGGCACAACTACCCACTTTTTGGGAGTTACATTCCCAATACTAACGGGCAAAACTTTCACACCTCTGTCTATGATATTAGGTCACAGAAGAAAAGAAAAACAAAAACCTATACGTTGAACACAATCATAGTTCTGAGCAGAAAGAAAAGGCATTTACTACTGAGAGGTCAGAGCACAGTTGCACAGTTCACTTGCTTTTCAAAGTCCTTGCAACCTGAATTTCAGAAAGCCACAACCCTCCCCGGCAGAACATTTGGAACAGCACACGCGTGCATTGCAGGAAGGTCACGTTTCTTCCCGACACCTCTTGAAACTTTGCAGTTGAGATTTTCAAAATTGTGTCAAATCACAGCCTCAGGAAAGCCTTCAATCGGCTGTCCGTGAGCTTGTCTGCCTCATAAAATGGTAACATTGTCCAGCATTTTCTCCTTCTGCCAGGACCTCACAGGGAGCCTTGAAACACCTGTTATTGACTATTAGGGAAAAAAAAAAAAAAAAAACACTGGCATACATCAGTTAGGTCTGACACAGACCTCTGTGACTGTCAAGTCAGATGAAAGGGCAATCATCTTTGGATATTTAATGATGGACCTTCAAGGATAACTTCTCAAGTGCACATCTACACATCTGAGCCGAAAGCAGGATTTTTTTTTTATTTCTCCTACTGCAATTTTCAAAGTAGAGGTTCGTACATTTTCAGTTGGTTATTTTTTCTTCCTGATACAATTTTTTTAAATGAATGAATTAGAATAAACACTCATTGAACCACAAATGTTTAATGGTGATCCATGAAGTCTCTTCACTGTTGAGCCCTGAAGCAAAATAAAGAAATAGGCGCCTTTTCCCGTTCTGTAAGTGGTCAACGTGATGGCGAGGATAAGCAACGAGCTAGGCATCAAGACAAAGTAGAAGCAAGGAATGCCAGGCACCAGTGAAGAGAGAAAACTCTGATTTTCACTCAAAACTACATGCTTTTTATACTGTGTTTTCCAGACAAGAAAGAACAAGGTACAACAAGAAACTGTTTCTACTGGCCTTTCTTTCTATGTACAAAGACATTAGAACTCTCTAACCTTGGTTTCTAGTCTATCCCCCCACCCATCTACCAATAAAGGAAAATTGAATGTATAATATATTAAGAAATAGTAAATAGCAATGCTGACAATTACATTAACAGAAGAGAACTAATTTTAAAATCTGTTTTATCATGCCTCGTCTTTTCAACCTTAAAAGACAAGAAGGAAAACCCATTTTTATCCAGGAGTGGTGGTACATATATGTATTGCCATCACTCAGGAGGCTGAGGCAGGAGGATGGCAAGTTTGAGGTCTGTATTAACTAAATAACTACTAGTCAAAGTCCTGTCTAGATGTGGTGGCATCTCTCTCTCTCTCTTTCTCTCTCTCTCTCTCTCTCTCTCTCTCTCTCTCTCTCTCTCTGTGTGTGTGTGTGTATACTGGATAGTTTAATGTCAACTTGACACAAGCTAGAATTATCTGAAAGGAGGAAATCTCAATTGAGAAAATACCTCCATAAGATTTAGCTATAAGGCATATTCTTAATTAGTGATTGATGGGAAAGGTCCAGCCCATTATAGTTGGTGCCACCCCTGGGTCCTGGATTCTATAAAAAAGCAGGCTGAGCAAGCCATGGGGAGCAAGCCAGTAAGCAGCACTCCTCTATAGACCCTGCATCAGCTCCTGCCTCCAGGTTCTTGACACTTGTTTGAATTCATGTTCTGCTCTTTCAGAGGAACCAGGTTCAGTTCGAAGCACCCACACCAGGTGTCTCACAACTGCCTATAACTCCAGTTCCAGGTGAGCTGAAGCCCTCTCTGACCTCCCAAGGCTCCTGCATACATGGGGTTCCTATAAAGGCAAGCAGACACACACACACACACACACACACACAATTAAAAAGTTTTAAAGCTGAGTGTGGGTCATAAGTCATGAAGATAATCCTAGATAAAAATAGAAAGGAGATAAAAGGAAAGGGTCTGCTCTTCAACTTGAAAGCAACTGAAAGGTCAGCTTGTAGAAGCAATGTCTCTAGAGTTATTTCCTCCACCATTGTGCCCATTTTCTGATGTGTATAGTGGGCCCTATTACAGAAACTTCTCCATACATTGTTTACTCTTCCAGTGACTTCTTAAAATTTCTCTTCAGTGTCTTAAGATTTTCACTGTAGAAGCTTTGTACATCCTTGATTAGGTTCACTATGTATGTATGTATGCATGCATGTATAAGCTATTGGGGATGGGATTTTTTTCCTTGGTAAGAAATAATTGGTATATGTGAACGTTCCATACTTGTATAGCTTGATTTTGTATCCAGCTTTTTTTGCTGCAAGGATTTGTCATATCAAGGAGTTTTCCTGAAGAATCTTCAGCATCTTCTAAGAATAAAATATCTGCAAATACTGGCAATTTCACTTCTGTCTTGTTTTCACTTTTATTGCTCTTGATTTATTGCTCTAGCTTATTTCTAACACTGTATTTCTAACACTATACAAGTGTCAAGAGGCATTGGAGAAATGGCTCACCAGTTAAAAGCAATAGCTGTTCTTCAGAGGACCCTGGTTCAGTTCCTGGCACTAACATGGCAGCTCACAACCACCTGTAACTCCAGTTCCAGGCATTCCAACAGCCTCTTTTGGACTCTGAAGGAACTGCATACACAAGGTGCGCATACCTATATGCAGGCAAAGTACTCATACAAGGAGAGGAGAGGAGAGAGGAGAGAGAGGAGAGGAGAGGAGAGGAGAGGAGAGGAGAGGAGAGGAGAGGAGAGGAGAGAGGAGAGGAGAGGAAGGAACGAAGGCTTTTTTAAAGACTATAGTTAGACATCTTTTTGTTTATGGACTTATATGCCAGTAAGCCCACCTAGGTTGAAATATGGTATTTTAAAAAGTACTTATGTAATATCTCTAAAGAACACCCGGCTTAGCAACACAGTGCGCTGTAGATGATCTGTGTCACTGTCATCATTAGGCAGTTGACTGAGGTCTGTGGCTCACTGACACTGCTCAGCACCACAGACAGTATTATACCATATATCACTAGTTTTGGTAAAGAATACAAATTCTAAGTTTGGTTTCTATTAAATATGTGTATACTGAGTGCTTTGTATTTTAAAAAATGTTAAGTTAAATGGTCAAAAGTCAGAAACCTGTATTTTCAATCCCTAAGAAAGGGGGGAGGGAGACTATCTCCAGACCCTAGTCTACTTCCGTAATAACATTATTTCATAGCAAAAAACTAGACACATATATCCTCATGCATGTAAAAATACATTCAGTACAGATTCTTTGGAGTGGGAAAAATCCCTAGAGACTAAATACATATCAATAAAGGACAAGCTAAAAACTGCAGCCCATCTGGACAATGGCACACCATGAAGAACTATCAGAAACAGAGATAGATCATTGCCAAGCATCCGTGTGTCTCAAGAGCTCTCAGATTAAGTGCTTAAACAAGAGGGATAGCCTGGAAGAGTCACAGCTGTTGCAGAAAAGAGAAGGGGAGATGCAAATAAGTTATGTTCCCTGTGTAGAAGATACTCTGGAGGTTGTCTCCGGGAAAAGCTAGGGGTTAGAAAAGGGAGATTTGTTCTTTATTAGCATATTCTTGCAGTGCTAAGTTTTTGGTCATATCTGTGATATATTCAAAAATAAATCATGTATGCATATATATAAAAAACAAAAGCTACCCAGAGGAAGTGCAGGCAGGAAAAAAAGGAAGGGTGAAACCTGGCTCGCTCTATCCACCTGACTCCCAGTTTCCTGTGCTATAACCCAGCAAGCCACTGGTGTCTGTAATTTCCCAGTCTGAGTGACGATGGGCCTCCTTTGGAAAGCAGAAACTGCAAAGGCTGGTGACACTGCTGCAAACAGTCTCTGCATCCGACAGACAGCTGTTCCTGTCCAGTACTCACCAGGAGCTCACCTTCTCCATGAACTGTACTTTTACTTTGGGCAAATTTTGCAGTGTCTACTACCTTTCCCATCACTTAAACCATATTCTCCCTATACAACAGTGGTTGCAAAGACTGAAATTAAAGAAAAATCTCATGAAAGACTTTTCTTCTGCTATGGCTATTGATCGCCTGTTACACATTCTTGACAATAAAAAGAGAAAAGAGCCTAATTCAGCCTGGCCCAGCTGCCAAATTTGGTGAGATCCAGTGGTCTAATGGCCTTGTTCATCATCCATCCATCCCACAGTAGTGTGAAAACCATTTCCGGTATTTCCAAAACTCCTTTAATGAAATTAGAACAGTATTCCAGCCAATCCACACCAAGGAGCCAAAGGGAGTAATTAAAGGAGTGAATGTTTTATTCTTTAGTGTTTAATAGAATACATAACAAGTCACATAATCAATGATTCATTACTTCACACACAGTGGGGAAACTAGCATTGAGTGTTTCCATTATACAACTGGTTGTGAATAGAAAAAAAAAACAAAATAAGCATTGGATGGACGAAGATAATCTCAAAGTTTGAGCACCTCTGAGAAGATTTCACCCATGTGCTCTTGCTTTCTTTTTAATATAGAGGGGCTTTTATTCTTGGGCTTATGTTTCATTAGAAAAGTCTGATATTTTTCCATGTCCCCTTAGATTATTAAGAAACAGCTCACAGATATGTTACCGCTTAGCAAATAACATTTTCAACATTCCAGAATCCAAGTAATTATTATACACAGGAATTTTTTTTTCAAATGGCCATAAAATTCAAATTACATGTTCAAAATTCCTATCCATGATGAATTTTTAAACCCTTTGTCATTAAATGGGTCCCAATGGTAGTAGTAAGTGAAGGTGCATCATTTGTATTCAATAGCTATAGCAAAGTTTACCAGGCTATAAAGTCACAAAGACAGTTGTATAGCAGTTTGCATTACAATTAATGTCTGCATACCTCAAGATATATTTTAAGTAAACAAACTGGCTTAGAAAAAAAATTACAAAACACTTTAAGTGGCAAGCATTCTCGGTCAACTAGTCCAATCTCCTACCACTCAACAGTATACCCCAGTGCAGATCTCCTTCTGGGATTCTTCCATCTTTGTTTAATGGAGAATCTAAACCCTCGAGTATTACTGCTTTGAGATTTGCACTGTCCAAAACCATTACAAAGAAAAGCTACCTACAACAAAGCTTATTTCTGGCCATGTGAAAACCTCTTCCAGGCGCTGTAGACTCTGGGAGTAAGAATGGTGCTTGTAGTCATTACATGACAGACAGACTTGAGTTATCCAAAGTATTCAGATGTTAAATGATTTGTAGTGAGGAAAAACATAATACAAATTGCAAACAACGTCTTGACTAACAGGTTTACTATTTTTAAAATATGTCAATTTTACAGTGCTTGCAATTTAGACTGTAAAAGAAATTAAGGGATTTGATCCTTTGATCAATATTTTTCTAAATATCTGCATTACAATTTATTTTACATGTAGGAGTACAAAAATGATTTGCATACTAGATTAGCGTTCACCATAATCTGAAGAGTTAAAAAATTATCAAAGCTTCATCATACATGGCTGTAATGTAATAATGACATTCCATGATAAAAGTTAGACTATGTTGTAATCACTGACAGTTTTCTCTGAGTATTTGCACATTATATATTTCTTCAGAGAAGCAGCAGGCAGAGATACATTGGATACATGAATCTGCTTTGAGAAAGAAGATAATTTGGGCTAGTATTTTGAATTATCACTTTGCCATCAGTTGAAAAACCTAAATAAGAAACATTAGACTAAAAACAGTATTAAAAGGGAGAAAAATTTCTCGTATCTTTAAGGAATATTTTCCTCTACATGTTTGAAAATTTAGAATGAATGTGGTTCATAATCCACATGTGTTAAAAACAGACAATGTGTCAAACATCTGATACACAAGCATGGAGCTTGGTACTTGTGGGTTGTTGTTTTTTGTTTGTTTTTTTCCCCCCCAACTACCATAACTGCCAACACTTCCTTTTAAAAATTAGTTATTAAACCTAATGTCATTCCATTATTTATCAGCATCAAATGGTAATTCGAACAACATTTGCACATGATTGCCTCTGTGAGGTGGATTAATGTAGTCATAATTAACTGAATACTTTCCAACATCCTCCCAGGTCATTTCAAAGACATTTTGAGAGCCTTATTCAAATAGATTCTATTTGGTGCCCTAATCAAATTCACAGGTGCTGACCATCACCTTTAGAACATTTTGTAAGCCCCAAAGTTTTCTCCTAAAGCCGGAAGGAGAGGAAAGTACCCGTGCCAAGAGATCCTGACTCGGTCATGCTATGTTCTTATCATAGAATAAGGTGACTGCTCACACTGGACTTTGGGCAAAAAAGTACAAAGTTCTCGTGCACTGGCTTCCACAGCAGAGTCATTTCCAGGAAAAGAGGTCCATTGACTGTCCCTAATACTAAATTCCTAGTCTTTCGAAATAACAGACCAGCCAAGGGATGGTGGAAGGTACAAAAAAATGCTCATGTGTTAGTAAGCACACATAGTAAAAAGAACTGAATAGTTTTTCCAAGATACAATTCATAAGACTTGAGTGCAGACAAAACTTTTGCAGTTCCTCATGGCTCCTAGAGTTGTGCAGATTTGACAAAGGGAATCAGAACTTCTATCTTGCCATCTGTCAGTGTACTTTGATCTGTTCCAAAGATGTTCTTAATCAAGCATTTCTTTGTTAAACAATCTAACAGAATACCATAGCATGGAGAAACCTATGACACTCGCTTTTAGCCAGTGAAGACACTCCTAAATCATTTCAGGCTTAAAACAAAGGTTCTGATTCATTGCTTGAGCCATTTTCTAAAAGCCAGCTCAACACTGCAGCAAACACAACTTTCTGGATTCCTGCTTCCCTTTCTTTAAAACTGCAGACTTCATTCATAAAGCTAACTTTTCTTAAGAAAAAAAAAGTAATTAAGAAAAAATCTTAAATATCTCCCAATTAAAATGAAAGCATTAGGTGGATTAAAAATACAGATGGCTTGAATATAAGTAGACAATCAACTGACGTATGATTAAAATACAACTAACATCCCAGCAAAAATGTATGGACCAAACCCAGCCTCATGATTATGTATGTTTTCCTGACCCAAGTTCATAGCAAGGATATGAGAAACTCACCAAAACATGTTGCTTTTGTATATACACCATCAAATGCAAGTTACCAAGGGTAAATTTAGGAAGTTTTTATAGCGTTCATAGATGAATTAAAAAACTAAATGATTCGTGTAAAATGTTTATATATGGTATATACAGATTGGATCACATGAGTCTGAGAATAAAACCGTCCCAATTCATATCATCTGTTGTGGACACAGTGAAATACAGTACTAGGTCATTGTTTTTTGTTTTTTAAGGAGGAAAAATAGCACTAATTTAAACACCTAAAACGACTCTTACAAAAGCTTTTAAAACCTATTTTAGAGAAAAATGATATAAAAAAAAAACACAAAAGAGGCTTCTCTATCACCACAGATTATCCAAAGGATGCCTCTCAGCAGGAAGCAGGATTCGCCTCCCTTAGGCTGTGGTTACATAGGATACACGCTGGGATTCATTCCAGTAAAGGCATAAGGCAACCAGGTCTCCTGTTTCCTTTGCATTTACCTAAAACGCCGTGTTATTGCTCAGCTCACACCGTGGTATTTATTTGCCTTCGTTTGAAAACATTCCACTTCTCAGCCATCTACAGATGGGCAGCTCCGGGTGCTTACGTTTATTTTCAGCTCTGTCACTGGAAAAGATTCCACTGCAACGTCAAACAAACGCATAAAAGAAGTGGCGTTTGTTCGAGTTTTCAGACCTGCTCAGCGGTCCACATTTGCTGGGCTTAGAGAAAACGGTAATTTAAAAATAATAAGAGACCTTAAGTCTAAGTCACTAAAAATCAAACTTACTTTGCTTAAGTAAATAGGAAATACAATCAACAAGAAAATAAAGCTTCAACTCACTAAAACCCTACTAGGTAACTCTTTGGTTAGGTTATACAAGTGTCAGCAACTTAAGTTTTAGGACTCAAAATAGCTCGATAAACTGCCAACTGAAGGTGGGTCTTTCACTAATCTTGATAAAAAACTAAGTTTACATGTACTGTTAGATATTTTTTAAATGTGGGTGTACTAAATCGGATGATAACAAACGTTCAACTTTGAAATAACAAATGAGTGTGTTCTCTCCTCCCTCCCGCCCTTCTTCCCCTCTTTCCTCCCTCCCCACCCTTCCCATTCTTAGACCTACGGGCTGTATGGCCCTACTACCCGCTCCTGCATTACACAGTCACGTGACATCCTGCAGCGCTGGGGACCTGGGCAAGCCTTGCCTCCTGCTCCCTGCTCCATGCCTATAAGTGCTGCCTTAACCAACAGAAACAAAAGCTCCCGCAAACAGCTGAAGAGAAAGGGCGCCTCCGCAGGCAGAAAGATCGCTTTCTACAATTTTAAGCCACAGGAGATCTATCCTGTGGGGTAAAATAGGATCCTTCCCTGTTTAACAGTACTCGAATGTACTTCTTCCTGTAACAGTCTCTGAACTGCCTCCGTGGGGTCTTAATTGCAATGTCACAGTCTTCCATTCAGTCGTCTAAAAATGTTCTTTCTTATGAGGATCAAGTCCGTAATGACCTTTTAAAAACTCCATCTCCACGAGGTGCTCTCGGTTCTCATCTCTGAAACCGCTAGAGTCAAAGGGCTTAAGATTTCAGGAACTCCTGGCACTGCACACCACACGGGACACTGTCCAATCCAGTCATAACCAGGTACTTGGTGACTTGCGCCCCCCCCCTCCTCCGGCCCCACTAGGTCTCCACTCGAGTACAATCTGGGGAGAAGGGTGGGTGGAGGCCGGGAGCAGAGGAGGTATGGGTGCATCTGAGCACTCTCGGTTAGCGGGGTCCCAGATTTGTGGCTGCAGATTCTCAAGTTAGGGAGCTGAGTGAGCTACGGGGACAAGGGGGATGGGAGAAAGAACCAGGGGACCTGGAGGGCGGTGAGGGCATCTAGAATCCTGTCCCACCCCCGCGTAGAGGCTGAGAGGTGGGCGCGGGAGAGGCGAGGGGTCTGGGGCGCTCACTCCCTGCAGAAGACGTACTCGGTGTAGCTGGTCCAGATCTTGTCCTCGCTCTGGTCCGTGCTGCTAGCAAAGGCGCAGGTGCCCGTGGAGCTGCACGCCACCATGTGGAAGCCCGACTCGGACAGCTTATCGAAGGCCTGCTCTAGGAAGTTGAACTTGAGGTAATAGCGCGAGGTGTAGCGCTCCGGAGGCCGGTCGGGGTCCCGGCTCTCATTCAGGGTGTCCCCAAACACCTCCTTGGCCAGAGACGTCTTGCCGCACACGGTGATGCGCGCCACCCGCCGGAACTTGGCGTCCGCCTGGGCGTCGCGCCCGATGGTGTAGGAGCCGCGGTAGCCGATGGTGATGTAGCCGGAGCGCCGGCTGCCGTCCAGAGACTGGGACGGCGTGAGCAGGGGACCCGCCGCGCCCCCGGACGGGCTGCGGCTAGCCAGCTCCAGCGTGGGCGACGGAGCCCCGGCCGAGGCACCCTCCTGCGGCTCGGGCTCCGCGGAGCCCAGCGGCAGCAGCTCGTCGCCCAGCGAGCCCTCCTTGTGCACCCCGCGACGCGAGTGAGGCGGGGGCGGCCCGGGCCCCGGCTGCTGGGGTGCCCCGAGGCGACGCACGAGCTCCGGCAGCTCGAAGTACTCGGCCTCGCGCTGCAGCCGGCTGCGCTCCGGGAAGTAGTCGGGCAGCACGAGCTGCAAGTCCCGCAGGTAATCCAGGATGTAGCGGAAGAGGAAGCCGTCCCGATCCAGAAAGAAGCGGCCCTTGCTGTCCCGGGCCAGCTCCTGCGGCTGCTGCTGCGTGAACATGCGCCAGAGCAGCGAGTCGGGCACCGACACCACGGTGCAGCGCCGGGTCACATACACCTGCCCCCCCACGTTCAGCTCCACGATGTCCGGGAAGAGCGGCGGCTCCGCCGAGGACGACGACGAGCCGCTGCCGCCGCCGCCTCCGCCCCCGTTGGGTAATCCTCGGGTGCTGTCCGCCAGAGCCATGGCCAGATGAGGTGGCGGGGACGGGCCGGGGCCGGGGCCGGGGACAGGGAGCGAGCGGGGTCGCGAGCGGGAGCCGTGCGCCCGGGCGGCCGCCGCCACCAAGAGCCGCGCGGTGCGAGCGAGCCGAGAGAGCGAGCGAGCGCGCCGCTGTGCGCCCACGGGAGCCCCGGTGCGCTGCGCCCGCCTCGCCCGCGCGCTCCTGGCGAGTGGCGGGTCGCGGCCCGCGCGCCGCTTAAGTAGAGCCTGCGGCTCGGGCGCCGCGGCGCGCAGGAGGCGTGGGCCGCTGCGGAGCGGCGGAGCTCGCTCCCGGGGCGGGGTGGGGGTGGGGGTGGGGGTGGGGGTAAGGGTGGGGGTGGGGGTGGGGGATGGGGGGCGGGGAATGGATTTGCATGCTGACAGCTGACGCGGCTCCGGGCTGCAGGCTCCACCCCGACCCGCGTGCTCCGGGGGGCGACCGGACTGTCACCGCCCTCCCGCCGGCGGGGCCCGGCCCTCCCCAGTCTCCCGCAGCCGACCCGAGCCTCGGCGCTTAGCCCCCACGGCGATCGTCTCCAGTCCCCTCCTCGGCCGACCGCAGCCGGCACCTGGGGACCCCAGAAGGGGGACGGAAACTTTCTGGCAGAGCGGAAAGCTCCGTGGCCCGCAGCCTAGCGCCCTCTAGACCGGCCGGCTGCTAACACTGCCGGGGACGGTCCGGTGTCTCTGCAAGTTCCCAAACACACGCAAACCCTGGAGGGACGCGGGGTTCGCTCCAAGCCCGGAGCACCCGAAGGGTTTCCACGCTGCTGCCATATATATATAGACTCGAAGAGTCCCTGAAACCGCAGCGAGAGCTTCGCCGGGACTTGACTTCGCGAGCGCACAGACTCTTCGGTCGGGAAACCTCAGCCTAGTGTGCAGTGAGCAGAAACAGCCAGGGAGGAAGTGGAGTGGGCGAAAGATGGGGCTTGTACTGCGTCCACATGAAAGCCACCAAGCGCCTCCTTTCATCCATCTGTGAATCGCACCAGAAAAATCCCAATCTAAAGCAATTTTAGTGACATTTTATTTGTTCCTTGAAATTTTAATACATGTATACAGGATATTCAGCCCGAGTAGCTGAAGGTCCAGGAGCCCTTGTTATACGGGTGCCTCTGTCTTTCTCTTCTACCCTTCACAAGACTGCCCACCAGAGAAGAGGATTTATTAAGTTTCACAAACTTAACAAATCTAAAGTTAAGGCCCTTTAGATACAGCCCTGGTTTCTCTAGCCTCCTACTTCCTGTATTTTCTCAGTCATGCGCAAATTGCAACCCACAGAACTCCACTTCTGCCAGGAAGCCTTCCCTGGTCTCCCGAAGGAATGAGGCAGATTGCTTTCTTCAAATATCCATCTTTGCGCTTTGACACATTCTGAAATTTCAAATTTGTGAGTGACTATCTGATCGTTTATTTGGGGAAATAAATAGGTAAGGGATTCAAGAAGACCTAGAGGGAGGAGGATATCAGAAACCGCCATGTTCATAAGTGCTGTTAGGCATTGGTGGGTGTCCGGCTGGGAAGAATTCAAGGCTGAAGAATAGCCAAGGCACCTTCAGAGCAGCTGAGAGGCAAAGGGTTGTGGATCTGAACGGTTATCAGATCACTTTGAAGGACAGCCTGTCGATCACAGTAAGCCAGGAAAGATCTTTGTTCTTGATAGTGGTGTTTACCATTTGTGCAACTGTCCAGAGAGTTTGATAGTCTCTTCACGGATGGGTGTCATTTTCTTTTGAAATGTTTATGTCTGCCGAACAATTATCGAACTCGTGTCAGTGAGCTGAAATAAGATCAGGTTCAGAATCAGCCCGCTTAATTGCAAGCACAGATTTTGGGTGCTGAATATATTTCACCACTTTTTTGTGCTGTTCTTTGGGATAAATGATATATGACACAAAAGTTCCAAGTCCCAATACTGAATTTGTTATATCAGTGTCTCAAGACTAACAAGACTGCCCCTTTTCTGTAAATCCAAGAAAAGACTCTTTTTGACACGCCTGGGCCATTACTTTTGTTCATTGTTTCAGTAGGTTCTGTCAGGTCCCCCTTCCCGATCCTTACGGTTCTCAGGATTCCACCACCTCTCTGCCGCCCCTTGGGACCGAGCCAACATCACCTCGTGCTTGGATTATTTCACGAGTCTCCTAACTGCTTATACCGTAGCACCCATCAGCCTTTTATCACCAGAACAAAGAGAAGCATCTAGCCAGCCCCTATATCAGCTGTGTCACTCTGTTCAGAGCCCTACAGTGGCTTCCCATCTAACACAAGAGCAAAACCGAAGTCCTTCTAAGGACCCGAAAGATGGCTGTGTTGGCCCTCTCATGCGTCCCTGACCCATCCCTTCACACTCTGCAAAGGATGTGCTAGGTTTAACCACAGACCCCTCCCTGTTTCTTCAGGCCCTTGGTCCTTCTTTTCCTCTTTACCTAAATGTCCCACCCTCCCTCTCCCCTGTGAACACTTCTTCCCCTCCCAGGCTCTCTTTCTCCATCACCCTATTTAATGAAATGCAGCCCCATTCCAGCAGCTTCCCCTGCCCTGCCCTATTGGTTCAAAGTCTCTTTCCCTGTATTAGAATGGCAAATCCAGAGAGTTTGGGGTATTTACATGCTTCGTTCATTACTATATCTCTAGTATCTAGAACATAGCTAGGGTTTTATAGTCATTTGATAAATGTGTTGCTCATTTACTTATTCCACCAATATTTATTCAAGGTTTACCACTTTGTTCCAGGAAGAGTGTTAAAAATAATCACTGCCCTGTTAGGGCTTATAGTGTTCATTCTTTCACACACACCCCTCTTTCTCTCCTCCCCCCAACAAAGAAATAATCCTTGAAATAAAATAAAGGACAAATGCATAATAACAGATTATGGGGAAGGAGTTCTGAGAATGATACCAGAACTGAAAAGAGAAAGCCATGGTACATTCTAGAATAGTAGCATTCTAGACAGATGTCAAACAAGTCCAAGGAGTTGGGTCAGGAGGGAGTTTGTTTCACAGGACAAGTTTATGCACTGTGTGATCCACTTGCATCCTGGGAACCCCAAATCCCCTCGACATACTCACTGGGAACAGGCAGCTATCATCCTCTACCCCTCGAGATGACACATTCATCCACCACAAGCTACTTACTGCAGAACAGCCACTGGTGTTTCCTATAGAAGCTAGGTTGTGTATGATAGATGTTAATGAATTAAACTGTCCTTTGAGACACAACTATCGAAGAATAATTTTCTGATTAGTATTGTGTCCCTTGATTCTTGCCCGTTGGTTAGTGTCGCAAAACCTAATAACTTTGATGTTGGAATCTATGGGCCTGGGTGTGTTGGGGCAGATCGTAGCTCTTTAGCACATCCAGGATGTTAAATATGCCCAATTAATGGAGATCCAGAAGGACTTGGGAAAGCACCATTTCTATGTTTAGGCTCAACCCGTTCTCCAGCAAAGGATGTACATTGATGACCCTGCTCTTTTTCACATAACTCTTTGCACTTCCCTAAATAAGAGACAACACACCATGCAAGAACTCAGACATTTGAGAGTAAAGCCTAAGATGCTAGAAGCATCTGTCGCCTAAATTCTTGTAGTACCCCCACTTGCCACCTGCTTTTCCAATCAGTACTCCCCCACCCCACATCACCCTACCAGAGCACTTAGAGAATACTCCCCAACGATCTGAGGAAAGGAACACGAGGGGAAATTCAGAGCTAACAGGGAAGGAATAACTGGAGTGAAATGAAGTGGGCGCCTCGGAGGAATGAAAGAATTTAATATGTGTGAAAATGATCTGTATGCTGTAAAACGTCGTTCACGTGTCGGAATCATTATTCCCCACCACTTATCATGGTGCCGGACAAGTCTGCTCAATGAATACTGGACGAATGAACGAATGGCAGAGACGCTAACATGGATGCTGAGAGGAAGGGGCAGGAGAGACAGAACCAGAAACTGTCCTGAGCAGACGTGGCACATTCATCATCCTCCCAATATGTGTAAATCTTTTCTGTTCTGCAAAAGCCATTGACGTTTGCATTCAGAGCAAGCAAAGAACTGGGTGCAGGGATTAATTAAATAGCATTAGGTTTGAGTAAATTAGGAAACATCGATCTTAATTAAGATTTGGTTTAAAACTCACCAATTATCTAATCTTCAAAGAGAGAGAAAGACATTATGTGAAAGACATTGCCAAGTTACTAGGAAACAAAGAGCATCCCAACGTTCATTATAACTTTATCACTGTGAGTTTGTGTGTTTGTTTTGTATTTAGTATTTTATATTTTACAGAACCAGAGAAGCAAATTGTCAGAAAACTTAAATTTTTTTCTTCGTGTCTTTACAAATGATATCCAAAACTTCTTCAGAAACCATTGCTATAATAGTGAGCATCTCACTAGTCCTTAGCGCATATCAGCCCTGTTTATGTAACTATGCGGATATGAGCTCACTTGATCTCCACAGTGCCCTGTTATATTATAGCACTATGGTAGCCCAATTTTAGAATAATAAACTGATACGGAGAGAGGCTCATTTGTTTTCCCCGGGTCACACAGCACATAAAGAATTGTACTAGGATTTGAACCCAAGAGTCCAACTTTCCAATGCTGCTTTTCCAGAGTCTCTGCTTTTCAACACTGCATCTCACAGCCTACGGACTGAGTGCTTTACTTGTGTTAAGCCGTAGTTCCTGTTATTTTCCATTTAACAGACGAAAAACTCAAGGCAAAGGGAGGTTAGATAGCTTGGAAAATAATTTAGTGTACCCGCACACCTTTGCTGGCAGCAGCGGTGGTGTTGATGTCCTACTGTGGTTTTTCAATGTAGCCCCCCATGGAAAGAGAAAATTAAGAGTTAGGTCTTTGCCTCTCATTCCTTCTGCCTATGAAACAGTCCTGCCTCAGGGAAGATTCTCTACGTCCACAAGGCTAAGAGAGGGACACTATTCTCTTGATTCTTTGCCCCACTCTGTCCTGTGTGACCATGGGTGTGGTTTTTCTCGGATGCCCTAATTTACCACCATGGTCTGCAAAGCACTGAATTCTGGGAGTGCTTATTTGATTTTATTCTGATCTCATTAACTCGGGACAAGGATAAAGCGAGTCTGTGAAACTGCTGAGAACCAGGCTCTGGTCTTCAAAAGCAAGCAGCATCGGCTGGCCTTCTGGGACTCATAAAACTGAACAAATGCATTTGACTTGTGGCTTTAAATATCAAACTTGGCACTAGAGTAACTGGACACCTCCCTCTCCTTCACACACACACACACACACACACACACACACACACACACACACACACAATTCTAGAATGTCAGACCAAGTTCTTTTGTGTTTTCGGTGCCTTTGTATCATCAAGTTCATGTATGTTCACAACAGTTTGGGGAGGAGTCATCCAGCCTGTGCAACAAATGAGGAAAAATAATCTTCAAAAGCTTTGGTGACTTAAGGCACCCTTTATGTAGCACCAGAACACAAATTGCCTCTCCGGAGGTTGAGATCAAGCCCTGAGTGATAATCCATTACTTCATTTTTGTTGTTGTTGTATGTTGTTTTGGATTTGACCTGGACAATTCTTTTAAGTACAGTATATGTTTTGGCTGTGTTCACCCCTGAAGCCATTCCCCCTCCCCACTTCTCCCATCCCTGCAGTCTCCTTCTTTCCCAGTTTCAGGTCACATAACTATTAATGTTTTTGTACCTAGAAAAATCTAGGATTCACAAACGAGAGCCAACATGTGTTATTTGTCCTTCGGAGTCTAGCTTATTCCCTTAAACTGATGATCTCCAGTTACATCTTCAGTGCTTGATACACTCCTCAGCCAAATCAAGTCTCACGATTAAATGACACTCAGAGCCCTCACGCTTATCTGAGAGAAACTGGAATTAATCTGGTTAGGACATCCCTTCAAAGGCACTTAACACACAAATGTCATGCTTTTCCTTCATGCTGGTTACTGAATTGGGTGTTGATCTCTTTTTACAAGACTCCAAAATGGGGCACCTCACTGCAAGACAGACCCCCATGCCCCAAAATAAACTAGAACAAAGGCAATTCTGTGAGTCTGATGCCAGCGTGATGATAATCAGGTAGTCAGTCACCTTTTGACATTGGGTTTTAAAAGTCTCCTCCCTGGAGCTCTCTGACATGCTGAATAAGACCAAGTTTAAGTTACTCAGAAAAAAGAAAAGATGAAGGACTGATTCGACTGCAGAGATTTTAATATGTGGTTCCAGAAAGTCTGCATATTTCATTGTGAGGTTTGGATGAGAAGCCAAGCCACTGGCTAGACTATAATGGTTAACATTTTATGTAATTGTGCAATCATTCGTTTGGTATAATTATGGATGGAAAAATCCTTTCCCCAAGTTGCTTTCCAGTTACTACAGAAATGCCATAATGTTTTACAGTGAAAGAAATGGCTTTAAAAGATGCTAAGCCCTTAATTTATACTATTCAGTATGACTTGCTCTAAGAAAATATGTGGATAATTTTTACAGTGACATATAGACAAGAGGGACGTGTACTTTGGAGTTCAATGATCCTGTATTATTCTTCTAGAGTCACTTAAAATCTAAACTATCAAGAAAATGTATTTAAATGGTCTCAACTATGTTGCATGTAAAACTTGAGCAAAAATGCATATCTTGCCTATGGTACCTATTGAGCAAAAATGTCTATCTTACCAGACTCATGGGATAACACAAAATGTTTCATTGCAGTGTCTGACTCACAAAGAAAACATCAGAAGTTCTTACAACCAAAAAACAATGGTTTTCTCTCTGCCTAATCCGGAAGTCTTGGCCAGGAAATGATGAATTAAGCTTAGAGGTAGGGAAAGTACCCTCCTCCCAGACAGCTGTGGCATTTCCACATTACATGCAAACTGCCATGGCTCCAAAAGAGAAAGAACACACATGCACACTGCAAAGGAAACTAATTTTGATGGCTGCAGCAGATGTCACTGGACAGAAGCCAACAGTGTACGGGAGCTTTAGCTCATCTTCACATGTGTTCAACAACCATTTGAATACTTACGGAGCACATGCTATGTGTTCTATCTGCTGGAAGGCATGAATGGACCACCATGAGACCTTGGCCCATGAGAAGAATACTGGGCAGAGCCAATGGCCCAGTGGGTAAAGGTGCTTCCCACCTACCCTGACAATCTTTGATCCTTAGAAACCATGTGACAGAAGGAAAAAACCAACACCCAAAAGTTGACTGCTGACAGCCACATTCATGCCTTGGTACATGTGCTTTGAAACACACACACACACACACACACACACACACACACACAATTTTGTAAAAAGGTGAGAAAGTAGCAGCATCAGAGACCACAAAGAATTCCATGTATTGCGTGCAATACATAGAGAAATAAAGTTACCTTCCTGTAAGCCAGGGACATACAATCTAAGACTCTGTAAGTTCATTAAGCCAATGTGATGTACTGCCTGTACCATGATACACATACTCTATACAACAGCATATTTATCTTTGTGCACCATTGTGGTGTATGCACGTGTGCATAGTCATGTGTGTGTTTGTGCATGTGTGTGCAGGAGGGCTTACACATGTATATATGTGAGTGTCTTCTTCTATCACCCCTCACCTCATATTTTGAGGTAGAGTCTCTCACTGACTCTGGAGCTCACTGATTGGCTGGACTAATTGGTCCAAAAGCTCCATGGATCCTCTTAGCTCTGCACCTCCAGCACTGGGGTGATAGGTGGGCACCATCAGCATGCCCAGCTTTTTATGTTAGTGATGGGGATCAGAACTCAAGCACACATGCTTACATAGCAAGCACTTGATAGGCTAAGCCATTGCCCTAGCTCTACAATAGCTTTTAAACTTCGGGAATTATTCAAGTCGAATGTCTCCTTTTTAATAAATCAAAACTGAACATACAATTATAGAAACACAATGACTGATAAGTAATACTCCTTGCCTGATGCTTATTTTAAACAACATAATCTTGGAGTCATTTTGCCTGGTAAAGGATGGGAATAGTAAATGACAACTCCTCATTTTCTGGTCGTCTTTCTGGCAACCTAAACATGCTTTAAGAAATGAGCATCAATTTTTTTAAAGTTAAAGTAGCCATGTTTTTCATCAGCCCTCTTTTCGTTGACCCTAGGTACGTGCAGACCCTGTGCATTCATATGTGTTAGTGAATATTTCCTCACAGAGGTGAGACATACCACATTGTGCTTTGCCACAATCTAGAAGTTTATCCTGCCTCATCTCATCTAAGACCAGATGTCCTTAAAACACTCAAGGACAGGAGAGTTTGCTCTGCTGTCAAGAATGTGGTGCATAGTTGTTGTCTGATCCTCTTTCCTGACAGATCACCATTCTTACTCTTCTAGGGACCCATGCTGAGCTGCTCTAAGGATTCAGGGATACTCTCATGGTCCATGTGTTAAGTGCCTCTTATGTGGAAGGCACTATGTAATCAGCTGTTGGCTAAGATCAAGTGCAGGTCCTGGGTTGGGTGCTGAAGGAGACACAGTTGTATCTTGGGCAGACAGGTTTGCTGCGCTCAACAGAAGTTGCAGACACTGGACACTTTTCACCATAGACAACCCTTTGTTCATTATATTGTACTTTGTAACCAACAAACATTGAAGAAATACACTTGTCTGCTGTTGTAGTCTGAGTTTCTGTTGCTGCTACAAAACACAATGACCAAAAAGCAAGTTGGGGAAGAAAGGGTTTATTGAGCTTATACTTCCACATTGTAGTCCATCACTGAAGAAGTCAGGACAGGAACTCATATAGGGCAGGAACCTGAAGGCAGGAGCTGATGTAGAGAGACAGTGGAGGGGTGCTGCTTACTGGCATGCTCCACAGGACTTGCTTAGCCAGCTTTCTTATAAAACCCAGGACCCCCCAGCCCAGGGATGGCACCATCCACCATGGGCAGTGCCCTCCCCCATAAATCACTAATTAAGAAAATACTCTACAGGCTGGCCCACAGCCCAGTCTTACGGATACATTTTCTCAAGTGAGGTTCCCTCCTCTAGTCTGACTATAGTTCGTGTCAAGTTGATATAAACTAGCTAGCACATCTGTTTAAAAAACTAACTTCACCCTTGTTCAATTTTTCCTTGTGTCACATCGAATCTGCCTGATGTCGATGACGATGATGTGAAGTTAGGAATGCGTATTCAATCTGCTTAATCTGCATATCCTTAAAATATTTATATCGTCACGTATTGATTGATATATGTTCCAAGTAAGCTTTGCCTTTTTTTTTTTTTTTTTTTTACTTAACAGTAATATTTTGGGCTCTGGTTAGCAGTTTCAAACAATCAAACCATTGTTCTGGAACGTCTCATCACAGCACTTACAGAAGTCTGCATATATACTAACTTGCGCTGGATCTTTCCATGTTCCCATCAAAGCTTCAGATGCCCGGTGGAGAGTACTGAATCCCTCCCTGTGCCGCAGGTGAAGCGATAAAAACACTTCTCGTGCAAGAACTTCAAGAAACGCTTGGTTTTTCCTCCAGCTACATTTTCACATACTCAGGAAGAGCTACGTGTTGGATTTCCCCAGGGGACTGAGCCAAGGGGGTAGACCAGGGAGTAATTAAAATGATGGAATGCGTTCTAGCTGTTAGGGAAAGGAGGGCAGAGAGGGGCTTGCTCAAAATAGTAAGCACAGACACCAGACTGCTCTTGGAGAGTCTTTTCTCCTCAAAGGAGGAGTTCAGGGAGCCAATAGGGCGTACAGCGGGGCTTCTAGCCAAGAAGAGATAATGGAAGAGCTCTTCCCCACCCCCACCCCTAGCCTTTGCTGTCTATTTCAGTGCCCGGTTAGCCTTCTTTTTTAACAATACATGTCTGCATCCTGCAGCTTAGAGTCTTCCATGAGAGCAAAGCCTCTTCAGCTTTCCTGGATTAATCAATACTCCTTTCACTTGAATTCTCTTTCAAACCTTCGAAAGTAACTTCTGCCGGTGGCTTGTACTCTTGTTTGTGCGAAAGAGGTCCTATTGTAACTGATCATTACAGTATTTCTATCTATTTCTGTCTGCCCCCCCCGGGGGGGGAAGGGGATACATTTCTTATTTTCAAAATTCTAATTCAAAGCAGGGTATTGCTCCCTGTGTGCAGAAAAAGCTCTTAATTGGGAAACTAGACTCAACGGCTAGGAGTAAAACAAAAAGCACGTGTTGATTCTAACCCTCCCTTTCTTTTGACACCATTACAATGAGTGGGACTGGATGTTATCACACAAGACTACGGCATGTCCTGACACCCAGGAGGAAGGCATGTAGCACCCACCTGTCCGAAAAGTACCGCCTCAGATTGTCCTGCTAATCTCACTGGCCAAAACTTAAGGTAAGCGGCCTCTGTCATGAGGTCATACGATGCAATTATCTTATAAGGTGGACGGGTGGGGACAGTATTCTTGGAGGGATGACAGGCAGCGGACAGAAAAGTCATAGTCAGATTCGGCTACACATCTAGTGACAGTGGATTATTTTTGTCCATTTAAACGTAAGGCATGTAAAAATGGCTCAAAGATCTATACATTCGCATCAGTCGGCATGCCCAATGGAAAGGTCATCTCACAAGCAATAACTGTGTGTGCTTTCTGTTTACGTGTCTGAAGAGCTCCCTTCCTTACCATTGTTTTCTGTTACTGTAACAAAACAAACGAGGCCAGTATTAATAAGAAAAGAGGGTTGTACTGGCTAGTTTTATGTCAACTTGACACAAGCTAAAAGTCATTTCAGAGGAGGGAACTGCAATTAAGAAATTATCTCTATAAAATTGGGTTGTAGGCAAGTCTGCGGGTGTTTTCTTAATTAGTGATTAATGCAGACAGGCCCAGCCTATTATGAGTGGGACCACCCCTGGGCTGGTGGTCCTAGATGCTGTAAGAAAACAGGTTGAGCAAGCCAGTAAGCAGTACCTCTCCATGGCCTCTGCATTGGCTCCTGCCTCCAGGTTCCTGTCCTGAGTTCCTGCCACGGATTCTTTCAGTGATGCACTTAGAAGCTGTAAGGTGAAATAAACCCTTTTCTCCCCGAGTTGCTTTTGATTATGGCAAGAACATACTCATCACAGCGATAAAAACTCAAGATAAGGATTACTTATCTCTCTTTGCGGGAGATCAAAGTCTAAGATTGCTCAATCTCATCTGTCTGGTCTCTGCTAAGGATCCCTTGACTGTTCTGCAGCATAATAGAGTAACCAGGAAAAAAAAAATAGCCACAGGTGAGAGAGGGCAAACTCTAGGTGTGGCCTTGATTTATAACAGCTCACTCTAATGAGGAACTAACTGAGGTCTGGTGATAGCTACTTCAGTCCTTTCCCAGGCAGCTTCCCCAGTGACCCAGCCACTTCTCAGTAGACACCACTAGCTAAAAGTCTCAAACCTCTTAATATTACCATGTTTGGGACTGGGCCTCTAGCACAGGAACCCTGGGAACAAGGCACATTCAAAGCATATCTCCCTCCTTATCCTAAAATTTAAATTTCATAAAACAGGTCATTTCATTTAATTTTTGAATCTGAAAAAAAAAATGATCTCATTCAATGAAAGTTTACTCTGTTGACTGGTTTCGGTGTTTAAATCTCAAGTTATGAAACTTTTATTTCCAGTCATATTTTCGAGACATTCGGGAGAGAAATTCTAAAGTGTCAACATTTAGAGTCTCTGAACTCAAAATCAGATTGCTTGGTGAAAATGTATAAACTTCTTCCCAAAGGGACCCAATGGACATAAATATGAAAGTGGTTTCTGTTTTCTTTGTGTGTTCAAAAATGTTCACCATGCATTCATAACCGAGGGGTGCAGTGACCCCTCCAGGCAAGTCAGACACGGGTCACCATCTCTCAGTTGCTTCCAAACTATTCTGAGCATTTGTCATGAACAACAGACACATTCCACAGGTTAATCCTTCAGAAATAGACTTTTGAACAGTAATAGTACCCTTGGATGATACGGTATGACTAATAACTTAGAATTCTGTGTCTTTACATCCTTACATTTGCTGAGATTGCTTAGATATTACAACATGCCACTCTTCCAAGAGAGACCGTTACCATGTTAACAGTCTTCCTTGTTTATCTTTGAGATTGTGAGTTAACTATGCTTTCCCCTTCCCTTTTCCCCCTCCAAACTGTCCCAGATACTCATTCCTGCTCTCCTCCAAATCCATGACTGCTTTTCTCACTAATTGTTATTTCATTCATGTACGTATTTGTCTATGCATATGTATTCCTAAACATAGCCCGTTGAGTGCATATAGTATTACTTGCACGTGTGTGTGTGGTCTTTACCCACTCATCAAGGAAACGTCTCCTTGCAACAGGTGGAGACCATTACATAAAACCACAACCAACCAAAATGCAGTGTTGTAGAGCTCCATCCCAATGGATACATCTACAAAATGCCCCTGCACCTCAGGCTCTAAGAACACTGTGGAAGAGGGGGCAGAAAGGTGCAAGAGACCGAGGATCTGGGAGTTTGCCATATGATTGTGTTTCCTGGTAGCAACTTCTTAATGCAATTTCAAGCCACTGGTTTTCTTTAGATAATTAAAAAACAAAACAAAACAAGAGCAGCTTGGGCATTGCTTCTCTTCATTTTCTGAAATAAATGGTAAAGGGCAGCCACTGTATCCTTTCTACAAAGTATCAAGCGCTTAGTCAGCCACTCTCAAAGTACTGCATGGCTGTGATAACGACTAAATGCAAGATAAAGCCCTATCTTGTGCTTTAAGTCGAAGTCAAAAGAGCTTAGTTGCTTTGTGCTCTCTTCGCTTGAGGCCAAAATCACGCGTAGTGGAGGAAGAGCGACATCTTGTGGTCATATCTATCAACTACAGGGAGCTAAAGAAAAGGGAAACATTTCAATCACATGTATTAAAGTTTTGTATCTCTAGCACCTCAGTGTTGCTGTGTTTACTTTTAGCCTTTACTATTACTGCACTATATATTTATCCTGTCAGGTACTTACTTAGAGTTAACGTTACACGCTTGCCTATTTTCATATAAATGCGTATGCAGGAATTCAGAAAGGAACTTGAATTCCCCCAAGTATTTCCAGGTGCCAGTACTGCGGTTGGAAAAATGCGCAGGTGGAAGTAATTATAAAGCGCTTTTTTTCGATGAGCTGTGATTTGACTTAACAAGAGGCCAGCTCACTCGAGCAGTGGCGTTGCTCTCCAAATTTCACTGAAGTATTTCAACTTGGAAGGGACTGCAAACAGCTACTCTGTGTTCTCTCTTGTCCCAGTGGCAGATGCTAAGCATACGACAGTATTTAGTGTATGTTGGGCATACACGGAGTTAATAATTAAGCACCTTTTCGAGCTTTAATAGTGGAATCTGTCATCTGTCCCTGATATGAAAGGACAGAACTATGAAATTCAGTTCTACCTGCAACTATTTTATTAGCATATACACATACACACACACACACACACACACACACACACACACACACAAGCAACCTTCCCTCTCTCAAAATTATACAAATTAGAGAATTCATCCCAACAGATGGTTGCAAAAGTGGCAAAATACACCCCTTCAGATCTGCTAATGAAATGCTTGTTCCATACCCCTCTCCAGAACGACAAAGGAGGCCACTGTGTCACCAGATATTTCTGTCCAGGCATCTCATCTCCTCTGAAGTCTAGGTCAGCTGCAATCCACCCATTTCCAAAGGCAGCGGTTCTAGGGATTTCCAGCAGGGGGCAGTTGTAGGTAGAGGTTCCCAATCTACAATTCCACGTGGTTTTTGTTTCTTCTTCAGGGGGCAGATGAATTATAACGTTGACATCTACCAGCCCTGGGAAGAGAGACAGAGTCTGTTCAGATTCAAATAAGTTCTGCCTTGCTGATATAGCCGGTAGGTGTACCTGTGTATTGAGTTGCAATAGAGTAATAGAGTATATCCCATGTATCATGGCGACACCACAGTCACTGCTACTATAATAAATACTGTAAGAAATAAATACGGCAGCCTGGACAATAACAGGCTCTGGTTGGCCATTTGGCTACACACTGTGTTGTGGCATTGAGGATCCCCTCCTGCCTGACTCCCTGGCTCCATCACTTCCTCCCCGGCTCTCTATCCTCCTTATACCTCATTTGCTATTCCCAATCCTCTATAATCTCCTGCTCTCCCACTCCACTGCCTTCTGCTATGGCCATAATTATACCCAGTGTCCTCTACAGCACAAAGAGCCCCCCAAAATATCATACCCATGCTGTACCATGACAATACCCCGCCCGATCCTGCTGAAACGCTTTGAAAAAGACCTCAGAAGCCTCCTCTTTGCCAAACTTAATGTCTTCAGTCCTTGAGGTCTGTGCAACGAGTCCATGTTTGTGAGATATTTTCCTCTTGTGGCGTCTGAGAACCCACTGTACACTCTGCTGCCTAACTCACGCCCCTTCATGCTCTTTAGCGACTTCCCAGTTGCTGTCTCCAAAGTTCTAGACGCGGGAACATCTGTTCCAAAGGCTCAAATTGTCTCCCTTAGACTGTCTGTATCCCCAGCACTGGAGAACTTATTGAAAATTCAAACAGAGTTACCTCATAAACTATAAAATACTCAGTTAAGTCTAAATTTCTGATAAGCAAAGGATAGTTTTGTAATTTCAAGCATTAGAACAATAGTGTCTGTGCTAGATTTATGCCAACTTGACACAAGCTAAAGTCACCTGAGAGGAGGGAACCTCAGTTAAGAAAATGCCTTTATAAGACAGGGCTGTAGGGCATTTTCTTAATTAGTGATTGATGGAGGAGGAGCAAGCCACTGTAGGTAAGGCTACTCCTGGGCTGGTGGTCCTGGGTTCTATAAGAAAGCAGTCTGAGTAAGTCATGGGAAGCAAGCCAGTTAGCAACACTCCTCCGTTACCTCTGCTTTGGCTCCTGCCTCCAGGTTCCTCCTTGTTTGAGTTCCTGTCCTGACTTCCTTCAATGATGGACAAAAATATGGAAGTGTAAGCCCAATAAACTCTCTCCTCTTCGACTTGCTTTTTGGTCAGGGTGTTTCATCACAGCAATAGAAACCCTAAGACAATGTTCCGTGCAATATTTGAGGCTAAAAGAACAATATTATTTATCCGAAGTTCAAATTTAATAGGGTATCCTTTTTTTTTTCTTTGCTAAACTTAGAAACCCTAAATGCAAATTACCAGTGCCTGTCTCAGACCCATACATAGAAATTCTGGCATCAGACCCATCATCTATTTTAACAAGACTCTCAGCTGGGTCTCTGCCAAGTTCAAAGAGCACAACTCTAAACCACACCCTTTGTCTGATCTCACCTGTTCCCATGAAAACACTCCAACAGGAGGGTGTGGTCTCACCCACACTCAGACTGGCCCAGATTCTCCTGAATTTTACAGAGCTATGTGATCCAACCTCATGTATAAAACAAGAAAGGAAGAATGATGTTATCAAGCTCTCAGCTTTAGAAATTGTTTTAAACCTGTTTAGGAGTGAATCCAAAGGACGGGGGTGGGGAGGGGGGGAGTATAGCAATGAAGAGTGAATCCTTCCGATTTTATTTCGGTTTTCCTGCACCTCCCTGTGTCAACCACCCATTACCCAGCATAGAGTTAAGAAAGAAAAGACTAGAGACTGGACCTGCGCTCCTGCTCCCGCCCCCTCAGTCCGGGGGAAAAAACAGATGCCTCTGAGATACTGTAACATGAGAAGAGAATGGAATTGTGGGAAATGATGCACTAGGCAGTTCCACGGTGAACCCCTGAGCCCCTCAAAATAAAGGGTTGTGACGAGGCTTAGAGAATTAGCAGGCTCCAAAGGGTCAGACAGTCATGAAAAAGGATTTGAGCACCAGTGTAGTCCATGTGACAAGTCCATGCGTATGTATTGTGACAACTCAGCAGGAACCATCCTCACGTCCTGAAGTCTACGCATCAGCAGATGTCAGTCGGAGACGTCCGCGAGTTTCCATTCCCATCACACACTGGCGCTCAGTTCAGAATTTAAAGGAAAAGATATGAGCAGCCATTAATATGAGCTCTACTAGAAGAGATGGGATGAGATTTCTGCCCATTAGGTGGAACGAGAGGCTCCGTCGGTCTCAGGATCTATCCCTGAGGGTTACAGAGGGTCCACAACTACAGCACATTCTGAAATCTTAGCAGCTAAAATCGCATCGCCTTCTTTATTTTAATGTTTTTCATGGAAATTGAATTACATCATTCCCTCTCCCTGTTGCTCTCTCTCGGGCCCCTCCCATACCCCGCTCTCTCAAGCTACTGTCTTCTTTTTTATTGTATCTGTAACATCCATATTTGCATATATACGTGGATGTATACTCATAAATATATAGTAATATGTTATGGGGTCCTTTTGATCCAATTATACCAACACACAGCTTGTTGAAAGAAAAGAAAATTGTATTGAGTTTAAGCATAAAAAAAAAGAGAAAAAGCTTACAAACTATTTACACTTGAAAACCATAAATATTTTATGCCACCATAAACAGAAGTTAGTCATAATTTTTAACCAATCAGAAACTCATTAACAATCATGGTCAGAGTCACCATAACCCAGAAATGACACATCTCAGGTCCCAAAAGAAGTACCCGACAATCATTTTGTTTTGGCTTTCCCGGTGGGCTCTAAAGCATAGGGGCTTTTTGTCTCTGTTTCAAAATGGATTTTGCTATTTAAGATGGCATTGGTTCTGCCATTCCATACCCTTTCAAATAGAACCTGCTGTTTGTGTGTATAGGGTTCAAGGTTAGACATCCTTTAAGAGGACTAATCCCTCAGAGAAGCTGATTCTCCTTCTCCCAGCAGTCAGTAGCTGCCTGTAGTTGTTTATCTGGAGGTAGCTACTACCCCCATCAAAGAAGCTTCTCCTTACAGATGGAGACCACCACAGAGAACCACAACTGGACACAATTCCTGATCAATGGAACATGGGGACCCCAGCCCTAGTGAATACATCTATGTCACAGCTCTTGTGTCTATGGCTCAGGGAACATCATGGAAGAGGGGACAGAAGAGCTAGAGAACCGGGAAGTCAGCTGTGAATCAGTCTCTCCTAGAAATGGCTGCATAAACAAGGCTGGAACCATGGCGATACCAATAGACATGCTAATGTAGAAGGGGAACTTCCTCGCCGGGTCCCACTCATAGAAAAAGTATGTGTTGTCTTCCTGGTCACAAAACATTCCATAAAATCTCAGCCGCTCGCCCCCTCCCCCAGCCATAGCTTCTCCTCTGAATCACAGGGCCTTACAGCATGAAGGCAGGGAAGGGGAGAGAGGGGCCACACCTTAATCTGGAAAGCGATACTGTCTTAGTTGGGGTTTCTATTGCCGCGATGAAACACCATGACTAAAGAGCACGCCGAGGAGGGAAGGGTTTATTGGACTCACACTTCCACATTATAGTCCATGGCTGAAGGGATCCAGGACAGAAACTTAAACAGGGCAGGAACCTGGAGGTGGGAACTGATGCAGAGGTCGCGGGAGGGTGCTGCTTACTGGCTTGCTCCCCATGGCTTATTCAGTCTGCTTTCTTAAAGAACCCAGGAGCACCAGCCCAGTGATGGCACCACCCAGGATGGCTGGCCCCTCCCCCATCAATCACTAATTAAGAAAATGCCTTACAGCTTGGTCTTCTGGAGGCATTTTCTCAACCGAGGTTCCTTCCTTTCAGATGACTCTAGCTTGTGTCAAGTTGACATAAGACCAGCCAGCACAGATATGTGCACTGCATTAGCCAGGGCTAGCTATGTGTTGCTAGCCCCACTACAAAGAAGGTGAGATGTGACTGGGCACTCCAGTCTATGGCTACCACAGACTAGACTTAGAAAAGGAAAGAAAGAAAGAAACACTAAGAGGCTGTGTTCCAAGTAACGTCGTGAATATCTGTGCTCTCATTGTAAGTATAACATTGTATGTAAATAAAAATCTCAACAGTAAGTGAATGCAAAAGAGTTCAGTCTGAGACCTGTGTATAACTCTAGGATAAGAACCTCAGGAAGGAGAAGGAAGTGAAATCAAGAGACGTGTTCCATAAAATAATCAGCATTGGTGCCTCTTTTAAAGCATTTTTTTATTTATGTTTTCTTTCTTGATGTTACATTATATATGTGTATATGCAGGTACCTGGCATGGCACACCTGAGGAGGTCTGCAGACAAGTTAAGGTTAAGAACACATACAGGTCATGCAGAGGACCAGCGTTTAGGTCCCAATACCCACACTGGATGGGTCACACCTTCTGTAACTCCAGCTTCAGGGGATCTAATGCCCTCCTCGGTAGCAGCATGCTACAATCTTTTACCCTCAATTTAGGGAAGGAGAAAGGAAAGAGAGAAATCTTCACCACTTTTACAAGCGGCCTTAATACAGAAAGAAAGATAGAAATCTTCACAGCCTCTTTTTAGGCTGTTCTAAGCTCAAATTTTTCCAAACTTTGTTCTTTTAGGAATTATCACGCTAATAAGGACAGCAACCCAACCAACCAACCAACCACCAACCACCCCAACCCCAGCTCTTGGCTCTCAGGGCTGCAGACCTTTTATGCCCTAAACCAAAAGATCCCATAAACCCATGCAGCATGCAATCTCAAAGACAAGCTACAGGTGTCAGAACGACTGCACCCAGCCAAATTATAGCCACCTGCATCAAGCATTCCAAACCCAACTTATAAACATCTACCACACCTGGGGTGGGAACACAAACTTAATCCATACACCATTTTGTGTTTTTAAAGAAACCAAAATAACAAAAACTTCCTCCATGTGTTCCTCTACACTCTTCTGATCTCCATGGGCACTTGTATTAAAGTGGGAATAACTCCCCCCCCCCGACACCTGCACACACATGCACATACACACAAACAAAAATAAGTAAATCTTTAAAACACTAAAAGTTAAAATGGAAAAAATAAGGAGCAGAACAATAGATAAATACAGCAATGTCAAATTCCCGCCTCCACAAGCACACATGTAGTGGAGTGCCTCCTGTATACACCATTCACGTGCGCACACACACACACACACACACACACCACTTAAATTATCTATTTTCACTATTTTAAATATGTGATATATTGGTTTTATGTATAATCACCATGCTACACAATAAAACACCAGGACTTACTCCTCTGAACTGAAAGTACCCACTGGTCAAGACCTCCCTGTGTTCCACCCACTCTGCCCCCTCAGCCTCCAGTGCCTGCCATTCTGCCCTACTATTTCTATGAATCCAAACACTTGTAGATTCCACATGCGAGTAAGAGCTACAGTATTTGTCTGTGCCCAGTTCGTTTCACTTAATATAATCTCTAGGTCTGTCCAAGTGCGTCCAACTGACAAGAGTTCACTCTTCTGGGATGATTAACATCCGATCTGATTTTGCTTTTTATAAGATTTATTTTATTTTTATTCATGTGAGAATGTGTGTGTTGATCTGTCTGTGCACAAGAGGGCAGTACACTCAGAGGCCAGCAGAGGGCATCAGATCCCCTGCAGCTGAAGTTGTGGATACTGGAAAGTAAAGATGGGTCCTCTGGAAAAGCAGCAAGCTCTCTTGACTGCTGAACCGTCTCTCCAGCCCCTACATTTCCCTCAGTCATCAGTTGATGGACACAGATTGTTTTTTTTAACGTGGTGACTGTTGTAAAATACTGCCTATAGTAAACACGAGCGTGCACACAGGTCTTTGACATGTTGATTCAATTCTTGAATATGAACCCAAGAGAAAGATACCACACTCGTGTAGAAATGTTATTAGGTTTTTTGAAAAACTTTTGCTGTTTTCCAGAATGTCTGGACTAATTTTGAATAGTTTTAACAAGACAGAGGCCCTCTCTCTTCTCCACGTCCTCAATAACAGTTAGATTTTGTCTGTCTGTCTGTTTGTCAAGACATGGTTTCTCTGGGTAGCCCTGGCTGCTGGAACTCACTCTGTAAACCAGGCTGGCCTCGAACTCAGGATCCACCTGCCTCTGCCTGTGCCACCATCACCCGGCAGCTTTCTTTTTTATGGCATTCTCTCTAACACGACCAAGGTGACATCTCAGTGGGGTTGTAATTTTCATTACTCGGAGCATTAGAGATGCTGGTTACTTTTTCTATATCTATTGTCCACTTGTATGTTTTCTTTTGAGAAAAGTCTGTCAAAGTCACTTGCTGATTTAATAGACATTTGCTTCCTTATTGGTGAGTAGTTTGTGTTCCTTGGATAGCTTGAACACCAGGATCCTGCCACATTATGGTTTACAGATATTTACTGTGAATTTGTGGGTTGAATCTTCACTCTGTTGTTTTTTTTTTTATAAGAATGGAACCCTTTTATATGTACTTTGTGGACAAAATGCATCACAAATGTCATTAATGTCCATTTCCACTTGTTGAGCATATTTGTCACTCACTATGAGAAATTTTAACTTGAAATTCCCTGTGTCTTGACTAGTTAGTAAGGATTCACCCATTTCTTTTCATTCAGTGGATGGGAACGTCACCTCGGTACAGTAGGTGGCACTGTTCCCCTGAGTTCTCAGGCTCTGTGGGTCTAAAAAGGCCCTTTTAGTTTAGTGCAAGGTGAGGGGGGGGTGGTTCTCCCTTCCTCCTAACTGGCCAAAGCTCTCCCTCACTCAGTCACCCCGGCTGGAATCTTACCAGTCTCTTCCCTCTTTCTGGAAGCTCCCTCTGCCAGCAGCAGCCTTCCTCCTGTGCTCGACCTAAGGCATTTCTCCTGGTCCTTTCATCTGCGATCTCTGCAAAATGTCTTGCCTCCTTAGATCTCTTCTGGGATCCTCCAAGCAGATGTGTAATCCATCTTTCAGTTCCTCGGTACCCTGTTCTGCTACACATTTTCACTGTAAATCCATTCACCTTGACAAACCCTTAAGGAGCACTCACTACAGTTCAGACATTGTACCCAGTCCTGGGAACTGTAAGACAATTGGTACATCGGACCTGTTGTCAATACGCTGAAAAGCTAGACAGGAAGACTGAAGCACGGGACGATGTTGAAAGGGCTGACAAGGGTGGGTAAGGTGAGTCGGGTGAAGCTTGGAGGAGTCACAAAAGACTGAGTCTGAGACAGGAGGGGCCAAGATGCCTTATGATAAAACAGGAAGCCTCGGTGGGCGATAGGAGAACGTCACCAAAGTGAGACAGGGAAGGCACAGCGGGCAGGAGCACCAGTGTCAAAGTCCACAAGGGAGTTGTCCCTGCAGGTGGTTGGGTAGAAAACACAAGCCAGATAGAACAGAGGACACAGCCCAGTGGAAAACGCATGCCCTACAGCCAGAGTTAATCCTTCTCGGCACAGCAAAAAAACGAACAGAAGCAGCAATCTCTGGGAACTTGGGGAGATTAGACAAGGGAGGGGTGAGGCTAGAGAGAGGAGCAGACATCCGAATACCGACATCATTGTAGGATCTTACCTAGTCAACCAAATGAGAGTCACCCTGGAAAGACGGTGCAAATATGCACCTGCAGGCTGCACCGCGAGGAGGCTCTGAGTGAGAGAATCTGGGGACAGAAATCGTCCATTTTCTCAGTGTTCCCAGCTCTGAGGCGCTTCACACAAGAGCCACCTATTTAAGGAACACTTCTACAAGTGGTGGGAAGCCTTTGAGGGGTTTATTTATACATGTGTGAGACTTATATTTTAGGCTGGGGATGTAGCTCACTTGGTAGAGCATTTGCCTGCCATGCATAAGGCCCTGGATTCCACCCCCAGCACTGCTAAAAATTACATTAAATTAAAATGTAAAACATTAGGGATGTAGAAAGGTAGTGGAAAATGAGGGAAGGAGAGAGAATAATGAAGAGCTATAGAATGAATATGATCAATGTATGATATAAATATGGGAAAAGATCATAATAAAAAACCCCTTACTTTGTACAATACTGTGCTAATGAGAAAAACTTTTAATAATTTGTGGGTTGATTGCCATGGACGACTCCTGTGATCCCTGCACCTGAGAGGGTGAGGCAGGAGCCCCATTGTAAATCTGAGGCCAGCTTGTGCTGTATAACCCTGTCTCAAAAAAGAAGAAGGAAGTATTTGTGTTTTAGAGAAGTTTATTTCAGGTTTTAAAGAATGATGGATTTAAAAGGATAAAACTCCCAGTTATGGTGGCATGTACCTGTATTTCTAGCACTCGGGAGACTAAAGCAGAAAGATCACAAGCCTTGTCTACATAGGCTTGCTCTCAAAAAAATTAAAAGAAAAGAAAAGGAAGACTGAAGGCAGAGAACTCCTTAGGAGACATTTGCAGAGGTTAAAGATAAAATGATCAAGGTCTCCATGAGAGAAACAAAAATGGAATACCCTGAACTTGGTGGTGAGCCTGTTGTAGAGGGAAAATGCAAAGTCAAATACAGTTCTGAGTTTTCCAGGATATGTGGGAACTCTGGTCAGATATGGAGCATACCCAAGAAGAGAGCGTTTCAGAGCAAGATGGCGCATCCAGTCAGTGTCATACAGAACACCATGGGGCTATAGACAGCTTGGTGGAGATAGCCTGAGAGACTGCTAACTGTCTGAGCCAGAGACAACCGTGAGCCTGTGGTCCAGGACCACGAGCCATAGCAAGACCCAGGAAAATGGTTCACCATGAAAGCCCAGGCAGAGCATTAGATAGCACTTGGTGGTATGGTGTTTGAGGAAGAGGAACCATGGGGGACCTAGGGGAGCCTTGTGAGAGTGGCTGTGGGGAGGAAATCAGGGGAGTCCAGTGTGGGCTGTGGAGAAGGAAGGCTAGGACTGGGCTCAAGAGTATGGATTCGAAAGTCACACTGCCTCCAAGCCTGCCCATCACTTGCTAAGTGGAAGCAGTGCAATTGATTATGCCTTATTCTGTCTCCTTTTCCTTCTACCATAAGTAAGATGTACGCATCTCACTGGCTTATAGTGATATAATTGTAAGTTGATATAAAAGCATTAAGACTAGTAGCTGACCCACAGTGTGTTTCTGAAAAATATTCCTTATTCTGTTATTGTTGTTGTTGTTGTTATTATTATTATTATTACTATTATTACTATCAGTATTGGTTTCTGTCTTACTTAACGTTTTCAACTTCCTAAGAGACAGAGACCACTACACTCCCACTTGGCACGTGATGGACGGGCGTAGAGGACTGTGACTTGAGAATCCATGTCCTTGAGCCCACAGCGGGTATCCCTCCTCTACAGCACACCTTCTCTGCAGCCCACACCAGACTCCCCTTATTTCCTCCCCACAGCTTCTCTCTGGAGGTTCCTCTAGGTGTCCCCGGTGTCCCCAACAGCCAACCACGGCGTATAATTTCTAATAGGCACTACCGATATTTGAAGAACAAAATCGCCGACAGGGAACTCCTTCGTGGTTAGATGATTTGTGGTGACACTAATTAGAGTTCTGACCCGCTGAGTCCCAGGCTTGATTTCCTTTTCCTCAAAAAGCTTCCTGGTCCACCCTCGCTGTGGACCAGTTGTTGTGCCCTGTTTTAGTGGTGACCCTGGGAGGATGTCTCTCTTCTGTGGGAGAAGGGGGGCAGGGAATGAGTGGGTGGAGGTGGGGAGGGTGTATAATCGGAGGAGAGGGAGGATGGGGGAGCTGGGAGGAATGGAGGAGAGTGGGGGGGGGTGTTGATGTGTATTATACGGAAGAAGAAAAATAAATTTTCAAAACAATTTAAGAAAGCAAAGCCTATTTTTGTTATTCCCAGTATTCATAAAACCCTAGTTTGAAATGATTGTGAAGTCAGTCAGTTCAACATCCTTCTTAATGTGGGAACCTGTCCAACATCCATGGTGCTCATCTCTGCTCCGACACCTCTGGTGAAAGCCAGCTTACCTTCCCCTCATTTCTTCATTACCATGGGCTTTTAGTTCTTGTGTCTTAAGTAAGAAGCACCTCTTAATCAATTCATCATCTGGCCTTAATTCTACTTTATGGAACCACCCAGCCAAACAGCTGCTCCTACTGCCTTGAGGAGCAAGCAGTCCTTCAAGTTACTGAAAACAATTACATTTTCGGATATAAAACCATCAACAGGTAAAAACAAAACAAAACAAACAAACAAAAACCAACGCCGATATCAGTTAACTCAGGCTGCCATAAAAGAACATCATAGCCCAGGCAATTAAACTGCATGTGCTTATTTTTCCCAGCTCTGGAGGCCAGCAAGTTCAAAGCCAAGGTACTATCAGAAGAGCTATCTGTAGGCTGGGAATAGAGATGAGTTAGGAAAGAGTTCGTCTAGTCTTCACAAGGCCCTGGATTACACCCCAACACTGCCGGGTGTGATGCCATACACCTGTAATCCCAGCACTCAGGAGGTAGAGGCGGGAGGGTCAGAAGTTCGAGGTCACTCTTGGCTACACTGTAAGTCTGCCAGCCTGGGCTATGTGAGAGCCAGTGTCAAAAATAAAATAAAATAAAATAAAATCTGATGCAAGGGAGGGATGCCCAGAGCATGGACTGTCTGAGTTCTGTGTTAATTTGACATTCACAGGCTGCTCTGCCCAGAAATGGAGCCATTTGAGAGGTTTGGAAATTATGACATTGATGTAAAGGAAGTTACAGCAATCACTTCCGCCTGTGCCAACTGACATACCGAGTATGTTTGTACACCGATTCCTAATAAGACAACTCTAAAGGAAAACTGATGTATGTTCTACATTTATCTTCTTATTTTCTGAGTAACACGTAGCTTCTTCAGACCACTGATGTTTTACAATTTAATCTGTGATTGATCATCACAGCAGTGTGGTTTGTTTGTTTGCTTATATTCTTTGTATTTATATTCTTGATGAGCTAGGTCCCATATAACTCAGGCTACCCTAAAACTCACTATGAGGCTGAGGCTGACCTTGAATATCTGACCTTCCTGCCTCTAGCAGGACGTGCTAAGAAAACAGATGTGTGCCACCACGCCCAGCACAGCTGTTTGAACTTGGTTCCTTCTAGAATGCTTGCTAAAAATCCATCCAAGGTCCTAGAAGAGAGAAACATATCTGGTTACATAATCCAGGAAGTCACCCCCCTCTTCTTGATCTCTGTTTATAGCCATCTTTAAAGCTAAGAGGATTTGCTCAAATCATTAGGAAGCCTGTCTATACAGCAGAAAACAGTCTATCACGAAGACTTTCATTGAAATCCTTATGAATTACACTTCCATTTTTGCGCGAATGAGCATTATCTAGAGAACGTGTGTATAGTTTTCACAAATTATCAAAGAGATCCAAAAATCCAGGGTTACACTGAAATAGACCAGTAACTACCCAACTACTCTACAGCTTTAATTGAGACTCAAACTCCAAGCCTTTCAATATCGAAGTCTTTGAAAACATGCTGAAGAGCTTAAGGCCCGAAGTGTGTGTCATAGGAACTAGCTGCCTACTTAGTCAACTTCATGGCCAGATCCATCCCCAAATTAGCCAACAATAGCACCAGTAAGAGACAAAGGAGGAGAAGACACGTTCAAATACTGACGTGTCTCAGTGGAGTCCAGCTCCTTCCCAACCACTGTTGAGAGAGGATGGATAACAGAAACTCGACTTGTATGTGTTGATAACAGGCAGGTAGAGGCAGAACAAACAAAAGACCTCCTCAGACATCTGTTTCCTGGGCACTTCAGGGGCTACAGCATTAATACTACCTCAGCAATGACCACAGCCGGCCTTGTGCCAGTAACATTCTCTGGTGCAAGCCACAGGGCATCCTCTGACGAAACACTGTCCATCTCCTGCATCAGGACAATGGTAGAGCATCTTTCAATGTAAACAGCAAACACTTTTGCATTTGGGGTATGTCAGCAGCATCCTCTAATGGCACGTTGTCCTGCAACCTAAAGAGAACTGAGCTAATAGGAGCAGAAGAGGGACAGTTTGAGGAGAGAGAGGGAACCAGCAAGAGGGGTTGAGAGGAACAAGGAAAGATAAAGATGGGGAGGGATGCAGCTGAACATTCTACTATACATGCATGAGAAAGTTATCATGAGGGCTGGGGGAGTGGGCCAGTAGGTAAAGTGCGCTTCCATAGAGGACCAGACACAGCTTACGCACATGTGCTGGGGAGAGTGGACACAGGAGAATTGCTAGAACTTGCTGGCTGCCATTCTAGTCCCAGCTTCATTGAGAGATCCTGTCTCAAGAAAGTAAGGCAGAGAGCATTACAGCAGGAAGTTCCTGTAGTCCTCTGGCCTTGGCATGGGAGTCCGTGTGCACACACACACACACACACACACACTCGCGCACACACACGTCAGGGAGAGGAAACCAACCTATGCCAAAGAGTGGTGGGGAGGAGGAGGCTTGGGAGAAAACAAAAGGAATGACTGTCACCTTAGTGAGCTAGCTCACAATCCCTATTCACCCTCCCTCAGAGCTGCCACTCATGGATTCTCAGTGCCTGCTCTTCCCCTCACCGGGCACTCTCCCAGCTCTCTCCTGTGAGCAGCTGATTGGGGTGCATTCTCTGTGTATCTTTAATAAACTGTCCTCAAGTTTCTCTACTGTCCCCAATTTTAAATTATCTCATCGGTGAGACTAAGAGCCTCCAGGGGACTAGCGTTCTCCCTGACATCATTTTCTATGAATCCTTAGGCAGACAGGACTGAAATATCATTCGGGGCTCCTAAACCCAGGAGGAATAAGGGGAGCCAAGAGATCACCTTGAACCCAGGAGAATGGTAAATAATAATAATAATAATAACAACAACAACAAAGAACAGAGCTCTTCCATGATAAGAGGCTAATACCCCCAAAGCAGTCTGATGCCAGAGACCAGGAGGAACAGATGCCTCTACTTGGGTAGAAGACAACAACCTGAGACCTGGTATCTGACATCCCCTAGCCTGTCTTGAGACAAACAATTGCTTGCCCCTGAGAGGGGGAGACCCAAAAGTACAGGAAGGCAAAGGATGGAGGATCTCCTGGCCAACTGAAACTTAGCTTCTGCCACTTAGCAGAATGGAGATTTAATAAGAAATACATTCAGCTGTGCCAAATTTACAAAAAGGCTGCTTCTTAAATACCTGAGTTTGTGGATGGGGGGTGAACCTGCCACATGACTGTTGTGGAGTCCTTTTGATCCAATTACACTGACACAGAACTTGTTGAACAAAAAGAAAATTTTACTGAGTTCAAGTGTAAAATGAAGAAAAAAATAAAAGAAAGAGAAAGAGAGAGAGACAGAGAGAGAAGAAGGAAGGAAGGAAGGAAGGAAAGAAGGGAGGGAGGGAGGGAGGAAGGAAGGAAGGAAGGAAGGAAGGAAGGAAGGAAGGAAGGAAGGAAGGAAGGAAGGAAGGAAGGAAGGAAAAGAAAGCAAGCTGGACTGGCCAAGGACTTAGTCTGAAATGAAAGTTCAGAGCTACGACCCCGACTCAAATTTTTACAAACTATTTAAGCTTGAAAATCATAAACATTTTGTGCCAATACAAGCAAAAGTTAGTCATAATTTTTAGCCAGTCAGAAACTCACTAACAATCATGGTCAGAGTCACCATAACCCAGAAATGATACAGCTCAGTTCCCAAAACAAGAACCCGACAATCATTTTGTTTTGGCTTTCTCGGTAGATTCTAAAGGGCAGGGGCTTTTTTTCATTTTCCTGGAAACCTGAACTTTGCCTCTGTTTTAAAGTGGAGTTTACAGTTTAAGATGGCGTTGGTTCTGCCATTTCATACCATTCAGTGACAAAATGGAAGCAGAAACGCCCATGAGGCCTCAACCCTGCACAAAGACGTACAGGCAACCGAGGAAAGCTGGGAGTGGGAGAGGTGCTCCTCCCTGGGAAAGAACAACCAATTGGCTGTCCGAAAGCGTCAACCCCGAAATCATACATACAGGTTGCTGTGGAGGGTTATTTCTAGTTATGTGTAAAATGACTGTGCCCTGCCAGGTGAGGGGCTGACTAGGTCTTGTGTTTTGCACTGTCTGCAGGTGTTGGGTTTCTGCAGGAGATGTTTGATTGCTTATGATCTGCACCCGAGGAGTGCTGAATTAATAAAAACACCTGAACTCAGACGCTCAGGTTCCTTGAGCGTGAGCACTGCCCATGATGACAGTGGTTCCCTCTGCGGAGGTTTGGCAGAGTTTGCATCTATGAAAATGCCTCCATGTCTTCCATCCTGAGCTACCACAGCAATGAACTGCTACAGTGGGTAACATTATATGGACTGAACAGGCCATATTTCAGAAGGTATATTTATATAAATATATGCATGCAATAACAATTAGTTTTTCTTAAAGAGGCCATGATTTTGGAAGAGAGTGGAGAGGGGTATATGGGAGGCTTTGGAGGGAGAAAAAGGAAGAGGGAAATGCAATTAAAGAATAATCTCAAAAAAAAAAAAGTGCCAAAATGTGAAAAAAAAGATATTTAAAGAAAGTCCAATCTTACCTACATGATCCTGCATCTGATATAAGACAAAAAAGCAGGCATTTGCTTCCTGGACTTCAGTAACGTGGACAATTCTGTCTTCTGGAGAAAAAAAGTAGAAAAGGGGAGATGGACCCCTCGTGCTTAGGAAGACAGACTTTGTTCTTGTTCACTCTGCATCTCCGCTGCAGCGATTTGGCTCCGACTCTGGACTGTGTCCACAACAAGTCGTCAGGACAAGAAGATAAGAGACTGGACAAGCTGTAATGCCCATGCGTGCACTTGTTTCTTAAGCCCGACCCCAGCCACAGGGCAGGAAAGGGATGTACATCATCACCAGAGGACCAGGGTGCTGGGTGAACAGCAATGCAGCCATTACACAAGCCACGGAGCTAAGCCGTCTGGACTTACGCATTACGTAAGTAACGCTCCTTCATTACTCAAATCTTACTTGTTTTAGGACAAAATCCATTTCAAAGCGTCACATCGTACCTCGAGTCCGGTCATACTTAGTTCAAACACATCGGTCATGAATGACATCCTTCCCTGGGAGCAGTGAATTAACTCTTCCCGACCCACCAACAGTATCCATCCGGAGCCGTGACTGCTAGGGAAGCCATGTGAGTGCTTCCATCTCCTACAACAAGGAAGGCCAGTCCATCTGAAATTGCTGACAGCATAGCAAAGGTCTTCTGGGGTGTTTTCTTAAGCTTGAGGGGACGTGGAAATGAAAATGAAAGGGTAATTTTAGCAGGAAGCCGGAAGCAGGCGCGTGGCCATCTCTCTGGTGTAGGTTGAAAAGCTCAGTGCTGGCGATATGAGTTGGCTGAGGTTTTCACAGCTTCCTGGAGACAGAAAGCACCACCAAAGCTGGAGAATTACAACTGAGAACTCAGATCCAAATCCAGGAGGAGTTCGGCCTAACTGAAAGATGTACCCGGCCTTGTCAGCTTTGCAAACAGCAACGCAGGGCAACAGGTAGAATCTGGATTGCAGAAGAACAAAAGTATACACGTATATTAGTATGTCCAATGCAGTACTCAGAAAGTTCCTATATAAGGAAATTATTTTTTCATATAAAAGTAAATTTATCTCATAACTCTGAGGACACCAGCAATACTGTCACCAGCATAAGGAACCAATATAAATGCTTTCCCATCTCCTTGTAGGCTGACTGGTGAATATTCCTTCCAAAAATTAATAAACATTAAACTAGGCAAAGTGGTACATGACTGTTACCCAGCACTCAGACGGCTAAGCATGAAAACGGTGAGCTCAAGATGAAATCCTGTCTCAGAAACCTCTCACCAAATAATAATTAGTAGTTGATTCTGCCCTGACATGGATTCATGAACATACTTTATACTAACAGGCCATGATGTTCCAGAAGTCTAAACATAAGCTCACACCCCAAATTACAGATGAATTGCTTGTGTAGAGTAAGCAAGGTAGACCTGGAAGGCTGCTAATGCCAAGATGTCTGACCCAGATAGAATTAAAGCCAGGAAACTGTGAAGAACAAAATCTACTCCTTCCTGTGTAAGATCAGCATTATCTCGGGGACTTTTAAAAACCTTGTAAAAATAATCTTTTCCTTTATATATACACAGCATGCTTTGGCCACATCATGTGCATGTATGCATGTGTGGATGTATTGATGTATGTGTAGGTATAAATGTGTGTATGTATGTGTATACGTATGTATGTGTGAATGTGTATATGTATGTGTAGATGTATGTATGTGTGGTGTATCTGTGTGTGTGTGTAAATGTATATATGTATGTATGTATGTGTGGATGTATTGTTTGTATGTTTGGGTAGATGTATGTATATGTGGATGGATGTATCTGTATATGTATGTGTATATGTATGCATGTGTGTATGTATGAATTGATGTATGTGTAAGATGTGTATGTATTTATACATATAAATGTATTTGTATTTATATGTATATGTATTTATACATATAAATATGTATTTATGTATGTATATGTGGGTTTATGTATGTGTGAAACATGTATGTATGTATGCGTGGTATATGTATGTGTGTGTAAATGTATGTATGTGTGTCTGTGGATGTATTGCTTGTATGTATGTGTGGTATATGTATGTGAAGATGTATGTGTGTATGTATATGGGATGCATGTATGTATGGTATGTATGTACATATGCATGGTACATGTGTGTGAATGTATGTATGTGGATGTATTGTTTGTTGTATGTGTGTATATAAATGTATGTGATGTATGTATGTGTGAATGTATGTGTGGATGTATTATGCATGTACATCTGTAGCAAAGTTTAACATTCCATCACGTCTGTAAAGATGTAGCAGTTCAGGAAAGATGGTCACTACAGAATTTTTGCTGAAGATGAACTGACATGAACCCCTCTCTCCAGTCTCCAAGACAAGACCTATGGACTTTCTACCAACATCCTCACAACTTACTTGAATACCTCCTTTTTATTACAAAAAAAAAAAAAAAAGACTCCCTGGACCCCAGGCTCAACTTTCTGGAACACGCCCAGCCTTTGCTGTGGCAGATGCTTTCCCATCGTAGTGCTCTCGGTTAGCAAATGAGCCTACTGACCTTGAGAAAACCATTCTCTGCATGCTGTTTAGGTTGACTTGTTTAGAGAGTCAAAGGCTCTGAAGCCCTGGCCACCATCTATGGTGGGGTCATTTAAAACTGCTCCAGCTCTGTTTTCCCTTTGATGGGCAAAGGGTTGGATTCACACAGTGATTCTCATCCGGCATAACACCTCCCACAAACCCATCTGTGCTCCTCAGCAAAAACAACAATGAAAAACCCATTCTAGCCACAGCAGCAGCCGCTTCCATTGGTCTGTTAAGAACTTAAGGTACTTCAGTGCTTTTCATTCTTTTTAGTCATAAAATCTGCTTGTTTACTAAATCCAGGGAGATCTTGATGCACCTGTTTTCAGAGCTTTGCACCAGTGCTGCCTTGCTGTGAAAACCTAAGAAAATAATCACCATCCTACCTCCCCAGAACTTCAGGCATCTCAGCCTCAATCCGGGACGGAACAAGGGAGCTGGACATTCTCTGTGAAGGATTTTGTCTTTATCTTCCTACCAGTAACACCCAGGCAAAATAAACTAATAATTATGTCTTCAAGATGTAGATCATGCAGAGTATCTATAATTGAGATACTTAAGTATAAATAGGAATCTTCTCTTCTAAGCTCAGTTTCCTTGACCGAAAGATACAGCCAGGAAGCCATCAAGCTTGAACGAGAATTCAGTGGATCAGAAAGAGCACAGGCTCAGTTGCTGTAAGCCCTCGGAGAGTGTTATACTGCATTTTAAATTTTCCTAGCACTTAGAGTTCGTATGTTAGGACAGCACTCTGTGTTTCGGTTTTCCAGAGTTTTCATCTGAAGTAATGGCTTTGCTGCTATTGCTTACTTTTTTTTTTTTTTTTTGATTGTTTCAAAATGTGTTGACAGTCAAAGATGCTTCTTAGTGATTGCAGTGGATGGCGGTTAGTGTAGAGACTCGTAACCAATGGAACTGATAGGGGTAAGGGATGTGGGAGAGCTCGGCTCTAAATGGAAGTCTCAGCATTTCAGCATGGAAGAGGGAAGGGCTTGTGAGCCTCTGCCTCTCCTTTAATCGCTAACTCATTTTTCAAAATATTCCAACTGTAACTCTTACATTGTGCCAATCCAATAGAAAAAGAACAAGAGATATTTCAGAGAGTGTTTCCTGCTTCCCCTGGCACTACTAGGCTACTCTGAGCAGGTGCATATTGGGAGTCTTTTGAATTGTCTGTGGCCCATGTTTTAATAATACAGCCCAAGACAGTGTTCTCAGAGTGCTGTACTGGATTCTCCACATGGGCACGCACCATCAAGGGGCTCTGAGGAAAATACAAATTGTCAGACTCCTCCCAAGGCCCTGACCTTTCTTGTTATGTGTTGTTGCTGCTAAGTCGATGCACTGCAACGTATCAGGCAACGTGGGAGTCGTGTTTTCATGGGTAGGTCCCCCTTTCCTCCCTGATTGCCACGGAGGCAGATCACAGGAGGCCCCGGTGAATACTGCACATCTTGGATCTACTCAAGAACTCTAAGCTGGGAAACCCCTGTTCATACAAAGAACTGAAAACCTTTCTTCAACCTTTCTCTACCAAGGAGATGTTATTCTTAACTGTTCAGTCTAAAAGTCTTGGGTGTGTGTCAAATGAATCAACGCTTTCTGAACTAAAGTCTCTAGGACAATCAGTGTTGGCACACACCTCTTAAGCAATTACGAAGCACAATGTTTAAGAACTGCTCCGAACAATTAGCACACTACTCTGAAAATGTGATTTTGCCTCCCTAAATGGGCCACATTTTGTGCTGTTCCCCAGTAGGGTGGAGGTCAAGGCTATCTTGATCTGAGGCAACCATGCCTCTCAGATCATGGCTACAAGAAAGACATAACACATCTGCCCACCCTGAGGAGCAAGGACTGTAAAGATAGCCTCTGTCCGTCATGCTGGATAAAATGCCATCAGTCCCCATGTCCAAATTCACAGAGACACTGAAGCCAGTGTACAGCCTTAGGAAAGACTGACCCACAGAACACAGTAGCACCTGATTGCCCAACAGAGGGAGGGCCACGTGCAGAAGGCATCTACTCCACAGATAGTCATTCAGTTATCTTTCCATGATGCGGCCAAAATACCTCTGTAGCACCAACCATCTACAAAGAATATGGGGTTGAAGCTCACAGTTTCAGAGGTTTCACTCCATGGCCAGTTGGCACCATTGTTCTGGGGCCTGTGGGAAGGTAGAGAATGATGGCAGAGAGACATAGCAGCTTGCATGGTGACCTAGGAGCAAAGAGAGAGAAGAGGGATCAGGATCCCGATGACGCCCTAACTTTCTTGTACAGCATCTCACCTCTTCAAGGTTCCACCGTCTCCTATCAGTAGCATCAACTGGGGACCAAGCCTTCAACACATGACCCTTGGGGAACATTTAGATTCTCAGCAATAGCAGCAGGAGACACCAAAATAATTTTTTTTAAGTCTTGAAAAAATGAACATTTTCTAAAAAAGGTCAAAGCACACTATTATTAAAATGACAGTATCAACTTCTTCATACCTGTTTTAATATTTAATATGACTAAGTATAGTCTGTGGAGAGAGATGGTCTGTCTCTAGGTAAGCCAAGGGGCCAGTTACCATCTCTCATTGCCTGGTTGGTTTCTTCATCTGTGAAGTAGGTATAATGATGTTTTGTGCATATTAAACATTCCATCATGTAGTGAAACCAGTCCTCCAATCCTAACTCCGTTTTGCAGTGAGCTGACCTACACGCCAGATGGCAGCCATACACACCATCCTTCCCTGCAGCCAGACAATACTTTCTGAGATGAGAATACCCGATTAAGGATGAGTACAGATAACCCATACGCATGTAGCTTTCCCGGAGTCTGAGACTCTCTGTTCTCTGAGCCTGTAGTCACTGTTTTAACATTAGGCAGCCTCTGACTCCAGGCCTTCACTTATTCTGCTGTGGGTTTAGATCCATGCGAAATAAGAACATAGTAGCAAGATGGTGGGAGAGATTGGCAACTTTGAGGGAAAATGTCAAGTCTTCTAGTCATCCACGGCTCTGTGAATAACCCCTAATTAACTTTACTCGTCAAGATGAATTTGCATGACTCATTCTTTGGCTGTCGGCACTCTCCTATTCTGATGTTAATTTTACATGTCCCTGAAAAGAAGTCACACAACACATTAATGGATATAAAGCTTGTAAAATAATGCCCCTTATCTGGTATTTCCTATTCTGTTGTGTTACTTTGAGGAGGACTAGATCTGAAGAGACACCTGTCCATCACACAGGGGTACCGATAGACTAAAGATACAATTCTACCCAGGTCCAGTTTGTTGAACTCATAAGTTTTATTGAGGTTAGTCACAGGAACACAGTCACTCAAAAGCAGTGACATTACCAATCGTCCTGCCCCAGCATAGGAGACAACTCATGAAAGCTGCTTCACTGGAGTCCTGTCTCCAATTAATCCTCCACGTGTTATATCTTCAAACAGCCCCAAGACCATGTGTAGCTGGGGGCCAGGAGAAAGTGGCAGCTGAAATCTCAGGGAAAGGTCTGATGACATTCCTCCCTCTGCTCCTAGGAAGGAACGTTAATAGTCCCAAAACCATGGACCTAGCTATCATTCTGTTTTGTTGTTGTTGGTTTAGGTTTTTTGTTTTTGTTTTTGTTTTTTTTTTACTTACTTTCCATTATGTCAGAGCCAGGATACTCGGTAGGTTATTATACCAATCTCTGCTGTGATAGCTGATGGCCCATGGGGAATAGCTACTGCTCATCTTATTAGGACACTTGTTATTTTATGTTATGATCCTGTTCTCGTGACCTTATTCAGCCTTAAGTATCCCTTTAAAGTCCCTATCCATCTTCCAATAAAATTGCATTGGGGACCAAGACTTCACACATGAATTTTGAGGAGATACATTCATTACATAGCACTTTTCAACTCCGAATTTGTTCTGATTCAGTCTTGCTTTGAAACTTACTCTAATTTCATTTCCGTTGCTTTGATAAAATATCCTGACAAAAATAATTTAGAGGTTAAAAGGACTATTTCATCTTACAATCCCAGTTTAAACTCCATCATAGGGAAGTGTATTAGTCAAGGTTCTCTAGAGAAATAGAACTTATGGAATGAATCTATATATAGAAGGAGAGAAAGGGGATTTATTAGAACGGCTTACATGATGTGGCCCAGCTAGTCCAACAATAGCTGCCTACCAATGGAATGCTCAAGAATCCAGGAGTTGTATAGTTCATGAAGCTGGATGTCTCAGCTGGTCTTCAGCATACACTGGAATGCTGAAGAAGTAGACTCTAATGCCAGGGAAGGAATGGACTTGCCATCAAGAGGGAGCACAAGCAGGCAGAAAGAAAACTTCCTTTTTCCATATCCTTTATATAGGCTGCCAGCAGAAGGTGTGGCCCAGATTAAAGGTATATAATCTCATGTCAAAGATCCAGATTAGAAGTGGGTCTTCCCTCTTCAAACTATTTAATTAAGAAAAGAAATCCCTTACAGGTGAACCCAGTCATTTGGGTTTTAGTTCATTCCAGATGTAGTCACGTTGACAACCAAGAGCAGCCATTGCAGGAAGTCAAGGCAGAAACTTCAAACAGCTATTTATATCACTTCCACAGTCAAGAGTATATTATGGGAAGAGAAATGAACACTTACATAGTCACTTGCTTTATTTCTTGTGTCTATCTCCATTTTTCCTCCACTCTTATATAGTTTAGAACTCCCTTCCAAGGGAATGATGCCACCCACGGTAGGCTAGGTTTTCCCACACACATGTCTATGGGCCAACCTGATGTAGACAATCCCTCACTGAGACTCTTTCCAATGATTCTAGGTTGGGTTGAGTTGACAATTAATCTAACCATCACAGCATTTGTTTGATTTTTTTATCATCTCATTGCTACACCAACCCCAACTTTTTACTATTTATCTTAAGTTTCTACTTTTAGATCTAGTTACCCATATACTCTTAGACTTAATCCTGATTACAGGATATTGATTCCACATAGGAATGGCACACATGGATCGTTTCCAATGACCACGCCAAAACTCAAATGGAAAAAAAAGGACTTCTAGAAAGTATATCATGGACACAGGAAGGTGTTCTTTGCTCTCATATCTGGAAATGAACCACAAGTAAGCTGCCGCCTGACTCAAATGTAACCTTTTATTAGAAGTTCACTGAAATAGTAGCCTCACAAGTATGCGCTGTCATGTGCCCAAATGTTGCAATAACTTGAAGATGGTAGCTAGGGAAATTTCAAAGGGGAACAAAGAAAAAGTAGTGATCAAAGGTAATTCATATTATTACCTTACCACCCATTCTCCTGGTTTTCTGGTTTGCAAATAACAACTCACAGGACTAATCAGCCTCCATAATCACATGAGATCATTCCCATATTAAATCTATTATTTATCTATTGCTACAATATAAGCTCTTCAGATGTTCATGTATTGGAAGCTTGGTCTTCAGTGTGACAATACTAAGAAAACATGTGATCTTTTGAAGAGGGCACCATGGTAGGTCATAAGGATATTAGGGGCATGACATTATAAAATACTGCATTAAAATATACAGTTCCAGTAGTTATTCTCTGGCTTCTGCAGAGCCATCTGGACCCTTGTCCCCATATTGATTCACACAATTTTGATACTATCTACTGTGAGGCCTTCATCAGAACTAAATTAATGCATAGAGGTAAGCTCTTGATCTTCTACAACTAGTAGGTAAATAATGTTCTTTATAAAAATACCCAGCCTTAGATATTTTGCTGTAACAACATGAAGCAAACATCTTGTTGTTGACAACTATATGTTCTATTGATTCTATCTATATAAAGAATGTTGCCTAATAAACCCTGTAACTGCTTCGTTCTGGTTACATCCCTAGGAATCAACATTCAATTACTCATCTGGCTTCCTAGCCACATTGCCATAGGGGGCAACCCAATGAAAGCATCTACAGTATAAATATACGTTGACATCCTTTATACACATGCATTGACCTCATGGGGTCAACCCCTGCACGAATAACTGCAGAAAGGAAGGAGTGACGAGAGCTTAAGAACAGACATATTCTCTTCCCAAGGAGGAACCCTCTAATTGATTATTGAATATCAAATTATTGGCAGATTGTGTTTGCATATGTATGCAAATATATGTAACAATAACAATTTAAAAAGAATTTGAGAGGGAGTGGGCATGACACGGGTGCAGTTGGAGGTAGGAAAGGACATAGAGAGAAATGATGTAATTATATTTTAACATTTTAAAAAAATCCTTGGGGCTAGAGAGATGGTGCAGCAGTTAAAAGCACTGGCTGCTTTTCCAGAGGACCCAGGTTCAAATCTCATCTCCCACATGGCAACTCACAACTCTCTGTAACCCCAGCTCCAGGGGATCCAACGCCACCGCACAGAGAGACACACATGCAGACAAAACACCAATGCACATAAACTAAAAATAAATAAATCATAAAGAAGGTTTTTTTTAAAAAAATCTTTAGAATGAAAAAAAACAAAAAAGATGTGCAGGCAGAAATGTTCCTCCCATGACTGATATGTGATTTTCCAACTTTCAAAGTGCAGAACCAGGTAAGAATGTGCAACACCCACACCCACCCGGAGTCCAGGTTTCTTCATTCACATCCCATCCAGTCAGCAACCAGAATGTGGCTGGTCATAGGTACTGGAGATTCAAAGACAAAGGATCTGGAACCCACTTACCTACAGAGTTTTGCAATAGTCAGGGTTCTTCAGAAAACCAGAAACCATGTGGGTGTGAGTGTGTGCACGAATGTGCAGAAACAGATTCATTTTATCTATTTTAAGGAACTATCTCACACAATCATGGGAAGTCCAAAATCTTCAGTACAGCTCAGCAGGGCAGAGACCCAGGAAAGAGTTGGTTTGTCACATTCTATTCAAAGGCAGTCAGGATGGAGAGCATCTTGCTCTCTGGGGAACTTCATCTTTTTTTTATAAGCCCGTCAGCTTATAAAACCCCCTTGTGGAGTTATCTGCTTTACTAAAAGCTCATGTCATCCTGTTATCATGTTAAAAGCTCATGTTATCAGATCTTAAAGTTTCATCTAGAACTGTATATGACCAAGCAACTGGCTAGCATGGCCTAGCCCGACAGACACACAGGTCTGTAGTAAAATCATAGTAATGTATGTAATCATCCCAGGTCTGTAGTAAAATGTGTTCCATGGACCAGAAAAGGGCTATTCCCAACCTCCTTACCACCTGACCAACCCATCACTTACATGCTTGAATGTGTGGAGAGAAAGAGAGAGAGAGAGAGGGAGAAAGAGAGAGAAAAGAGAGAGGAGGGAGAGAGAGGCTTAATTTAATCACTGAAAAAAAAAACTAGAGGTTCTTTAAAAAAATCTCTATGAGCAAAACACAATGATATATATAAATGTCCAGTGAAACCTACTATTTTGTATGTCATCCAAAACATGATCAATTTAAAAATCTACTTACTGTACCATAGCACATAACTGCCAGATCTGCTTCACCAAGAAGTTTCCAGAAGAGAAAGAGATATGTGCAAGCATAAACTTGTGGATCCTTTGGTCTCTTTTAGAAAACACCAGCTAAACATCACCTGTGGCCATTAACAGCTACGTGGTTAGAAAAGAAAAGAGAGAAGAGAATACAAAGGAAGAAGGGAGAGAAACACAGAGAGAGGGTGAGGTTCCCCTCCCCCCACGCCTCAAACCCTTTGCCAAAAGGAAGCCCCAGCCCCCAGCCAGAGTGCTAAGGCCCAATAGTACCTGTTTCCTTGGAAATAGGCACCAAAGGAAAGAGGTTGGCTCTCATAGTCCCCCAGTCCCCTGAGCCAGTCTTACCTCCCCTAGCTCCAGTCCCTTGGGCTCCACCCAGCCTGAAACCAGCCTTCCAGTGGAACCTCCTGTGCACTTCATCAGTGTCCATCCCTCCCTGGGAGCACAACGGCTGGCTATTGGACCCTCTCATTTCCCATTTGATGCTCGCTGTTTCCAAGGTTAATGGGGATGAGGAGGCTTACCTTCCCTCTGCCCTCCCTTTCCTTGCTTAATTCACTCATTTTAGAAACTGGAACTTCTGAGTCTCTCTCTGTCTGTCTCTGTCTGTCTCTGTCTCTCTCTCTCTCTCTCTCTCTCCCTCTCCTATTTCTTTCCCCTTCCTCCCTCATTTTTTGTGGAAATTCAGAAGCCTAACTTGCTTGGATGTCTCCAAATTGAAAAATTATTTTGTCATAAGAATCCGAAAGGCTTGTTTTCTCTCTGGACAAAACCAGTTACCTAAAAACACTGGTCATCTCAATTCCTAAGTGAAGTTAAGATCAACAGTGTGACAAAGGGTCCTTGAAGTCCCCTTGCAGGAGGACTAGTCATTGTTTATATTGACAATGAGTATGCAAAGGAATGTTCCACTTGGTTGTACAAAACGGTAAGTTTCCTTTCTGTCTTTGCTCTTTTGGTAGACTGTCTATGATGTATATCACATTCCGGCTTCATATAGTCCGCCCCCCCTCTCTCCCTCTCTCTCTGCTTGTAGAGAGGGTGTTTGTGTTGGGGGGCTTTCATTATAATTAGATTCTGCCAGTGTCTTATTCGCCCATACCCAGCATCCTTTGCACGGTGTTTTCTCACGTACAGAATGTTCTCAGTTGATTTCAATCATCCCTATTTTCACAAACTCAGGTTCAAGGCAAATATTTTTAGTTGGTGAAAACAAGATGATATTGTACTAATTCAAGAAATGAAGTCACTGTTAGAGAACTCCAAAAATTTCACAGCCTAGTTTTAAATTATGTTATGTTAATTATGTTAAACTGCATAACAGTCTCCCTTTTCTCCACGGTGAGGGTCAGTTAGTGCAGGGAACAATGGACAGTGAGATCCTCAGCACGCCGTGAGTCCTCCATAGCACCTGCTCCAAGGCTCAGGGAATGTAGTCGGAGCTGTGTGTGGTCTCACCAAGGGAGACAGGCATGTTCACCGATGCAAGCCCTGCCAGACCTCAGAAGAGGGAACTACCATCATGGCCAATGCCATACTCAACAGTGGAGCACATCAGCCCCAGTGTTTTTATTCTTTCAGAACACCTTAGGTGTTTTACTGACAGCACGTGCAGATCATTAGCAGTTAAACAGCCCCCACAGAAATCTGACACCTGCAAACAACACAGAACGCCCTAGACTCAGGATATAGCCCCTCACCCAACGGTGCATAAAACAATTTCAAACATAACTAAAAATAAACTTCCCCAACATTTCCCCTTTTCTGTATAGGGGAATGTTCCAAAAATTGCTTTTTATCTCTAGAACAAAAATTTTAACACTACACCAGCAAAACCATTTACAAGAGAAACAAGTATGAGTTGCTAAGGCACAGGACCAAATGAAACCAAATATCTATCAAGCTTTTCACAATGTCTTTGGACAGCAGGAAAACATTATCAGTGTCCCAACAGTGCATAAAACAATTTCAAACATAATTAAAAATGAACTTCTCCTACAAGGGAACACTTGAAGAATGGAAGGCAGGGGATGGGGAGATGTTCTGCAGAAGCTACTGTCCCACTACAGCTGTGGTTACCCACACAAGACTTGCACAAGATCGGATCTGTCGTTATTTCATCATGGAAGGTGGAAGAGCTCGTGGCACCTCCTCCTTCCTGGTAGACAGCGAATGGTGGAGGGAGAAGCTGCTCCATTCTTCACTGGTACAGCCACTGCTAAGTTGCCCGCTGATAACTCCCCAGCACACTCCCCTAGGAAGCTATGACTAAACTCAGTGAGCCACACATGAAAAAAAGACATGAGAGTTTGAGAGGGGGATTTCTTAGGAAGAAGGAAGCTTGAGCTGAAAAGGTAGGGGTGATGAGAGAAGGTAATGAGGGGTGAAAAGGACTAAAACACATTTTAGACGAGATACATAGAGTGAGTGTTCCGTGCCACGAGTGGGAACTATAAGGAACAGTGCCACTTCCGGGATGCAAACTTCAAAGCTGAAATGGGGCCACCTCGAGTGAGACTGAACCCCAAGCTAACTTGCTGAAGCGTTTTTATTGTTGTAAGACAATGCTGATTAACCTCCTCCCAACAGATACAAAGCCTATTCTAGTTTTTAATGAAGAGAACAATACCACCCTGGCAGGTTCAGCCAACTATCAGCACCATTTCCAGAGCCCAGATAACCTAAGGTCTCCAGGTGTGCCAGGACTCACTTGCTGCTGATTGGCTGGGAGGATAAGGCTCCTTCATTAACAAAATTATAAACAAACACCTTTTAAAATGGGAATTATTAGGAGCAATTTAACAACAATTGCCTCAGCCAGGAGTTTACAACAGGTACAGCTTCAGGAAGCACTACTTAGCAGTCATCGGTTATTTACAGGATTTTCCCAAAGCCAGGTGCTCCCCAAAACACAGTCCCAGAAAAAACAGTCTTTCACGCTGTTGTTTCCCGCCCCCCACATAAAACTGTCAAAGAATAAGAATACTTTTAAAGTCTTGAAAAGACAAAGGAGGCTATTCTTTGTGAACAGCCAGGAATGTAGAAAGAGGAAGGAGAGCAGGACTAAGTGAGAATTATGCAAAGCAGGATCACGGCAATGGTGTGGAAAGTACCAAGGTTCTAAAGGATCCTGAGAGATCACATTATGATTCTGTTTTTCTAAAATCATCAGAAAATCCAAAAACAGCAGCAAACAAAGCACATACCTGTATATGCACCGTGAGTAATGACAAACGTTCCACCAGACAGGAACCTCTGTCATTGGAACACGGTAAGGGGGAGCTTTGCGTGTCATTTCGTTGTGAGAATTTCCTCCCTGGCACAGGGTGAGGGAGTACCCAGCCATCCCAATGACAGACCAAAGCTCAATTCTGTTAAAGTTCCCTCCTAGGAACTGGTGAGTTTATTCAGCTTACTCACAGAGCATGGAGGAGCATGAGTGGCTTGCAAAGCAACTGTACTGTGAAAGTCTTTACCTGCCATAGATGGCGGCTTCCTGGTAATCACATACATTGAGTTCCTTCCCCTGATCTTCACAGTCAATACACACAAGCCCCTTCCCAAAGACACTGAGGCCACAGTGATAAGGGCATAGCTGTATAAAATTGGTTGGGAGGGGTGGACGGATGGTCAAGGTACAGTGACCCTCACCTCGCCCTTCTTCTACGAGTGAATGTCAGCATTCAACAAGCCCAGCTATCCGATTACAGTTTGGCAAAGCTCCAACCTGTGAGTATAACAGGTTATCACTAGGAATCATTACATTGACTTTTTTTGGGGGGGATGGTGGGAGGGGGGGAGTCAGTCATGTTTGGTTCTACCCTAGGTCTCTGGGTCATCCAGGCTCTGGTCCTGGCCGTCCAGGCAGTGTGGGTATGGGCTCCCTCCCTCTCATGATATGGGTCTCAAATGATACCAGTCATTGGTTGGCCACTTCCAAAAGTTCAGCGCCACCATCTTCCCCAGCAGTTTTGCAGGAGGGCTGACAGATTGTAGGGGAAGGGTTGATGGCTGTGTTGATGTCCCAGTCCCACCACTGGAAGCCTTGCCTGGCTACAGAAGATGGCCGGTTCAGGCTCCACATTCGTTTTTACTAGGAGTCCTTGCTTGGATCACCTTGGTAGATTCTAGTAAGTTTCCACTGCACTAGGTCTCCACACTGCCCCCCCAGGAGCCCCCAGATTCCAGTCGTCTCTCCCTCCATCCCTCCTCCCCCACCTGATCACTCCTGTTCCCATCCCTACCAGCCACAGTCCACCAGCAAAATCTATTTCTCCTTCCCAGGGAGATCCATGTGTCCCCACTCCACTCCCACCCACAGAGCCCTCCTTGTTACTTAGCTTCTCTGAAATGTGTGGCTTATAGCATGATTACCTGGTAATAAACAGCTAATATTCACTTATAAATTATATAATATTCACTTATAAATTCACTTACAAACTTATAAATTTGTCTTTCTGGGTCTGAGTCATCACTCAGGATGATTTTTTTCCTACTTCCATCCATTTGCCTGTAAATTGCATGAAGTCATTTTTTTTAACAGCTGAGTAATATTCCATTGTGTAAATGTACCACATTTTCTTTATCCATTCTTTGGTTGAGGGAGATGATGGGAACAGATGCAAAGATCCACAGCCAATCATTAGGCAGACTTCAGGGAACCCTGAGGAAGGAAGATTTGGAAGGATTGTAGGAGCCAGAGGGGTTAAGGACACCAGGAGGACACAACCCACAGAATCCACTAAGCAGGGCATACGGGAGCTCACAGAGACTGCAGTGGCAATCACAGAGCCTTCGTGGGTCTACGCTAGGGCCTCTGCATATGTGTAATGGCTGTTACCTTGGTGTTTCTGTGGGACTCCTAACAGAAGTACTGGGGATGTCTTTGACTCTTTGCCTTTGTCTTGGGACCCTTTCCTTCTTACTGGGTTGTCTCACCCAGCCTCTATGAGGGTTTGTGCCCAGTCTCATTGTATCTTGTTTTGACATGTTCAGTTTATATCCCTGGGAAGCCTGCTCTTTTCTGAAGGAAAATGGAAAAGGAGTGGATTTGGGGGAGAGGGGAGACTAGGAAGGGTAGAGGGAGAGGAATCTGTAGTTGGGATATATTGTATGAGAGAAAAATAAATAAATAATAATAATAATAATAATAATAATAATAATAATAATACAAGCCCAGCTATGGTGATACTTTGCAAGCAGATACAGCTAAACTTTTAAAGATGGCGGCTGTTCGGCTCAGAGGGTAGTCATATATAACACCACTATCTTTTCTATGCCACTCGCAGCCTGTGCCTGACCGTGTAATGAATTTGACAGTATTTGACAGATGTGATTCTCGCTTACTCATTGATGAAATGAAGCTGACACGTTAAAAAGTATCAAATGCAAAACCGAATAATATCTGTTTGCCTCGTAACTTGTTCTCATTATATTTTCTTCAAAACTAAAATGTCGATAAAGGGAATTTGTGGGCACTAATAGTAACTGAGAATTAATAAAGTAAATGTAATGAGATGACAGTCAGTAAGCCAGAGACTCTTCAGAAGTCTTGCAAACAGAAGTCTTCTTAAATCCTCACTGGAAGTGTAATATATAATACGGGATACGCTAGTGTAAAATGGAAGAGGTATCAACCAGAGCAGCCTGACTCTTTCTGTCCTGTGCCTCGCATTTCTCACTTTAGCTGACTCTGACCAGGAAAGGCCTCAGAAGCTCTTACAAGTTGTCAGCATCAAAATGGAGTCATTTTGTGGTGCTCTCATGTAAACCGGCATCTAGCACCAGTAGGGGGGATTTTATGTATCCATGCCTGGTGATGACATTCACAGAAGGCAGCCAGAACCACAGCCTGTACAGAAGCCACTACAGCCTCACACATCAAATATTCTCAAAAGGATGTCTGACTCAGAACTGCCCTCTAGTCTTGGACTGAGGCCACCCATACTATTAATCTTTATAGCCAAGGATTGTCTCAAAATATCATAGGTACTATACCTCATTTTACCTTGAAAAACGTCTCTGTGCTTCAATATCCTTGAATATGCAGTGAAGAATGACGGACATCCCCATTGCTAGGCTCTGACATTCCCAGATAAATGTGCTCTCCTGATTGTTATTCAAATTGACAACCCAAGCCTAGGGATGGTCACAGCAGCATGGGAGACTGCAGAGACACAAGTACATCCACCGCAAGCAGAGACCTTTCAGTCAAGAGTCGCATCTCAACACTAGTGGTCAGCGTGACATAGGATATAGCGCACTGTGGAACGACAGGATCAATCACGTGACACGAGTTCTAACCAGAGCACGAAAGAGAGGTACTGAGATGAAACACTGGGACTGATCCGCGGAGAAAATTTTTATTTCTGAAGCCATTTTCTCAAAGATATTAAGAAGTTGCAGTATCAAAAAAAAGAAAACACTAAAACAAAATCTCAATCAGAGAACAAAAAGCGTTCCTGTAGAATAAAACATGACTACTTCAGTTTCGACCCTAAGGGTTCCTAAAAAAAAACCTATCTGCTAAAAGCTTAGCCCTCCTGGTGATATTGCTGGTGGTGGAGTTTTTGAAAAGTAGTACCTAGATGGAAAATTTTAGGCCACTGAGGGTGTGTCCTTGAAGGGGATTGCGGGACTCCAACCCCCTAGTGTTCTTCTGTCATTGGCTCTTCATTTGGCCTGCGATGTGAAGGTGTTTTTCCTCCGTGTCACACACAATGTTGTTTTCTGGCCACAAGGAACCTGGTCAGCAAATCGTAACACCAACTAGAGTTTCCGAAACAAACCTTTTATCTTTATAAGTTAGCGAGCTCACATATTTTGATATAGTGATGGAAAGTTGAATAGCACGCCACCAAAATAAGAAAGTCATTTAAAGAACTAGACAGCAGAATGGACACAGCTGAAGTGATTAGAATCACAACCCACTCGGTCCTATCGGAATGCTGAACTGAAATGTACGGAACGCGTAGCTGGCAAGACTCAACTGTGGAGACGTGTAGGGTAAGTGAGACCCGCGATCTATCTGCTGTATTCAGAAAGAAATAGACAAGGAACTAAATCTGCCAGTAATAAAAGGAAGTCTCTGGGATGAAGAAAAAAGATTTGTCTTTTCAAAGAAGTCTGTGGTGTGGTGTGGAAACGCAGAAACCCAGGCCTCCCTTTAGCATTGTCTACCGACATTCCTCGTGAGGTACACTATAATTTTAAATTGACATACAACTCAAAAGAACACGACATTGCTTGCTTCTATTCTACCTGCTTCAAATGCATAAAGTATCGCTGCACAGACTATTTAGAGTCTACCAGATTTATTTAAATAAGAAAAAAAAATCCATTTTATCCTGCTTTTACCAAGTCTCCAGTGTTAGTCCAGCCTGCAGATAATCCCTCAAAAATCGCTCATTACTAGGACGCAACACCTGACTCTTTTATGCTCCAGAGAAAACCACACGCCGTACCTTCGTTTACGGTAGAACGATTTGCATCGATTATCAGTATCAGTCGTCTGAGCATCCACACATAGATTTCTTCACACCGTGCTGAGCTGACTGCGTTTAAGCAGTGATTTTTGTAGGCATGCGTTCATTCAGTGGAACTGAATAGCCTGGAACCCAGTTCTTTCTGCAAGCCTGTAAGATTCCACCCAAATTTTAACAAGTTGGTAAAAAACAGAGAAGAAGGGGCAGTGATACTTGCAAAGTAAACTCAGACTCATGAATTCTAACAATGCGAATTTAATTCAAAGTAAACTCGTTTTTATGAAATTTAGTTTTTCTCTGGCACACACATATTAATGGAATAAAACAGCCCAAATGTGGCTTTCGAATATTCTTCCCTGAACATTTTCCTTCATGCTCAGGCTTATACAACCTCGAACATGAACACATGCACACAGATATGTCCCATTTCTATTGGAAATGAAGGAGGCGAAATTGTATTCGTGCTACTGTGATTGAGTTCTAGAGCGCATCAGATCTGCAGTGATTCATTCATCTTCCTATTTTTCTTTGTTAAGGTCTGAGGAGCATGGAGCCAGAACAATGGCGAGAGGAGGAGAAGCTGGGGGGTGCAGATTGTGACCACCGTTGTTTGCAGGAAGCCAAACACGAATCTGCCGACTGCCAACTTTCACCGTCTTCGAAAATATTTTCATAGTGCGTATGTACCAAGTAAACAACAAATCAATAAGCTAGGGGATGAAAGGTAGCTGCTAGGACTCAGGCGTCTTCTAAAATGTCAGCTTGCTGTAAAGTGAAACAGTAATCGCAGCCCTGAGGTTGACGCGTCAAGAGTTTGCTCAATAGCATCACAGGAAAGAAGGGCAAGGTCAGAAAAGGAAACTGAAATGCAAACACCCCACCCTAAGTCAGCTATTCTGATCTGCTGCAAAATCAAACAGAATGAACGGTTGCTAGACTGAGTAAGGCCTATCTCCCTCCCCACTATGAGTGGCTCTTATCCAATCGATAGCAGGCAAAAAAATGAGAGATTCTTCCTCCACATTGCCATTGAGCTGGGCAAGAAGAGATTTTTTTTTTTTTCTTTTTACTAGAAAACATCTGTCCTTCTCAAGTCTCAGTATTGCCGGTGTATGGACTGGAACTTCAGCACTGACTCTATATTCCCAGACTTCAGATTCATCCTAGCACCACCCAAGAGCTTCTCTGGGTCTATCAGCTGCTTATGCCAGAGCTGTCAGTCTCCATAGTTCTGTGAACCAATCACTGAAATGAATAAATGAATCCTCTCCCCACCCACCCACCCCTCTCTCTCTCTCTCTCTCTCTCTCTCTCTCTCACACACACACACACACACACACACACACACACACACACTCACACATGCACCCAGTTCTGTTCCTCTAAAGAACTCTAACATACTCTGAAATAAAGTTTCCAAGGATCAGAAATGCTGGAGAGCCTGAGGTACTTGACTCTGCACCGAGGCCATTCATGGAGCTTACAGCAGAACTGCCAGCCAGCCGGGATCACCGAGGAAGTGACCGCACTGGCTGCAAGCAGGCAGTTTCAGTTCTACTCTCTGTGGTCCCCTCAGGGCTGCACCCAACACTACTTTGTCCAGGGGGACTGATCAACATGGTTGATCAACAAGAGCTCAGGCTGCTACTTCACTCTAGAAGAACAGACAGAGGGATGGCATTTATCAAACTTCTAAAATGATTTGACAGTGTTTATTTATAATTAGCATATAAAGACATTAAAATGGCACATATTGGTGGGATAATGGTGTTCTGACACGTGTAGACATATGCAGTGTTGAAAAGCAATTAAATATATCTTCTCAAGCACTGATCACTTCCTCTGCGTGCATGTGTGTCCGTGTGCATGTGTGTCCGCGTGCGTGCGTGGAGGGGTACATGCATGAGTGTCCACTTGCACATAGAGGCAAGAGATGACTCTTTCCTCAGTTGTTCCCCACTTTATATTCTGAGACAAGATCTCTCTTAACCTGCAGCTCTCAGATTGGCTAGATGATCTGGCCAGAAAGCTCCAGGGACCCTCCTGTTTCCACCTCTCTAGCACTAGGGTTACAGGCCTGCACCCCATACCCTGTTTTTTATATGGGTGCCCAGGGTCCACACGCAAGTCCTCATGCCTGCAAAGTAAGCATTTTACTGATGAGCTGTTTCCCAAGACGTCATATCTTTGTAGTAAAAACATGTATAATCCTTTCTCTAGGTTTTGAAATGTAAAATCTATTACTGTTCTCTGTAGTCGCCCTACTGTTCAGTAGCAGACCAAAGTTTCTGTTTGTGTGTGGGAGTGTGTTTGTTTGTTTATTTGCTTTCTTGCTTGCTTGAGGTTTTTCACTGAGGCTTGTGTGTGTGTGTGTGTGTGTGTGTGTGTGTGTGTGTGTGATTTGCTTGTTTTCTTTTACACCAGGATTTTTTGATCCTATCTAACTAATTAATGCCCATTGATCAACCTCTCCCCATTCTTCCTCTCTCCTACTATCCCCAGATTCTGGCAACCACCACTTTACTTTCCATTCTTTTGAGATCAACTCCACTATTTCACAGAGAGTTGAGGTCACACAGTAGTTGTCCTTCTGTGCTTTCTCGTTTCACAGAACACGAGGATCTCCGGTTCCATTCACTCGGCCACCGAGGGGTGCATCACTGACGGATGCATTCTTTGTGACTGGGCAACGTTGCTGTTTGTACATGCGCCACTCAGTGCGTCTGCACTTTCATCACTTCCTGGACGCGGGTGGTTTCCCACCTCTTGGCTATTGTGAGTAGTAGTACAGTGAGCATGGGAATTCAGACAGCTCTCTAATGGACTATTTTCATTCTTTTAGGTGTCAACACACTACTGGGTCTGGGTGAATCACATAGTAGCTCTACTCCAAACCCCAATCCTGGTTTCCATGGTAGTTATATGAATTTGCCTTCCCAACGAGTTCTCCTTTGCCCCACACTCTCACCAGCACTTCCTACCCATAGTCTTTTTAACAATGGTCATCCTGGGTTGCAGTAAGTGTCACATTGTGCTCTTGATCTGTAAGTGTCCTCCTAGTGAGGCTTTCATAAGCCAGTTGGCCATTGTATATCTTCCTCTGAGGTAGGTACATTTGCACAGATCTGATCTGTTGGTGCTGTTTCATGAAAAGACTTCCCTTCCTCTAGGGCATCATTTCTCCCTTTCCTCTTCTCCCTCCAGCCCCCTTGTTTTGTTTTTTGGGTTAAGGTGTTTGTTTGTTTGTTTTTCAAGATAGGATTTCTCTGATTTCATTCTGGCTGTCCTGGAACTCACTCTGTAGACCAGGCTGTGCTGGAACTCGTAGGGATCACCTGCCTTTACTTCCTGAGTTCTGGGATTAAAAGTGTGTGCCACCACCATCTGGCTCCAGGCCCCCTGTTTTTAATCCACTGTGTAAGCTGGGGGAGGGGAGCTAGCTCATAGGTAAAGGCACTTGCTGCTGAGCCTGACAACTTGATTGATACCAGGGTCCCACATGGTGGATAGAAGGAAATAACCAACTCCCAAACGTTGATCTCTAGCCTCCACACAGGGGCCATGGCATGTAGTGCCCACATGCATATGTACACACACACACACACACACACACAGACACACAGCCACACACACTCACACAGCCACATGAACACATAGAAAATTAACATAGAAAAGCAAAGATGTCTATTTCCTTTCAATGCATCAAAGTCACTCTAAGCACTAGTTGTACAGACTCTTCAACAGTAAATTGTAGAATCATAGAATGCAACTCTCTATACAATGACCCCCAAGACACGCCCCCTGGCCACAGCCACCCCAAATATTGATTTGTTTATTGAAAACAAGAACCTACCTTTCCACAGGAAGTTGTCTGTGGAGTCTACCTACATTATGTAAAGCTTGTCAGAGAGGATTCCTTGAAATACACAACTCCCATTGGCATGGATATTGAACCTCTATCAGGGCTTCCCCAATCTGGACTATGAGAATGCGAACTCAGGCTTCCAAACAGCATCTAAACATGGCCAGGTCCTCAGCCTCTGAGCATCTGTTCTCCACACCGTGCAAGTAGGACTGATTATGACCACACCTCCCTTCCTTTGACTCTTCGTTAACTACTCAGGATAACCAGAACACCTATTCTTCCTTGATGGTTCCCTAATCTTTTTTTCCCTCTTGTACTTTTTGCTCTATGCATATGGATTTGGCAGGATGAAAACCAAGAATGTGTCTGGCATGGAGTAGTGATCTCAGTGGCATTTGGGGAGTCTCTGAGAGGGGTTTGGGAATGTCATGCATTTGGTCTTCAGCAGCTTCTGGGGTAGCCCAGTAGCCCAGAGGTTGCCAGTGTTACAGCACTATGTTCTTAGAAGGTGTCAGGGTGACAGCCAGATGATTATTGCAAAGTACTGTAGCTTGAAAGCTCTGAGAAGGCTTCAGAATGCCATCTAAGAACAGTTCTTGGCAGAGAAATTCTGAAAAAAAAAATGGTTATCAAATATGGTAGCAAGCGTACTGGCCTCTCCTCTCCTGCATTCTTCGGAGGCTGGAGTTGTAGGTCTCTGGGTAAGCAAGCATCAAAGTCTGGAGCCACGGATTTCTGATGTGGTGAGTCTTAGAAGCAGGAAACAGCTTCTCCCTCCAGGCTGGCCGAGAACAATCCCTGCCTGAGGCAGAAACTCCATCACCAGTGACGGTTTTCCTTCTCCAAGGAGCAGCTGAGAGACAAGCCCCTGGCCAGCAGCTAGTCATGAGTCAGACTCCATCCTCAGACTTCCTAACTCTAAAGCCTTCCCTCTCTTCCTCTCCTAAAGAATGTCTTGGAAGGGTGATTTCTCCTGGCTCCTCTCTCCATTGTGTAGAACAAGCCCTAAGTGTCTGAATGCGTGTGCCCACAAATAAGATGTAAAATGGAGACGACCAGGGAATACTGGGCAGGCCTAGGGGAGGGAGGAAGAACACTGAGTCCACCACAGTGCTGCTTTCTGCCACCACAGAGGGAGCAACATGGCTACTTAGCTGTCAGCTTCCAGGGGCTACTGAGAGACTCCTGTCATCTCTGCACCCAGGTAGATCCCATGCTCTCTACCAGGAGCCATGCTCCGGCTGCTATTATGGCTGTTAATGATCTGACCTTCGATCCTTGTGGATTGCAGTCTGTTTCCCTGCCCTGGGTGTGTTTGGGGAAATTTCTGTCAGTTTTTGTCCAATAGGGAGTTTTTTTTTTTTTTTTTTTTTTTTTGCTTCATTCCCAGAAGCCACTTCACTGACAGCTTAGACTACAATGGCAGGCTTCCAGATGACAGTCTACTGCCAACAGCATCTAGCCCTCAGTGTTCCGGGACCCTTTCTACCCCTACAGTTCCCCATCTGAAGAAGTAACCCTATCAGCTGTTAGGACAAGGGTGATGGTGGCTCTGGCACGGTTAAGGGAGCAGCAGCCAGGGCTTTTCCAAACGTGATCGGTAAAAGGAACCATCTCTGTGGGGCTGCATAAAGATGCCATAGTGAGCTTGAACTATTCTAAGCAAGAAAAGAGGAATTGTTAAGAAGCTCAATAAACAGGGTCCAGATAATAGGACCAAGAAGAGTCTTACTAAAGAGTATTTGCTAACGGGGAGACAGCCAGACATTCAGTGCCACGTCTTGATCCATGAGCCCCACAGTTCTGCTAGTCGTGGGTAGACCCAGAAAACCCACTCTTGCATACTGTATCCTCAACTATTCCTGATTGATTTACATAGACAATTCTTTTCTGTGTGAATGGTTTTTCTGGGAACTACTATTTGAAGCTTACCTTTACAAATCAAACATTTACCCAACCTGTAATCAAGCAGGTACGCCTTGAGAGTATGTGTTCATTCTTCTTCCGTACCATACATTCAACCTTTTCAGAATCAACCGGCCTCTAAGAGAGCACTGTAATCAATCTGACTATACTTTGGATTTCCAATGTAATGAACTCCTACAAGTTCTGCTAAATACACAGGCTTGATTGTTCCAGGTTCCCAATTTCTCCTTTGTGAGCCTTTCATGCCTCTGACTCAGAACAACGTGTGTGTTTGAAAGATGTGGTGATCGAATCTAAGATCACTTGCTGGAAGCAGCAAGACATTGAAAATGCCCCCATCCCTACACGCAAACAAAATATGTTGGAAGCAGCATACAGATTGATATCTGACTGTGACTTTGTGCCCTGTTCTGAGTCAGCGGGGCTGGGGAAACAGTTCTGTCCCCTATGAGACTCCTGTAAATCACTACTGAAGGCAAATACTCCTCATTCTCTCACGTTACCATATGTGTTGCTATGCAGTCCAGTAGAGAGGATGGTCTTTATTCAGGATGACTCTTAGATTGGAATAATTCAGTTTGCAACTACGTTAGAACAGCAGAGACCAGAACACTTCTGCACAAATCAGCCCCACACTCAGGTAAATGACACCAAGATTAATCCTTCTCCTTATATTCGGCATCACCACGCCCTCCTAGGAGGAAGCATAGACCTTGTCTCACAGTTAGGAGGTCTAGTCTCTTCCATTCAGGGGAGTTAGCACTGCCAAAGAATCTGTCTGGCCTTGCAGTGCAACCATGGTTTTGGAACCTGGTCCAGGCGCTCAGGGGGAGACTCCTACTTAGTTCTGATATTGGGAAGGAGGGGTGAGCTCTCCCAGATCGGTGCTCAATCCTCCTGCCACAAGAGGAGGGATATCCTGATGGTTGCTGTAGGAGCAGTCGAATGTATGTTACTGGTGACTGCTGAGAAGAGCGAGATGTAGTCTTCCCAAGAGACAAGCCATCTAGGTGTTTATCCCATACCAAGTGCTTGGCTCTGAAAACACACATACAAGCAACAATAAACAGACCCAGCAGTTGTAATGATGTACTTGTGCATATATGTGTTTATGTAACAATAATAATTGAAGAAAAAGAAGCCATAAAATCTCAGAGGGAGTGGGGAATGCATTGGAGGGGTTAGAGAGAAAAGATGTAATTAAGTTTTAAGAATCTCCAATCGATGTGGGCTGTATCAGTTTCAGGGGACAGATGAAAATCTCCAGATACAAGTCTTTCTAAATTATGAACAGGTGAATAAATTCATCACTCTCCTTGTTATAAAAGTCAATTTTGTGATTTCCGGAACTAAAACAACAGTGACCACAGCTTCTTCTCAAAGGCAAGCTGTCAATGTTTTGGTCACTGAGTTCTTTCTTTACCCTACAGGCTGCTGGACAGGCCTTCCTGGCTTCTTCTTCTTCTGTGAGGAAGGTCAGAACCGGGAGACTGCAGAGTGCCAGAGACCCGGCTGCCTGAGCACCTGGTTCTGAAACTTTCCTCCTCCTTCTCGGTGAAGACTGATTTCCCAGTGTTCTCCTCCATTGTGTTGATTGGCCAAACGTGTGTGCATTGAAAATATGATGCAAGAAGGAACCAATCAGAAAAGAGCTGTCAAACCTAAAGGGGAGGGAAGAACACCAAGCCCACCGAAAGCTCCCAGTCAGGTCTCACCTTCCATTTCCTGCCATTGCCTTCTCTGTAAGGTTTCATGCAGTTGGGGTTGGCTGATCTTCATTTTTGGTGTACATGTTGGGGTATGAGTGTGTGAGGGAGTGTTCAGATGTTTTTAATTTTTTTGAGAATTTCTGTATTTGCATCATTTCCATCCCTCCCTCTCTTCTTCCAACTCTGACCACAAATGCATGATCTCTTCTTTAATTATTATCGACACACACACAATATATATGTGTGTGTGTGTGTGTGTGTATATATATATATATATATATATATATATATATATATATATATATATATAAATTCTAATGAGTCCATTTAGTGTTGCCTACATGTTCAAGTATTTACTGTTGACCATTTCTGATGGGATAACACCAAGAAGCCAATCCCTGGAGAATCTAATGTTCCTGTCTCAGAAGCCATTGATTGCCTATAACTCTTTTATCTAGGGAGAGCCTTGTGAAGTTTCCCCATGCACGCTGACATGTCCACTGGTGTTATTAGAATGCAGGCCTTGTTCAGGCAACCACGTGGTTGACATCTCATGGGTGCAGCTTCCCTGTGGTGTCTAGAAACCAGTATCTTGCAGCAAGCACCCTGGTCCTATGGCTCTTGCAATATTTCCACCTCCCCCTTCACAACTGTCCCGGAGCCTTAGATGTAGGGGTTTCATTGTCAGTATACCAATAGGGTTGGGCACCCTATGCTCACATATTCTCTGCATTTTAACTAATTGTGGATCTTTGTAATAGTCTTCATCTGTTACAAAAAAAGAAGCATCTTTGATGAGGGGTGAGAGCTGCATTTATTTGTGGGTGCAAGGATAAGTATGTAGAATGCAGCCAGAAGTTATGTCAGTTTGGGAAAACAGCAGTGTAGGTCTCCTCTAGGGCTTGTAACCTCTCTAAGCCATTGGTTAGTGAGTAGGTTTACAGTACCTTCTAATAAGCAGGTTCTAACTTTAATAAGGGTTTCTCGAATCATTCCCAGAAGCTGAGTGATGTATGTGACAGTTGGCTGTCAGTGAGCAGGCCATTGTAAGTGTCCCCTTGTCCCTGGGCTTCTGGGACCATGTCTACCTCTCTCATCTCAGTGCTTATTTTCTTATGATAACTTTCAGGAGTGGGATACCTAGTAAAGAGAGTGTGTGTTCCGATCTATGGCCCCCAGCTAAGATAGTCCATCCTTCTTTAGCCATAAATGTATATGTACTCTTTATGATGTCTGTAAGGAATCATACATTCCTGGCTACTATACAGCCTCCTTTCAATGCTCCATCTACAAGTGAGCTCTATACATCATCACAAAGGAAGTTTCAGTGAGGTCACTTGGGAGGTGTTGAAATGGTGGAAATTCCATGGTTAAAACAAAAATAAAAGAGAGGGAACTGGAGGGAGGGGTTGGGTATAAAGGCACACAGCCAGAAGCTGCTCCAGTTCAGTCCTGAACCACAGTAACCTTCCCGAACAGCATGAAGCTCAAGGTACTGTAATACTTCACATATCCTGCCTAAATTGCTTTTCTAGTTTGATTCTTCCTTTCTCAGTCAGTACGTCTCCTTTTAACTGCTCTCTTCTTTGCTGTAGGAATGGCATTTCAGCTTGTCTCGTAGCCTCTGGTCTGTCTAATTAGCTGTATGTTTAGTTCTCATCAGCGTTTGACAATTAAGAGACATGATCCCATCGCTTACTCCCAGAAAGTGAGTAAGCCGTTGTGAGTTCACTGAATCTCAACCTCTTGGCTTTATATGTGTCCTCTGTGTGATATGAACAGATTGCATCTCTAATTATCTGTTCGCTGTCATGTTCCCTGTAGTCTCCTGGTGGGCTTCTGGGTTTGGCACTTTAGAAAGCTATGCTTAGAGAGTTCACAAGCATAGTATTTACTGTTGACTACTTCTGATTGGAAAACACCAGGGAGCTAATCCCTGGAGAATCTGATGCTCCTTCTCTCAAAAGCCATTGATTGTCTATAACCCTTCATCTGGGGAGAGCCTTGTGAAGTTTTTATTATTATTATTATTATTATTATTATTATTATTATTATTATTACATGACTGACAGTTATTATTATATGACTCTATCTATATATTAGTCACAGTGTTTTACTAAAAAGATATACAAATGCCATATGATGTAAAATACGTCAGGGAGACATTTAGCATGTAGGTAAAGTATGACTCCCAGAAATCTGAGCAGCCATGATTATTCCCCTTCTGATCTCTCCCTTCAAGGTCAGAGAAGGTGGCTTGCTCTCTGACCCACAGACCATATTCAGAACCATCAGGGGAGCCCACCAGCCTCAGTGTCATAAGTCACACAGGTGTGCCCTTTTCATACCCTCCCTACACCTGAGGTTCTATGCTTACACTCCTCGCCTGCGATTCAATCATCCAGTGTTCAACTGATACTTGGAAATTAATCAGCAGATTATTAAGTCAAGTTCTTTCTCTTCCTTTCCTCTTTTTTTTTTCCTGCATGTATAATGTTTATCAACATATTTACCAGCATGGAAAGCAGTGCTATTCTTTTCCTCTGCCCTCAGAAGCATCCACTGAAGCACCGTTTTGCTCTCTCCTCTATATCTCTTCATTTCCTGCCAAAGCTTTAAAGACGTCACAAGTACTCCATTCTTTTGAAAATAGCAGTCTTTATCTGACCGATAAATCTGAAGAATGGGATTAAGGCTGAGGCAGGAGAATTGTCAATTTGTTCAAAGCCAGTTTGAGCTAGATAGTGAGTCCAGGCTAGCCAGGGCCATAGAGGAAGACCCTGCCTCAGAAAAAAAAGAAAAAAGAAAAGAAAGACCTGGTGGTTAGCAAAGGTGGAAGATTTTCACATGGGTGCTGGTTCTATTTCTGTGACTCCACTTTGACAGCCAGCCCAGTGTGAGAGACCCTGGACACTTCAGATTCTCTCATCGGATAGGTCTCCTGGTAATTGAGGGATTTTACAACCAGAGACAGAAAGGAAGTTGAGCAATAATGTGATCGCTGGATGGGGAGGACAGGGAAGCAACTAAATAAATTACTCTAAGGACTCAGTGCTGGGCATGTAGTGAGATACCCCTTCCAGCTGGATATTTTAAACTACATTCTCCCGGGAAGGCATATAGAAACAAAATTATTACCTGTGCATTGAAGAGCTTGATATTCAAAAGAATTGCAAAGTCCTTGACTGCCGCTTAAGAAACACAAATCCTCCTGCCCTGGGGATGTTGTATTGTGGTCTGTGAGTAGAGGCAGAATGCCTTCTACAAGCACAGGGTCCTTCCGTGCTCCAACTCTGTCCAGGCTTTCCTTCACTGTCCCTCCACCACGCTCTGTGGTCATCGTCTGCTTACCAGCCTGCGTGCTTCCGCTTCCTCGTGCCTAACAACGCCCAGTGTACCCAGAACACTCATTACTGTACCTGACACAAATCAAATAAGAGCAGTGCTCAGCAATCTGAATGCACCCCTGTCCAAATGTCTCCACTTCATGGACAGATGCCTCCCCGTCCTCCTCCTCTGTCTAGACTTCGTTTCGCTGTCTCCCGTCATGCTCTGTTGCTGTCATCTGCTGCGACTAGGCAACAGTTTCACTATTGCTGATTCCCACATCCAAGTGCCTAACGTCAGAGGCAGTGCCTAGTCACATCACGTCTTAGACAGGACATTTAATTCAGCTAGGTCAATGAGGTTTCTTCTTGAGGAGCAAAACTCTTCACCTCAAGGTCTCTTAGCAAAAGGAGCGAGTGGACACAGAGCAGGTTGCTCTGTTTCAACCTTCTTTCCTTTGAAGTCTGTCACAGAAAGCTTCGCCAGGCTGATTCACGGCTTGAAGGTGGACCACCTGACAGATGGTGCCATTCAAAGGAGCAAGAGGATGATCCTGGATTCTCTGGGCGTTGGTTTCCTGGGAACAGGCACAGAAGTGTTTCACAAAGTCAGCCAATATACTAAAGTAAGAAGTTCATTTTCAAGATTTAAAAAAAAAAAAAAAGCACGTGCACTGACACGGGCTTACTCCAGAAGTCTGTGTCTGTGTTCAACTCACTCCAGCTTAGTTCGGTTGCATTTGATGTGCATAGCATTGTTCTGGCATTTTTTTATGACCCTCTCTGCTTTATACTGACATTTTAATGAGCCCCTCTGTTTTATAATCTGATTCTTAAAGTCCACTCCTATCCACTACTAATTTAGTCTTAATATCATTCACGGGTAACATCTCACAGCTGTTTACTTCTATGACTGAAAGGACATTTCATATCCAAAATCTTAGAACCAAAAACACTCACCACAAACAACCCCTTCGTGCAGACATTCCCCGGAGAACAGTCTATTCAAGTGCTCTGAGCAGAAAGGAGGCACATCCAGAGGAGACACAGGAGCCACTCTCAGTAGGATGGACTCGGTGTAAAGAGCTCCTCCGCTGCATCCCATCTGTCACCCCCAGCATTTACCCCAAGATCAAATAAGTCTGATTCACTTGCATGGAGCTTCTAGATCATGACTTGGGGATAAGCAGATCCGTCTCCTCTCCCTTATAAGCTTAATGTTGTGTATTCCTCTGCAAGAAAGAGAGACTTCCCACAAGCTAGGTTGTTCTCACAGGGTTCAGGGGGGCCTGATGCAATGCCTCCAGGACAAAGAATGACTCTTGAAATGTCAACTCAGTCTACTGCTGTATTAACTGCGTCTCTTCTGTTCCAGATGTACAGTTCCAATACTTCCAGCACTGTTTGGGGTCAACCAGACTTCAGGCTCCCACCCACGTATGCTGCTTTTGTGAACGGTGTCGCTGTAAGGAACTTTACTGGCCTTTTCTGTAGTTAAGTCGTCATAGCTTCAGAGGCAGGAAAATTCTTTACCAACAAGATCACTGAGGTTCAGGGATCGGAGACGACCTGCCCTTTCCCCTCATTTTCATGTTCCTACAATAAAATGGTACTTTCCCAACAGATTGTAGAGTAGAAGAAACAGAAGGATCTAGATTAAAAACATCTGTAAGGTTTTCTAATTACGGATTGACATAGCAAAAAATGTATGAGATGTATACACAATCCAATATTCAAACATAGTGTCTTCTCGATTCCTTCTGCTGTGGGTCCCTGTATCTGTACAGTAATGTTCTCTCCATTTAGTTACCGGATGTTTATTCAGAGAGAAACCATGGCCATACAGCGTCTCTATTTTCTCAATGAAAAATTAGAACTCCTCATCTGACGGATGATTTTCATGTTATTTCCTGTGTGCCAGGGAAAGCCTACAGGACATAATATAGATATAAGTATGTTGAAATTCAAGAGATACATTAACTGGTTTGTGGGGACAGCACCTCAGACTATTGGAACTAAACCCATTGGCATGTCTTGCAGGCAATAATAAACAGATCAGTCACACCAGATAGACATAAAATCTGCTTAAATGACCCTCTGGTTGTTACTATTTCACATATGGAAAAATAAATGGCTGGGTTGAGAAAGGACTGAACTCTAGGGCATAAAATAACCATTTTAAAATACAGCTTAATAGTTAATGTAGGTTTGAGAGCTGTTTTTGCTGTCATATATATATATATATATATATATATATATATAGTGATTAAAATTTTAGTGACATGTTTAAAGGATGAAGGGAGAAGGGAAGGGCAGCCTTGCAAGGGAGAATATAGATCTTCCCAGGAGCTCTGGTCATCCTCTAGGAAAACACTAGCTGCTCTCGAAGGTTCTGCCTTCCTCTGGCAAAGGAGCAGGTACCACTGTCATCCCACCATTAGGTTTAGAATCACAACCAGTTGCTCTTGGGTATGACCCTACCCTTAAGTGTGGTTAACATGTTAACATACACAGTGAGACTCCATTGGAGAAAACTAAGATTTCCTTTGCAAGCAAGGTCAATTTGTATTTTGGTTTTTGTTTGTTTGTTTGTCTGTTTGTTTCTCTTTTCTTTTTGTTTTAATTCTAGTTTGTCCGTTTGTTTGTTTGCAAACGAGAAGAAAGGGCATGAAGTTGAGCGGGTTGGGAGGTGGGGAGGACCTGGGAGGAGTTTGAGAGAAAGGAAACCATAATCAAAATATTTTTTATGAGAAATTTTCTCAATACAAATAAATAAATACATTTCTAAAGGGGGGAAAAAAGGATCACAGTCAATTTTTAGAATGTAATTTCGGATAATGGGATTCCCCAAAATTTGCAAAGTCATTGCTAAATTAAATCCTTAACCGGTCGAAAAGCCAGTGCACATAAGGGTATTTCTGAGGAAGTTTGTTTGTATCTATTCATACAGGTTCACTCCATGGATTTTGATGACACATGGCACCCTGCCACCCACCCTTCTGGGGCTGTCCTGCCCGTTCTCACAGCTTTATCAGAAGCCCTGCCACAGAGTCCTAAGTTTTCTGGCCTTGACCTGCTGCTGGCATTCAATGTCGGTATTGAAGTACAAGGAAGATTGATGCTCTTCTCCAAGGAAGCCAAGGACATACCAAAAAGGTATAGAGAGTCTGTGCCCACCAAGAAGAGCAACACTGCCCTCTGTCTGTCAGTGGCTGTCTGTGCAGAGCAGTCTGCCTTAGAGGCTAGGTCTGCAACTATTAACCTGACTGCTGCAACATTTTCAGCCACGTAACAAACCCTGTGTCCATATGGAAAGATGTGATGGGGAAACGATTTTGAAACTCCCCTTGGGCTTGTGAAGCCAATCTAGCTACCAAAACCATAAGATAAGTTGGAGGTCTGCCACTCCAAGGTGATTCCTGTCACTTGCATCCAAGAGTATTTTGGGTATCACTAAGTCCCCCTCAAGCTGGAGTTACAGGCAGTTGTGAGCCACAAGTTATAAGGCTTGGAACTAAACTTGGGTCCTCTTGCAAGAGCAGTACACGCTCTTAGGTGTTTAACCATCTCTCCAGCTCCAATAATCTTTTAAATTGTTTTTTTTATTCTCTGAAGGCTGAGCACTCAGAGCTATTTATAATCATAATCAGTACTTTGACCAGTTGTGAGTCTCTGCGTTAACCACTGCCCACAGCAAAAAGAAGCTACTGAAATAGCAGCACAAATTTATAGGCATAGATACAAATATTTAGAATGCAGTTTAACAGTATGACCATTTAGCAAAACAACAGTAGATTCCAACCCACCGCCCTTCCCCAGGACCTATGATCTCCCCAGTGGACTTTGACCATGTTTACAGTTCCAAGTACGAAATCTTTCCTGCGAAGCAGATCTCAAACCCAATCAGAATGCAGTCAGTTACTCCCATGATTTTCAAATCACTATTGCACCAGTGGGCTCGTATTGCCAGTAGGTCACACAGTGTTGTGGCATGCAGGCCCAGTGCTAGGTAAAACCAGTAATGTCTTTCTTCGCCAGCAGCCTAAGTAGTGCCTTCTGGGACTAGCTACCTGACACAGAGGGAGTTTCCTGGACAGTCGGAGGATGACCCTGTCTACTTTCATTTTACCTGTGCTTTCCTATTCCCTCTCCCTTAAGGCATCTATAACCAGTGCCCTGTTTCTAGTATCCTGGCTTCCATATAGACTCCAGGTTAAACATATTAACCAAGAGATTCAAATCTAGGATCTACATATAAGAGACAGTAAGATACTACGTGTTGTTTGTCTTTCTGGGTCTGGATGACCTCACCCAATAATAATTTTCTCTGCTTCCATCCATTTACCTGCATATTTCATGATTTTGTTTGTTTGTTTGTTTGTTTTTACAGCTGAGTACCATTCCATCGTCTGTATGTACCACATTTTCCTATCCATCCACGGGTCAGTTGAATTTCTTGCTCTTGCCTTTCAGGTTCCATCCTCCCTCCGTGGTAGGGACTTTGGGAAGTGCTGCTGCTGCATCCAAGTTTTTAGGGCTCAGCATGGCCAAGTGTCGCGAGGCCCTGGCTATCGCTGTTTCTCACGCAGGGGCGCCCATAGCAAATGCTGCCACACAGACCAAGCCGCTTCACATCGGCAATGCAGCCAGGCACGGGATGGAAGCCACGTTTCTGGCCATGCTGGATCTCCAAGGAAACAAGCAGATCTTGGACCTGGGGTCAGGGTTTGGGGCCTTCTATGCCAACTACTACCCCAAAGACCTTCCAAGCCTGGATTCTCACATCTGGCTGCTGGATCAGCAGGATGTGGCCTTCAAGAGCTTCCCGGCACATCTGGCTACCCACTGGGTGGCAGATGCAGCTGAGGCTGTGAGACAGCACCTTGTGACGTCAGAAGGCGCCCCGCTTCCCGCTGACCACATCCAGAGGATTGTGCTCAGGATCCCCGAGGTCCAGTATGTAAACAGGCCCTTCCCAGACTCAGAGCACGAAGCCCGTCATTCCTTCCAATACGTGGCCTGCGCAATGCTGCTTGACGGTAGCGTCTCTGTCCCATCCTTCCACAGCCAGCAGATCAATAGGCCACAGGTGAGAGAGTTGCTTAAGAAGGTGGAGCTGGAACATCCCCTTGACAATCTGCCAAGCTTTGACACACTGTACTGTGAGATATGCGTTACTCTTAAGGACGGGAGCACTTTCACCGAGCGCTCTGATACCTTCTATGGCCACTGGAGGAATCCACTGAGCCAGGAGGACCTGCAGAAAAAGTTCCGAGCCAATGCCTCAAAGATGCTGCCCAGAGACACAGTGGAAAGCCTTATAAAGGTGGTGGGGAAACTAGAAGACCTAGAAGACTGCTCTGTGTTAAACACCCTTCTGAAAGGACCCTCTGTCCAAGAGGAGGACTCAAAACTACCTGGCATGTTCCCGTTCCATCAGAAAATCTTGCCGGGAATTGCCAATATCTAAACAATCTCCTTTGCACTAGAGGAGATTCAGTGGTTTTCTTTATTGATCCATCTGGCCAGCAATGAACAGATCAAGGCAGAGAGTCCAGAAATGGAAATAGATGTATTTGAGAGGAAACTTGTCCTGTAAGCTTGATGGGACCATTCCCACTTCAAGATAATATGCAAGAGGCAAACAACACAAGTTCTTCTACGTATTCACAAGGATAAAGTCTAAGTCACCTGTGATCTGTTTGTAGTCTTTTCTGAGGAATTATTTATTAACTCTGGGAAGCTCACAGGTGTAAAGGAAGTTGAACCTGCCTGGTGCTGGCTGCTGGTGGATCAAGCTCCTGTCTGGGCCACCGCCTACCCACAGATGATGGACACTGGCCAACCCTCCTCCCTGCAAAGGCTGGCTTGAGGGATCAGTAGGGTTAATATTGCCTCTTTTCCTTTCTGCACTTAGCCCTAAGTATGTAGCCAGGAATCCATCTGCTTCATTCAGCTCCTCTGCTGCAAAGACAAAAGACAATCTGCGGTGGGGCAGGGGAAGCAGTTTGGCTTAGGGCCTGGTTCCATTCTTTACAATTGAGCTAGAGAATCTGTTAGCTCAAAAAATTATTTTGAGAAAATTTGAAAGATGACAAGTCAGAGATACAATAAAAAAATGTAAAGGGGAAAGATTGTGTGTGAGTAATGAAAATCTTAACTATAAAACACAGATGCCACATTAGCAATCGTGGTGAATGAGTTCTCAGTTCCTGGGGATTTCAAGAAAGAACAAGGCTCTTAGCTCCAGATGTTGACCTGCTAGCATTCACGTGGGAATGTGTTGGGTGGCCGTTGGAGAACTTCAGCACAGGATATCTCTTCCCAGTTCATAGAAGAAGAAAATATAACTTAAAAAATGATAATCCAAGGGACGAAAAGAGGGGGAAAGAAATACAAAGAAAACAGGATGTTCAGAAATCACTGTGTACATCGATAGAATCTTGAGTATATCTGCAATTCCAAAGTGAACAATAAATGTTCCAGCTAGGTAGAACTGAGATTGTTAGGACATATTTTCTTTTTAAAAAAATGCTTAGCAGTTGTATTGGTGTTTTATTAATCATCCATTTGATGTGTACAGTTCAGGGATATTTAATAAATTTGTGCTAACATTGCCATAACTGAGTTTGAGGATATTAACATTACCACTAAAAAATTCCTTCACATCGGTTTGACATAATCCCCATTCCCAACTCCGATGCTTAGCCCAATGCGAGCTTTTAAAATACAGTTTTGTCTTTTCCCCACATCTCATACAAATGGAGCCCTAGAATATATAGTTACATGTACTTGGCTTCTGTTACTTAATTACACGTTTTGAAGTGCTTTCCACGTGGGGACCAGTGCTTTAGTCCCATCATGGATGGGTATCATCATAAGGTATGTGGTAGCTTGTGTAGGGAGACCTCTTCAGGGAAGGTGGATAAATATCAGCCTGCCATGTAACACATGGTATTGAGGATTAAATAGATGTTGAGGGAGATGTCTAGTATTCTGGTGACAGGACAATCAATGACATAGGTCTAACCTCCAGTTCTCACGAGCTTGCAATCTAATGTGAATGGACAAGGAACTCACTATGTCGTGATCTCATCTGGCTTCACTTCCTGTTCCCTGTTCTGGTGTAGTTGCCAGCTTCTGAGAACTGAGCTGTGTTCGGGGTTCAAAGTAGGAGAGCCGTCCCTTAATGCGGAGAAAAAACAGTAGTTTCCGGGCTGTGCTGCAACCTGGGACACCTTGGAAATGTAGCTTCCTGGTCAATTCTAGCAGGATCCAGCACAGAGCGAGGCTAGAGGGGACTCGAAGGACGCGCACGGCCAGCATTCCTTCCACTGGCTGCTGCAAGTGTGAGCAGCTGTGTGCACATGTGTGGGGTCCTTTCCCACCAAAAGAAGTCCACCCACAACTGCGTGTGCTGGGAATGTTTTTTAATCATTTAGAAAATGCTCTGCTCATCCTGTCTTCAGCCCTATGGGAGAATGAGAGAATAGAGGGTGGTGGGTGTCTCACTGGATAAAGTGCTCGCCGCACAGCATGAGGATCTTTGCTCAGCTCTCCAGTGTCCACAGGAAATGCCACACAGGCTGCCTGCTCTTGTGACCCTGGCACTGGGTAGGCAGAGACAGAAGGATCCTGGGAGCTTGCAGACCAGCCAGTGTAGCCAAATCAGTGAGCTCCAGGTTCAGTGAAATATCCTTTCTCAAAAGTAAGGTGGAGAACTGCAGAAGAAGACACCCAACATCAAACACTGGCCTCCACACATGCGCACATGCATACACGACAAATATGTAAACAGACAGATGGACAGACAGAGAAAGAAAGAAAACAGCCCACGAACAATTGACAGAAAGTAAGAGTTCAGTACATTTCCCAAACAGTTCAGTGTTTTGCAAGCGTCTAGTCGAATGACTGCTGTATCCCAGGCATCGACAGTCTCTAGCTGCTTAGCATGTCAAAACAATGTGTGGCGCATGACTTTTTAAAAGTCCATGGCTTTATGTGAACCACAAAGAATACAAGATAACTAGAATTAGTTCAGCCTTCTAGTCCATTCATAGATGCCAAAAGTTACACCCCCACCTCAGGTAAATTCTCCCTGCTTTTCAATGGTAGCTCCTATCACAAAGCAAGCACAGGGCTGCCTACTTGGTATTGGATAACCAATTAGTAGGCTCAACCCTGAAGAAGACTATTTCTCCTGCTCTTGATATTCAATAGTTACAGCAGTTCTCTGATTGAGATTGGGGCCCCATGAAATCTTCCCCGCTTCACATTAGCTTTCCTATCAGTGTGGTTCTTGTTCAGGTCTTACTTAGGAAGCCATGTGGTTAAGACTTCATGAATGTAGCTTCCCTATCATTTTTAAGAGATGCAATCTCACAGCAGAATTCCTGATCCTCCAGCTTTTACACTCTTTCCACCTCCTCTTCTATGATGGTCCATGAGCCTTAGGTACACAAGTTGTGTCGTAGAAGGATCAGCTGGGACCGGGCACCACAGTCATTCCTTGTACATATTTGATCGGCTGTGGTATTCTGGGTGCACAAGTTGTGTCGTAGAAGGATCAGCTGGGACCGGGCACCACAGTCATTCCTTGTACATATTTGATCGGCTGTGGTATTCTGGGTGCACAAGTTGTGTCGTAGAAGGATCAGCTGGGACCGGGCACCACAGTCATTCCTTGTACATATTTGATCGGCTGTGGTATTCTGTAATGATCTCCATCTGTTGCAAAGATACGTTTCTCTGAGGACTACACTTTTCTGTGGATATAAGGATAAATATTTACAATGCAGTTAGGAATTATGCTGCCTTAGTAAAGTGGTAGTTGGAGGTTATTCTCCAATATCTACAATTCGCCAACCCTGAGTAATTGGCTTCTAGGTACTAGGTACTAGTACTAGGTACTAGGCTAAGAGTACCAGGCATGACTTCCCTCTTGTTGAGTGGGCTTTAAGTCCAATTAGAGAGCTGTTGGTTACTGCCAAGGTGTGGGCACACTAATGCCGTGGGTTTTCGTGCCATGCTAGTCATTGTTGTAGTTCATAGGCATCACAGCTGAGCAGGATTACTAGTTCCTTCTCTCCCTTGGACTTTTGCACGGTACCTCTGGTACCATGAAAGCTATTCCTCAAGGACGAGACTTTCAGATTATGTCCAACTTGGATCTACAAAGTCCTGTGTCCCCAGTACATGGTGTCTTCAGTAATAAGGGCTTAACCGTTTGTTGAAGATGTGTATGTTTTTGGCGTATTTGTCAAATATTAGATGGCTAGAGTTATGCATATTCATTTTGGGGATCTTCTGTCTAGTTTCATTGATCTACATTAGACACACTTTTTAAAGGAATGGGCCCAGTTCTATTTATAAGAACACAAAGGACTCAGAGACGTAGGGAAATTAATGAAACTAGCTCTCAAAAATGCTTTTAAAGCAATGATTCTATAGCTAGGGAGATGGCTTGGCAGTTAAGCTGCAAGCCTGAAGACCAACTTTCAGAGCCCCAGAAACCCACATAAATGCTGAGTGGGGGAGCATTGCCTCAGAAGCCCTGTAATCCCTGCCTCAAAATGGGGAGATTTCCACAGCAAAGCTAATAAGACCAGCCACAGGGCAGGCTCTGGGTTTGATTGAATAAGATGGAAGAGCCACTGAAGATGATTGCTGACTTCAACCTTAAGTGTATGTGTGTGCAAAGAAACCATGGGTCTTATTTCAAACCAATAATTCAGCAAACAGAAAAGTCTTCTGTTCTTTGTGGGACTAATAAAGTCCACCCATCCAGAACTGAAACATGTTAACAAGTGCAGACCTCCTTGTACCCTTAGAGAGTTCTAAGGCAGCAGCTGCATTGTAATTAAGAGCAAATAAGCCCTTCCAGTTCCTCTAGACTTCACCTCCGAGAACAGGGCTGCTGGGACACTGTTTTCCAGCTACTGGGATGTCACTAGCTGTGTGTCAAATGTGTGTGTGGATATCAGCTGCACTAGTTTTGACACTCCTCAAATCAAGACATTATGGTCAACTTTGTCACTAAACAGTAATGACCTTAAAGAAGTCTTATTTTCCACTTGGGGAAACTCAGCCAGGAGGTGGAAAAGAGATGTCCTTCTGACTTCTTCTTCTGACAAATTTCAAGTCTTGTGAATGTTAACTTAATGAGAAGCATATTTTAAGTTAATATTTTTAAAAGGGTGGTACAGCTGCTATAGCAGTTCCTCTGATGGTTTAATACACAATTAAGTGAATGTGTCCCAGTAGAGTTATGCATGTATACGGAACAGTTAAAAACAGACTCACACGTGTATTTGTACACTCGTTTGTGGTAGTATTAATTCCAAGGAAATTTATAATCATGCTACAATGTTAAGTGAACCTTGAAGACATAAGCTTAGAGAAAGAAGCTGGACACTAGAGAAAATATAGTGTATGACTCTGTTTATGAGTTACCCAGAAGAGGCAAATACATGGACACAGAAAGTAGAGAAGATGTCACCAGAGGCTGACAGGAGAGAAGGCAGATTCACTGTTTAATGAATGCAATTTAATTTGGGAGAGATGGAAAGTTTGTGGAGTTTGGTGATGGCGATGGTTGGGGCATAGTCTTCCATCAGATCTTACACACCTGAAACAATTACAGCGGTAGAATTTATGCTATGTGTTTTTCACCAAAAAATAGAAAGAAGGAAGAAGAAGAAGAAGAAAAAGGAAAGAAAAGGGCATTGGCAGAGAGGAGTCAGAAGGGTGAGACATGGTGAGGACGGGTTTCTCTCCTGTTTGGTCCTTTAATGGCCCTTCCTACCCATTTTCTTCCATAAAGCTCAGTTCTCAAGGGGAGTGGGTAGCAGGCCGCGTGTTGGCTACAGTTAACAGGACAAAGCAGTCTGGAAAACATAAAGACTCGGACAGGGTTGCAGCAGGCACGCCTTGCTCCCCACCTTCAGGAACCAGCTGCCCTGTCATCGTCCAGCCTGCCTAGATGCACCAGCACCATCCTAGCTACTCTTCTCTGCCAAGCTGACAGCCACTGAAGAACCCACCAGGTAAAGGCAGTGCTGTGGAGCCTGGCTGAAGCATCCCAGCATCCATCCCTTCATCCCAGCATCCCGACCGGCTTCTGAGAGCCGGCCTCCGCCGCTGGGAACGCGCGCGCCCCCTCGCGGCGGCTGGAGCTGCAGCACATTTAGCGTCTGCTGAGCGCCTGTCGGGGACGCTGGCTCAGGCCTCCAGTTCTGCTCCCCAAGGGTCAGGAGAACCCTGCGGAGCCTCTGGAGCCTGCCCTTTTCTCTCCTGCCGGTAGAGGGCGCCAAGGACTCATAGACCGGTTTTTAAATAATTTGGCATGGGGAGGGGAGAACAATCTTAAAAGAAGTGCCAAAGGAAAGACATGGATTCTCTTCCTTGTAGGACGAACAGATAGCAACTTCCACGAAACTTATTTCAAAAAAGGATATCGATATTGATACGCGATCATTATTTATTTATTTATTTTTTTTTTTATTTTACACAATAGAAATTTGAACTGCTCAAGTTCCAAGCGCCGCGATTTGAAATGTGTAACTGGCAGTACGGTACCGAGTGGATGGCTCTTCTTCTTCTGTGCTGGAGCTGGGGGGAGGAGAATACCTTAGGATTCTTATTTCCATTCCATGTCCTGATAGAGCCTGGGCTTACTGTAACTGAGGTTCCTGACAGGTTCCTGCATCCATTAAGATGCAGTTACGCTCGGTGTTCCAGAGCTCCTCATACACAACCCTGTTTTCTCATTTGATCACAGAAAAGAAAATTAGTGAATGGATGTACTTTGCTTTTGTTTGTTATTTGTTTTCTTTTTGCTGTTGTTGTTGTTTAGCTAGAACAAGCTGAGTTTCTTCTGTACACGAGATATTTTAAAGGAATTTGCCTATTTATTATTAAAGAATAAAATCTGCAATCTACTTCTATTATCTGGCCATTAAATGATGAGCCCCTGTGTCTTCCAGGAGAAAGTCACTATGGCATTATGTATGTCCTGGGCTTAGTAACACTTTGAATCTACATTCAAAGAGAAGTCTAACTCGAGCTGCTCACAATCACGAGTGGAAGACTGCAGGCCTGGAAGGAAGACTGCCTCTAGCTTTTCACGGAGTAGGAGATCTACCCGGCTGAACATGGGCAGCGTCAGAGGCCCAGATTGGGAAAGAGAAGAACATATGACTTCTGCTGCAAGCCGAGGAAAGACCAGCTGTTCCTGAAAGCACATTTGTAACCACGGATAGTGTTAGTTAGTAAAGGCAGAATAAAAATCGTGAGTTTGGGAAACAAAATAATCTGGTTTGGTTCTGAGTTGGAGGTCAGACTGTCTCCATTACTGGCTTATATGAAACAGAGATAGGTGTTCAGCATCTCTGAGCCAACAATCCCTGGGTCCAAATTTAGAAAGTAACACCCTCAGGTTTGTTGTAGGGTATATACAGCAAATGCCATCTGTGTCAAAATCTTGATGCGAACATGTTTTTGCTCACCAGATAGTCTGTGCCCTTCATTTTGTTTTTGACATGGGTGGTGAAAATGGGGTGTCATTCAGCAGTAAAGCCCTTACTTAACTTCTGTATGGCACCGAGTTAGACTTTCAGAACCAGTGTGTACATTGAAATTCAATTTTAAGCTAAGCTTATTAGATTAAACCAAGAAATTTTGTGTGAAATGTATCTAGAAGTTTGACTTAAAGTCTAGTTGGCTTTTACTGGTGATTCATAACGTGGGTAGCACCCCATGCAGAAGAGATTAGATTTGTTGGCATAGCACAGAGGTTGGTTTGCATACGATAATTCAAGCAAGCAAAAGAAAACAGAAATCTGAAAGGTGGTCTGGCTCACATCAGGTTACTTAGTAAGGGTTCAGGTGGAAAGGATGCATTGATTGTATCCTATTTGACGGAATACCTAACTGAAGCAGCTTAAGGCAGAAAGAATTTGTTTTGGTGCAGATTTGAGGATATAGTCCATCTTGGTAGGGGACGTGGTGGAGGAGCATGAGTCAGCTGGTCACATGTCTGCAGTAAGGAAGCAGAGAGAGACGGGTGACGGCGCTCAGCTTGCTTTCTCCGTTTTACTCGTCCAGGATCGGACCCGTGGGATGGGTCTGCTCCTGTTCAGGGTAGATCTGTCTTCAGGACAACCTTCTGGATACATTCCCAAAGACACACTCAGTGTGTTTTCTGTTGAAATTCTACATCTGGTCAAGTTGACCATGGAGGTTAACCATTGCAAAGGACTACTTTATTACACTGACTCACTTTGACTGTGCTCTTTTTGATTGGTTGCTACAAATCGCCAGCTTAGGGAGTTTCCCTGAGTCTTTACAATTTCACTTTGTTTAGCCGGGAGAGACAGTTCATCAACTAAGAGAGCTGGCTGCTCTTTCAGGGGACTCAGGTTTGATTCTGAGCATACACCTGGTGGCTAAGAACTGTCTGCAACCCCAGTTCCAGGGGGCAGTATAACCACTGATGTATGCATTGATTTATTTTTCTTCTTGTGGGTTCATGGAGGAGGACAGTTTATTCTTTGCTAATTCAATCCCCGGTCCTACAGGGTGCCAGCCTCCATACAATCTAGACCTAGAAGACATCAGCCTCCAATCAATCTAATCAGCAAACCTAGAATGTTTCCGCCTCTGAGATTTACAACTGACTGAGCTCACTCTGAGTAGCTGTCTTCTGAGCTACTTCTTTTCACTTTGAGCTGTATTGTGAATTCCGAACTATACATTGTAAACGGTCTGCTTCTGACTCTCTGCTTTCCGTCTTAGCTTATTCTGAACTGGCTCCGCTCTTCTCAGCTTCTTCTTCTGAACTGGTCTGATCTGATTGCACCCAAATTGCCCAACTGAACTAACTCTCTGGTTCTGCTTCTTGTCTGCTTCCACCTCTGCTTCCTGTCTCTGCTTCCACACTCTGCTTCTACTCCATGCTTCTCTCTATTGAGCTGGTATTAAAAGCATGTGCCATCACTGCCTTTTGAGTTAGGATTAAAGGTGTGTACTACATTGCTTTAACAACAAAAATCCCTTTCACCTAGCATTAGCACAAACAGAGGACAGGATTAATCTAACATTCCTTCTGCATTCCATCCTGATCACACAGACCTCTGAATTTGATGATGTGATCCCTTCATATGGACCTTTGGATGGGATTCCCTTCCTAGCTATTACACAGGTTTCTCAATGTGATCCTTTTCTAGAGATGGCAAAACACTCACACACACACATTCACTTGGTTTACACAGCACATAGCAGAAACAATTCTATTTTGGTTTGGTCTGTTGAAATCTACTGCAGCAGTTCAGTCCAGAGCAACGACCTGCCACAGATTTTGTTTGTTTGTTGTAGCTTTGGGGTTTTGTTTTGAGACAAGGTATTGCTCTATAACTCAGGCTGTCTTCAAACTGTAGATCCTCCTGCATCAGCCACCTCATTGCTGGAATTTCAGACGTCCCCATGTCAAGTCAACATGTTTAATCAAAGTAAAGAAGAGAAAAAGGTTTGTTATGAAGCTTTTTTTCTTGAGAAAAACTGATAAAGTGTTCAAAATAAAAGTAAAGATCACACTCAATAAATTAGTACAAGCCTAAAGAATTGTCTAAAAGACTCAATGTAAGTGGCAAAAATTTTACAATTTTTTAATTGCAATTACTTACTTAATTTGCTTCATTTCTTACTCAAGAAATTATTTAATTTCTTGATTTGGAATTAGGGTTTAAGTATCAAATATTAAACAGATGTCACCATCTAGTGCCTTCATGTGTGACTATTGCAATTTATAACTTTAGTAAATTCAACCAGAAATGATGCTTTTAAACTCATCTTTGACCTACAATAAATTATGCTGTGGTAGGCGAGTGAAACTGTCAGTAAAAAGCTAAAAATAGATGTTATAACAGAGTTGATATATTCGTTTAGGGCAGTTAAGTACCTATAAAACAGGTAACTATATTCAAGCCCCACAAACCTATGGGGAGATTATTCATTTGTAATTAACATCCAAAAATCCTTGGTCGTACATTAAAACGTGGTTGGAAAACTAGTGTGTCAGGGGGAAATTGTTTTATGTTCCACAGAACCCTTTAGCAACCTGGAGAGCCTTCTCAGAATAATATGTTCAAGGAATTGTACATGAGAAAGTAAGGACTGGCTTGAACTTTACAAATCTGCCTGACTAGTCATCATCCCGAAGAAAAAGTCAGTAAAAAACAGCCTTAGAATTACTAGGGAACAGTATTTCTCCCCAACCCTAGGAGAAGGTAAAGTGTCATAATGGCACCCTGTTTCTTTTTAGTCTCTGAGAAACTTTGTCTCCTAAAATGTAGTCTTGGATCTTTCTTTAGGAAAATATATCAGCAGACTTGAAATATCTCAAACCCTTGGCAGGAGAATCTCTGAGAATCAGCCTCACACTATAACCCAGGTAGGCCCAAAGCTTTTCATAAAGGGTTTCTGGACACGCTGCCTCCACAACTGTTTTAACTTCAGAATTTGCAACCAAAGACGATCTCCTTCCTATGTTCAAGTCGTAGTCCAGACCTCCATGCAGCTCCTGTGTGGACACACAAAGTGACTTTGCTTGGAGCCCACCAAATCATTGCTCATTTTAATCTCATCTCTCCTCCACCCTTCCCCGGCATCAGGGCATTCTCCTGGCTGACCCTGATTTTGGTTGTCTGGTGCGAGGCTCCCAGTAATCTTCTGCAAACTGGTCAAGGGGGGACCCAGAGGAGAAACAACTAGATTAAACCTAGCTCTAATGGTCGGTTGTCAAGCTTTTGAAAAGTCGTGGACCATCACCGATGTGAAGAGGGACCGGGCAACAACAGCTTAGAGAGTGGGCTCACTGTCTAAGGGCTGCAGAGGGCAGAGGCAGAGCAGAGCTGACCGCGGCTGGCAATCATGGTGGCAGCGTGGACTGCAGACCGTTCTCGCCGACCTTTGCAACTAGTTCTGGCTCCGGCCGGGTGAGCACAGTCATCTCCGGAAATGTCCCGAGTTGTCGTTCCCTTTGGCACCCGTTGTCCCTGAGTAGAAGACTGTTGGCGCCGGGCCGAGGAAATCTGAAAGCGTTCTGTTATTGTTGCGATCTCAGTTTGCACGGCCAGCCCCGAGCTCCTTCCGGGTGGACAGGTTGCAGCCTCCGGCGCACGCGCGGCGGAGCGGAGGCGCCCGGGCCCGGGGCAGGACCGCGGAGGCGTCACGCTCCCGGAGGTCACGCGCGCGCGGGCCCGGCGCTCGCTGTCGTCGCGGCGCGCACGCTGGGCGGACGCGGGTGCCCGGGAGCCGCCGCGGGGTCTCCGGGGGAGCGGCGGATGGCGCGCGCCGGGCTCGGCGGGGTGGGCTGGCGCGGGGCGCCGGCGCTGCTCGTGCTGGCGGCGGCTCTGGCCGCGTCCCCGACGTCGGGGCGCCGCTGGCCGGTGCCCTACAAGTGAGTGAGGTGGAGCGGGGCTCGGTGGGGACCCGGGGCCGGAGCAGAGAGACACCCCCCCCCCCCGTGTGCTCACGGCGGCACCGGGGCGCACTCCTTAGCTGGGTGGGGGCACCCGGGGTCGGGGGGCGGTCCTCACTGGTTTAGGGTCGCCCCGAGTGCGGGGTGGTGGGGAACGCAGAGTGACTCACGTTTCCGCGTCCGGAGACTTTTAGGTGCAGCTGAGTGACCGGGAGAACGGGTTAGCACGCGTCGTAAGTATCGCGTTTAGTAGGGCCTTTATCGTTAGCTGTCATTGCATTGCATTTGGCAGAATTTACTGGGGCGCCGCCCGCCCAGGTGTGCCCCGGGTTTCCCAATCTTTCCGTTCTGAATTCCAGACCTGGGCATTCTTCTCTCCTGGCCAATCAGGATCATCTCATTGGTTGGTCCATTTCAACCAGAAGGTTGGCAGGGCTCCTGAGAAATGGGAGTTTTGTTGTTGTTCACTCCTGGCCAATCAGGATCACCTCGTTGGTCCACTTCTACCTGAAGGTTGGCAGGGCTTCCAAGACCTGAGAAATTGACTGGAGCTTTTTTGTTTTTTAGTTTGCTTGCTTTTCAAGACAGGATTTCTCTGTCTTTAACTCTGGTTGTTCTGGAACTCACTCTGTAGACCAGAACTCACAGAGATCCGCCTGCCTCTGCCTCCAGGTGAAAATCTAAGTTAAATATAGAAGTTTTTGTCCACATGTTGAGAGTGTAATAAAATACACTGGTTAAAATCTTTGGGAGCTTAGGATTCTTCCTCTTTCTTCTGCGCAAGCGCAGCCAGGCATAGGAGGTGATCAGGAGACTAGTGTGTTAAACCGTGGTCCCAATCTGTTCCGGTTTAAGTGTCTTCTTTCTCTTTGAGCATTGTTGCAGTCTCCTGACTGGTCTCAGCCTGAATTTAACCCCAGCCACTCTTCCAATTAGCACAATAAGTATGGCTTTCTGGTATATTCAGCCCTATCAGATCTAAAACCTGATAAGCTCCTTCAGGGTTCAAGGTCCCCGTGTCAGGGGCTGTAGGAGTGCCATTTCATATTTCTCATGAGAGACTGTCAGCCGCTGTCTGCTCTCATCTTGAGGCCTGAATTCTGGCTTTCTGTAGCTGTGAAGCTCTTCAGGTATTCCTTTTGTGTCTTATAATAACCCCCATGCCTTACCTGGTCTAGCTCTCTTCTTGGGCGCCTTCATGGGTAGCCAGCACTACCCATCCCCGCAGTGAAATTGGTTTCTTCCTCCTTTGTGTCTTAGGTCTCTTATTTCCTTAGTTTTGGTTCTTACCACAACTACCTTCTGCCTTGTTTAATGTCCTCCAAGCCCTCACCCCAAGCTTGGTGAGGAAGGGTTATAATTTCTTGTTCCCCTTCTTCCCAGTGTCTTCTCTATACGGTAGATCCTCCATAAATTAGTTGAATGTTTATTTTTAAATAAAGTTGACTTTATGATTTGATGTTTAAGACATCATTAGAGGTGTGTATATGAAACAAGTAAAATGTACATTTATATGAATCACTGCAACCTAAGCTCTACATATTTTCCCTAAGAAATATTGCTGAGGACTGGGAAGATGGCTCAGCGCCCACAGCACAATCCCCGGGACCTGACTTTGGATTCTCTGAGCTCATGTAGAAACCAGCATGGCAGTGCATACCTGTCACCCCAGCCTTAGGAGGGAGAGGCAGAGAAAGGCAGATGCTTGACACTCATTAGCTGGCCAGTTTTAATGAGAGACTCTGTATCAAAAAATAAAGGTCAAAAGCAGTTAAGCAAAGACACCTGTACATGTGCACATACTACACATAATATCACACACACCCACACACACATATACACATACACCACACACACACTCATACACACACATACACACACACACATTACACATGCACACATACACACACATTCATACACATACGTGCACACACATATACACATACACATACTCATACACACACACACAGCTGATCCTGAAATGAAAATCAGGATTCTAAAGTATCTCAGAAGAACAAGTCTGCTTCCTTTTAGGATCTAGTTTGATGGTTCTCTTTCTTACTAGACGCTTCTCTTCCCGCCCGGAGCCAGATCCCTACTGCCAAGCCAAGTACACCTTCTGTCCTACCGGCTCCCCTATCCCAGTTATGAAGGACAGTGATGTCATTGAAGTCTTAAGACTCCAAGCCCCTGTTTGGGAATTTAAATTCGGAAACCTCCTGGGACACTTGGTAAGAATGCATCTTGGTCTTGTAACTTCGCTCAAGTACTTTAGTTACCACTTTGACTTATGAGTAATCCAATGGTGGCTCCTATTGATTTTATTATTTATTGATGCACTTTGCACATGTGGTTCATGCATGTGTATGCACCTGTTCGCAAGTGCGAGGTGGCTGGAGGAACATGTTGGGTGTCCCCCTCCACATTGTTCCCTTGGGACAGGATCTCTCACTAAACTTGAAACTTACATGTTTGGGTAAACTGCCTGGTCAGTGAACTCGTCTCGTCTCCTCAACTCTGAGGTAACAGACTCAACTGGAAATGCCTGGCTTTTCGGTGAGCACTGGGGATTGAACTCAAGTCTTCATGCCTGCCTAGCAAGTACTCTTACCCTCAGCCATCTCCCAGCCCGTGATATACTTCTCAGCACCTTTAAGTTGGTAGTCAGAAAGAGTTACCATGGAGCCTGCCTGTTGCTACACACCTCTAATCCCAGCATTTAGAAGGCCCAAGCACGAGTCGATCTGAGCTACATGGCAAGACTGTCTCAAAAACAAAGCAAAAGTTACAGTGAATAACAAGTATACTGGCCTTAATCTGCCTTGCTGTGGAGGATCTTGTAATGGCCCCCAGACCTTAGCACAACCGATGCCATGTTAGAGGCACCAAGATGCTATTTTGATGGAAGAGTCCGGCATGTAGACCTCAACACCTGCCAAAATGAGAGCAAAGACCGAATCCGTCATAGTCCATAGCTCTGGGAAAGTCCCTAAATGCACTAATCTTGCTTTTCGCCTTCTGTATCTTTGCATATTAACTGTACTTGCTAAACTGAAGTGTATTAACCAGGATATGCTATTGTCGTTGTTTACAAAAACAAAGCCAAGCTCGGCAAGGCTCAGGGCTAACAATGTGGCCTGCCGGCCGGTGAACAAACATTTTCTATTGGCTTTAAGAGTCTGTATCCCTGAGCAAGTTAGCTCATAACAATCTAAACTCCACTCCGCTCTGGGAATGAGAAGGGCAAGGCAGGAATCACTTCTTGACCTCCAAGCCCTCCTGTCAGCCCTTTCCCAGCTCAGTGGATCACCCTGCGAGGTAGGCACAGTCTTTCCTGGAACATTCCTTTCATGCCTACTGTAAGCTGTGAGAAAAATCTCAAGTGTCTTCACGTAGCTCACACCCTTGGTAAATGAGTCCTAGTCGACAAAACCAGAGTGGCGATGGGTGCCTGCAATTTGAGGGGCCACGGTGTCACCCCAAGGATAGTTAACCAGAAGCACAGCCTGCTCCCCCCCCAGCAGCTGCTCTACTTTGTATGCATTTGTGGTGTACCAAACTCTCACCCAGTAGGTGGCTTGGACCCACGGTCACTTTCCAAATGCTCTTCACACCTGTGCTGTCTGTTACACAGAAAGTTATGCACGATGCGATCGGATTCAGGAGTACCCTGACCGGCAAGAACTACACGATGGAATGGTATGAGCTTTTCCAGATGGGCAACTGTACATTTCCCCACCTCCGACCGGAAATGGACGCTCCGTTCTGGTGTAACCAGGGGGCCGCCTGCTTTTATGAAGGAATCGATGACAAACACTGGAAGGAGAACGGGTCGCTAGTTCTAGTCACGACCATATCCGGTAAGTTTCAGAAAGACAGTAGCGTTTGGCGATTACATCGGTGTGCAAGTGGAAGGTTTCATTCATCCACTGAGATTCCAGCCGTGTTCTGCCTCACGGCTGTCATGTGCAGTCTGTACTTCTGAGGCCATTACACTTAGAACTAGGTGGATCCTGATGCGGAGCCTTGCTGGGGGATGCTCTGTCCATCATAAGCATGAATGACACAAATGCCGTGATAGCTAAACTGGAACCCAAGTAAACAACAGATAGAATCCGTAAAACGCCCTGTTAGAGAGGCTCTTGATTGTACCTAAAAAAAAAATGGTGCTTATAAATTAATTTCACATGGAGAAATATTGAGGCTTTGCTTCCTCCGGGCCTGGCCGTGCTCCGAGTGCTATTCTTGGATCGCATCACTTAGCAGCAACACAAACTCCTGAGTGAATCGTTAGTTTCTCCATTGTGCAGATGGGGAAACTGAGATACAGGTTACAGCTCTCGGGTAAGTGGCACTCCAGCCCTGATAGGAAAGCCCTCCAGGCCATTCTCTTAACAACTTTGGTGTGCTGCCTCCCCAGACGCGTTATGTTCCAGTACATTTCAGGTCCTCTGGAGACATGTTTAAGTGTTCATCTCTTAATATCTTCTGTTCTTTCATCCTGGAAAGTTGAAGGCACGGTTGTGATTTTGCGTTCTCTGCATTCGGCACGGTCCGTTCCTCTGTCGTAGGAACTTTTGTCAGTAACCAAGTATGTGACCTTGGGTCCCCTTCACCTTACTGGAATTCAGGGCCCGCTCATGTGTCGACCCGGTGCATGGTGGGCGTCCACCAAAGCAGCGTGTGGAGATGAGAGCACCGTTCCTGGTGCTAATTATCCCACTAGCCTCAGGGATTGAGGAAATGGTCAGCGTTTTATTTGTGGCAGTTTTACACAACAGGTGTGTAAGGTGTGTAAGCTCATAATTCAGTTGGGAAGGATAAGACATCCCTCGTGCTTTTACAGATAAGGAAACCAGATACAGGTGAATTCACCCCAGTGCTGTGACTGACACTTTCACAGTCACAGAGCTGGATGGAACAGGCCACGTCTACAGTTGAGGTCTTTTAAATATAACCTGCGGTCTCTTAATGCAAAATGCTGGTTTTCTAATCTTTCCTTCTACTTTCTAATTCACACGACCCAAAACATCCGACTATGAAAGCCTGCCTCTTTCAGCATATCTCAGTACATTGAGGGCCTTCTGTCTCACATCCCAAACCAGTTCACATTGCCAGGGTATTGGGGCTCCCAGCACACACCCTTTCTCCTCCTCGTGCGAGCTAATAATCATATAAACAGTGACCACTCTTTCCTGACCATGCTTTCATGTGCTAGAATGTCACGCTTCTAAATTCTTCAGCTTGCTTTTGTTATTAATCCCATCCCACGAGCTTCTCCGGATGTTGTGACATAGTGTTTGGAAGTCCAGCTTTTTCAAGTTACCATGAGCCATGTCTCTAAATCTAAAGCAGACTTTGTAACGCTGCACAGTTTTACTTCCCGAAAAGTAGAAAAGGCATCTAGTGGATTCGAATGATGGACTTACGTCATGAACTAAGGCTGGTGTAACCCAAGAAAGGTTTGCTGGTCCTGAGTCTTGGGGGCCTAGATCTTTTGTTTCTACAAATGCCCAGATGAGGCTTGTTCCCTGCAGAATAGCAGGATTCTCTAAGTACTTGGAGAGATTTTACTGATCTGGCTCGAGGTGGTGGTAGAAGACTTAGCCACCCAGGAGTCTGTGCGGTTAGTGAAGCCAGCCCAATGGATGGCCGGTTTGGTTAACTGGTTAGAAGAAGTTGTGTGGTAGGTAGTCAGTGGTATCCCAGCAAGCACAAAAGAGGGAGAAAAAGGGATCGCTTCTATGCACAGGGATGAGAGGCTGCGTGTAGCTTCAGCTAGAGTTGCATCTCCACAGCCGACGCTACTGTAAGCATCCCAGGCTGGAGTTGAGCCGAACCTACTGTAAGCATCCGTGCTTTCTGCCAGTTCACCTCTTTGCCTTCTTCACTTGGTCTTACACTGTCTTTCACGTTTTCCTCTCCCAGTTCTTGCTTCCCTTTTCTCGTTTGCTTCTGAATCTGGGACTTGCTGAATAGAGAAAATAGCTACACGTATGTGTATTCACACTCTTGACTATCACTTTGACCATGGCTTAAAAAATTATGGAGTCTGCAAGAGTTCTCTTTATGTCCCTATGACGTCTTGTACTTCCTTGAAGAATGGAAGAAAATGTAGCTAAGCTTGCATCCTGCTATGGGGACAGGTTTTGAAGTTTTAAAGTTTTTCTTATTCATCCATCCTGGTCTTAATTGAGTCATAAACAGTTTTATAAGCAGTTTGTTTTTGTTGCTTTTTTTTTTTTTAAACTAGGAAACACATTTAACAAAATGGCAGAGTGGGTGAAACAGGACAATGAAACAGGTATTTATTACGAGACGTGGACTGTCCGGGCCAGCCCAGGAAAAGGGGTGGAGACCTGGTTCGAATCCTACGACTGTGCGACATTTGTATTAAGGACGTATGAGAAATTGGCTGAATTTGGAGCAGAATTCAAGAAGATAGAAACAAACTATACAAGAGTATTTCTTTACAGTGGAGAACCTACTTACTTGGGAAATGAAACATCTATTTTTGGGCCAAAAGGAAACAAGACTCTTGCTTTAGCTATAAAAAAATTCTATCACCCCTTTAAACCACATTTGTCAACTAAAGAATTTCTGTTGAGTTTCTTGGAAATTTTTGACTCCGTGATTCTGCACAGAGAGTTCTACTTGTTTTATAACTTTGAATATTGGTTCCTACCTATGAAATCCCCCTTTATCAAAATAACATACCAGGAAATCCCTCTACCTACCAGACACAAATCACTTCCTGACTGGTGACAACTTTCACTCTGCTGCTCTCCCCGCAGCTTGCACCCGTTTCCTTCCAGGGCTCTCTTTCCATTTGTGTCTTTATTTACCTTCCCTCCTTGGGGCAGGAAGGTGAAGCGTGCCCACTGTTGGAAGTGCAGTACGTTACATTTCAGGACTCTTGGAAAGCAGAAACCAAAGTGAATGCATTGTGATCTTGATTTCATTGAGTCTTTGGTCTCAATGCTGACATGTCCACAGGCCTCCCTTTTCTGTTACAATAGTGCTGTTTCTTAGTTGAAGGGCTTTTTGGTCGTCTAAAGAGAAGCTGTTCTTAAAGCTATTACAACCTCGGGGTCCAAGTCTATTCATATAACCTCAAAAAACTTGTCTGGACACCGTTGCTGAAGCAGTGCCTCCAGATATGGTAAATAGTGTTGAAGAGCAGGTTTCTGGCTAGCATTTCAGAATGGGCTAGTACCTAACTGGCTGTTGTGATATAAGCAACTTAACACCTCTAGATTGGTGTCTTTGCCTCTAAAATGACCCATATGCCAGGAATATTTAGATTGAGGGCACCTATGTTGGCATAGGAAGGGCACAATAAATGCATATATGGTTTCAGAGGACTACTGGGATTAAAACCTAATGTAGATTACAGGCTATATGTTCCTAGGTCTTGTAATAACCCAGACTTTCGAGCGGTAGACAGTACCTACAGCTTCAGCAGTTCTTCAGAACAGGCCACAGAAGTATCTGGCTGCAGACATGGCTGGGTGAAATGTACTTCTGACTTGCCATGTGCCCTCTACTTCTTCACCCACTAACAAGGCTAGCACAGTAGGGTACTCTTTTTAAGAAAGGACAGGATTCTGTCAAGGACCTTCAATTCACTATGCTTGTATTAGGGTTACTAGACAAGCTCTCAAGGTCCTGTGTTTGGATCAATTGAACCCATTTATTTTTTTCCCCCCCATTCATAAAAACACACTAGCACAATAATGAAAAAAGGTCTGTTTAATATGCAAATGTGCCAGTTATTCAGTTTCACCTAACAGTTGAGCGCTTGAGAGGTTAGTACATTACTGTTGTTATAAAAAGCCTCATCATACGTATCTACTGGCCCAGATGTGTAAGTCAGGGCTGAGCATGGTTAAGAGACCTGGAATTGTGTTTTCACTCAGGATGCACTGAACACTTTTCAGCAGTATTCAGATTGTGGTCTTTGGACCAGTATCTATGCACCAAATGTTACCAGTCTGTGTTGTTTCTGTTCAGTCTAATATAAACAATAAAAACAAAACACAAAAAAACATGTCTTGGAATTTGTATGTTTGATCTTATTTGTCTTATTTGTTAAAAGTATAAGCCCCATGAAGCCAAAGTGACTCCACATGACTGGACAACCATGCACTGCACTACACAGAGGTAGACTTGTTCTCATACACAGAAGGAACCGGTTTCTACTGCTTTCTTAAAGGTTCATAGGTGGCAGCATAAAAGGCAGAGTTCCTGTATAGCAGAGTGGATTCTGGGAAATGGGAGAACACAGAACTACAAGTCTAGGGGCTTCTTATTGGATTTACAGCAGAAACGGAAACGTGGGGAGGGACTGAACCAGACAGTTAATTCAACCATGAGATGTTCAGGGCTGTTCTACGTAGATTCCAGACAGGCATGCTCATTAGAGAGAGAGATGCACCTCCTTTCTGGTATCTCTGACTTTGGCGAGGTCAGAACTGTGCAGAGAACCAAGGTCATTTTCAAACTTTCAGCCAAGGGAAACCTTTACTTGTGGGGTCCCCTACCCTAAACTGCCTGGCCAGTCTCTATCTCCTGCTCTCATCAAACACAGAGATCTACAAATTAAATTTCGTTGCCATTTGAGTTATGATACGTTTATTTCTATATCAGCTCAAGTTATAAATGTGTAATATTTATGAGATTCTCTTTTTGGTTTTGCTTGAATATTATGACTTCAGAATAAATATATTTTCACCCATTAATCTGGCTTATTATCAGGCAATTATCTGTTGTTGCAGATAAAAGAAAATAGCTAAAAGGTGAATTTACTATCGGTACTCAGCACCTCTACTCAATGACTCCCTAGAAAAATGAGAAGGAAAAAGGTCTCTCGCTGATACTTGGGTTAAAGTGCTGCGAGTAACAGTTTAGTGCTCAGCCCAAAACAGGTATCTATCATCACACCCTCCAAGGCTCAGTAAACATGGAGAGGCAGAAGAAAGGGTCCGCAGTACAGGACAGCGAGGGTGCTATGAGGTCCTGCCGCCTGGGCAGGACAAGGCCACTGTGTTGGCGACTGTTAACATTCCATCGTGGATGAGGAAGGGCTCAGGGGGCCACACCCTTCTCTAATAAACTACTGGCAGTCTGTTTGCTGGAGGTTAGGGTTAGGGTTAGTCATTTTCTGCAGTGGTATTGCCGCCAGTAAGCTGCCCATGCTCCAGTTAAGTAACCTCCCATCCAGCTCATGCAAGCGTCTCTGAAGTCTGCGGGTTCCAAGAAGAAAAAAAGAAAAAAAGGAAGTAAAAGAAAAACTTGCTGGAAAGGGGCTGGGCAGGAGTGGATGACAGAGTAATGGGGAATGAAAATGACCAAAATACATTATATGCATAGAGGAAATTGTCCAAGAATAAAAACACATTGAAATTGTCAGACTCTGGTTTCCCTAAGGTGAAAACGTGTTTGATGGTACTGAGAGTTGAGCCTAGGCTCTCAGACATGGGAAGGAAGTGTTCTACCACTGAGCCATGATATCCCTACATCACTCCTTTAAGTTTTGAGACAAGGTCTTAGTTGCCCTGGCTGGCTTTGAACTTGCAATCCTGGCTTAGCCTTCTAAATAACTTAGGAAAAGGTCTGTTCCACCCGGCCCAGCCTAAACACACTTTTAGTCACTCTTTAATGTCTAGATGGCTTCATCCTCTTCAAAGTGCCTTCCAAGAATTTCTTCCTTGTTAAAATGATTTAGGTATTTACTCTTTTGGGGAGAGGGCTGGTTATTAATTCCAAGAATAAGCTTTCAGTCTCTCAGGAAATCCTTTGTCTTTTTTTCAAAGGAGTCTGTGGCCAGCAAACACGTGGTACCCTTCTTTTTGTTAACATTAAAACTGGCCTAAAATATACACAGGTTCTGCACAAATACGCAGTAACTTATTTACTGTTTAGCAAAGGTACTTTAAAAAGATATTTAATTAGCCTAGATTACCACAAATTGCTGTTTTCTGAAAAATATTTAAGATAGTCGATTAAAATAATTTCTATGGTTTAAAAACTATTTTGAGTTTTTAATATATATATATATATATATTTCTAATACAGCTGGCTGGGTTAAAGATAACTCTAAGACTGGTTTTAAAAACCCTATGTATTCTTAAATGTTTTAATTGTGTCTGGGTGTGTGTGTATGTGAATGCAGGTGTCCATGGAGGCCAGAGGCATCAGAGCTGTAACTAGGGTTACAGATGGCTGTGGCCAGATATGGGTGCTGACAACTTCACTGACAGGGCTCCAGCCCATAACTGCCGAGCTGTCTCGGACCCTGAGAGTCGTATTTCTAAGCAGCATATAATTTTCATTCTGAATACATAAAGCACCTATTTCTTGTTCATAACCATAAAGGAATTTTCATTTCATGGTAATGTCACAGGTATTAGAGTATAAGAACAGATTCAATGTGCCTAATTCTCATCTTCAAATAAGCCAGTCTACCATGGTTTCAACACTCTCAAATAATAGATCTGAAGCTAAACCACAGCTTTGTAATGTGTTTAAGTTATAAAGGCACAACAGTATTAGTAACTATCTTTATTCTCAAATTGATAAAACCATTTAACATATATTTTACAGTATAAACAAATTAAGTGCTATGCATTTTGCTTATAAAGTTAAAGTATTCAAGCATGTAATTCAATCTGTACAAAAAGTAAGTTTTCAAATAAAGCTTTGGTTAGTAAAACTGATTATATTACTGTCAAATCCATTTTCCAAAGTTGTTGGAGGCGGGGAGCAAAAACAAAAACCCTTCAACTAGCACAAGTATTTCCTGTACAGTCTAAACTTCTTACTATTTAGTAAGTGGGGATAGTCTAATAGTTGCCTTGAATGTTGAACTCTGGGTCAGTCTTTTTCTCCTCTATATGTAGTTGAAAGAACTCCATCACTTTTGAAAAGCATAAATTGTATAGATAGCCACATTTTTATTCTCAGAAAGTTCATCTATTTTTAAGACTGTTAGCTTCCATAACGGTCAGGGTACTTTCTAAATGTACATTACTGAAGAGAGCCATTTCAGGCACTGATGTATTCTGCTGGGGTAAATCACTTCTAACTTCTCTCAGGAAAGACACCTACTAATACTAGTGCCCAGAATCCAAGTTCATACAATATCTTAAAAACAAAAACAAAAAACTGCATGTAACCAAAACAGTAATTTTTACACTCTACAAAGTCTAGGATTTACCTTTATTCATATGAAAGTAATATGAAAAGCTATATAACTTAAATAATATAAAATACCAGTTTCAACCAAATTAACAATCACAAAACTGCAGACATTTTTCTATTAAAATGTTCCAGTTCACTGAGTAATATTTATTCAAAAATTATGAACTTATATATACCTTCTTTTAAATTTAGTGTTTCTGAACTGTACAGATACTCCTTTTGATTTTTAAAGTTGTATTTACTGTAGCTATGTAATTCCAAAATTAAAGCATGAGCCATCACTAAAATTCACTGGAGACTAATGTTCTTTCATGGAAACTGTTTATAAACAATTTATAGTTCTACTTTTAATTATTTCAATTTGGTTTTAAAGTAAGACTTCGTTTAATTATTGTATAATATTAAAACTAGTTTAAACAAAAAATTTTTAAAAGGAGATTAAAGCATTCCTTTACATACAATGCCTCAGGTGCCACAAACATTAGTGATATAACAGGAAAGAACTCACATAGTTTAGCATATTACACAGAAAACCTGAAGTTTATACAAAGCTAAGTATTATCTCTCTTCTATTCCACTGATTTCTTTAGACTTGATCCTGGCTATGTGTGCCATACTTAATAACCACTGCGACTTATCAGTGTTGTAATACTCTGATATTTTCACCTTTATTTTTAAAACAGCTTCATAACATTCGAAAACATTCAACCAACCTCTTATGAGCTATATCGTACATTTCTCTCACAAATGCTCACTTTCCTGAGCTATATTAAACACCTTATAACAGGTGTATTTATAACTGAAGACCCTAAAAAGTGAAGTTTACATCTTTAAAAAAAATGCATAGAGAACATTTCAGAAAACCTATTAGTACACTTCTTAGATATTAGAATATACAGGTTGTTTCCTTCAGACTTTGAACTGTCTCATCTTCATAGTTGGATATTACTTTCAAATATGAAACTACATTTTTATAATTTTTAAACATCTGATTGCTATTAAGCTACCAAAAAAAAATTGGAGTTATCTGACCCAAACTGTAGGTATTCCAACAAACATCATTATAAGCTCACCAAAGATACCCAATTTTTGTGTCACAAAATAGAATTACATAAGAACTAGAGCAAATAAACTATTATAATACATTTTCTTAAAATTAAGGTGCTATTATTCATCATGCCCTATATCATGCAACCCTTACCAAGTAGGCATCATGTCTGGAAACCACACCCTGCCAAGATGCTTGGACACCTCCCAGTGGATCTGCTCCAAACTATACTTTTGGTCAGGAATTAACACCTCTTCCATAATGGATAACTGAGACAGGCGGCCCCCACACATCTTCACAAACTCAACAAAGGCACTACATGAGACTTCACATTCCCCCAGCCCAATAGCTGACAAATTTTTGCAGCGTTCTGCAATGCGAATTAACTCCTCATCAAGGGGCCGTAACCCGTTGGCACACACGACCAGTTCTACTAGTCTGGGGCATGTCATGCCCACACGGCCAAGCACGTCTTTGCTTACTGATCTCCCAAAGTAAAGATGAGTGGCAGGTATTTCATAACGAAAGAATGGGTCAAATTCTTCTTCGTATAAAAAAAAATACATCACTAAGTTCACTTTGGGTGAGTGTTTGATGAAAGCATCCCAGCTGCTCTTCTGAATAGTATGGAAGTGTGTCTGTCCAGGGTTCTCACTGACAACATCAATGCGCAAATGTTCTAAGCGAACATGCTTTTCAGAAGACAGTGCAAGTAACAACTCATCACTTAGCAGATGGTAGTTCAGGGCCAGTTCTCGTAAGCCATGACACTGATCAGCTACACAAAGAATACCTTGGAAGAAAAAAAGCCCAATTATTTGTAAGTTTTTGTGCAATTTATCTGTTCAAATGTTTAATTAAGTGCATGTCCCAGAAAATAGCCATATTTCTCTTTTCACTAATTGATGCAACTTTTAAAATTTAATTGTGATACAGAATTAGAAGACAAGTTACACTTAATTACTCCTGTTGTTTATAATACAAAACCAATTTTATATCGTTGTTGCTCATTTATAACTCAAGAAAATTGTAACTGTCGTTAAAAAAATGTCATAACTGAGTTAAGATTCATTCTAGAAATGTACAGTGTAATTTTTTGTTTGTTCCTCACCTAGAGCTCACTATGTAGCCTAGGGTTGGCTTCAAACTCACAATCCTCTGGAGTGCCAGCTGCTGTTTTATAAAAAAAGATCACTACACTAAACTTACAGTGTAAGAAAAACTACATGCCTACCTGGACCAAACCAGAGTACAGTTTCTGAAATCCAAAATGTAACCCTAATATAAAGAAATGGATAAGCTATGACCATATAAGTGAAACAAAATATTTAGGAAGAAAAACTCCAAATGGTTACAGTTTAACTTCTAAACGCATGTAATAAGCTTGTCAAATTTTTATGAAATATGAAACTATCACTCTTAATGATTCACTCTTAAACGATTCAAAAGTAACCACATTAACAAAAATATGTTGAGCTTTAACGCCCTAAGGAAAACAATTTCTTAAACAGTTTCCATTCTCAACATGTTTGCCCAAATTATTATCCTATCAAGAGATGACCTTACCAAGGATCAAAATAGTTCATCTTTGAAATGGCTTTATAGGAGAATTTCACCCCAAAGCTTCACTGGAAACTATCCAACAAAAAGCCCACTCAATCCATTTCTTAACATTTAGAAACAGGCAAGACTAACACAACACACATATTTTCATTACTATTTATTTCACAAGTCACATGAGGTATTAAATATGTTTACCCACAAATACTCAAAATCTAAGGTGTTTCTAGTTCAAAGTAGAGAAATCTAGCTATAGATAGCAAAGCTAGAATACAAAAACAGACTATGAGTTCATGCACTGAACTCATAGCTTAAGAAATCTAGATAGGCCCATCAATAAAGAAAAACTTCACAGGAGTGTAGGGAAACGGGCAATATAATAAAGAGGAGACAAAGTGACCACCAAAGTAACACTCCGCACAAGAGGGAGGGAGAGATCAGTGTTGCAGAAGCCATCTGAGACCTGCCTACAACTCTGCATTCCAAACTATGGATCTAATAAGCAGGCCTTAGTATAGGCTAGTGCATTTTTAACTAGCTATGCAGCCAGACAACTAATGCACTATTTACAGGAGTTTAAAGACATAACAAATAGTGACAAGCACAAGTCAATAGTAAGGCAATTTTAAAAATAAGCAAAGGAAAAATATAGGCAAAATTCCAAAAAGACATTTCTTTAAAGAAGATATACAAATGGCCACTAAACACATGAAAAAAAATCTCAAATAGCTGGGCACAACACCTTTAATCCCAGCATTCAGGAAGCAGGGAGGTGCATCTGAGAGTTGCAGCCCAGCCTGGTCTACATAGTGAGTTCCAGGCCAGCCTGGAAAACATACTGAGACCCCATCCAAAACAACAAAATTATCAAGAAATTCATCTAGGCATTCTGATTCATGCATGTAATCCCAGGAATTGGGAAGCAGAGGCAGGAAGATTACTATGTGTTGATGGCTAACTTGGGTTACATAGTGAATTCTGAGAGTGAGAGAGAGAGACAGACCCTGGAAGGGTGGCAGCGGGGTGTGATGGTGTCTGTGTGTATGCACAAATCAAAACCACAATGATACTAGCATACTAGGATGGGTGTCGTGAAAAGGTAAAAGCGTTAGTGAAGATGTACAAGAGGAAAATACGATGCCAAGTCTCTACTTTCATCCTCTATTTTTGGTTTAATCATTTTTGTTTTGGAAAATCTTCCCTAACAACTTTGGAACTCCCATTAAACTTTGTTTAATGACTTGCTACCTCCTGTTGCTCTGGTAACCTAAGTACCCTGGAACCAGCGTTTGACATGTAGGACAATTCCTCAAGAGCATAAACAGCTACTACATGACTTGGCAACCCTATTGCTAGCTATACACCAAGAGAGCCAATGTCCACACGAAAACTACATGAATTTTTACATAAGCATTATCTGTTACACTCAAATGGTAGAAAACAACCAAATATCCACAGCTGATCAACAGATAAATGTGCTATAAACATATAATGGATATTATATAGCAACAAGAAATAATGAAATTCTTATCAATTATACAGCACAAATGAAAACATGCTAAGTAACAGAAACCAGATATACATACATACATACACACACACACACACACACACACACACACACACACTCCCATGTAGAGGAGCTATCCAGTAGAGGCAAAACTGCAAAGACAGAAAGTGCAATAATGGTAGCCCAGGACTGCATGGGATGGGGTAGTTGGGATTTAAGGGTGTGGCCACGTGCTTCCTTTGCTAAGATTCAGCTGATGATGATGTAGGCACTACTCTGTCAGCACACTACAAGGCAGTAAATAAACTGTTTTACATGAATTGTGAATAAATGGTACACCAATTATTTTGCAATAAAAATTTTACAATGATGATGTTATGAGTACGTTAAAAAACTTTTAAAGAATAATTCACAAGGCACAGGGTACTGATCACACTGTAAGGTCAAAACAAAGAACTCCAGTTCCTTAGGGCTGACAACTCATAGGCCATGTGCCATGTGAGTGAAGAGCAAACAAGACAGGTGGGGGGCAGGATACAAAGGACCTTGTGCACTATGAAGCTATGAAAAACAGAGCTTACATTCAGCGCAGACAATAAAATATGATCAAGGTCACATAGAAAATAACTGCCAAGGCCTATTAGTCTCTCCTTAGCTTCTATTTTATATGCTTTCAGTGATTATCTAGAAGTAGCTGAGGCAACTAGGAAAATACACCAGCACTAGCTATTCCTATCACTAAGAGTCTCCTTGTGGGTGATCTGGGAGATCACCCCTGAAAAAGCGGTGTTCTCCATTCAACAGTGAGTCATTCTTTGGGAGAATTCCAACCCTTCGTTATGGCAAGAAAGTAAAACAAACAGACTTAGCTGAAGACAGCTAAAGACAGGAAGGGACTAAAATCATGTTTTCGTTTACTTTTTTCAGTACAAACTTGTAATTCAAATAATCTCAAACTGAGCAATGCAATAATACTTAGAAAATTCTACACAAAAAGTAGTTGGAAAGACCTCTTATAATGTTTTCTAAAATTTAACTTATAAAAGAGCATCCCCTCTCAAAAAGGCAACCACCTCTTCTCCTCTATGTAGTGAGAGGTTATTTATGTGACTGTTCTGACCCGAAACATCTATAGCTCAATTAGCAAAATTCTACTTGAGATAAGATGTTCCACAAGCAGACTCCACAGTGTTGCCTTGTGGTTTGAATGTGCAATGTCTCTCTATAACATCATGTTTGGACACATTTGGTCCCCAGCTGTTAGTGCTAGTTTGGAAGGTCATGGCACTTTTAGGAGTGGAGCCTAGATGGAGGAAATGATCACTGGGGTAAAGCCTGAGGTATCTCACTTCTCCTCTGTTTGTAAACTGCAGTAGGTGCAACTGAGACCAGCTACGTTGTGCTTCTGCACCATAACTTCCCCACCGTATTGACCAGTACCCCCAAGCTGTGAGCCAAAATAGACCCTTCGTCCATCCTTATGCTGCCTTTGTCAGATATCCTGCCCCAGCAATGAGGAGCTAATAAACACTCCCTTTTTCTCATTTTTTTAATCCATTTTCTGGCATATCCTATACTATACTCAATGTGCCACATACGACGATTAATAAAATAAGATGACAGGCAGTCTAAGATAGCAGATGTTATGCTATTGAACTAGGACACTGAACATTTTTATGAAGAGGAAACAATTTTGTTATTTACAAGTTCATTAACTACTAAACAAACAATTTTCTTAATCTGATGAGCAATACAGTTTACTGGAATATGTGTGGTAAAAACATGACATACCTGCTGGAGAGACATGTGGACAGCTGCTCATTTTTAGCAGCTTGAGTGTGTCACTGTTGTTGGCCACTAGCACTTTAAGGGATGGATCGTCTACTGGGGTGTCATCTATCTTAAGTGAGGAGAGGGATTTGGAGTTTACAAACACAACTGTCAGTGCAGAGATAAAGTGAGACTGAAAGACAAAAGATTAAAACACTGTTTCAGTTCTTAGGAAATGATGTCTTACAAGGTTTCCTTACACTGTAAGACACGGCTGTCTGCACCCTGAGGAATTTCAAAGCTGTTAGAAGGCAGCACCCCTGCACTCAGTTACCCAAGTATGGTCAAAAGAGGGGACTAGTTTCCATCTCTGAAGAAGGTCTTGTGTACCTGTGGAAGAAAATGTCACTTCAAGCCTCAGCGCATTTCTAAATCACAGCAACCTCAATAAGATCAAAGAGGATCCCTGGAACTCTTTCAAACACACCACCATACTTGGAAGCTAATGTCCTGTACACTGCACCACACAGGAAAGAGAATCAACACAGAAACCACTGGCAAAATCAACAAGACTTAAGTCAATCAACTCAAAAGCTGTAACTCAACTGGACCATGGAAGCATATACAAAAACTTTAAAACAACTACAATCATTTAAAAATCCCAAATTTAAAACCATCTCGAAACACTGTATCTAAAATATTCTCAAAACTTGATTTAATGTGTTTTACTTATAAATATTGTAGGCTATATTAACTTCTCATATACAACAATCTATTGAACACATATCTGATCAAAAGGAATTCTTAGGGAAGTAAGAATTACAGCATGTATAAAGTACATGACTGAATCAGAACTGGGATAAGCTATAATGAATGGGCAAATAATTTGGGAAAGGAAAGAAAGACCAATACATGCTCCAACATACATCCATATAACCAAACTCACGCTGCAACTACAGTTATAAATTCTCTACAGCGGTGCCAGAGGATGAAGCCATGCTAACAGTGATGTACAAGGAAATACTACCTCTTGGGTCACAATCTTTAATTTGCTTTTCCTTAGTGTGTCTGACAACTGATTTTTGATTAAATAACTCATGTATTAACATCATATCTTTATATCAAACTCAACTATATCTTCCATGATCACATTTCTTTATTAGAAAGCCTAAGACTGCAGGTTAACTTCTTTCCTCATTGTCCGTAGCTAGCTATGGTCACATATATTCTTCTACTTTCTCTTCTCTTCAGGATAGCCAAAATATAGGAACACCTTCTTTCAATCTTTCTACAAAAAACAAAGAAAAACCAAAAAGGACAATAAGCATCTGAGGCCATTTAATAAGAAAGAAGCAGTTCCAGCTACATCGACAGTTCTTAAATTATCATTACATGCACTCAAACTGAGAGCCCCAGATAATAAAAAAAATCAAATTATGTTCAACATGGTTTATAATATGGTTTATTCTGTATTACATATAAATACATTTTTAAAATAATGGCAAGTACATAAAATACCAACTCAAAGAGCTTCACTTCCTATATGAGGCTTGAAGATGACACCATACGTGTAACTCAGTTTCTTAGTGCAAACCCCTTGAACAATCATATCAACTGGAATCCTCTAGACTGTCTGCAGATTTGACCAATTTTAGAATAAGAGTAAGAGTCCAAAATTTGCATGCAGCTAGATCTAAGAGACACAAAAACTTAACTCAGGTACTTCAGTCTTAAAATGTTAAAGATTGTCCTCTCCAGTTTTCTTCTTTACTCAGAAGAAAACATTGTATTTCAAAATGTACAAATTAATAAAATTTATAATCAAATAGAGGTTTTGAAATCACACTATTTTATTTGGCTCTGCTATTTAATTGGAAAAATCACCTACTAGTTATAATTCACATTCAATACTCCTTTCTGAGTCATAGTAGTTGTAGGTTTTTTGTGGGTACAGAGTCCCAGAGGGGAACTCTGTCTGGAACGGCGAGAGAGTCACTAACCCAAGAAGCTCAGACTGCAGAAATGCCTCCATGGTGCAAATCCATTTATTGTGTAGGGAATCACGATTTTTATGGAGAAAGTAGGGCAGTGCACAAGGAAGAAGCCCAATAGCATTGGTCATGCTTACTAGACACTTCAATCAGCCTATCTAAAGCTTGATACGGGTAAGGTCAGGAGAGGCCCAATCATCTGTAGCTTGTATGGAAAAGCTCTAGCCTATCCTTACAGCCAACACTGGTGTACAAGATTTCCATAAAGATAAAGGAAGTGGATACTGCTCTGGCGGGCTATTTGACTGGTGTGCCAGGATCTGCCATTTGAAGGGCCACGCACCCATGTGTTACAGACTGAGGTACTAGCCTAGCACAGGCGCTGGTGACCTCCTCTCTCTCTTGTCATCGGGATCCAGAAGCCACCTATAGGTAGTAAAATAAACTGTGAGGTGAGTCTACATATTTTGGTGCTGGAGAGATGGCTCATCAATTAAGAACCCTGCTGCTCTTCCAGAGGACTCAGGTTCAGTTCCCAGTACCCACATGGCAGCTCAACAACCGTCTATAACTCCAGTTCCAGGGATCCAATGCGCTCTTCTAGCCTCCATAGGTAATCAGACACATACAAGGTGCACACATTTACATGGAGGCAAAACACTCACACATATAAAATAAAAATAACTCTTTTTTTAAAAAAAACTATACATTTTACTTTTTGGTACACTTAAAAAATTCATTTTTCAAATTTCTGTTGGCTGGTCTGGGTATGTAGCTCAGTGGTAGGACTTTTGTACAGCTGTAGGTGATTCTCAGCAACACACACACAAATTACTATTGGATGCTAACCTACTGAACATTAGCAAAGTTTGAGAGCAGCTCTTATCAACTGGCTTTTCTCAGAAGGGTATCTTCTAACTTTTCTGTTTCAAAGAGAACAATTGTGGGCTGACAATATAGTTCAACTGGTACCAAACCTTACAACCCAAGTTCAACACCTGGTAGTTTAACCCACATGGTAGAAGGAGAGAACTGACTCCTGTAAGCTGTCCCCTGACCTCCACACATATGTACACACACACACACCCACACACCCACACACACACACCCTATCTAAATGTAAAAAGCTTTTAAAAAGAACAATTGTCTGGTATAAGACTGTTCTTAAATTACGTACAGGACTAACACAAAGAGTTAAATCTTCACAAGAATAAATGGTTTGAAATAAAATCTGTAAGATAATCCAAGCTATACGACATTAACTTTGTTCAAAAATACTCTTTTCAGACATTTACCAGAAACAATTACATAATAAGCAGGCTGTATGTTTACTATATGGTTACTGCTCAAAACTGGCATTATCTATTTTTGACTTAATTTCAACAATCTGTTCTGAAGGCTCAGAAAGAAGGGTCTAGGCTTCTCCTTTTCTCTGATATGGTTAGTCTCAGTTCTCTTATTTGTTTTAGCACTTCCACTTCCTAGATAATCTTCTGTAAATTCACTTATTCACTTATTATTATTATTTAACTGTACCAATTAAGAACAAAGTAATGCTTAATGGCATACTTTACTGCTGCTGGAGAGATGGCTCAGCAGTTAAAAGTACTTGCTGTTCTTGCAGAGGACCCAGGCTTGGTTAGCAACAACTACAGTGCAGCTCCTAACTTCCTGTAACTCCAGTTCCAGGGGATCTGACACCCTCTTCTGCCTCCACAGGCACTGGACACATGAGGCACACATACTTAAATGTTAATAAAACACTCCTAACCATGAAGAAAATTTTAATTCCTTAAAGCGTATTCTAAATACTATTTTTCAACACTGTAAACAACAATCAGATCTCCATTATAGACACTCCTTTGCTATCTCTCACTATCAACACTAACAATGCTGGGTTTTCACTAGACTCCTCTGCAAGAGGGAATAAAACAAAATCAACGGATACCTTTGGTAGATCCATAAAGCTTGGCCGAGCAGTTGAAATGAGTCCAAGTGTTTTTAAAGAGCAATTCACAAGCTGCGATAATATATCGCAGGCTGCTTCCGCTGATTCTTTGCTGCTGTCCACCTTAGAAAGAAAACACATCTTACTCATGTTTATATTCACACATTTCTCTTTGAATATCTTAGTTGTATGAAAGAAATAGTTATCAATTCATTGCATTATCAGTTAAAGGACCTTCATTTTCAATCATCCCCTCTCCCCTACAACCTCAACCTAATTCTCAAGACAGAGCTCATTATAATACACATGTGCATTTCTTCATTCAGTGCTGGAAGACTAAGCTGATTCATTTCAAAGTAACTATACAAAATGAATCAATTTGTCTTTAAGTAATAATTTGTACTTGGTTAAATCAAACAGTAGGTGTAAACACAGTGTCTATGGAAAACTGTTTCATGGCACTAACAGAAACTAATGTTGATTTATTTATAATTTTCAGATGAACCAACCAACCTGAAATTCTTCAATGTTTTAAATAGAAAGATGAATATAGAGTAAAATAAGGGTGTCCAACTAAACAAGCACAAAATAAACTAAACCAAAATGGAGGTAGCTGCTCTTACACCTTCTTCTGCTTAGACATTTCCTTAAGACAAGGTTAATATGACCAAACACCAATCTCTGCAAGACTAAAAATGTAACTTTTATTTTCTAATTGCTGTTTTGCCCATCACAAAGGAGCTCTAATGTGTGAGACTAATTAACATTGTAGTTCTCAAAATGTGGTTCCCAAATGATATGAAAACATCTGAGTATTGCAGACATGCAAATTCTCATGTCTAAACAAACCATCTGAATCAGAAACTCTGTTAGTAGGACCTAGCAACCTGTCTTCACTATAGGTCTACTAGGCAGTTTGAGAAGCACTGTTCTAGACTAATAAATCTGACTATGTTTTTCAGCCTATAGTGATAACTGAAAAATTATGAGGGAGCTCAGAATAATCCCTGCAATGTGCTTCTAAATTAGAAATTATGTCCTCTGACAAGTAAGTCCCTAATAAAAATGTTTAACACAAAGTTAAAAAGTTAAAAAATATGTTTAAGCACAAAGTGGTTTTATGAGTTATGTAACTCGGATACACCTTAACTGTGTCACAGGCCTATAAAAGAACACCAAGCACCCAGCCACTACTACACAGAAATGATCTTTACAGTCTTTTCTTTCTATAGTATTTGCCACCAGAACACTCCACAGAAACTAAATAATAACTAAAACCCAAGGGAAAGAAAGCACTTCAGGTTTCCTCTCTGGAAGGAAGGGGGTGAGGGATTCCTCAACTTTTGTTTGCTACCCCATGTCAAATAAACACCACACCCAACAGGAATTTCAGATAAACGAAGAAATAATAATTTGTGTCAGTGAGTCCAAACACTGTCTGGGATGCATCTACACTAAAAATTATCACTGAAGTATAGTAAACTAAAAATTAACTAGGCATCTTTTTCCCTCTCGAAATAGGGTCTTACTAAGTAGCTAACCTTGTAGCCTGAGCTGGTCGTAACAGGTATCCTGTTATTTTTTCCAATGGCTATAATTGGCAATCCTATCCCTAGTGACCTACTAGTCTTAGGATCACAATCTCCTCAATCACGTCTATTCCCAAGCTCTCCTACCTTACAAGGAAGCTAGCATTTAGTGGTGGCATAAAGCTTTAAGTTAAGCACACTGCTTAGCACAGATTTAACATGGCTCCTTTAGCAAATAGAAAATAGAGGCAAATCAGCCAATTCTTATGTGTTCACTATAGCTTTTCAGTTGTTTTTAACATTTTTTAAGAAAGGCCTTAATACACACACACACAAACACAAACACACACATATACATATATTTATACATAGACCAGGGAGGCCTCAAATTGTTAACTCTCTTGCCTCAGATGTCTGAGTCCTAGAGTTTCAGGTGTGAGTCACCGCGCCTGGCACATTTTCATCTTTTAACAATAATTATCATTTGTTTAGGAAACAAAAATAGTGTTAAGGGGTCAGCAAGCATCCCACATTCTTTATTCATCTCTGCAACACAACGTGGTGAAGCTTATTTCTCATACAAGCTACTGTGACTTCATATAACACTCTTCAAATTTCAAAGTGCCACCTTCCTTCACCCGTCTAACCATTACATAGTCCTCTCATGTCCCTTCTACCACTGGAATGAAGCAAACAACTCACTGCATTTTTCCATGAATCCTCTTCTGTTTCCCTCTAAAATACACTCAAACTATTTAGTCTCTACACCATCTTTAGATTTAAAGGTTTTTTTTTTTTTAAATAAAAATGTATCAAATAAGCAACACTCATTCACTATTAGGTAAAAACAGCAAGTAAGTTCTGCTCAATAAGCACTCCCTAATGCTTGCTGTACATGTCTTTCTTCTAATTTGTTGCCAACCATTCACCATTAACTTAAAAACTTCAGTCAATTATTTATGCTAACTTAGTGGCTGCTTTTCTCCTTTTATTCTTTCAAAGGATTTGTTTATTTATGCATTTGGGTGTGTTGTTTACATGTTTACATGCACGCTAGAAAAGGGTATATGACAGTTATGAGCTGCCATATAGGTGCTGGGAATTGAACTCAGGACCTCTAGAAGAGCAGCCAGTTCTCTTAACCACTTAGCTATCTCTCCAGGCCCTGCTTTTGCTCTTAAAAAGAAGTATCTGTTTCAGTAAATATTAAAAATTATTTGCAATGGCTTCTAAGGCTTGTAACTATTTTAAAACTTTTAACACATTCCCTAAAAAAGCCAAATATTTTAGAGACATAAGAAGTTGTATTGGTTAGGTCATTAAAGTCACAAAATGCTTTTATTTTTTAACATAAGGAGTTAAGGTATTACCTTGAAGCTGACATACTGTAGATGGTTTGAATGCCTTTTAATAATCTGTTTGATCAGCTCTGGATGTGTAGCTTTCAAGTAAGATGTAGCTGGCTGATTCAGTTCAAATTCAAAACATCTCCACAAGTCAGGCATGTGAAATACCTGATTCCAATTCCGGCACACTTGTGACGCATGAGCCCGGTCAAGAAGAGGCAAATACTTAAAAACTTGCAGAATAATGTCCTGCAGAAGGTTACCCCAGTCACAAGGTTGAGAACATTCATGTGTAGTCCTCAGTTTCTTAGGTTTCTCTGCAGTGCCTTCTTCGGGGAATCATGGTCACTATCTCTTCCTCCTCGTTTCATCCTATTTAGAAAAATCCATCATTTTTTCCCATCCTACTTAACTTTTTATCACAAATTCATTTTCCATCACTGAGACATATATTTGTGTTTTGACAGTTAAACAGAAATACACACAAAGAACTGAACTAACAGTTCAAGGAGAATACAGAAATACAATGAAAAACATGAGTGGAGATGAACACTCGTGAGGTGATTTTAAACATTTACATTTAAACACTTCTTATGATTTAAAGTAAACCACAAATCTACGATTTAAGAATTGTAGTCATCTACTTAAAGCGACTATAAAACAGAGCCTACAGCGATATTTTCCAGTTTCTTCAGTCACCTAAGGATAACTGTATTTGGGTTCTTATATCTGAGGTAGATGGACCAAGGATCCCACAAACCTCCAGAGAGGACGAAAGCAAGCAGTCAACAGTCTGCACGAATAGCCTGTGACATGTACTATTACTGCTACACTTATCCAACCTCTGCTCTAATGTAAGTAAATATAGGCTGAGAGTTCAGCCCAATGCTGAAGTCCTTAAACACTCCAGGTTTGTGCTCAACCTACAGCAGCACAATATAAAGCAATCTACCCCGATTATGTGTTGTTTCGGCTGGAATGTGGTTTTGTCTCCCAACACAATATAGTCACTCTGCTTTCCCTTTTTTCCCCTGAATGATACTTCCATATTTTTCCACATATTCTTACCCACTTCATCCATTTGCTTCTGGAAAGGTGTTCGTGACAAACAGTACTATAAGCTCTAAGACCAGCTCTCTGGGTTTGAATCCTAGCTCCACTTCTCACTAGCACCACGGCTTACAAGACTGTCAGATGCTTTAGTTTGCAAAGTGGTGATACAGAGTTCTTGTGAGCAATGAAATATTGGGGCTTTTGAAAGGAAGGCCAATTGGTCTCCTGTTTAGAAACACAGGCCAATGTGAAAGCCATCACAGAACTCAGTAGAAAAAAGAGACTGCCCCCAGAATGTGAAAAACAATTCAATTTTTTACTTTCAAATGGGGTGTGTGTGTGTGTGTGTGTGTGTGTGCGGGCGTGCGCGCGTGCACATGCATGCAGAAAAACACATGTGGAAGGATTTCCACTAACTGTGTAACAGCTAGCAACGGGCAGTGAGATTACAGAAGTTTGGGTTCCTTTTCCCAATGTTTCCCCTCCTTTCTACGTTGTGTACAGTTATTTCTATCCATTACAACGTAATCAAGGTTTTAAAGGACACATTTTGATTGGTCACGTGACTAAGTACATTGTACTCTGCACTAACTTGGACCACTTGCTGGTACTATTACTCAGTTTAGGACCTACAATGCTTTTGTTTCTAGAGAGCAATTCTGGTAAGGCATTGGTCAGACTAGACTAAAACAATGGCTGTGATTCCAACAAACTTGTACAAATCAGCATGTAAGAATTTCTGATTCCTCTGTGGGATGAAGGATGTGCACACGTGCATATCTCATCTAGTAGCTGGCATGATTTGTGAAGGAGGACTGAGGGCTAGAACAGAAACAGGATGGCAGAGGGCACAGCCCGCGAGGCCCAAACAGAGGAACTGTCTGCTCTTCTTTGTTCCTGTCTGACTATATGGACACACACAAGGCGGGCATATTCTTCAGTAGAAGGAGAATCCAAAAAACAGTGACAGAGATGACAAGATGGCTTTATGAAAGACTCAAACTTATTTTTGAATTCAAGAATAGATTTTTAAAGTGTATTCGGAGAAAAGTTAGAATAATCTACAGTGCCATCTTTTACAATTAAATTAAAAAAATAAAAACTCTTCTAATAAAAATGTTCCACTAGAGGTTAACTTGTCATTATGACCCATTTCCCAACTTTAACTTATCCTGAAGGTTTAACTTTAATTTTAGCATTTCAATTTGGGTCAAAGAACAAAGAGTTTGGTATCAAGGACTTATACTTTCTTCCTACTAAAAAGTACTCAAAATTCTGAGATTCAAAAAAAAAAAAACAAAAAACAAAAAACAAAACAAAACAGTCTTCGTAACTTCCAGGTCTTATGACAGGGTGCTCAGCTGCTTCTGGAGAAATCTCCTAAAGCCAGAGCTTAAAGATGGAATGGTTCATTTCAAAAACAAAACTAACAAAAATGTGAGTCTTACACAATAACTTTGGACAGATAACAATTTTGCAGATCTGAAGCTTATACAATTTTTATTTGAGACTGGGTCTCTAGCGCTATTTAAGTCTAGCTGGCCTGGAACTTGTATGTAGACCAGGATCCTTGGAATCAGAGACCCCTGCTTCTGCCTCTGGACATAATCCTATTCTAAATTAGTGTTTTTCAATAAAGCTCCAAGTTTGGGAAGAGGGAATCCGAGATGACAATATAAAATTACCCAACACTAAAGAACAGTATTCCCTTGATCTAAATAAAAACTGAATGCACCAATCACCCAAGTACATATTAAGAACGCTGTGGTTTATGAATAGCTAAAAAGTCTATAGACTGTCAAGTCTATAGGCATTATAAAGTTATAAGTCACAAGCATATAAAGCAATAGAAAAACAAAAGGGCAAATGCCAAAATGTCCTATGTAATATTCTTATTTAGGCTTGAAATACATTAGTGAATGAACACCTAATAAAGTTATAAATATTTTTCCAAGTTGGTCCTTTTAATTTCAAAGTTTCCAATGCTTTGTATTTTAACTATCTACACATAAAGCTCTGCTGTATAGAAAGTTAAACAATTCGGTGCATTCACTAGTACACAACTAATTTACAGCACTGGGCTTTATACTGCTTGCTTCTTCTAGTCAAAGTGAAAGTACCTTTTATATTTGAACAGGAGTGCGGAGCACCAAAGCAGGGCAATAAACATCGATGAGATAGAAATTCTAGCTTAGAAAACCTGGGCTTTGTCAGTTTTGATTTCCTGTAGTGTTTCAGGAACCCAAGGAATTCAACTATGGTGGCAGGAACTTTTGCTAGTATTTCTTTCAAGTGCCAAAAAAGCAGACTAAATGAAGGACGCTTACCAACTATTTGAGCAGCACCAGAAATTGGTGAGCTGTTCGAACACTTCCATAAACTGAAACAAAGTTTCCTTGGTGTCTTAGACATCTGCATGTACTGAGCATGCAATAATGTTAAAACTCCATTTGTACATAAGCGAGGACAGTCCAGTTCTGGCATTTGCATTTCCACTATGTCCTATGTTTTGCTCTGACTACAAGGAAATCTAACACACATTCATTGGCTGAAATGCAAGAATTGAACAACGGGAAATGAGATTAACTCTCAGAACGGTGAGGGCATAGTGGAGATAAGAGATAACCACGAGTGGACGAACAGACAGACATAACCGGGAGTGGGTTAGGGCTTAAGAGTTAGACATCTTAATAAAAGAGTTCAAAGAAAATTCAAGTATTACTTTTTTTTTCCATGTAAGAAAAAAAAAAAAAAAGCAATTAAAACACCTGGGCCACTGGAACGAACCCGGGTAGCAACACAACGGCCCCTCCGCCCTCACCTGCCTGCCTGGAGATGCTCTGACCCGGCCGCTTCCGGGAGCCGGGCTGCAGCTCCTCCTAAGCGGCAGACCCGAAGTTGACCAAGTTTTCCACTCGGCCGCCCGGCCGTCCCTAACACTCCCCTCCGCCAGACCGGGGCCCCAGGTGTCCTGGCCGCCGGCACCCGCGCAGCCGAGGGCGAGCCCGGCCCCGGCCCCGGCCCCGGCCCCGGCGCGCGCACCGCGCCTTGTTGACACGTTCCGAGGCCCGGGCGGGGCGTTCCCGCCGCGCCCCGCGCGCGCCCCCGGCCGCCGCCGACCTCCCCGCCCGACTCCGGGCTGCGGCCCCGAACCTCCGCCGTACCTGCTGCCGGGGGCGGCTTCCCCCACACACCACCCCGGGCTGCGCGGGCGGGGCGGCGGCGGCGGCTCCCGCGCCTCTCACATGAGGCCTCCCGGGGCCCCCTCTCCGCGCTCCCGCCGTCGCGGCCCCCCGCGCTCCGCCCGCATCCGAGACGCTGGTCCCGCGGCGGGCGCCGACGCGGCTCCACCTTTGCGGCTCCGGCTGCCCGGGGAAGGGGAACGCTTCCCTTCTGTGTCCCGCGCGGTCTGCGTCCTTCGCCTCGGCACCTCCTCGTCGCCGCCTGAGACGCCCTCGGCGAGCAGCGGGCAACAGCGGCGAGCCCGGACCCTCCGCCGGACTACAGAATCCAAAATGGCGCTCGGGGCTCGCGGCCGCGCGCTTGCCTCTGCGCGTGTCCGCCCGAGGGGGCGGCGCGCGGCCGCGGGGGGCGGGGCAGGCGCGGGAGCGCGCGCCGGGGGGCGGCTCCAGCCTTCGGGACCGTCCCCGGAGAAGTTGTGTTTCCAGGCGGGCCGTGGGCGGACTGGAGCTAACCCTACGCTGCCTCCGGCCTTTCTCAGGGTGAAAACCGGAAGTCCCGGATGGCCGAGCAGACGCGGGAGGGGAGGGGCGTGGCTACAGCGGCTGGGCCCGCCCCTCCCGGACGTAAACATCAGCTGACAGGACCCTCCCCTGCGGGGAGGGCGTGGCCAGGGGCGGCTCTCAGGCTTCGGTCTGCGCTCGTCCCAGAAATAATTCAGTACAGTGTTTCTTAAAACGACATTTGCATTTCCGTTTGTTTGTTTTTTTTTTTTTTTTCCAGGGCTATTTGTAATGACTCGTAACTTCTTTCAAAGCCACGTTTACTTTGGAAATAGAACGCTGGGGCTGAGAATGCTTTTTTAAAACCACACCCTGGGTGTGAAGAAGCTAGGCGGAAGATGGCCAGTCGAAAGACCCCTGCTGGAGCGTTCTGTAAATCAAGGCGTCTTTTAAATGCTATCCGTTTGACTTGCTTTAAAAGTCTGGACTTGTGGATACTGGGTTTTCTTAAAATGAGAAATATTCCCATTTGTAAAATCTTAAGGTTAGCTGCATACCGTGCCTTCTGCTCTTCTGATTTTCCCAAAGCAAATACCTCTCTACCCATCTCCTTCCAAACCTCTTCTCCCTTCCTCCTCCTCCTCCTCCTCCTCCTCCTCCCCCTCCTCCTCCCCCTCCTCTTCCCTCTCCCCCCGCCCCCTTAGAAGAGGTCTCACTTTGTAGCCCTGGCTGGCTTGGAACTCATTATGTAGACCAGGCTAGCTTGGAACTCATAGATATCGTCGGGCCTCTGCCCACCCATTGCTGAGATGGGAGGAATGTGCCACCACACCCATCAAAAACAGACTGAACTTTAAAATGCTTTTATGTGTTTGTTTTTATTTTATTATTTTTTAATTTTATAATTTGATTTTTATTTATTTATATGTATGTATGCATATGTGTATGTATGTTTGTGTGTGGGGGGGTGCACATTAGTACAGTGCCCACGTAGTCCAGAAGGGGTGTTGGGTTCCCTGGAGCTAGAGCGCCAGGCAGATGTGAACCAGTAGTCCACATGCTGGGAACTGAACTCAAGGCCAGCTGGAAGAACAGCATGCACTCTTAATTGCTTTCTCTTAGTTCAAAGCATATACTTCTCATTAAAAAAAAAAAAAGTCCTGAGAACAAGTTCTGTCACACACAGTATGAGACTCTAAGCCTGGTAGCGTCACCATACATAATGATAATATATTGTGCATTTAAACAAACTAGAAGGAGTTGTAATGTTTTACCAGAAAAAAAAATACATTTGAGGCATTATAATGATTAACATGATTCAAACAGTAAACACGGTATACAGGAATTGATGGGAGTGGAGAGACGCTCAGCAGTTAGGAGCACTTGTTGCTCCTGTAGAGGACCCAGGTTCAGTTCCCAGCATCCATTTCATGGTTCACAACCATTCATAACTCCAGTCCCAGGAGACATGCACAGATATACATGCAGGCAAACACTCATACACATAAAAGTAAATATATATTAAAATTTTTAATGAATATATTATCTGAAATACCACATTATACTATTAGCATGTATTTTCTCTTTAATGTAGTAGTTAATTTATTTTAAAAGTCAAATGAGGAATGAGAAACTCAGACTACTGAGAATGAGAGTCTAGGTCAGTACTGTTCATTAGGAATATATGCAAGGTTACACAGGCAATTTAAAAGTTTGTAGAGCCATATAAAAAAGTGAAAGGGGACTTGGTGAGATGGCTCAGCTGGTAAAGGCACTTGCTGCCCAGCCTGTCCACTGAGTTTTATCCCTGGAAACCAAGCTGGAGATAGACACGCAGGAGATAAAGGAGGGCCAGAGAGACAGCTCACTGGTTAAGAGGACACAAGTTTAGTTCCCATCACCCACAACAGGCCACTTGCAACTGCCTTTAACTCCAGTTCCAAGGAGTTGAAGACACCCGATCTTACATGCATGGACCCACATAAAGGGAACAGATAAAATCAATTTTGTTTGCCTTACCCAATCCAATATACTGAAAATACTGTTTCTATGTGTGATCAATATAAAAAAAAAATCATTGGGCTATTTTCTGTTTTTCTCTGTGAGACTCAGTTGGCTCATCTGTAAAGGGATGCTAGTTCACATGCTAGTTCATATGTTTGGAGAAGACCAAAACATGACAAGGCGTGTGAAGCACACTGTAAAATTACCAGAGGCTTGGTGGCTTAAAAATTTGTATTTGTACACTTCTGGAAATAAGAAATCCAGAATGGGCTAAACATAAAGGTGTCAGCGTGGCAGTGATCCTTTGGAATCTGGAGAGGGGAACCTGTTTGCTTGTTTTTCCAGACTGTCTTGTTCTTCCATCTTCAAGGCCAACAATGGATCATCACTAAGTCCTGTGTGTGTACTATCCCTCCTTCCCTCCCCCTCCATCACCCTTACCCCCATTTTTATTATCTGACTGACCCAGTTGCTTCTTTTGTCCCCAATTGGGACCCTTCTGATTACATTTATCACACTGGTTAATCCAACCTAATCTCACTTCAAAATCTATATCCTTCCATTTGCAAATCATACATTCCAAGGATTAAGACCCGGGCAAAACTGGGGAGGGTGTTAGTCTGTCCCCACACCCAAGCTTCAGCACAAAGATTAGCCAACATAAACCATCAATACATGATTAATCTCATTAAGCTACACTGTAGATCTCAGCTAATGCCAGTGCCAGATTCCATTTTTGTGTTTGTGTTCCGTGAATGTTGCCTGTGGACCTAATAAGTCACAGGATCCACTCAAGCACTTAAGAGGAAGTCAAGGTTACTAAGCAACCGGGAACACAGTCCCACCCTCATCAGAGCCTGTTGTCAAGGGCTGACATGGAGCAGGTGCTCAAATATTTATCAAAGAGTAGTTTACATACACTTCTGTGGAATACTAACGCCTTAGTTCTTGTTACACTCTTTCTGAAATGATCTCTCTCACTTTGCTTTGTAAAAATTATTTCTTTAAGACTCCCTGAATTTGCTCATTTTGAGAAAATGTAGTACGTGCTGTTATAGTGTCATAGAACCCGTTTAGCCGAGGAATCGGTCATGGCTTAGTGAGTCTCTGATTCCACGTCTCCTTACTTGACACTGAGTGTCAAACTTGGTTTTTATTTATTGGTTTATTTAAGCTTTTATTTATTTTTTTTTGGGGGTGCAGGGTCAAACCTTGAACTGTTTATGTGCCTGTGGAGGTCAAAGGGCAACTTGCAGGAACTGTTTCTCACTTTCATGTATGTCCTCAGATTGGGCAGGTTGTTAGGCGTGATGGCAAATGTCTTTACTTATTGAGCTATCTTGCTGGCTCTACTCGTTTTTATGTTTGCCGGATGTGAGTGTCTTCACGTGTGTGACCACAGGTGTGTATACCAGTGACCTAGTGCAGGTCATAGAAAGTCTTCATTTGTTTGTCCTTGCCTTCTTCCTTGTTGGGGATGGGGTGTCTTGTGGTTCACCACTGTGTACACCACGCAAAGCACCCGTACGCTTCCCAATATTCTCTTGTGTCTGCCTCCCAGATCACCATAGGAACACTGGGATTGCAGATTTATGTAGTTGTCGGCTGCTGTGAGGGCTCACCAAGAGAGACAGGAGGTATTTGCACAGGTTCAAACCCTGCCAGACCTCAGCAGAGGGAACCGCCGTCCTGGCCAGTGCCAGATTCCATAGTGGCTCCCCGAGCATCTGAGCTCAAGTGTTTTTATTGATTCAGCACTTCTCAGGTGCAGGTCATTAGCAATCAAAATTCCCCCCAACAGAAATACAACACCTGCACACAATACAAAATGTCAAGGCCTATGCATCCCTTTTTCTAACAGTGTACAAAAACAATTATTTTAAACACAACTTAAAATAAACTTCCACAACAATTTCCCTTTTCTGTATAAAAAATTTGCACTACCTTTACAACTCAATTTAATACTACACCAGCAAAACTACAAGAGGAACAATCACAAGAGTTGCTAATGCACAGGATCAAATGAAACCAAACATCTATCAAACTGTTTACAATGTCTTTGGACAGCAGGAAAACATTGTCAATGTCCAATTATCTGAAATTCACTCATGATCTTCTGGGCTCCTCTAAAGGGCTTGGGTCACTTCTCTGGCTCTGCTCTCTGCAGCACACACAGCTTGTCCTCCAGGCTCCGGCTGTCTCCCCTCCTCTGCTGCTGTTCTTGGTGGTTGTCCCATGGTACTGGCATCTTCCAAATTTCTGGAGTCCCTTGCTGCAACTGGACTGCACTTTCACCAGCCACCTCTCCTGGGCTCTCTTCATGGTGCCAAGCCTCAACTTTTTTACATGACCCTTTCATTCTGGCCCTTCAAATACTATGGAAGCTGCACCTTTACTAATGGCCTGTTACAGTGCCAAGCCTCAGCTGCTCTCCAAAGACCTCTTCATGCCTTTTAAACCAGCACCGGCTAGCTGGGTGGCTTTAACAGTACCAAGGTCAGCTGCCAGAACAAGATACAAATTCAGCCAGTTCTGAAAGACAGCTTCTGGGTGCTGACTGATCCTGAGGAAACAGTTTCCAGATTTTAAGATAAGAGCCTGGTTTGTAGGAAAACTAACTGGTAAGTTTGTCTGCAGTAAGGGTTCCCACTTGGGATGGAGTTCTCATCACCATCACCAGTGCCTGGACGGGTCTTTCTCTTAGTCAGGTTTGCAGGGAAAAACAAAACAAAAAAGCCTCTGTTTAGTTTAACTAAGCGGCTTTTTGGTTCAAGCTAAGGCTTCCACAACAGCAGGGGGTCCTGGGCCTGTGGGAAGAATCTCCAGTTGAAACATTCTAGCGATTTGGTTGAAACATTCTAGCGATTTGGCATTCTTTCTCTCCACATCATGTCTAGCTGTGGGTCCCGGCATCTGTTCCTGTCTGCTGCAGGAAGAGGATGGCTAGAAAAGGCACCGGTCTATGAATACAGCAGAGTATCATCAGGAGTCATTTTATTGTTTTCTTTTCTTTCTTTTTTTTTTTTTTTTTAAGATGAGTGGTGTTTGTTTTGTCCTAGGTCTCTAGGCTTTCTAGGCTCCGGTTCTTGGTCACTCAGTGTCAGGTATGGGTTTATCTTGTGGAGTGGGTCTTCAGTCAAATCAGACATCGGTTGGCTACTCCTACAAATTCTATGCCACCATTGCCCTAGCATATTTTTCAGGCAGGATAGATTGTAGGTCAAAGGTTTTGTGGCTGGGTTGGTGTTTATTTTTCTCTTTTGGTAGTCTGCAGAGTGCCTTCCCACATCAAAGACACTAGAACATAGGGGTGAAGGCTCTATGTAGGCACCAGCTTGACTTCTCCACGATCAAGGAGTTCTATGGGTATTGTCCTCCGCAATGGGACCCTGCTGTCAGTTTGCAGAAGAATAATTGTTGTCGATGCAATAGCCTAGGATGTTGGGGTTTCCATGGGACCCTTTTGGCCAATAACTCAATTGAATGCAACCCAGTCCCAGTACTGGAAGCCTCTTTTGGTGACAAGAGACAGCCAGTTGGGACTCTGTCTCCCCCATTGTTACAAGAACTCATTTGCATTGCCTTTATGTGTTTTAGGGAGTTCCCACTGGACTAAGTTTCCATACCATCTCTCAAATGCCCCTCAATTCCAGCTGTCTCTCCCCACATTCCTTCCCTCAACCTTATCTCCCCTCCCCTCCCCACCTGATCCTTTCATTTAGATCCCCACCGACCCCCAGTCCACCCATAAAATTTATTCTATTTCCTCCTCCCTGGGAGATTCATGTGTCCCCCACCCCCAGCCCTTCCTCTATACATAACCTTCTTGTGTCTATGAATTGTAGGTTGGTTATCATTTATAGAATGGCTAATATCCATTTATAACTGAATACATGCCATATTTATCTTTCTGGGTCTGAGCAACCTCACTCAGAATGATTTTTTTTTTCTAGTTCCATCTATTTGCCTGCAAATTTTATGATGTCTTTTTTTTTTTTTTAACAGCCGAGAAATACTCCATGTAAATATACCACACTTTCTTTACTTGTCCCTCTGTTGAGGCACATCTAGGTTGTTATCAGTTTCTATCTATTATCCATAAGGCCCCAAATGAATATGGTTGAACAAGTGTCCTTGTGGTAGGATAGAGCGTCTTTTGGGTATTTGTCCAAGAGCGGTGCAGCTGGGTCTTGAGGTAGATCAGTTCTTAACTTTTTGAGGAACCGCCATGTTGGTTTCAGTAGTGGCTGTACAAATTTGCACTCCCATCAGCAATGGAAGGAGTCTTCCCCATGATCCACATCCTTGCCAGCGTGAGCTCTCACTTGTGTTGTTGAGCTTAGTCATTCTGACAGGTATACGATGGAATCTCAAAATAGTTTTGATTTGCATTTCCCTGATGGCTAAGGATGTTGAACTTCAAGCTCTTCAAGGAATCTCAGCCATTTGGGATTCCACTATTGAGAATTCTGTTTAGACCTGTACCCTGTTGTAGAAGTTTATTTTCAGTTGTGTTTAAAATATTGTTTTGTGCACTGGTGGGTGAGGGTCTGCCTAGGTCTTTGTGTTTTGATCTAGTTTATTGAGTTCTTTATATATTTTGGATATTAGTCCTCTATTGGATGTGTAGTTGGTAAAAAATATTTTCCCATTCTGTAGGCAGCCACTTTGTCTGATTGACAGTGTCTTTTGCCTTACAGAAGCTTTTTCAGTTTCATGGGGTCCCATTTATTAATTTTTGATCTTAGTGCCTGTGTTAATGGTGTTCTGTTCAGGGAGTTGTCTCCTATGCCAATGTGATCAAAGCTATCCCCCATTTTCTATTCTATCAGGTTCAATGTATCCAGTTTTATGTTGAATTCTTGGATCCATTTGGAATTGAGTTTTATGCAGGGTGATAGAGACCTTTTTGCATTACTCTACATGCTGACATCCAATTTGACCAGCACCATTTGTTGAAGATGCTGTCTTTTTTTCCAGAGTGAATTTCTGGCTTCTTTATCAAAAAGTAGGTGTCCATATGTGTTTGGATTTATGTCAGGGTCTTCAATTCAGTTCCATCGACCAACATGTCTGTTTTTATGACAAAACCATGAGTTTTTGTTACTACAGCTCTGCAGTAGAACTTGAAATCAAGGATGGTGAAACCTCCAGAAGTTCTTTTGTTGTTCAGAATTGTTTTAGCTATCCTGAGTTTTGTCACAGGCCTTTTCTGCATCTACTGAGATGACTGTGTGTGTGTGTGTGTGTGTGTGTGTGTGTGTGTGTGTTCTTTCAGTTTCTTTTTATGTTGGATTGCATTTGTTGAATTTTGTATACTGAACAATCCCTGCCTTTCTGGGATGAAGGCTACTTGATCATGGTGGATGATCTTTTTGCTGTGTTCTTGGATTCAGTTTGCAAGTATTGTATTGAGTATTTCTACATCTATGTGGATAAGGGAAATTGATGTGTAATTCTCTTTCTTTGTTGGGGTCTTTATATGGTTTGGCTATTAGGCTTTTTTTTTTTTGATTGGGAGGCTTTTAATGAATGCTTCTGTTTCACTAGGAGTTATAGGTCTATTTAAATTGTTTATCTGATCTTGATTTAACTTTGGTAAGTGGTACCTATTGAAGTCTCCCACTATCAGTGTGTGAGTGCCAGTAAGTGATTTAAGCTGTAGTCGTGTTTCTTTTAGAAACTTGAGTACCCTTGTATTTGAGCCATGGATTTTAATAATTGCAATGTCCTCTTGGTAGTTTTTTTACTTTGATATGTGGTGTCCTCCCATCTTTTCTGATTAGTTTTTGTTTGAAGTCTGTTTTGTCAGACATTAAAACGGCAACATCAGCTTGCTTTTTAGTTCCATTTGCTTGAAATATTTTCCCATTCTTTTATCCTCAAGTGATAATCTATCCTTGATGTTTAGATGTATGTCTTGGATGCAGCAGAAGGATGGATCCTATTTTGCATCCATTCTGTTAGTCTGTGTCTTTTTAATGGGGAATTTAGACCATTGATGTTGAGAAATAACAATGAACAATGATTGTTGATTCCTGTTATTTTGCTGTTGTTGGTGGTTGTAGTGGTTGTGAGGTGGTGGTGGTGGTGGTGGTGGTGGTGTGTGTGTGTGTGTGTGTGTGTGTGTGTGTGTGTACACATATACGCTCTTCCCTTCTTTTGATTTTGCCAGTGTGAGATCATTTATTTCCTGTTTTCATGGATGTAGTCAACCTCCTTAGGTTGGAGTTCCCTTCTAGTACCTGCTGTAGGGCTGAATTTGTAGATAGCTATTGTTTATATTTGGCTGTATCATGGAGTATCTTATTTTCTCCATCTATGGTGATTGAAAGTTTGGTTGGATATAGTAGTATGGGCTGGCATGTGGTCGCTTGGAGTCTGCAGCACATCTGTCTAGGCCCTCCAGGCTTTTAGAGTCTCCATTGATAAGTCTACCCTCTGTTTCTTGAAATGTCATTCTTCAAAATACAGCTAAGTAGCTATAGTTATACCTCACAACCAGTAAGATTTTTCATGAACTTTGAAGCTTTCAGCTTGGTATTTTAATGAAATTTATCATAGCATTCTGTAACATAGTTGTTACCTGTGTTTATATATATATATATAAAATTAAATTTTGAGAAAGGATCTCATTTATCCCAAGCTGGCTTCAAAAGTTGCTATGTAGCCTCAGATGATCTTGAATTATAATCCTCCTGTCTCCACTTCCAGAGTGCTGTATTAAAGTTGTGCGCCACCATACCTGCTTTGTGGGCTGCTGTGGATCGAACCAGGGGATTTATGCATGGTGGGCAAGCTCCATTTCCTCTGTTCTCATCCTGTCCCTTTCTTTAACCACCATTCATGTGTGTGCATGTGCTCATTTTTATGCATGTACATGTAGGCCCAGGTGAACCTCTGCTTAGGAGCTGTTCCACCTTGCTTTTTTAGGGCAGTCTCTCATTGGTCTGGAGCTTGCCGAGTAGGCTCAGCTGGCTAGTCACCAAGTCCTGGGTGCTCACTTGTTTCTGAGTCCCCAGAGCTGAGATTACAGTTTTTGTAAGTTTTGTTTTTTAAAGTGGGTCCTGGGAATCAAACTTACATTCTCATGTGCATGGTAAACACTTTACTGGTTGAGCTATCTCTCCAGCTCCCAAAGTTTTATAAACTCCTCACAGTTGCTCAACATAAATTAATGCCATTATATTTGTTAATAGTTTATATATTGGCAAACTGATCTCTGTGTTTCCAACTGTGGAAAACCTAAAAAATGGGTCAAATCTTTTTTTAGTGTCATCAAATACAAAAGATCTGACTTATTATTATAAACCTAAAATTGACAGTTTCATAACTCGAATGAAAAAAATTCAACCAGCCAAACACCAACAAAATAAATAGGTAAGTAACTAATAAATACATGGAAATCTATGTACACTGGACTCTACAGAAGATAAAAATTAGTGAATTTGTTATTTTATAAAAGATGAAAAAGGCTTCTGACAGATACAGACTCATTACTTAAGTTCTTCCATCTGTCTCTGGCATATGTACCTATGAAAGGACATATCTTTAGTTATTTATTTTAATGATTTTTCACCCAGTGTTTAAGATCTCATTAGTGTGTTTTATTGATATTTTTGTTTTCCCGAACAGGAAAGGTCTGAGTGTGTTATAGGAAGGTTTTAGGCTTCATACGCTGTTTAAATTGTTTAAGAAATACTTTACACACAAGTATTAGACTTTATCACTGTATAAAAATGTACAGTGGTTTTATTGACATGTACATTCCAATATGTTTACAGCTGCAAGATAATGAGGCACACTCAGTATTGCACTTCATTAAAATTTCAGGCTCAAACTTAACATAGAAGTTCAAATGAAACTGCTTTTGTAATTTAGTAATTCTTATACAGGACAAACATTGATAGCATTATATACAGTGTGATACTTATTACATTTATAGGCCTTACTAACACAATTTTTTTTTTAAATAACAGTCTAGGAAATAAACCAGAATATTCCTCTTTTTATCCCCACCCGTGATGCAATTGTACAGGATTACAAAAAGGCAGTATACAATAAACAGTGATTATTTTTCTTTTTTTTTGCTTGAAAGCCAGTATCATTCTTAGTCCATGAGTATGGTGATCCTTTTATATCAGTTATCTATAAATGTCCAATGCTTCACAGGCCAATGACGGCAATGGCCACATGCAAACACCTCACAAGTTTGATGTCTTGGTTCAAAAGAAGATAAACTAAAACAACAGGGGAACGTTCCGTAGCAAGAATTATGTACATGGTATTTGGCATCATTCTTGCACTGTGAATGGTTCACTTTCACGGATGTAAATGGTCCCGTTCTTATCCTGAGCAGAGTTTAAACTTCGCTGCATCCTCCTAGTGGATGAAGGCAACTGTTCTCTCCATAGACAGAGGATCTGGATGGTCTAAAAGGTGTGAGCGTTTCTGCACACCCCACACCCCAGAGCAAACTCCTCCCCAGTGGGTGGATGAACAACGTGGAGTGGACACTCAGTTCCTTCTAGCTGTTTGCCTTTGGGACCTGTGCACATTTTGAAGGAAGTAAAGGAATACAATTTTAACATACACACATAAATGTCATATGAGTAAAAATCAGGTTATTCAAATAAATTACATGACTGGATATATACACTGAAAATAATTTTCTTTTTACCACAGTATGTTCACCGTGCAAACATCAGCATGATAGAAACATGCATCCATATGAGATACCAGGAAGTGAAATGGCCTCTGATCCAAAACATCCTACCCAGGAGACCTCTGAGCCGCAAAGCAGGGTAATTGTTTTTACAAGTAAACTCAAATACAAATAAACCATGTTCACATTGACCTTCACTGAAGGAAAACTAACTGCATACTGAAAAAATGGGAAGACTGATAATTAGTGTCATTTGGTAAAAGTATCTGAAGGGAGATTAGGAGCAAAATCAAGATGGGTTTAAAACATGGACGTTAAAATAACAGACTACAGTAATCTGAGGGAAAAAACACTCTGGGATAGACACAGGTTTGAAATCAAGTAGGCTTAAAGTAAAAACAAATCGGGGCCTTTTCCATTTAAAAATTTAAAGTATAATTTAAACAAATAGCACAGTTCAAGTGTGTGATTACCATTACCCAGCATTACTATTGAACTGTATTGCTATGAACACTGCTCAACGCTGGCAGGCTGAGCTTGTGAGGTCCACATCAGAAGGCAAGGCATGAGTGAAGGTACGTGAAGACAGCTAATCTCAGAGGAGACACCAGTTGCCACGTGGGCAATGGTCGGAGCTGACAGTGACCAGGGCGGTTACGCTGCTTCAAACAAGCCCGGGGCCGGATGAATCACCAAGGGAGGACACCAGATGCTGGGTGGCGAGCTGATGCTGCGTGTCACAAACCATAAGCTGGAGCAACCTCCCATCTCAAACAATGCACCACTCAGTGCCAGGTCGAGTTCAGGAGTGGTACCATCTGCGGTTGCTTCTGCATACTGCGGTGATTGGGTTTCCACAGGAGAAGAGATGGAGCACTTACTTCCCAAACATTCAGTGCCTCTCTTTGAGGTTCCCAGGTATTTGGGACTGAGAGATGAACACTGCATGACCCGTATGTTCAAGGATCTCAAATATTACCTGACAATATGGTGAGCAACATAACAGTAAAGTGAAAAAGAACAGAGCAAGCCCCGGGAAGCACTGCGGCGCTTACTACGGAGGCACTGTCCTTTTAACTTCTCATCACAGGAATCTAACCTATCACCCCACTTTGCGTAGAGACCGAGCTGCAGGTAACTTAATTGTCCTGATCCCTAGACCTCTGTCACCTGTGAGATGGGCACAGAAAGATTTTACTTACTGACTTAATGTGGTAAGAACATTAAACACCTTGGCACCAAGGTAAGACACTTTAGGAATGGACACATGGGAATCATGTTATGGCCTAAGTATCTTCACTGCCCCCAAATCCATAACCTGAGACATAATCACCGACGTGATGGCATTAGGGGGTGGAGCTGTGGGAAGTGACGGAATCAAGAGGGTGGAGCCCACCAATAGGAGTGGGATTATAATAAATAAAAAAATGTACCCAGCAGGCCTCTGTCCTCTGTGAAAGCACAGCAAGGATGGACTGTCTATGACCAAGAGAGTGGGGTCTCCCTAGACAGTCAATCTGCCAGCACCTTGAAGTCAGACTCCAGAGTGTGATAAATACGCCTACTAGTAAGCACGCCTCCCGGTATAGACTCTGCCCACTTCAGCTTCTCACCCCTACTCCTGTCCTCACGCACACATTAACAGGACAATGAACAGAGCTGAGGTGCTTAGAGAATTGCTCCTCTGTTCCTCTAAGCACACTTCAGATGGCCGTCTTCCCCACACACTGTTCACACCATTAACTTCCAGTTCTCTGAATGGCTGACAAAGGGGAAGGCATGAGGCCGGGAAAGCAGACTTTAGGCTAAGTGTATCAGCTTATGCCAGGCCTGTCAATTTATTTAGGCTCAACTTTAATTTTGTGAACATGGAGATAATATTCTCTACCTTGGAGGCTGCAAAAATCAAATGTGAAAATAAACATGAGAATGCCCGGGATGAATATTAATTAGTTCCTTCCTTTGGTCACTTCTTAATTCTTGGGCTGTCTCATTCTTAAATCAGAAGATACACATGAAAACACTCAGGATGAATATTAATTTGTTTCTTCCTTTGGCCACTTCCTAGCTCGAGGGCTGCCTCATTCCTGTTGTTCACAGCTGCTTAAAGGACAAAGTCCTTGTTGTAGTCTGACTTGGTCGTGTGCATGCAATCGGAAGATTTGCCAGGGCCTGACCTCTCCACCATGGTGTCCTGTGGAATTCTTATTTCTTTACAAGCCTCATCATTTTTAGCATTTTTTTTTTTTTTAAGAAAATTCATTTCCTTCATTAGTAAAATTTGGATTTTCCTTGATGACACCGCTTGCCTTCGAATCCTTGCCTTCAAATGGAAACTGGTTGTTCCCTGGGCTCCTCCTGCGTCAGAAGGCCAGGAAGGATGATGGACTTTCTCCTGGTCCTGTTTATTTCCAGACCTTGACCTGTGCCTTCTACTGAAGACTCTCCGTCCCCTCAGATCTAAGAGCTTCTTGATCCGCCCTGCTCTTCACTCCATTTGCTGACTTAGCTCCCACCTCCTATCATGTCCCCATCTGTCCTTACTGCCTCACCCTAAATACCTTCACCTCTCATATCATTCTTTATCTGCTTCTTTCAAAGTCTGCTACTAATCAAGATCAGTAGAGCAATTCTTATTTGACACAAGCCAATGGCAATATATTTCATATGAGTTCCCGTCAAAATGTTAAAGGGTTCTTTACAATAAGTCACCTGATCCTCCCATCTCTACAGTTTCACCCCAGTTCTCCTCAGTAGGTACCTTTTACTTGTTTCTTGTCTATTTTGTAATAGTTACTTATGCACATACAAATGAGTTAATATCCTCACTTTTCCTTTCTTCCAAAAGGCAGCACAGGGCAAACACTGATCCGTACTCTGCTTTTATAACCTGCTATGTCTTAGAGATCTATGCACATCAGTACAAAGAGACTCCATGCTTTGACTCTTCCTCCTCCTCCTCCTCCTCCTATTTTTAAATAGTAACTGACAGTGTTTAGTATTATCAGCCTACTTGCGTGCTGGACACTGGCGTTACTTACAAACTTTTACTCTTATATGATTTATTGCAAGGAACATTGTATATTTGCCTTTTATAATATCCTTGTGAGTACCCATAGTTAGGACTGTGGGGTGGCAAACATGAGAAAGGGGTGAAGCTACAGCACCGCTTTCTAGGGGATCTACCGTTTGTACTCTTAACTGGCCACGGGTGGGAGGGTGTACTTCCGAACTTGAACAAAACAACGTATATTGTCACATGTGCACCTGTATTTATACTAACCACAGATGGAGCTCACACAAACCCTTCTCTCCTTGTCATCTACCTCTCCCCTACCAGTCACTCTCAAGCCTGGTATTCTCTTCCTTATGACTATGAGGTTCTTGACATCTTACCATTTTTTCAGACTCTTGAGTCTTGTGTTCCCTTTTTTCTCAGTCTGATATCCATGGACAATTACTTCTGAATTCCTGGTGGATTCTTTCATTTCCTTAGCTTCCTGGTGCTTAGTGTCATCTTTCTAGTTTACGTCAACCTTAAGAAAACAACCCCCCCCCCACCAAAAAAAAAAAAAAAACCAACAAAACACCACAAGCTGGGCCTGGTGGTGAGGTCTGTAAGTAATCCCAACCAGTCAGGAGGCTGGGACAGGAGGACTTCAGGTTTGGGGCCTCTGCCTGGGCTATAGAGTGAGTTTAGGCTAGCCAAGCCACTTACCGAGATCTTGTTACCAAATAAAACTACAAAGACTGTGTTCAGTGGTATGATATTTGCTAGTATATGAAAGGCACCACAGGTAAGCCCCCCTCCTGCTGAGAATGAATTAAAACATAATTCCTTTCACATGGTCTGTCATGAGTAAGACATGAAACTTCACACGGCACGTTTTTCCTTTGTGGGCAGCAAGCTTTTCTAATTCTCGGTAGACGTCTCTCTCATTCCTTGGGAGATGCTTCACCAGAGTTGCTCACTCCTCACACATGACCTCAGTGTTTCATCTCACTCAGAATGACAACTGACAATGGTGAAGGAAAGTCAATCACTAGAAACGGGAACTCTCAATCTTTAAAACTCAATGCTGTATAGATCATAATTTGAGCTTAAATACTGAAAACATACCTGCAGGACAGTGTGGGAGTTCTTCCTTAGGAATACTAGTCATTCTTTGAAAATCATCATGACAAGCATTACAGAAATGTGTTGTTCCAAAACAGAAGAAGACAGCCACTGAACAGCAGTAGCGACACTTGTATTCCAAAAAGTCTGTTCCATGTTTGGGACACATCTATTACATGAGATGAGAGAAACACAAGGTTACAGTGAGCTGTTGCAACTGTACTTACGGTAGCTGAATACATGTATTCTTAATAAGTGCATATCTCATTAATCTTTTGAGAGCATATGTAGCTCTGAAAGTTGACTGAAAAACTAACGGTATCGGTTAAAAATGTAATGAGTAAATGCGTGGCCCAAAAGATCTGATCAAAGCCCCAAGTTCGAGTTTAATTTCCCACACACCCTATCTGACTAAGATGAAAACTAGTTTCCTCATGAATGGTTTATTGGGCTAGCAAGGTATACATTTATTTATTATTTATTGGGTTTATTGGGCTAGCAAGGTGTACAATAATATTTTACTATCTACCAATCTCATAGGTATACTGTGAAGGTTTCACTAAAGATGAAAAAGGAAAAGTTTGAGTGCAGCTCTATGAAAATAAAATGAGTAATTTTCCCCTTGCTTAGAGTGATCACACCATGAAAGACAACTGTAGAGTGAATGAAAATATTTAAAAACAAATAACACACATAAACGAATCTGGATAATCATGCACAATTCTGATATGTATCAGAATACCCTATGCGTCGGGGGTAGGGGGCATCACGGATACTTGGTCTTATTTTAAAGACAGAATTTTGACTAAGAAAAGGTTTCCTTTTGTCATTTTTTACAGGGAATCATGCAGCTGGCCTGGCCTAGCTGCCTTGAGAGGCGCGTGTCATAGGTTTCTCAGGTTAGAGTCTGCGGCTACTGAGGCACTGTGTGCTTTTTATTTTAAGTTTCTGAGAAACTGAGGCACTCTTTCAGATAGTAAAGTATCCAGGTTGCTTTATATTTCTCTGTATGTTCCCTCAGAAGTTGAGGAAGACTGGAAGTTTGATAGGACAATTGGCTTAGACGTTACTCTTATGTATAGCTTGCTAGCATCAATGTACTCTGGCAACTACAATTGTATTATTGATCTTGGCAATCACCATTATACTCTGTTTCTAATAAAGGTGTGAAAATTCTGATTGCTCTCAATAAAATCGCCACAGCCTCATCTTATGGGCCCTCCAACTGGCCTGATTTTAATACCTGGCCATAGCAGGTAACTTTGGCCTGGTAACAGTATTTAATTTTGTGTAAGTGTGTGTATGTGTGCATGTGTGGTTTGCGAATATGAGTGGAGGTACAATACGAGGCTACAGGTGTCGAGCCCCTGCAGCTGGAGTTACAGAAGGTTGTGAACTGACTCAAGAGGCTGCTGCAAACCAAATTTGGGTCCTCTGGAAGAGCAGCAAGAGGTCTGAACTGTTGAGCCATCTCTCGAGGCCCTAATGGAATGTCTGCCTACCTGAGCCCTAGACACATCAGAACAGGCGCCACAGATGAGCTCTCTGGGGTCGTAGTCATCTCCTTGTCCGGCTTCTGCATCACAGCGAGCTTCACCACCAAAATAGGCCTATGGAGAAACCACATTTACATGAAACAACGTCATGGGAGACAATGTGGCTGCAGTGAATGTCAGATCAAGACTTGTCTGTTAGCTGCTCCCTCACAACATCCTGTAAGCACATATCCACTCCTTACTGATGATTGTAGGGAGAACCAGGGGTAAAAAAAAGCCATTTATTCTCCTACCTACCTACCCACCTACCTACGTATCTGTTTTTTGAGACATCCTTTGAGACATCCACTTTCCATCCATCCATTTTTTGAGACATCCATCTATCTATCTATCTATCTATCTATCCATCTATCCATCCAACTTTCCAACACAGGGTTTCTCTTTGTAACTCTGGCTGTCCTAGAACTTGCTCTGTAGAACAGGATGGCCTCAAATTCAGAGATCCGCCTGCCTCTGCCTCCCAAGTGCTAGGATTAAAGGTGTGTGCTGTCACCTCTGGCTTAAAATAAAGCTATTTCAATTCTGGAATGCAGACATGCTTTCAGAAGGAGAGAGTCTAAAAAGTTGTGCTTTTAAAAGAAAATGATGAGATAATATACATTATTCCAAACAAGTATGAGGAATAAGGTATCAAGTAGTAAATACAAATGATGCCTTTTCAGGGCAAAGTTGGGAGTTTTCTCGTTTTGAAATCTTAACATATTCCCTTCTACTGCTTAAAACATACATACAATTCCTAAGTCACAGTAATAAGAAAGTGTACCTAATATAAATTAGTACAAAATTAAAATTTGAAGCTTAATGAGAGAGAGAAAAAAAATCAATTTAAGCCTCTTCTGATCATACAGTTTTTGAAATGAACATAAATATAATAAACTGTATTCAAAATATTGCTCATACTTATAAATCTATACAATATTCAGAAACCTAATATCCAATATGCATAGCACAAAGAATGAAATTATGATGGCCAATTTATTACTACTTGTTTGGGGCACAAAATAAACGAGGTCAAGGAATTGGGACAATTTGCATGCATATTATGTCTGTAGTCAAAAAGCTAAGTCCAGACAGAAAATAAACAAGATGAGTCAATATAAATCTATTATCTGTCCTAGAAAAACAGGTCAAAAGACAGGTTCCATTGATGCAGAGTTTATAAATGGTCATATGTCAGCTAAATCTGGCTTTAGCAGTATGTCGATTTATCCCAGGCCAATGTGCTTGTTACGGTTGCTTCAGTTTTCTGAATCTCCACGTGGCTCGGCTTCTACACATGCGACTGTTACCCACTGGCAGCACAATACTCATTTATGATGTCTGCACAGTAATCACACATAAATGACACCTTATTATTTGTAACAATACAGCTCTTACAAATGTACACTCAGTCTTTCCTGGTGTACATTCATGTGCCTGTGTATCATCTGTCTAGCCTTCCATTCATTAGCTTTATTTTCTTTATTACATTGCAGGACTGTGTATTATTCCTTCACTCATCTCTTCATTCTCTAATTAATCTAGTATTCATAGTATTGATTAAGCATCAAGTACTGGAGATAGAGAAATGGAAACAATACATTCTTTGTCTTTATACAGCTTATGAAATGGGGCAGAGAGACAAAGCAAGAAATGTAATGTAGGTTAGGGGTTGTGATGGATGTGTGCAAGATAATGAAATTGTAGGCAGAGGTGACGGTGCTGGGATGTGTGAGCACAGTACAGAGGAGGAGAGACAGGAGCTGAATCCTGGTCAGATGAAGCATGAGTGTACATAGCCCCAGGGAAAGTAAAATGTGCAGCAAGGGTAGAGAAGAACACTCCAGATACAAGAGAGTGACCTGTGTACCGGAAGCACAGGGGCATCAGTGGTGGAGCACTGGTGGCTGAGTGTGGGGAAAGCATGCTGTTCAGTATGTTACTGGAGGTGAGACTGGAGAGGTACAGAGCATACAAGATTAGAAGAGAAGAGCAACCCAGGTAGACCTGAGATTTGAAAACACTAACCTACTAGCAGCAGTATAGAGGGAAGGGATAAAGTCTAGGAATGCCACAGAAAAGCTCAGGAAGATACTTTAGTTACAAAGGAAGGCAGAGTTGCTCAAGATATAACAGAAAACAAGGACCCAGAAATCTGCAGGCAGAATCGGAAGCCTCTGCAGACACAGATTATACACTGGGGAAGTGAAGGTTGATGCATACCATATCAGATCCCAACACGGAAGCATCTGCCAGAAATTTAAATGTCTGGTAAATAAACTTCAAAGAATCTGGAAGGCCATAATGGTGTAAGGGATGGGCAAAGTCATGAATGTACCAGAGGTAAACACAGGAGTGACCATCAGAGCATTAGAGCAGCTTATTCAAGAAACAGTTGTGCCAGGCAATAGGAGATTAGCAATGACTGGAAGTTTCCTTTGTATGGAAATACTGGAAACTTTAGAAAAAGTTTAGGTAAAAAGTATCCGCCTCTCCCCAGTTAAGTAAATTGTTTCAACTTGAAACACTGTATCAAGCTTTTTCATCTTTAATTTCCAGCTTAAGGTTTAAGAGCAATTATGTCACTATTCAATTCAACTTAATAATCTGGGCAATCTCCAGCTCTTAACTCTTTGGTATAATTTGTAGCATACCTTTCTGCATTTGTAGCAAACATAATATGCATATCTGTTCATGGCGTAGCCAGCTGGATCATTATAAAACCTGACACCAGGAGTTGTGATTGCTTCACTCTTATGCAGACCTTCATATTCCAATCTCATTAAGGCTTTTCTTCTGACATCTTCGTAGAGTTCTTTTATTGGATCAAGCAGGTCTTTTAATACTATATGATTAATCTTGTTCTAAAATAAAAAGAGTACTTTTAACAGAAGCACGTTTGGAAGAGTTAGATAAACATCTAGTGTGCACTCATGTGCTGACCATTGCACTAGGAAACAGAAAACATAGTGTCTACACAGCACTAACTAAAACAATCCTGCAAAGTCCTCCAAAACTTCTATTTTGCCAAGAGCAAGGAAAATGGGGGAACAGGACTTGGCCTTAAAAAAAAATATATATATATATTTTTTGGTCATTGTATGTCCTGATTGAAATATATCTCTGTCAGTTTCAGCTGTTCTGGGAACAAAGGTTATCTGGCTGCCACACATATGACACATGACTTCATGTGTGGGTTGTGAGAGTGTTCTGGCTCCCTGGTGGTGGGGTAGAGATGATCAGTATTCTCTATACCATCTTCTCTGCGTTTTCCAGACTCCTAAACATGACTTTATTCCGTGACACCATGAGAAGGGAGAACAAAATACTGTGATATTTTTATTATTCCCTAGTCTAACTAAACAATGATTGGGCTAAGGTTTTTTTTTTTTGTATTAAGTCCATTGCAACAGACTGTAAAAAGGAAGGTTAAAAAACAGAGGGAACTTAAACAAGATAGTGAAGACGTAATGGGTAAGACACTGTCTACTCTTCAACAAAGGTGCTTATTAATTGTTATTACGTTGCCTAAGCAATTTTCTACTTCGCTTACTACTTTTATAGAAGTATGCTGTAATGCCAGAGACATTCTTATTTTAACTAGTTCTAAAAGCATGTGTTCTAAAGGCACTACATGTCAAGATTTCACTTTTCAATAACAGATATCAGGCCCCACAAGCTCCAGATAGTCCTTTTCCCATTAGTCACTCTGCATATGGCCATGTCATATGACATCATGCTCAGTGGGTCTGAAATAGTGATGCGTACATTACTAATTCACAATGATGTTTAAATCAACATTCTCCTGCTATATATGATACTTTTAATTCAATTTAGCCAGCTTTTACCTGACTATTAGGTAACAACAAATAGGTTATTGTCAATTATTGACAAGAACTAGGTTGCCCTCCCAGGTCTAATGATGAGAAAACAGTCTACCACTGATATTAGAGGTATATCTCTAATAACCCAGGAATGACTACTCTAGAGGGATCTTATAATGTTTTCAGGTCCTATGGATCAGGAGAACAAAAACTAATAGAGACTGGAGAAAGAAAAACGGGAAGCAGGGAAGGACACCAGGAGATGCTGGCGACTATCTGAGACGGCAATAAAGGCGAAAGGAAATAAAAGGAGGCATGCTCTGTTTCTTCCCACACCTTGCAAATGGGACATGATATGAATCCAAATGTTATCCTTGGACCAAGCCATCTGTTTTCCAAAACTCGGCGACAGCACTGTAAGTGGAATATGTGACTGCAGTCCAGCTTAAAGAAACAAACAAGAAAAATGTAAGCAAATGCAGTCATGACAACACCCAAGTAACCGGGAGGCTCTCCAGTGCAGGGGCTGCGTGAAAAAGGCAAGAGGAAAACAAGCACTTGAGTACAGAGACATCGTAGGACATCTACGACTCACTCATGGGACTTTACTGACTAGGTTTTCAACTTCTGATTTTTCTAATCATGTGTCAATGCCACTTATACAACAACTACATATATAAAGTTGGTCCGGGAAATGCGAAATTATTTAATTAGCTATCATACAGAGGAAACAAACTACTGAATTAATGACTTAAGAGTTGTTGAGAATACACATTATCTTAGAATATCTTAGCTGCTTGATAATCTAATCATTTCTCCCCTTCAAGTCATTTTATACATAGACTCACAAAAATCACCAAGTAATAGCTGGACCTGCAGAATGGAAAGCAGAACATGAAGTAACCGGGATTTCTTCTCAACATACATTGATGAACATATAATAACAGGACACTTTCCCTGCAACCTAAAGAAGGCTCTGATCATCTTTTTCTTTGAGAAACATGCTTCTATCTCCTGTGAAAATGTAGGCACAGTTAAAAGGTGAGGCAACCTGAATGGCGGGAGCTGCGGACAGCGCTTCAGTGAAGCAGATCATGCACATGTCGTCCGCGTCCTGCTTCAGCGTGGTAGCATTCTTATCGCAGCCGTGCAGACAGGGCAAACAATGCTCTTCGTTCTTAACACCGCCACATGGATGTCCACAAGGGTGTGTCTTACTGCAGGCTATCTTCGCATATTCCTATTGAAGATGAATTGCAGTGGTTTACAATGATTAGAAAGGGCACATATCCTCATAGACCAACGATATCAATTTTCCTAAACTACTTTACAGGAAATACCTATTAGAATAAAGTAACAATAATCAACAGAGTTTTTTTTTTTCAATGTAAATAAAGGATTTTATTCCAGATAAAAGAAAAATGCTGATAAAAAGTGAATATGGTTTCAGCTGATTTGGCATCATACACAGGCATGAGGCATAAAGTTCCATGTAAAAAATCTCTTAATCACCAAAACAAGGGTCAAACAAAACAAACAAAACCCCACCTTATCTCTCACAACCTGAATACCATTCAAATTCCATAGCATATATATTCAAGATTCAAAAACTTTCAGATACTAGAAGTTTACTTTAGGCAAATAAATGAACAAAGGAACTCTGGTCAGATATATACTTTAAATTCATGTGTGTCTGCTGTCTGCGCACTGTGTGTGTGTGTGTGTGTGTGTGTGTGTGTTCGCCCGTGGAGGCCTGTGCTGAGAATCAAGCCTGAGTCACTGCAGCAGTAGCAATTGTTCTTAACCACGGAGCCATCTCTCTGCCCCATGTGGTCAGATAGCTCAACTGTTTCCAGAGTGAAATTCAATCCTTATGATGATGAAAAAGCATGACAAAACATTTAAGACTGAAGACGGGAAACTGCACCAAGGCGGAACTATAATCCCTTCTTACAGTAAGTAAAGATGCTCTGAAGAGAATATGCTCTTTCTTCCTGGGACGGCGTATTAACTAGACACCTACCTGGCAGTCTGTATCAGAGCAAACGCTGCCAACAGCAGATAACTCTGTTCCACTCCTGGACCCACAGAAGCGGCATGCTTCTGAGCTACTTGTGGTGGGTTTGCCTAGGTTCAAGCAGAAAAAAAAATCTCCCATGAGGGCTTGCTTTTTATGTTGCAATACAGCTAATTTTGAAATAGCAAAGTAGATTTCTTTTAGTTACTAAAGGCATTAAGCTGCCCTTATTCTAAAGTAAATAATCACAAGAGAAGTAAAGAAACTAAAGATATATCTAAAGCCAAACAAACTTGACTGGCTTATACCTTTTTTAGTAGAAGACACAGACCATAAATCCAGTCAAGATAGTAGACTGAGCAGATCTGGCGAGCCCTTACTCAAAATGCACAATACCAGATACACATTCCAATTAAAAAAGCAAAGTGCATAGACTAAAGAGAAATTCTTGAGTATTTTTATATGACAAAATTATATGGCAGTACAAAATCTGCCTAGATCATAAAACATGAAAAATAGAAACATCTAGCAAGGAACTCTGCAATTTCAAAAAGTTAAACGTGTTGTGATGGTTTGAGTGAAAACAGGCTCATAGGTAGTGGCCTTATTTGAAGGGACCAGGCCATGTGGCCTTGCTGGAGAAAGTGTGTCACTAGGGGCGGGCCGGTGGCTCACTGCTGCCTGCAGATGCGGATATAGAACTCTTGGCTCCCTCTCCAGCACGTCTGCTGTGTGCCACCACGCTTCCAGCCGTAATGATAATGAACCAGCCCTCTGAACCTGGAGCCAGCCCCAGGTAAATGTTTTCTTTTATAAGAAGTGCCGTGGTCATGGTGTCTCTTCACGGCAATAGAAACCCTACTAAGACGACACTGAAATACGTAAAGATGGATCAGACTTCCTTAAAACGAAGATAAAGACCTTGTCATTTTCACAATCAGGCACACAAACTCTACTATCAATCACTGATTACAGAAACGATTGCAGAACATGCTTTGGAGAAGGAAAAGGGGCATTTTAATGTCTGATGATGAACCGTCGTCAGACAAGGATGGTTCAACATTACATAGTGGGGAGCACAGACAGATTATAAGAGAAAAACAATTCAGTTTTGAGAAAGGGCTCATGCTGTAGATGCTATCTTTGTACAGAGCTAGTTTATTCAGATTTATGCCCAAGGCCAACAAGAGAAATGTGTCAGTAGGCAGACAGCAGCTGTGTGAAAAATGGAGAATCTTCATGTCTTATAATATTGTGTTTGTAATATATAAGATTTTATTTTATAAAAAAGTAGAATGAAAACTGTTTGAGATTCAAGTGTATAGACATACATAAAGAATTTTTTAAGGCAATGCCTGGTCACTTTTATTAATTTTTACAATCGGTAAAACAGAATTATTCAGAAAGCCCTGAGAGGCACTAAATGTATGAGACTCTCAGAAGTGTCACAAAATCATAGGACCTTACAGTTAAGACAAACCTTAGTGATACAGTGCAGACATTGTATCCACAGCAGCGCTTTTACTTTTGTGTTCTTCAATCATGTGGGGGGCTCACTTACAGAGACGTAAGTAGTGTAAGACAACAGAGTACACAGAGGTTAAAGGGTTGCCCAAAGTCACCGTGCTGGTTTGAACATGAATGGCTTGCCTAGGCTCATATATTTGAATGTTTGGTCACCAGGGAATGGACTGTTTAAAGGGATTGATGCAGTAGGTGTGGCCTTGTTGGAGGAAGTGTCACTGGTGGTGGGCTTTGAGGTTTCAAAAGCCCACGCTAGGGCCAGTATCTGCCTGCCTGCTGCCTGCTTGTGGATCAGGATGTAAAGCTCTCAGCTTCTTCTCCAACATCATTTGTGTCGCCATGCTCCCCACCATGATGATAATGGACTAACCTCTGAACTGCAAGCAGGCCCCCAATGAAATGCTTTCTTTTCTAACAGCGGCCTTGGCTGTAGTGTCTCTTCAAAGCAGCAGAACAGTCCGTGAGACACAGCAGGTTAGTGGCAAATGGGCTTTCCTGACTTTTAGTCTGATACTCTTTCTAACATAGATGACTTACTGTGTCTACCAAACATACGTGGTCAAATGCTATCATTAAGCATCTGAATACTACTCAAATTATTCACATTAGATGAGATAGTATCTAATTTATCATAAATTGCAGACATGGTTCAGTTCATCCTTCTTACTTTAAGGTATGAGTCAAACTTCAACTGTATTTTACCTGTGTGCTCTCGGAATTCCACCATTGCCTTCATTGTTTTAGAATCTGCTAATGCCATCAACCAAAACAGTTTTGTTCTACCACAGCCTTCATGAAGGTCAACCTTTATAGCTTCTTCTTCTTCTTTGAAGACCTGTTATTCCATTACAGAAAAGGGATAATATGTTTATGTTTCTGAGTAGAAAATAGCATAAACTTAATCATCCAACAGCTTTCTTTACTAAGCACTGTAAGAAGTTCCAGACATCTCCAGTACTCTCTCCAGTCTTCATAGCAACTCAATGTCCATAATAATGGTGCCAACTAAGTCTTAGAAAAGTCAAGCATTTGCTCAGTTTATAGTTAATAAGTGAGACAACGAAGAGCTCAAGTAAGGCCATTAAGTCCAAAGCTCCCACCACCAACCTCCAAGTTCACTCACACATTATTTTTGAGTGCTTTCCATGCCCCAGATACTGGTCTGGGCATGAAGGCAGAACTCCCACCTGTCTTTGGTGAGTTTTAGTGCGCCGATGCAGATGAAGGAACCTGTCACAGTCGGTACATAAGTTTCCACAGATGTTGCATAAGATGATGGCAGCGGTTTCCCCATCGTCGTGGTTATCACACATAGGCTGGGATAAGAGATTTTCACATGACGTGTTAGACTCACAACAAAGCCTCAGACAAATTGAATGTAACCAATATAGTTATGATACTGACAGACTTCATTCTAAGATCTGTAAGACCTTTAGAATCTGAATGTTAAATAGAACTATGGCAGGTGTATACTGAGCTATCAGAATCTCTCCTAACTACCAAATAAGATCACGTGCATGCAGGGTCAATGGTTAAAAGGAAGGTGTACACTTTGTCTAGTGACTTCATAGTCTCTCAGTTATATATCCCAATCTCCCGAGTGATAAATGAGTACAGTTTATTAAAATTGAAAGTGTTGAGAGGGCCCTCATCATTTCCCCTCCGAAACGACGAAAGCTATTTATGAGCCTCCTCTAATCACACCTTGGAAGAGGTATGTCACATTGCCCCTCTTACTGCTTTACTTTCTTTTTGTCCTGAAGAATAATCACATTTTAGCACAAATCAGTCAGCCTACAGATTTTGATGGTATAAACACGAATGAGAGAAGGAGAATGTTTTTTTTAAATAATCAAATAAAATCCCTAGATTTTCTAAAGACTGAAATAGGTTTAGGAGATGAATTTGGGCAGACTGGACGTTTTCAAGAGTCTAACTTGCTGCCTTTCACAAGCTATCACTATAAAGAGAACAAGCTCTTACAAAACGATCCACCTTACCATCTGTTTCTGCTGCCCGTCCTTCCCCATCCACCTGCCCGAGGAGAGGCGGTCCACATGGTCCTGATCAAGAACACACAGTGACGCCAGAGCGAGCCAGAGCTGTTGAGGAGAAAGGCTGCTGTCTTACTGAATTATATATGGGAACACATTAGGAAATGCTCACTGTCTGACACAGATCACAGCCAAATAAATGTGGGCTCAGTTTGCAAGTGGCACTTGCATTTTCCTGCTGATGCAGAGGAGTGGAAGGTCACTGCATATGTGTCATGAATCCAGTGGACACCAACTGGACAAACGATTATCTCTGTATGGAACCACTATTTTGTTTTCTACCTGACGTGAAAGTATCCTTTATGAATGACCTATGAAAATCAATTCGTTTATAGGAATGATATTTACTGTACGTGTTTACTGTGTATTTTCTCAGCTGGTATATCTATCCATAGCTCTGTATTTCTGATGAGCTGAGAAGTAGCCATTTAGTTTTGCAGATGAGTGCATATTAAGTTATTCTACATAATAACCATTCTGCAGAAGTTTCTGTTGTCTCAAAGGGCATTGTATGCTGTACACTTTGACATAAATAAATGTCTATAAACTTAGGAAATTCTAAAAGATCTGAGGCAATGGAATAGAGGGCTATGCAAGTGTGAAAACCTGAGGTCAAACTGCCAGAACTCACATCAAGCTGCCACGAGAGTGCACGCCTGTAATCCCATGCTCCTTTGCAAGCTGAGAGGCAGAGACCTGGGAGTCCCAGGATGGTGCAGGCCAGTAGCCTGAGTTTGCAGCAGTGAATAATAAAACGGCTCTGTCCCACACGAGATGGAAGGTGGGGATCAACAGCCCAGGCTGTCTCTGACCGTCACACATGTGCCACTGGCACACAGTACCTGTGCTCACACAAATGAACATGCATACAGAAGCATGCAACACACAGACACATGCATATACAACACTTCAACATTTCTGAGGGATATAAAGAATGAACTTTAGTTTTACACAGAATGACACAATCATTCATTAATGAGAAATTAAAAATATTCAAGTGTCACCCTGATTAGCATGGTAGCAGAAACTGGCTTTCTCTGCTCTAACAAAATATAATTTGTCTTCTTTTACAGACTTTGGAGAATTAATCTAAATGGTTTTGACTAGTGTAATTGTCCTTATTGATGTCACACTGCCCTCTTCAGTAACACCTTAAATCACCTTTGGAATTATATGGCTCATATAACCTAGTATGTTAAAAATAAGGTGTCTCATTTAAAGAATGCAATCCTATTTCCTCAAGAGTTCAACCCTACCTAAAAAATTGGCATGTATTATTTAAGAAAATTTTTAGACTTATTCTATTTCACGTGCACGAGCTATTTTGCCTCGATGCATATATATGGACACCACTTGTATGCCCGTGGAGGTCAGAAGTGGGTGTGAGATTCCCTGAAACTAGAGTTACGGTGGCTGGGAGTCACCATATGGATGCTGGGAACCAAACTCGATCCTCCTCGAGAATTACAAAATGCTCTTAACTGCTGAGCCATCTCTCCAGTCCCAAGTACTGCTTTAAAAAAAATTATAATTTATTTTTTCTTCTTTCATATATTACATCCTGACTCCCATCCTACCCTCCCTCCATTCTTTCTACCTCCCTGCTTCCCGTCAGAAAAGAGCTGGCCTCTCAGGGTTACCACAGGGCGTAACAAGATGGAACAAGGCCTGGCCAGGAGTCCTTACATCAAGGCTGTACAAGGTAACCCAGCAGGAGGAAAAGGGTCCCGAGGGCAGGTGAAAAGGCCAGAGACCCCCACTCTGACTTTTAGGATTCTACAAGAACAAGCTTACTAATCTAGTAGTTGAGCCAGTGTTTTCATTAGGAAGAACGGTGCCAGGAGGGAGTCCTGTCTTTGAAGACTCACCAATCTGTCATAGCGTAATGCTACTCTGACTCAATTTACTGAGGTAAGCTGAAGCAAATAGGTCAGTAGAAAGATGATATTCACCATGTAATTTAGGCTTTTCTAACCAGTGTATCAGCAGCTTCCTACCTAATTTGCAAAGGTTGATGCAAAGCACCAATGGAGAGCAGTAATTCCTACAGCATTTAATTTTTTGATGGATGTCTATTTAATTAAAATTGTGGACCAAGTTGACTTATTGATCACATATAGTAATGCAGAACAAATTTAAAGCAATAAAAACTTACTCTAGTTGTCGCAATACACCTCACTGGAGACCTAAACTCTTCTTCCATCTTGGTCAAGGCGATGATGGTTTCCGCAATGGCATTTTTTGTCACTCGAGACCAAGCTTCTGACAGGTGACCCTGTGGAGCAGGACAGAGGACCTCACTGAGTAACTGAATTGCATCATCGTGGCACTCTTTTCTCTGAAATAACAGCTCTCACCAAAAGAGTATCTACTTACAGCAAGACCATTCACTTTTAGAAAAGAGCACAAGCTCGAAATTCTTCACAATCTTATGAAAAATTCAACTTCTACTTTCTATTTTGATGATTTTAAAGTAAATAATTGTTTTCCTGTAGTACTCAAGAACAATTTCATATTTGGATAAAAATAAAAGGTACAAATAAGGTTTCTACACTTGGGAATCTCTGCCTATAAAACTTCAATATTTAACATGAAACATATATATCCAAATTATTAAATTAATTACTTTAGATGCTATTTCTAGAACCCAAGAGCATATGTAGGTTCACTCTACAAGTGCGTTTATTTGTGTTGTATTTCTTTCTGTTCAGTTCTGGGAATCCAACCCAGGACCCTGTGCACAGCTAGGCAGATGTTTTGGTTGTTAAAAAAGATTCATTCATTTTGGGGGGCTGGTGAGATGGCTTGGTGGTTATGAGTTGAGTATGGCTCTTCCAGAGGACCCAAGTTTGAATCTCAACACCCATGTCAGGCAGCTTACAGCCTACAACTCTAGCTCCAGATCTGCCACCTTCTTCTGGCATCTCCAGGGCACCGTATTTCTGTGTACAAACTCCCTACACCCATATATACATAATTAAAAGATATTTAAAAAAATATTTATTTTTATTTTATATGAATGAATGTTTGCTTGCATGTGAACTATATGTGTGCCTAGTACCTTTGGAGGCAGTAGGGGAGTTGGATACCCTGGAATATCAGACAGAAATGAGCCATTATGTAGGCACTAGGACCTGAACCCAGGTCCTCTGCAAGAGCAGCCAGTGCTCTCAACTGCTGAGCCATCTTTCCAGCCCCAGCTATACTTTATTACAAAATTCAAATGTTCAAAACATTCTTCTTAGGCATTTTCATTCAACAGACTTCCTGGAGACTGCCTACTTACTACGGAACCTAAGAAAATGTTCATAATTAAAAAAACAAAAGTAGAACTTCAACTTTCCCCATCTCATTCCACTTCTCACACCACACACAGTCAATGTGTTAACGGGCAGTTGATGCGCCCTCCTTTAAAATGCCTTTTGCACCCTCTGCCTCAGGCTGTCTCCAGAGGACACAGTGACATGTGAGCAAGTGACCACACGGAGCCAGGCATTTGGTGGAGTAACTCCTCACCCTTTACACCCCAGGTTTCCCCTGAAGCCAACACTGTAAGATGGTGAATGGTACCGGACATAGGTAAAGAGGCACAAGGGCTTAAACACCCAGAACCGAGGAGGATGAGGACCTGTAATTCTGGGAATCATTTTATTCTTTTATGGATTTCAACATAAGTTCTTTCTCAGGTTAGGAAGAATGCATTTTATTGTCTGTTTTAAAGTATCTAAATTTTTAAGTAAATTAACTGGGAGTTTGAAATGAACATATTTTACTGACAAATTTATCATTCACTGACAAGATCAATGGTATAGTACAAGCATTCTGAAACTAGTCTTTAAATAAAGCCTTAAACATTAATGCACTTTTATTAAATTAGTGGAGTAAGCCGTTTCTGTGTCAACCAGACTCCTGCTTAGCTTGCCGCTGTTACAGTCAGGAGCAAGGGAACTTACTGCAGCCATGTCCTTAATGAGCTTAATGATGATCTCTGAGATCTGAGTAGGAGTTGAGCCTTTCATCCACCAATGACTTTCACCTCGTCGGAGGTAGCTACAAAGGAAAAAAAATGTTATATTAGCACACGACATTTCAATTGTTTAACTGACTGCATCAATTAGAGTGTTTCAATTTTTATTACACTTTTACTAATTTATTTTGTGTGTATACGTATGTGTAGCGTGCCATGGATACACGTGGAGGTCTGAGGACAACGTTCAGGGTTGGTTCTCTCCTCCCTCTCTGTGGGCCGTGGGGATCACACTCCAGCTGTGAGGTCAGGTACAAGTGCTTTTACTCACTGGTTCATCTCACTGGCCCTTATTTATTTACTTATTTTTTATTTTGAGACAGGGTCTCACTATGAAGTCTAGGCTAGAGTTTAGCTTATAAATCTCCTTTCTCATTCATGTGGTGCTGGAATTACAGGTGTGCTAGCCTATTAAGATATCTTGATATTTTTATTTATTATTTTTATGTGTATGTACTTGCATGCATGTGTATGTACCCAGGCATGAAGAAACTCTCAAAAGCCAGGAGAGGATTCCCTTGGAACTGTAGTTACAACCCCCATGTGTGTGCTAGGAAGAGAATTCTGGTCCTCTGCAAAGGCAAAAAAAAAGGCTCTTAACCATTAAGTCATTTCTTTAGCCCCCAATTCAATGAATGTTAAAACATTACCCTAAGTCTCATTCTTCAATCTCAAGAGAACACCTATTCTTATTTATGCTCCGTTTCCAAGATTTTTGTTTGCACAGTATTTCTAGATCACTATAGGTCACAAAATATTTCCAGTGCATATGGAGATAAGAAAACACATGTGCCTGAAAATAAAGTAACTTTACATCAGTAAGCACATCATTGTTAGTTGACTTTTTTTTTTTCCTATTAGCAACACTATATACACGGAGGAAGTGATACTGATAACATTCTAGTTTTAGCTGCTTATTGTCATGGGTTGGCTATATAATTTACATTATTTCATCACTCTCTGTAATTTTCTACTATACACACAAGTACAGAAAATCCTGGCACAAATACCTTTGTACATGTATATAGAAGTTTAAGAAGGAGAATTGGTGTGCATATTTAAAATATAACAAGGCATTAGCAACTGGCACCCAAAATTTATATTAGATGGAAATGCCTGGGGCTGGAAAAATGGAAGTGGTTAAAAGCACTTGTTGCACTTGAAGAGATCCAGATTCTGTTTTCCAGTACAAAAGTAACTCCAGTCCAGGGCAGCCAGTGCCCTCTTCTGGCTTTCATGGGCATTGCATGCATGTGGTATGTGCACATACATGCAAGCAAAACACTCATACAATCAAATAAAAATAAAAAAAATCTTTAAAAAAAGGAAATGTCTATTCTTTCATACTTTTCTTAAGCACCAAACATATTTTGCTATTTAAAAAATGATTTGTTTTTATATATGTATGTGTATGTGATGTGTGTACATGTTTGCTCTTGGCTGTGGATCCGTGTGTGTGTGCATATGGAGGCCCAAGACTAATACTGAGAGTCTTCCTTAATCATTTTTTACCTTATATGGAGGGGGTCTCTTACTGAACCTGGAGCTCATCATTTTGCTTACTAGTCTGGTTGGCCCCCGCTTATTTAGGGAAGTCTGTCTGTTTCCTACCCCTGGGATAATGAGCGGGGTCTTTACCACCTGGCTTTTAAAGTAAGTTCTGGGGCTAAACTTTGGTGTCTCATGCTTGTGCTGCAAGTACTTTACTGGCCGAGCAATTTCCCAGCCTGCAGTTGTTTAACCTGTATTTCCTTGGTGTCTTTTCCTTTGTTCAGTGACATTTCTAACTTTTTCTATCTCTGACATTTAGTTTATTGGTTCTTTGCCCTTTTATAAACATTATTTTGATCTTATGGCCAATAGTCTACTCTGCAACTTTAGATATTTTCCAAGTGGTTGCTTCAATTAAAAAACATTTTAATAGTATATATGCCAATATACTTCCTTCATCATTATTTACCAAATTTCTGAATCTTTTTCTCTATAGCTTTTGGTGTTCATGTTTTATAAGTTTAAGATTAGAAAAACATTCTTCTATAATTTGTCATAGCAGAGCTTTAAAAAGAATATGTATAAAGCGTTAAATAATATGAGGTTTATCTTCTCATTATTTATTATTTTCATTGCAGACAATATAATTAATTAATTAATTAGTCTAATTAATATAATCCTGAAGTTTATGTTTCTATACAATAAGAGACTGACGTTCAATCATTTTCAATACAGATACACAAATACTGAATAATACATATAAAGCTTACTTTCTATATGATATTCCTTTTAACTAAAAAAACTTATTATTAGTGTGTGTATGTGAGTGTGTTTGTGTTATGTGTGTGCGCCTACATGTGCAAGAAGTGTGTGGGCATGCATCCCCCAATGTACGCAGAAGTAAGACAACATCTTTGTGGAATCTGCTCTGTCCTTCTACCCTTATGGGATCAAACTCAGGCACGGGGCTTGTATGGCAGGCGCTGAGTTACCTTGCTGGCCCTGACATCCCTTTATACATACACAGCAATTGCTTATAGATCTTATTTGGTGAGTGAGTCTACAGGTGAAATTTTTGATACTAGAAAGAGAGACTGACAAACCTGGAGTTGAAAATCATTGGTAGAGTGACTGTTGTAACTCCTTTGCCCACAGTGGTGCCTGCTGTTCCAGTGATGGTGGTCCCTTTGGCTTTGAGCTGGACAGTGAGCGCTTTGGCAATGCATCCCAGAAACATGTCTAAGATACCAAGCTTATTCCAGTCTCCTTTCTCAGTTGAGTGAATGATATCACTGATATCAGCTGGGGGCAGAGACTTCACTCCTATGATGCTGGCCAGACGACTGGGAGTCACTTCAGGCAAAACTCGTCTTAGTAAAGAGGTCACCTGATGAGAAGATTGGAAGAATCCATTTAAACATTGACATGTACAGTTACCATTTAAAATGTGCTTAGTTTCTAATCTGTAGCTTCAAAATCTATGGGAAAAATAGAAATATAATTTAATACTTTTAATAATTTATATCTTTAATTTTGAGAAGAATGTGATTGATATGTTTTTGAATTTCCAGAGTGGTAGTTACCACCCAAGACAACATGAAAAAACAAAGTCTTTTGCCTTTGTTCTGGATTAAATGGGATAATATATCTCTTGGTAAGAAGTCAATCAATACCCAGGATACTATTTATCACATTACAGTAGTAAATTGGAATGCAGTTTTCAGCAATGAAAAACATGGAGTTAAAATTTTCATCCCAAACAAAACATAAAATAGTAAAGTAAAAGTTCGTGTGTAAAGCCTTCTGCTTTTCAAGCAACAGAGAAGACACATAGACGTGAGTGGCATGATCGGTCACCTGTCTCTGGACCCTAGGAGAAGCTGTGTGGAGTAGAGAGAAGAGGTCTTGGAGTAGCGTCAGCTGCTGAGCCAGATACTGCCTGCCGACATTGGAGCCGCTCAGCGCTAGGACCATGGAGAGCAGCTCGAAGCAGTAAGCGTCGGAGGAGGCATCCTCATCACTGGGCTGAGAATTGGCATTTTCCTTGCTGGATATGGCGTGTTCCCACTCTTCGCGAACTCTTGTAGCTTCCATGCGAATAGCTTGGACAATGTGAGCACATACCTATGAGAAGGAAATAGAAAATACAAATTTTTATTTTTAAGTTTTTTTATTACTATTTATTAGAATAAGCAAGAAATGCAAAGAATACAGGTTAAAGCTTGACTTAATACTCCTTTGCCAGTATATTCTCCATTATCTTATTCTTTTAATGTTATACAAAAATAATAGGCAAGGTTAAAAAAATCCACATTTTCATCTCTCTAATTTTTGATGGAGTCTCCCTATGCTACCTAGGCTACGTTATATTCAAGCCTTCCTTCCTCTACCATCTAAGGAACTGAGAGACAGATACACGCCTCTGTGCCTGGTTTCTATGCATCTATGCTGCTTTTATGTTACCTAGCACTCCTGTATACGAGGAATCTAGATTTACTCCATTACCTACTTATGTTTAAAATATCAGTGCTGGTATGGTTAGCATTATTAACTGCTCAGCACTCTCCCTCATGATCAAAAACATGGGAGGAAAAAGGAATATAATAAATGCCAGTGTCATCTGTTACAGCTGGTTATTTACAACTAAGATAAAATGATGTACCTAGGTGCGCACCTATAGCTCCTTTCTCAGTCCCAGAATTTGGGAGGCTGGGAGAGGAGGACTGTGGGTTTAAGGCAGCTCTGGCTATCACAGTATAATTCTGTCTCAATCAATCAATCCATCCAGCCACCTACCCAAGGTGCTTGGTAGCCACCTACCTACCTACTGGAAACAGAGAAATAACAAAGTGATATACAGCTTAATAAGAAAGTTAACATTTGTATCAAACTTTATATATATATATATATATATATATATATATATATATATATATATATAGATATAGATATAGATTTTTTTTTTTTAATTTTAAGACAAGGTTTCACAACATAGCCTGGGCTAGCCTCAAATTCTCTAACCTCCTTCCTCTGCCTCCTAAACGCTGGGGTCAAGACATACGCCACCATGACTGACTCTTCAAAGTGATGTAGGTGACGATGGAGTCATTCCCTTCTAGAAAAAGGCAGACACATATTCTACAGGACCAATGAAAAGGGAGCACTGAAAGGACTTCATAAATTCAGAAGGCCTTTTACAGACTGAGAATCCCCAGGCAACCTAACAGAGACAGCCAGACAGCCACCAACTAACCTGCTTCTGTAAGTTGGTCAGTTTGCTCCTGCTGAATATGATTCCAACCATGTGTTCTTTCAGGTCAGCATCAGATGTTGCCTTGACACAGAGAAGTAAAAATGAGAAAGCAGACTCTCTAGAGAAAATTTGTGTATTTGACATTTTAGGGTGCCATGAGAAATAATTAAGCTGGTATACTGAGGTACATTTGTTTTATGCAAGTATCTTGAGGTGTATTTATTGAGGCTTATGACACTAAGATGAAAGGTAAAGGTTGAAGAAATCATTTTGACAGAGTGATTATAAAATGAACAAAGTTTGAGAAAAAAAAGCCCTCAACTCTGTCCCTTTATAAATCAGAAAAGGAGAATAAAATCAAAATCAAAGCAAATATACAGAAGGAGATGATAAAGTGCATGAATCATATTAATAAAAAGGAGGTGACAATAAAACTGAGAGCTATTTCCTCACAAACACTGAATTCAAGCTACGCTACCCAAGACAGAATGAAGACACACAGAGGTTATGCTACATATTTTATAGGTATTAAAAAGATAGTAATACTATATTTTATGTAATTTATGTCAGCAAATTCTGTAACCGAAACAGAGTTATTAATATAATGATTAAAGCTTACTCAAGAAGAAGTGTGTAACTAAAATAGTCCTGTATTTAGTAAAGGAAGCAAATTTCTATGAGGTAGCTTGTTAAAATCTATGAGGAAGATTATGCACAACTCTGTTCCAGGCAGTTATTTTTATCTTAGTCCTGTTTACATATTTCCTCATTTACTTTTTATTTTTAAACAAAACCATGTGGACATGCACGCCATTTATCTCTTTGAACTGAGCAGTTTCAATTGTTTTTGGTATATTCACAGATATTCACACCTATCTCCTGAGTTAACTGGAGATCATTTTTATTACCCCAAAGTGGTACTGTGTTATGTATCTATCATTCTCTAGGTTTTAAAAAATTATTGTAGTTGTTGTTGTTATAGAAATATTACATATTGTTAAGGAAAAACCAAATTATCTATTCACCAATATCACATTGATTAAAATCATAGCATTGATTAGTCTACCAAATGACAGTTAAGAAATAACAAAGGCAAATATATATAAGAATATCTACTCTGATGTAAGTGGGAGAGAAGCAAACACCCTCAATCTGATTAACAGCATCTACCAAAAACAAAAATAAAAACAAAAAAAAAACAAACAAACTTCAGATAACATTACACTTTCTTTTAAGATCCAGAACAAGGCAAGCTATCTGCTGTGTGGTTCTGCTTAACATGGTGCTGCTGTGCTTCACCAGCAGAGTAACACAGAGAGGTTGAGGTTTCCCTTTTAGGTACAATGTTTTAGTCCTGAAAAAAAAAATAGTAAAGTAACTCTTATAGAAAAAAGTCATAAAGTATAGAGGAATAGGCTTGTGTGAAACCTATATTCTAGGGATCTGTATGAAAGAATCAGAGGCCTGTGTGGTCTGGATGGAATGTAGAAATAGAGTGTTAAGAATGTTGGTATACCTTTAACCCCAGTATTCAGAATGCAGTTGTAGCAAACATCTTTAATCCCAGTATTGAAAAGGCAGTGGTGGACCATGCCTTTAATCCCTAGACAGAAACAGAGCATGGAAGCAGACACAGGAAGCAGAGCTCAGAAAGTGTCAGTGTCATACAAGAAGTGATGTCTGAGATGAGTCAGAGTGAAGGACAGGCACAGTGATTAATCAGAGGAAGAGTTAGCAGAGTGAGTCAGAGTGAGGACACGTCCAACTCCTACAATAGAAAGGCAAGCTCTCAGCTCAGAGCAGAGACAGTTACAGCAGACAGTATGAGGCGAGCAGTCTGAAGCAGCCAGATGAGGGGACAAGACACAGAGACAATCAGATGGTCTGAATGAGGAACTGAGAGGCTGACTGAGGCAGTAAGCAGCAATGACAGCTCAGGGAGAGACACAGAGACAAAGAAGCAGCTCTGCAGAAAAAGTCAGTATTAGACAGGAAGAGTGAGTCAGTTTGAAGCCCAGCAGAGCAGTTCAGTCTGAGGCAGCCTGAGAATCAGCCAGAGTAAGCTGTTGTCAGAAGAGTTCAGTCAGAAACAGTCAGCCAGCTCAGAAGATCAGTTTGAACCAGGCAGCCTGGAGAAGAGTTTGAGCCAGAACAACAAGAGTGAGTTGAACCAGAAGAGTAGGAATTTAGAAGGAACTAGTCAGAGTGGCTCAGTTGGCAGTGAGTCTTGGAGGTTGATTAGATTGTACAGAATTTCAAAAGTTCTAGATTGTACAGAGGCTGAAGCCTTCCCAGTCTAGATGGAAGACTAGACTATACAGAGGCCAAAGTGCTCCAGGGCTCCAGGACTAGAACCAGTGATTTAATTGGGTAAAAGAATAAAAAGCCTTTGCCCTGAATCTTCGGCTACAACGGAGCATTAAAGAGAGTAGTTATTACAGTAAAAATTTACTGCACACAATGTGTAACAATACATGGGGGGTTCAAATACAAATTAAACATGTATGTGGTCTTTAAGAAGCTCTGATTCAGTGGAAGAGATAAGACACATATGCAGATAAACATAACACAAAAGAAACCAAGAGGCAGAGGCACAAATCGAGTATTATGAACTTTAGTGGAGAAAAAAGTTCTCTATTTGAGGAAGTTGTAAAGAAGTTTTCTCATATTTTTGAGCTAAACCATGGAGCAAAATACAACACAGGAGGGAGAAGATAACCATGGGCAGTTTAGTGATTTTTAAAGATGCCAACAACAACCAGCAAGCACTGGCACAGAAGAGCGTCTAGACATTTAAAATTCCAGCTAGCTTGGAATGAAAAGGTGCACTGCTGTCAGATGATACCTTTACCTTCTTTCTAATGCAAGTTAAAACAATATGAACTACATATAAACTATTACCACATACCCATTAAAATGTAAAGTAACCCAAGACTTAGTTGTCTTACCAAAAGAAAGAAAATGAAAATGAGAAATAAAATTTTAGACTACAAATAAATACATTGTATACTTTTTCCTCTCCTTCAGGTGATGACAAGAGGGCTTTTTCCTCTTGTTCTGGTGTAGGTTCAGCATCTCCAGAGATGAGCTTTCCAAACACCTGACAAAGAAAGTAGGTATGTGAGAAAGTGTTCATGATATTGATTATCCCTGGGAAAGCTAGAAGACTATCTAACTCTGAATGGTTTTGATTAATTGGTTATTTTGAGTCAGGGTGTCAATCTGGAGCCCAGGCTGGCCTCGAACTCACAATGTAGTTCAAGCTGTCCTTAAGTTTGTAGCAATCCTCATCTTGGCCTCTCAGGTGCCAGCTGCTACACTCAGCCAGATTCTGAAGGGTTCCTTATAATACAGTATTTCTTTACACAGAACTATCATTGCTTTTCTGAACTACAATGCAACAGTAGATATTGGTGAAGGCCTAAGAGAAGTGAAAACGGGCTATATTTGAAGCCAGAAAATTCTAATAAAATATTTGCCATACTCTCAAAATACATGTCACTTTATTCTGTAAGGACACTCACCTGAGATGTAATAAGTCTGAACACTCGGAGAGTCTCAGCCTCACAGTTTCTTTGCTGAGCCACACTGGCTGAGATCTGGCCAGCAATTTTTGTGCTTTCACCATCTTTCCAACCAAGAACTTTTACTTGTCGAACTCTTAATGTATTTTCGGGGCCCTTTAATTCAATTTTGATGATGTGATTATCCCCTCCTGGGAGTTCACTTGTTACCCAGCCAATATGCCTGGAATCCAAATCAACCTGGTTGAACAGAAGGACAGGAACCCGATATAGCAGAATCACTTTTATCATTGCCCTGGACTTAGTGTCAATAACAGCAAGCTCAAATAACAAGCAACTGCACAGACAGTAGAGATTATCGGGTTATTCCCATCAACTTATTTAGGTTTTGTGAGGACAAGTAATGTTATCTACAGGAGATAGAATACAGAAGAAAGTGAGGTTAACACAGGTGAGAGTGTCTCAGGAGGTGACAGAGCTGAGAGTTAATCAGGCCTGATTACCATATGGTTTCCCTAAACAAATTATGTGAGCGAAACTATTACAAAGAGTTTACACGATTCACCTACACTGATTCTTAGTAAAAAGAACAGAAACAATGAGGCTCTGGTTTATGCACCATTACATTAAACACCACTACAAATAGGTATTTTCATTGTGTTGCTATTTCAGATGTGTGTGTGCGCCTTTTACCAAGGACTGAATGCCAGTATACAGTGAAATGGCATTTTGACACTACTCCTTCAATGGAATTAAAATTACTCTCATTGTCTTTGATAACCGAGAAGGAACCTAGAGACTTCTTAGATGATTTTATTTAGACATTTTTTATTTAAATTGATAATGTCAACACTTCCAAAAAGCATAATTAAGTGTAGGGACCAAAATCCAGCTTTAAAATTTTTTCTATATTCTTTAGTATTTGAATATTTTTTACCTTAAATCTCAGTATGATTTGAGAAAAGAAAAACATTAAAGAAACTCATTAGCTTTTGCATTATAAAGTATCCATAAAAGAATAGTTCCAGCAAGGTTTCAGTTATATAAGTTCCAGAGTTTGTATATAATATCAGACTTGTGCCCAGCTATGGCTTCACTTGTTTCTAGAATTATTTTGCAAATTGACTTGCAACCTAGATGTAGCTGCTAAGTTATAAGCCATAGTTTTTTCTTATTCACTTTGTTTTAGGCTAGCGGTAGCAACCAATTTTAACTTAAAGTGCAGGTAAATGAAGCTGCTGGCTGTGAATCAGATCTGTGACGAATTTACAGGCACTCAAGTCTTCACAGAGTAACGAGAGGCTGGAGACGTGGGCATAATGCAATACTGTAGGCTCATGACTGAGGACATTTGAAGAAATAATTGTGAGATATCTAGCACTGGGATGGTAGTTCTTGGTCCACAGACTAGTTGTCAAGTTATTGATTTGTAAATAAATGATTTCTTATGTTATCTTGGTAGTAAACCAAAACTGAAAGTCAACAATGAAAGCTGAGAAGAAAAAAAATGACAAAATTTCAATTACCTGCTTTATTCTGCACAAATCTTCTACTGCTTTACCAGTTAAGAAGGTCATCGATGTAACTTTATTCTATAAGACAATTCAGAAGTTATACTATGCTCCCGCTCAGAACACTGATAATGTCTTAAAGCCTACAAATGCCACATTATTGCTTCTGCTTGTGTTGTCAGTCCTAACTGACCCATACCACTCATCCAAGTAATCCCAGTGCCTACAACTCCAGTCATCTCTTTCTCACAAACTCTTGGATTTTATGTGCCTTTTCAGTTTGACATTTCCCCCTTTTGCCAAATTCTAGACATTCAAGTTCGGTATCTATATGCAGTGTCCTAACAATTCTGCTTGCTATAGTCTCGCTGTTTTTGAAGCACATGACAGGAAGGTTTCTTAACTAACAGATACTTACGGGTCTACTCTGGAGAAGGAAATCTTAGTAAGGTGTATTCTATTCCTTCAAAATACTAGCCAAACTCTGGAAGGCAATATTCACACCAGAAATAAATACTCAATAGTACAAGTGCTATGTCTCAGTATGGGAAACTGGTCACCCTGGCACTAGAGTTGAGTATTTTATGCAAAGTACATCAAAAAATTGACTAACATTAATTCCTCTTGAGTTTCTTACTACAGTAGTGTAACTCAAAACAACAAATGCAATATATTTGCTCAAAGGAGGGTATTCATAACATAGCTGTCTCTTAAAAGGAAAGCAGATGTGACCTGACATACTAATTTTTTTACAATGAATATTGTTATAATTATCTCTACTTTTAATAAATACAGAAATGCAATTTGGTTGTAATAATCATTGTGAGGGGAAGTATGTCCTGTATAAAATGTCAAAAACAAATTTGTACTGAGCAGTAAAACCTGGCCAAAAATGTTTTGACATTTTCTTATAAGATAAGTTATTTGTACCCACCAGTAAAATTCCCGTTTCTAAAGAGGAAATAAGCTCATGGTATGTTAGCTTAAGCCCCCTTTTCTTATTTGGCACCAGGGAAACACTGAATCCGTACTGATGCACAGGAGCTGGGACTTGCTGTGGATGGCAGATTGTACTTGGCTTGTAGAGGGGATAGATGTGGTTGGCCTTACATGCATGTTATTTGAGACAAAACCCTACTATTTTCACTTTTTCAGGAAAATAAATATGCAAATGGATGGGTACAGCTCAGCAATGGTTCATGAGAATACAATTAAACCATGTGCTAGAAAGCTTCATCTACTTTGAAACAAAAATTCAAAGAACTATCCTTCCTTAAGACCAAGGACAGAAGAAGCAGTCTGGCAGCTGACGCTATTTTCTGGCTCAAATAAATAGGATACTTTTCTTTTTTTCAGTGCCTTTTATGGAAGAATGCTTTAATTCAGTTAAACACTCTATTAGAGAGACTAGGCTAAGGAGACCATAAATCATGAATATTTAAATTAGTTCAGGGACAGTCTACTTCTAACCCTAAGGACTGACAGTGTGAAGCAGAGCCTGAAACTAATTATACGTGGGCCACAGAATATTAAGTACCATTAGAGAACTACAAACAAACAAAATGAAACAAAATTACCCAAAAAGCCTAGTGGAGGAAAGAGAGTCATTTTTAACAGGAGTTTTAAGAGTTACCATCCAAAGAGGATTTCTCTGCTGAGCCTTAGGATCTTGGCGACACATTTTAAAGGATATTCCAGGCCAAGGGAATTGCTTAAACAAGGGTGTAGAAGTAAAAAATACTAGGGGTATTTTGATACTGTTCAGCTGTAGACATGGTGTATTTGTGATCAGACCTCTTTGTAGAGTCTACGGCCCACAGTGTTTCCTGCCACATAAATCTCGCGTTAGACTTACTATTTACTTACTATAAAAATGCTTGGTTGGAGAAGTCCCTAAAGATAAAATCTCCTTTGTAAACTCAGAAATAATAAGCCACAAATTACGTTCCTTTTCTTACCCCAAGATCCCGGGAATTGTCCACATGAACAGATACATAACGGGCATTAATTCCTTTTACACAGTTGATAGTGATGTTTTTAGTCTTGTTTTTATCTTCATCTCCTGATTCCCAAAAGGTTTCTGTGGAGCCATCTGTCAAACTGCCAATCATGGCAGGTCGACTCGACGTTTTTATGTCAACAACGCTGGTCAAGTCCTTTAAGCACATAACTATGCATAACTCCTGAGAGGAAGAAATGTAAACATTCATAGTATTAAAAATGAAATTTTTTTACAATGAAAAAACAAGCACTCAATAGTACATAGTGTAACCCTGTTTATGAAGCATTCCCAGTTTTTCCACTGTTACCCATTAGAACAGACACACGAGTACGTGACTGACCTGGCTCATGGCTTCAAAGCCGGACTGGATACTGATACTAAAGCTCTCCTCACTATCGCCGTCATCGGACTTTGACAGAATATTGTTAATGTGATGAAAGACATTGCTCTGATGGAGGAACTGATGATCAGACTGCTTGAACTTGAGGCTCCAGCATCTAAAAAAGTATAAACAAGTATACAAAGTAATTATTTTCTAGGATTTCTAAGGATTCTCACAAGAAGCGACTCCACTTTGCAGTAAATATAACAAGAAAAACATAAATGCTGTAGTAAAAAAAATAAACACTGAAAAATTTCAGAGAATAAAATCATGGATTCAATTGTTTGGGTTTGTTTTGAGAAATAACGGTAATTTAACAAAGTTAAATTCTAAAGAAAATCTACCTATTTTAAATATAGGGATAAAGGAGCTATGGAGGTCACAGCCACACAAGCAAAACGAATCTGTAGTGAAGACGAGCATTCCATCAACTATAACAGCCTTGCAAGTCTGTCTGTGTGATAATTCTGTAATGATTTACTGGGGTATAACATTTTTTGCACTGCAAGAATCTTACGAGGATGACAAAAAATATCTCTTTTCTACTGGCTTTATCATTAGGGACATGGGAAACCCAATCTTTCCATCGGTTTCTTTGTTATATACGTCATGGAGGATTTATTTCTGTCTACAGCCCACTGAATCAATCTAAAAGTACAGTTCATAATGTAACATAAAACCAGATTCTCAACACACTCCACATTAAAATTATATGGTATTACTTAAGGCAGTTTTAAAATTAGGTGCACACAACTAGAATCTGCTTTCAAGTGCCCCTTCCCAATTTTGCTCTCATCTATGAGATTTTATTTATTTATTTATTTGTCTATTTATTTATTTGTCACATTGAAATAAATGAGAGGAGAAAGATGAGAAAGATGGTTACAACAATCATTTGGGGCACGAAGAAGGGCAAACAGATACTAGCTACAAAGAAAAAGATTGTTACTTAGGAAAGGAAAAGAGGAGTCACCATTTCTACAATTTAGGGATTCTTTGCACCTTATTGTTTAAAGAAGTTTTTTAAAGCATTTAGCACTTTGAATACTCCACGAAATCTTTTTTCTTTCTGGTAGACATTGGTGCAGAATTACCTTAAGGCCATTTGCTGTAAGGAGCTGCCACTGGGGAGGGACATCATAAGGTCAGAGATGGTCTGAAGTAAACGGTGGAACGTATGTGGCAGAGGGTGGGCGGCCTCGCCTGCGATCACTATATCCGAGAGCGGATGTTCACACACTCGTGTGTCCTTCTCCTGAAACAATTGAAAATGAGTTTTATCAGTTTCTATGCTTGAAGAAATTTTTTTTAAAAAAGAGTATTATTAGACTTAAAGTCTAATTTGTATGTACTGTTAAGTAAAATTTAAATTGTATTTGTAATAGTTCTAGAGAAAACTGATGAAGCAAATTACAAGTAAGATTAGCAAACAATAAATACCACATATACACAGTTCTAGAAGACCATTAGTAGACGGACTCCATGTGTAGGCATGCAGCTCTATGTGCATATCCTGTATGCATACATGCATATATGCATGTTTAGAAGCTGTGGTACCCTATTCATAGGACTTTTTATGTGTGCCAGACAATAACAGACAGTTTACAATGGAGGTCATGATCTGTTACCTACGTACATGGCACATAATATTCCAGTGGACGGCATTCTTGTTAATGGAAATAGCATACTTTACTCACCAGTCTACCTCCAAACAATCATTTTGTTTGTTTTGTTTTCTTTTCTTTTAAAACAAATTCTGTAGCCGGGAGTTGGTGGCGCACGCCTTTAATCCCAGCACTTGGGAGGCAGAGGCAGGAGGATCTCTGTGAGTTCGAGGCCAGCCTGGTCAACAGAGTGAGTTCTAGGACAGCCAGAGTTACAACAGAGAAACCTTGTCTAAATAAATAAATAAATAAATAATAAAAATAAAAATAAAAACAAGTTCTGTAATGAATCAGATATTCACATAATAACTCACAGAAGTGAAATTACTAAATTTTTAATGTGAGTTTGAACAGGCATTGTCAAATTTTTTTCCATGAAGTGTCTACCACACAGCAAATACGAATGCACTTGTTCCTCCATTCTGCTGCCAATGGGTGCTCATCAGACTTTTTGAATTGTGTCAATGAGGTGAGTAAAACATAGACATGCTTTTGTCTCTTCTTTGCATGTCTACTTAAGAACACCATAAAGTTCTAGCTTATACTATCCTCTTCTATTCTCTAACATCCACCTAGACTCTGTCAAGGCTTGGTATTCGACCTGGTTAGACCTGTTAATTCTATTTTGCTCTATATTTTGGGCACTGCCCTCCCTGCTAAGGTGTGCTCTCTATTTTTCAGGCATCACATTCATCCCACTTTTTGCTAGGCTAGAATGGAAATCTTTTCAGCTCTAGGCTCTCTGTATAACAGTAATGCTGTCTGTAATACTGCTGTAGTATTACATCTTCTGCTTGGTTGTTTTGTGACAATGGTGCTCGATAAGAAAACAGATGTGTCAGCATCTTTGCCAGACAGAAAACTCACTGCGTGAGATCAACACTTTGCCCAAACTATGATTGTATTTTTTTTTTCAGATAAAATAATCTGCTAATTACTTCACATAAAACCAAATACTACACAAGAAAACATAGTACTTGGTTTCTATAAGAAGTGGAATTACGGCCACATACACATACACATATGCCAGGCACTAATTGGACTCTGTTGTGATTACCAACAGCAACAACAAGTAGGTCACAAGCAGGAAGGAGAATAGAGTGTACGGTACTCGGGGGAAGCTGGAAGGAAGCAGTGGTGGAGGATGGGTACGATTAACATACATTATGCAAATGTATTTTCAAAGAATAAAATATACAATTAAAAAAGGAAAAAAATGGAATGAGAAAGAACAAAAACTCACTTGCTCTGCATTGTCTTTATTTGTTTTATTTTCTTCATCCTCCTCTTCCTCTGCTTCTACCGGAGAAGGAGTCAGTGCCGCCACAAAGTGCCAGAGGATGTCGTGCAGCGATGTTGTCTGGATGACATTACAGAGAAGCCAGTTGAACGCCTGTGTAAACCGATGGAGAAGATCAAGGGAAAATGTGAGTTGGAAAAAATGTAAGTTCTTTTAATTCATGCTAGAGAATGTGGCGCTCATTTCACTAAAAAACCCACTGATTTCTAAATAGCCAATTCTGGTCTTAATTAAAAAAAAAAAGCAATAGAAAAACACTATTTACAAAATACAATGAAAACTACTTTTAATATTATTTTATTCAAGACATTTTTTTCTAACCTGCATTTAAAATAAATATAGAATATTTCCCAAGTTCTACAGAAGCATCCATTTACTTAAATGTATCATTTCCAACAATGAATGTGACAAATTCTTTATCACATTCATGTTAGAAAGAAGAAAAATTTACAATATACAGACCTGGGAACTAATGCATCCCAATTATTCCAGAAAATGGAGGCCTAGATAAGCTATTATTGGTAAATTTCTAACTCAAAAGTTCTATTTATCTTCTTTGTGTGAGTATTATGTCATACCAATCTAGTGAAATATCCTGAATATAAAAAGGTTTAAAAGATAACCTCAGATTCAAACAATAAAGTTGTGTAGAAATAAAGATTCAGCATGTGTAAATACATAAAATTCTAAATTAAATTTATTTTGATGTGAACACTTTCATTAGGTCCATGGCTTTAATTTGATGCAATCTGGTAAAAAAGCGGCATCATTAAATAGAACTACCATGTATTCGTATAATTCACGGATAGTAACTCCATTAATGTAGTTATACCTCCATAGCAAACACTCGGCAGGCTGACTTCCTTAAGGCCTGCTTCATGGCTATTTCAAGCCCTTCTAGATCATGATGCTGTATAACAAAAGCTAAAACTGGCCACTGGAAATTTCGCTCTCCTTTGGAAAGAGAGCTGTGGGCTGAGATTAGCCGGGAAAGCTCAGGTGACGGATGTCTCAAGAGGGAAGACCCAACTTCTAAAAAGAAAAATAAAATTAGTAACTTTCATAGATAGTAGACAATCAATGCATTCAATACTGAGATACATAGCCTATTCACTTTAAAGTCTTTTGTTTCTGCATATGACACAGATTATGGCAATTCCATTTTGTGGTAAGGAAGAACCCATGACTATGTAACTGTCTCACAGATAATACTTTGAACAGGTAGACTTTGAGTTAAGGACTAAATCTAAAATTCATACATCCTTCAGTATTGTAAAAACTAAGTAGCTTGTATTCTACCTGAAATCTGCACCTCATGTCAATCATTTTCTAAAAGACAGTAAAAGTATGTGATGGTTAGCTTTAACTGCACTGTCACAATTGGTATTTCACCCAGGAGTCTCAGTGAGGAATGGTTCAGATTAGGTTGGCATGTGTATATTCCCATGAGAGATTTTCTTAATTGGGTTAATTTCAATGGAAAGACCTACCCTGAACCTGAGCAACACCTTCTATTGGGCTAGGCCTGGGACCCAATGAAAAGGGGAGGGGGAGAGAGGGAGGGACCAGGACTGAATGAAAGGGGTGGGGGAGGGAGAAAGAGAGAGGAGGGACAGGACTGAATGAAAAGGGGAGAGAGAGACAGGGGAGGAGAAGAAGAGAAAGGGGAGAGAGACAGAGAGACAGAGAGAGAGGAAGGGGAGAGGAGAGAGGGGGAGAGGCAGGGCCCAGGACTGAATGAAAAGGGAGAGAGAGACAGGGGAGGGGGAGAAGAGAGAGGGGAGAGAGAGAATGAGAGCAAGACAGCTGAGCACTAGGATGCATGGATAACCCACTGCTCTCTGCCCTTGACCGCAGAAGAGATTACCCTAATTAACTGTGGGCCAAACACCTTTTCTCCCTTCCTTTTGTCAAAGTATTTTATCATAGCAATAGGAACTAAAACTAAGGCAGTGTCTCAATATAAACTCTAATAAATAAATGAATAAACCTACAAATTGCTTAATGGTGCTCAACAACACTCTTCCTGGTGACCTTCAATATTACCATAAATTGCAACTGGTCCAGATTACATAACTTTAAAAAAAAATCCGTTAAGAGTGATTCATACCTCTGAAGTTTATATTTACTCAGAGCTACAGTGACTGCAAGGGTCATAAGCTTCTATGCACAGAAAGATAACTGAATGCTACACACAACTGGACCCACTGAGATCATGAAGCTTAGTGAAAGGGATGATAACAATGTATGGGGGTTAGATACCTGCCAAGTAAGATTTTATAAGTTGGTTTGTTGAAAAAAACATGGACTGATCTAAATATCTATTCTCACTAAGAGGCAAATGTAGGTGCGTTTATGACTGGGTCAGATGAAAGTGCAGTCTACCACAAACTGAAAACAAGCACACTGCTTTCATTTCGGGCATGATATCTTCAAAGTTATCTGTGTGCAGAGAGAACAATTTTCTTTTGACAGTCTGATCACTCAGTCTCCTTTCTGCCTTTATACCTACCAGTGTCTCCACTGTTAACTCTTCTTCTAGGGATGGCTTTAACTCGTGCAGGTAAAATGGAATGCTGTTTATCATATTCAGAAGCAACCACTGAATATGACCTTTGGAAGACAGTTCTCTTAGCCAAGTCAGTGTCAGTTATGGGACTAGTTTCCAAACTGCAGATATAAAAAGAACAGAGGTAAACGTTTAGGAGAATGAAGTAAATGAAGTGCAATGATTTTTATATCTTATCATTACTTTATAGTATGAGTCAAATGTTTGAGTCACATTGTCATGTGGACTCCACAGAACTGAATGCACATGGTACACAGATGCACATTCAGGAAAACACTAATACAAATAAAATAAAAATAAATTCTCAAAAAAAGAACGTAATCTTTTCCAACAATGTAACATTTTTATGTCACAAGTATATCTTAAAACTTATGCTTTTCTTAAATCCTTTGCATTTCAAGTGAAATGAAGGTACCAAATGTCCTGACTTATTTTTAAAGATTATTTTATGTATATGAATATTGTGTCCACATGTATATGCATCATTTGTATGCTTTCTGCCTACAGAGACCAGAAGAGGGAGAGAGACCCACCAGAACTGGAACTACAGATGGTTGTGAACTACACTGTTGGTGCTGGGAACTGGACCTGGGTACCATACAAGAGTAGCCTTAACTGCTGAGCCACCTCTCCAACTTCCTACCTTAAAAATCCAAAGTTTGAAGATAACCAGAGGAAACTAAAAACAGGCAGGAATAATCCTAAATACAGCATATAAAGAGAAATGATCACTATATAAAGAAAATTGATAAAGAAAATGAAGCTCCGTTCATTATTTAGATACTTGAGTGTTCTGTTAAGTTTTACACTCTTGGGAAGGAGTGCTGTCAGAAGTCCACACGCCCACACCAGAGCGCAATAAAAGGTGAGAACTACACAATTCTACAGGTATAAGAATAAGTTCTTAGAATACAGTTAGAAAATATACTGGTTTAGCAAAGTGGGTTCTCCAGTAGGTCCAGGATCCATGGTCTCTCTAGTCACAGGTAGTTGGCTAGGTTTACAGTACCAGCATGAACTCCCTCCTACTGAGCAGTCTTAAGTCCAATTAGACAGCTGTTGGTTAAGATAATGAAGAGTATAGGCAAGCAATGGCTTCTGGGAGAGGGAGAAACGGTCTTTTCAAGGTCTGAGGCCCTTGAAAGTTAATCCAATCCTAAATTGTCATCTCTAAATACATAAACATATGAGTAACACTAAATGGACTCAGAAGGGAAGTGTGTGTGCACACACACGTGATGAATTTGGAAGGGAATAGGGGTCAGTGGAGGAACTGGAGCAGGAGAGATAGTCTTTTAAACATGGTTTTCATTAATGATTGATCTTATTTCATTAATACATAGTTAATTTGGGGTTTATAGGAGAACAGTATTTAAAAATAATATCAACAACAGACTATGCCACATATGTACCAATGTTCTCACGTTTTTTGTTTTCGAATATGTCTGATTCAAATATATCTATAACCAATATAAGATAAACTTCAAAGGTAACATTTTACTTGTTTTAAAACTTCAGAAGACGTTTACATTTTTTTCTCATCCCAAATTATGATACAAAATTTGAATTCTGCCTAACTTGCCTTTTGCAAGATGATTTGTTTTCCTTGCTCAGATACTTGACTATTCCTACTTTTGTTGTTTGGTTGTTCTGAGTTTTAGTAACTTAAGCAATTAATATTAATTATAAAAGATTCTCAGTCTAATTCAGTACTGCTTAATTTTGGGAACCTTCCATAGAGATCATCACAAATTTTCTCTTTATCTATAATTTAACTTACTGCTCTGCACATTTCTAGTGAAGGTGGGCCGTTTGACGTCTGCTCTGTCACTTTAGGCCCACAATGTATCTTTTTACCTCATTTGGCTTTTTATCTCATTTTCATATTTAAGCTTTTGCTTTTATTAAATTTATGTCATAATCATCTTCTACTACAAATCACTAAGAGAAATTTTTTTCTTTTCCTTCAGGTAAATTTTCTTCAAAAAAATTTTTAAAATATTTTTTTATTATGTGAAAAACCAGAAATTTTCATTTCACTAATGATTCACTGGGCAAACTATTTTATTTTCCAGCTTCCTCTGGTAATGTATTGTGGATTTCCTTGGACTTCTGCTCCCAACCATACTTGATACATGTTATTCTTCCCAGAGATGACATAGCAGAGGCTGCATTGTGGGGTACTCCCCGGGAATCTCGGCAGCGTGAGGCTGTGCCTGCAGGGGTGGCAGATGCTGGGTTTGCAATTACAGGATGTGACCTTGCTCTTTGTTCAAGCTTTGCATACTTCCCCTTGATCCACTTTTCTATAAACTGGAATGTCATTTAGCTTCTCGCAAGTTCTAATTCTTTTCATGGCTAACATGGAAATTTATAGTGACTTGTATATGTTAGAGCTAGTGAACATTTATTTTTTAAAGAAAAATTTAAAAATTATTTGGTATGGAAAATTCTATTATACAGTTTTGCCACACCATCTTCAACTATAAGTTTGTTCTACATGATTTTAAACCTAGATTTTGATAACAACCCACCGAAACACATATTTCAGAGTAGTCTAAAAATGGCTCCCAACTCTTTTTCAGGAAGCTTCCATCTTCAAAATATTCTAATTCCTTCAAGAATAAAAAATGCACATTGTCCTCTTTGGAGATAATGTCAAGAGCAGCTCCAAAACACCTGAGGAACAATCAACACCAATGATGGGAAAAAACTGAAAGCATTTTTCATGGAAAAATTCTCATTTGGATATGTTAGTTCTGTAGAGGAACATTTAATCTTTTAATCCCTCAGCATGGTTGCTCTAGGATAGAAAGATCGTCAGTATATACCTTTAATCCCAGCATTCAGAAGGCAGTGGTAGCATAGGCCTTTAATTTCCAATCAGAAACAAGAGGAGGAAGGAGAGACAGGAATCAGAGCTCAGATGGAGTCAGTGTCAGACAGGAAGTGATGTCTGAGGTGAATCAGAGTGAAGATGAGGCAAAGTGAAGAATCAGAGGAAGTTTTAGCAGAGTCAGAATAAAGATACTCCCAACTCTCAAGATATAAAAGCAGGCTCTCAGCTCAGAGAGTCAGGCAGAGACATATAGGATTTCAGCAGAAAGAGTCATCTAATAGTGAGAGTCAGTTTGAAGCCTAGCAGAGCAGTTCAAAGAAGTAGGGGGAGTCAGCCAGAGTCTGAGTTCAGTCAGAAACAGCTCACTAAGAAGGTTAGTGTCAACCAGTCATCTCACAGAAGAATTTGAGCCAGAAGAGCAAGTGAGTTGAATCAGCCAACCAGTAGAGTCAGTTGAGTTCAGTACAACTTGGAGTTCAGAAGGAGCTAGTCAGAGTAAGGTCAATGAGTAGTAAGTCTTGGAGGCCGAAATGTTCTAGGTTCACAGATTACATTGTATGGAGGCTAAAACTCTCTAAGGACCAGGGATTGAACTAGCCAAAGAATTAACTTCCTTTTGCCCTATATCTACACATCCTATTATAACTAATAATATACTTATTATTTTAGTTTATTGCTATGACTGTATAGTGCAGAACTGTAATGTATCTTAATAGGCACATTCTCTCTCTTCAGCAAAGATCTTCCTTTCCAATGATTCCATGTTCACAGTTACTTGTTCCTGAAATTTTGATTTTCCCCTACAAAATACCTTCTTTATCCATCTTTTTCACGACTGCAGCCAGTGCACTCCAGTTCACACACCTTGCTGAAATCCATTACTAAATCACCAGCTTCCTAAATGACACTGGGCTATTCTTGTATTTTTGTCATGCTTTCCCTCCCAAAGTTTCAGTAGTCCTCATGTTTCCTTGTGCACTGTGTTTACCTCAATCATTCACATTTCGAGAAGCTCTCTGCTGACACCAACAATAGCTAAATGAGAAGACACTGTAAACAATGATCTAAGATTTGTGCTCTGTGCCATTTCTCCCATGTGTCCAAGTGCTGCCTCAATGTCAACTTTCCCCCTCTGATTAAATCATAGGCTTCCATGTAATCTTTTACTGCATCACTGGTTGATCTTTTCTCTCCCAGCGGTCTGCCTCGCATTAAGAACTCTGTTCTTATGTTCATACTCTTTCATATCTCTCCAACAGTTAGCAACAGTGTTCCTCCTGAGACAGAAAGCTGTATTAAACAACTGCAGGGTATTCATTTATAGTTCAGTCTTTCTTCTACCAAATACTTGTCACTCAAAAGACAGAACTAAAGTACCTTGGTGGCATAGACTTCATATTGCTCTCTGGTTCTTCAAATACATTGGGACTTGCATCAGGAGTTACTGATATGTATGGGGCAGGGACAGATGTCGAACGCAGATATCTCATTTCATCCTGGAATAGGTTGTCATCTTGATAGCCCACAAAATTTTCATGATGGTGCCTGCATTAAATTAAACCCAAGACCTTAAGAGTATAATGGCAACATAGAGCCTTTGCATTTTAAATGTTCTTTGAAAGAGCAAGGCAGAACATGCAAATCTGTAAGTAAAAGGGAAATGTTAAAATAATCACAGAAGCAGACAGAGGTAAAAGTCTGATATTACTTTCCAGGTACCAGAAGCATCCAAAACTTAAATGGAACTCATTTTCTTTCCTTTTGACAACATTTCCATCTTCCAGTACTTGTGAATGACCCCACTGGTTATCTCGGTGCTTAGGTGAGAATATCTGTGTCTGAAAGGCTCAGGCCTCAATCATTAGTCATGCAGAGCTACAACAGCAAACCTCCCTTTGCACCGTTCTTTCATTCCTTCTTCTTCTCTGTCATCGCTGTCACAGTACAGGCTTGTTTCATTTACTGATGGGTTGTTGAAATAGTCACTTTTTGGGTGAGAATATATGTATATCAAATTTGAAAAATACAAATGTAAAACATCCTAAGGATTAGGGTGTATACATTCTCCAGAGAGCTAAGAATAGAAGCTTCTTAATTATATACTATACTAGCACTGTTTTTCCTATGTTTTATAATTTGATTCCTATTTTAAAATTACATTTCTTTATTTATCATGTGTGTGTTGGAGGGGCAAAAATGCATGTCAAGGTGCATGTGTGGTGGTCAGAAGTGAAAGTTCTAGTGAAACTAGAGGCAACTAGTTTCTAGTGAAAGTTGCTTTATTTCTTCTACCGTGTGGGTCCAAGGGATGGAATTCGGCTCTCATTAGGTTTATTAGGTTTGGTGGCAGGCACCTTTACCCACTGAACCATCTCACCAGGCCGACTTGATTCATTGCTTTTCAAACAAGAATAAAACGTTAACCTAAATGCACAGAGTAGCCCAATGGAAACTCCAGATATGTTTGTACTTGGCATGCCTGAGGATTTCTTCCTGGTCTTGACTGTTTCACATTTTCCTTTCCTTTTCAATTTCCTCTAGTTTAATGAGCACAAACATTTTAAAATAAAACATAACTTAGCCATAAAAAGACATTTTTCAATGGAATGATTGACTGCCATTCCATAACAGCAGGTAATATCTAGAATTTTTCATTTTTCAGCCAGTGGGGGCGGGGGTAGCTAACTTTGGGACATGAAAGACTATTTTGGAGTGTTAGCATACAATCCACCATAAGCCAGTGCAGACTGCATGGTCCAAGTCCAGTACAATAAAAAGAGTATACCATCAACAAGCATCTCTCCATCTTGAGTTAAATCCTTTGTCCAATTTCTGTCTTAGCTTCCGCATCCCATACTGTGACCTTTTAATTGCAAACCAGGTTGACTATTTCCCTGTTTAGAATTCTTCCTTCATTGCCTTTGCATGAGCTGCATGCATGAATCCGCATGAGCTGCAGAGCCCCATGTTGTCCAGATCACCATTTCTAGTTAAACAGAATGAGATTCCACGTGAGTCCACTCTGGTGGAAACTGCTAGCCTCCCACTACTCGCCCGGTGGGTTTCTATTTACCAGTCCTTCAAGAGTCAGGTAAGTGGCAGACCCTCCAGGAAGTGTCTCACTATTTGCTTTTGAAGATTCCTCTGTTGGCTCTTTCGGCATCCTATGCACACTTCAGTTTCAGTACACCTAACATAGCACTATAAAGGTTTTAATCACATGTCCGTCTTCCACCAGTGTTGAGTACTGTCAGGACTTCGTATATTCATCTCAGAGTCTTTGGTACTCAGTTGGTACTTGTTTAAATATAAACAGAGTGAATAAAGACAAGACTTCTACAGGAAACATCAGTTTCTTCTACCTTCATCATTTGGGACTAACAGACTAAAGCCAACTAATAGAGAATAAAAATGCAAAGTCTTACTTCCTAAGATATGTTTTCCACTAACAGTTAACAGACCAAATTGACAAGAACCCACTAGCATTAAATGTGCACTCTACTCCCAGTCACGTCAGCCAGGACAATGAAGAAAGTAAATTCTGAAGGTTTGTCTACCACACGCTATCCATGGTAGTGTGCGTATTCAGAACATGTTTTGGACTACTTGATGGTACAATATTAATCATCAGAAGCTGTAATCACAAAGTCAATTTTGAACAAAAACAAAGTCATATTACCTAGCTAATGTCTGCAAGTAGAGACAAGGCATTTTTACAGGAAGGTCCTCAGATACACCTTCCTTCACAATGGGCAGCTGAGACTGGAATGGCTTTGCAGGATGGTAGCACAAGATACTTGGCTCTGCGGCACTGCTCAGGGACAGCAGGAAGAGAGCATTGGCTTTGATCACTTGGTGTGCTTCCATCGTGGGCAAGGCACGAGGAGTCTTTACTTGCATTGGCTTTCTTCTAGATTGTTTGACCTGGCAAAGAAAGAATGGAAGTGACTCTTTTCTTGCTTATATTTGAAAAGCTGATTTCTTAACTTTCGTTATTCCTAGGAAAAAAAAAAAAAACAAACTAAAAAACTCGTAGGAGTAGTTTAAAACAGTCATGGTGTTACTAAAGCAAACAACAACAACCCCAGCAGCGGGGAGCTTGGGGAGGGTAGTATAGGGAAGCTTCAGCACAAGTCTCTGCCTTGGTTTGTCACTAGTAGGAAGGATCTCAATTTTCCATGAGTCCTAATGTTATGATTGGCTATTAAAGAAAAGCCGGGAGAGATAGAGGAGGAATCAGAAGGGACTGGGAAGAAGACTGAAACTTTTATATATGTGTAGTGCAGGGGACAATAAGAAAGAATGACAGCACAAACATTTGTCGACAAAGCATTTGTACCCAAATACATAACTTATTTTAAAGTAAAACCAGTTTACTTAACAAATTGAACTTGTATTTGATTTTTGTTATACAAGCTGAATTTTAATATGAATTACATGGAGTTAACTAATGTAATGATGTAATTATATATTCTTATAAGTGCATCCATATCATGAATGACACAGCATGAATGGAATAAGAATACCTTCTCCCTTGCAGCAGCCTGCTTTTCACGGAGGTATTTTTCTCTACAGCGGTCACACACGAGGTACCAAGTGCTTCCTCCCATTCCCCCATCACCACAGTTACCAGCCCATCCTCCACAAAAATGCCCAATGCTATTGTATCCTTGTCCACCAGCATATCGGCCACAACCTTCAAACAAACATAAGACACATATTAACATGTGCATGTCTTTGATCCTCACTACTTATGTATCGACATTGATGCACTTTTCAAAGTAAATAAAATCCTGAAACAAGTATCTATTCTTTTAAAAGGCTATTAGATACATTAGAAAAATAACATAATTGCTAAAACAAACAAACAAACAAAAATCAACTCAGTTAAACAATGCTCAAAATGTCTGAGATATGTTAGTAGCTACTGGATCAGGAGAGAGAGGAGCACTTGGACTATCCTGGCACACCAGTCAAAAAGCCCACCAGAGCAGTATCCACTTCTCTGTCTTTATAGAAACCTTGTTCACCCATATTGGCTATTGGGCCGTTACTGACCTTTACCCATCCCTCTCCGATTAACCAGCTTTAGACAGGCTGATTGAAGTGTCTAGTAAGCACAGACCAATGCTATTGGACCTCCCCTTCTGTGCTGCCCTGCTTTCTCCATAAAAACCCATTTTCCTCCTCAATAAACAGACTTGCACGGCACAGTGGATTTGCACCATGGAGGCTTTCCCCTGAGTCTGTTTCTTGGATAGTGGCCCTGTGCTGCTCACTCCCTCAGAACCCTGTACCCAGGAGAAACCCACAGAGATATTCTATTTTGGGGTGAGCACATTAAAGAAAGAGGAAATATGAGTACTTTTAGATTTACTTAAGAATGTTCATAAAATAGACACATATAAAAGAATAAGTTTCAAAAATCAAATATTTGTAATACCATATGTGAAAAGAAAAATAAATCATACTTGAAGTAAATTTTAGAATATAAATATATGAAAATATTTACCTAACATACAGTCCTCTGATAAAACAACTGATATCATTCACATAGCTAAATCTCCTATAAAATCAGTATAGTCCATTTAAGTGATAATATCTGAACAGGAATATAAACCAGAAGACCTAAATCAGAAGACTGCCCCCTTGTTTAGATGTGCTATTATTTCTATTGTGTAAGACTTTCACGTCATCCTTTGAATAACACATAAAGTACTTAAATACTTCAAAATTTTCTACACTCCAATTAAATAATATTGAATTTCTTGATTATAGTATTATTAAAATTTCCCTACCCCTTTCAATAAACTATTCATGGTGGCTCATGATGTAAGTGATCTAGTTTATTGGAACACAGCGCAGGCACTTACCGGGGTGAGCCTGTCTCATGTGATAGGTCACTGGGTACGGGTGTGACTCTCCACACAGCTCACAGACAGTGTCCTTTTCCGGCCCTCCTACTGCCAGCTGGGCCATTTCACCAAACAAATTGCCCCGTGGCCGAATTTCTGTCTTTTCTTTTTTCTTTTTTTCCTTCTTTGTTTTTTTATTCTCTTTCTCACTTTCTTTCTTTTTAAGAACTGCACAGGAACCGGGACTTGGAAAAATCATATTCTGGGAAGCAGCTTTGATCGTAGCCAAAGAGATGTCTTCCCAGAAAGCCACTAAATGTTGCAATGTTAAGGGAAGCGGAGACTTCGACTTCATTGTGTGATGCATGGACATTTCAAAAGTGGCTTCAGATTTTCCATCCTCACACTTTTCATGTAGAGGTGGTTCCTTAAGCATAGACAAGACTTTATTTTTGTTGATACTACCCATTTTAGATATATCTGGTCCATGAGGTGCAATGTTAAACATATTCAGAGCAGATGATATCTCCAATGAATGTCTATTTTTTAATTTGATTTCCTTTTCCTCTGTGGGTGGCTGGCTGTTCAGACTACTTCTTATAGGAGCATGTTCTTTGGAAAGTTCAGGATTAAATTTCAGGAAGGAAGAACAAGCCATTGCATCATGTACTATGCCTTCGTGCCACAGAAAAGAGGCAAAGACGGCTCTGGCACACTCAGCCACAGATGGAGACATAGCTTGCTTTGCTGGCTCTAAAGATTTGGCTCCATCTCCTTTGAAAAGGAAGTTAGATTTTTCTTTTTTGGGCCTGGTGTGTCTGTTAGCACATTTCCGGCTTATTTTGGGTGATGCTCTCATCTCCTGTTCGTCCTTCAGTGGCGCTTTCCCTATGCTGAAGTGCACCTTGTCTGAGCCTTCATCCACACTCTTAAATTCAGTGTTCTCGTCACAAGTGCCGTCTGTCGCACTGTTTGTCTTTAAAGTGCTGGAAGTGCAGACTTCAACTACCTCACTGTGGAGGTTCTCCTGCACCACATGGGGAGAAGGGGCTCTGTTTTCAGACCCAGGGGAATCTTTAGGATCCTTTGGTACTGGTTTTGGTTTTGGTGATGTGGATCGTCCCCTTAATGGTTCTGTGAGGGGCATTTTCTTCTTACGGAGGGTATCTGGATCAAGTGTATACGAGTCTGACTTGGAACGTTCCCGGGGAGGATCAAGTTTTGTCTTAGTAGGAGTTGTAGTTTTCTGAGGTAGATTTTTATCCTGTGGTGAAGAGGAGCGTGGGGAGCTAGCACCAGATGGGCTAGACCTGTTAGTTGGGAGAGTCTTTGGCTTAGGAGATGATGACCTAGAACCTGGTCCTGGGGATTCAGCTCTGAAGCTAGAAGACATCCTCCCATCAGACTTCAGTGTCTGCAAGGTATTATGGTTAGGGGACAGTGACCGACTATGGGAATCTGACCTCAGCTTTGCAGCATCGGATTTTAACATGAGGGATTCACTAGCAGATAAAGCTTCCGTTCCCCTGGGCTTCTTCTGGTCGGCAGCCGTCCGGCTCACACGCCCATCGGGTTTAACTGATCTGCTGTGTTTGGGGGACGGCTCTGATTTTCCCGCTGTAGAGATTGGTCTTGAAGACGTTGAGAGAGTTCCTCTATCACCTGTATGACCCATTTCATAGTGAAGCTTGTTAATAAAATAATTTAATGATAACACTAAACACTAAAAAAACCTGAAAGATTTACATTACTTATCATATACAAACACGTTAGGAATAAAATTAAAAATATTTCTCATAAAAATAAGTTTTTATAAAAATAAAAATATTTTTCATAAAAATAATTTCTTATAAAAATGTTTCTCAAGAAACAGAAAAACTATTTATGTTTATAGATGTAAAACAGATTGAATAAGGAGTACCTATTCACCCAAATGAACTATTAGTGATATATATAAGCCATAGCCCTTGTTAAACTAGAATTTAAGTTCAGCAAGAGACTAGAACAAGAATAACTATCTTAAAAACTAAACTTATAAAATAATATATCCTCCACATGAAATAATCAAGTTAAGATATTCAGGAGAGTGAAACTTAGCAAACTTAAAGAAAATGTAGGTCTTGTTGAACAAAGAAACTTAATTCATATAATTACTACATTCAATTGCAAAAATAAATGCAATTAGGTTAGTAAAGAGCTCTGTAAGAGACATCTTAATTTAATGTTTTGACTAGAATGACATAATAAAGTATGAAAATCCTAAAGCTATGATGTATTTGCATGTAAGACAGGTACTTTGTTACTTATAAACAGCTAGCATTTTAAGATCTCAGTAAGCTTAGTTGATTCGAATGTGGAGCTAAAGGCTCCTGCAGATAAAAGAAACCACAGGACCTTCACAAAGAGTACTACCAGTCAGAACTGGGCTCTTCATGTCTGGAGAATGACAGAAAAAAATATAATCTCTAAGACAAATCACTAAATAATTAATTCTACATGGATATCATTTGGTTTGTGTATCTTGGCCTTCCCTTAATTTCTCTTTCTTGCTATATTTATATAATACATAAATATAATATATATTATATCCTTCTATCTATCTATCTATCTATATTATATAATATATAGTATATTATATTTTTCTTTGAAGCAATATAGTTATGCTTTGTCCCTAACAGGTGTTCAATTTAGCATTACTTTTCCTCCTTGAAACAAACAACAAAACCGTTCTTGTTTATAGTGTAAAAACTGTCTTAGAAAAACAACATGATCCAAGTTATTCAAGTGTTATAAAAAAAAACAAACATAGCTAGGTGTTATCATATGCTTTTGGAAAAGAGGTCCTAGGAAACTAAATTTTGCTACCTGGTAATAAATGTGGCCTGTTCTCTCTGTAACCAAAAAGGGGTGTGAGTAAGTGTGGGTAACATCTAACAGTGCTCTGATTTGCACGTGTATGGAGTCACACTGTAGTCATCCATGTGACAGAGCAGTAAGGGTTAGAGAAGTCGTCCTCATGGAAAGTCATGCAGGACAGCTTTGTGTCTTTTATTCTTTAGTGATGCAGTGCTAAGGTTTTGGAATATGGTATTTGTTCAACCAGTTTGTAGGATGAATAATATGCACTCGTTTTCTTGTTTGTTTTTTTCTTTTTCTTCTACTATTCCAACACATTCAGATTCTTTGAGAATTCACTCCTCACAGTTACGCTGGAGGTGACCACAGTCATTGTGTAAGTTTAGAATCAAGATGAATAACCCTGTAGTGAAATAAGAGGGCGCAGCAGCCCTTGCAGAGCACAGTGATGCAAGCAATATTTACTTCAGCTGCAGCACCCCAATGTTTACCTAACAATCATAGTCTCTGCAAGAATAAAGGTAACAAGCCTGAACACTGTGTACTTCTTGTGATGCTTTACCACTCCACCATGAATTGTCTTTTTTCTTAAGTATGAAGTTGGTCTCTTTCTCTCTCCTTTGTTTTGGTATTGGCCCCATGTGTTCATTTTTGTTATGTGCTCAAAATACATTTTGAGATTAGAATGTATTTGTAAAAGGAAATCACAAAAAATTACAAATATTAATGCTAACTGGGAGAACAAAGATAACCATATATAATTTTGACAAATAAGTGCTCCCAAATTGTTCCAAAGTAGTCTAAGAAGCTGTTCACTTTACCTTACTGACCTAGTAATAGTAGGAAGCAAGTTTTATACACAAAAACATCGAATTTGGGAGAACTAACATTAGCCTAGTCCTAGCCACTAAATGTAAGTTTGCTATGTTTACTGGAGCTTTTGTTGTTGCTGTTTTCACCTAAGAGCTGGGAGTTTTTTAATCTCCCTTATCACACTTATTTTAGGAGCTGTACAATACGTAGAGAGGAATCAAGATAAATAATAACTAGTACATGTCATATTTCAAGCCCTTCTTTCAAAAAACTAAATTTTAGCTGAATTTTCCAATTCATAGAACCCCACCTTATTTTAGAATTCCTACGTAATCAGAAGGGCTCTGACCAGATTAACTGTGGCTGCCCCAGGAGTGTCCTAAGGGCTGACTCACATGGAGCTCAGGGAAGCACAAGGCTGGCATTGCTCTGCAAGGCACACATCACGTTGCTGGTTAAATAATACAGTCTGTCAAGTGCTGGGAACATCACCTGTCCTGTATGTGCGCACGTGTTATACCGAGACAGTTAGCAGCCAGAGACATCTGTATTTTTACTTCTGTGTCTCTAGTAGAGGTGGTATTTTCTTAAGAGCTCTAAGTGATGCTACCTAAATTATCTGTTGGAATTCATGTGCATATGTAACGGCAGAAAACTTCCTAAAATATACTTATCAAATCAGAACTAAATCCTTTTGAAGAACATATTCAAAATGTTTTAAAAATATTTTTTCAAAACAACATTAAGAACAGTAAACCTGTAAACTAATTTGTGTTTACTGTCTTCAGGTGGTTTTCCAAGAGTTTTGCAGCCTGTATTAAATGTTACAGATAACGATAAAAATAGACAAATACTTCATTAATATCATTGGACCACACATACTTTTATATGCAGAACTTAATTTGGTTTAATGATTAGATTCATAATATGTAAGTTTAAGTAGTATGTAAAAAATTCTAGCCTCTAAGAAAGCCTTAAGAAAAGCGGGCTAGAAAGCTTGTGTAGTCAAATTAAATGTCACTGAACATGTTAAATAGGAAGGATTTACTCATTAAATCACCAACATGATTTTTTCTTACCAAATCATAATCAGTGCATATGACACCATGCCAGAATATAAGTAGTACAATATTGTAATTTGACATGTCACAATATGTAGCATATACTTGGTCACAGGACCTAATATGATAAATAATATATCACATATGGATCTGATTATATAATCCTATTTACTGTACTTTATGTTTCCTATTTAAGTGTTCACTTTATTCTTAAAATTCTCGTTCTACACCTCTCAATCTGTGTGTGTCTATATGTAGAAGACAAGCTGTGGGAGTTGGTTCACTCTTTCCATATCTGGGCCCCAGGGATCGAGCACAGTTGCCAGGCTTGGCAGCAAGTGTCCTTATCTTTAATTAAAGATTATTTTATGGCAACAATATTTGAGGAAACATTTGCAGTACTCTAAAGGACTAAATGCATAATTTAAAAGTTTTTGAAGATGTGTCTGTTAGTCATTTAACATTTCTAAATTTAAAATATTAAAATTACATCACTATTAAAAATACTGTAAGAAAATCCATGCTAGAAAGCATATTTGTACACACATGTGCTTGCATTACTTCTTAATAATCAAGTTTCAAAGAGCTTTGAAGTTAATTTTCAAAACATTTCTTTAAAAGCTAGAATAGTAGAATGATTACTCAGGCCACATACAATAGTACAAGTGGGAGATCAAGCTCATAATAAGATTCTATATTTATCCACATGCTTTATGATTCATACACATCCTCTCACAGCAATTCTTTCCATATTCCTATTTTATAAGATCTTACAAAGCTTTAAAAACTAACAAGAATAATATATGCAACCCCAGATATGATAAACATGCAAAGCAGTTAGGATAATTTATAATACAATATGAATAGGTACATTATAAATAGCTTCAAACACATAAAATTCTAAATAAAACAATAAACCTTAATTTAAAATATGGAATGGGATGAAGATGACTGAGGTGAAATGAAACGTTCTAGGCTCATCCTCCATTCACTAAGAATGGCCCATTCATGGATGCATGTATACCCACCCTTCAGTTTGTGAGACAGAGATGAGAGAGCAGAGGCAGGCCCAGCTACACCAAAAGTTTTGTAAATGCGCTCACGAGAAGCAAGGTTGCGAGATGGAGATTCTACAGTGGAAAACATCGGCAAAGAAGCAGCACAGATTCAATGGAAAAAAAGCTTAGCAGAGAACACAAGCAAAAACAAAGCATTTCAAATGGTATGCAATTATAAACTTACTTAAAACGCTTCTAAATTTTTAAAAAGTCTTATATAAAATCAAAATTTAAAACAAAGGTCAAATTAATGGATTTAGATGAATATGCATGTGTAGCATGTCCAAATGTGCTATTAGTAAGGCTTGTAGATCTGATCGCATTTGAGCACTTCTATTTAGACTAATATTTTAGTTTCTTAAGTGTCTGTGCTTGCTTACCTGTGCATAAAGGCTTATTTATAGAAATGATGGTGGTAGAGAAAGAAATGCCACTGGTAGTTAACTATTGCCTCTTGGTTTTCTGAATGGATTCATTATTATGATTTTCTAAATATGTATCTCAGAAATACCCTATGTTGACACTTGACGTCTGTTTTTTCTTAAGGCTAATCCTAGTATTTAGTATTTGTTTTATAGATCTTTTATTGAAGATATTAAACCCTCTTGGCAAAGGTCTGACAACACAGATAAAGCACATTTAAAACCCACTGGGATATGTCAGACATTTTAATAATTTTTGTTAGTTTGTTTTTTTCAAGACAGGGTTTCTCTGTTGTAACTATGGCTGTCCTGGGTCTCACTGATCAGCTGGTCTAGATCAGTGAGCCCCAGGTTCAGCTGGAGACTCTGTCTTAAACAAAAGAAAGCAGAGAGCCATAGAAGACTTCCACTGAAGACTTCTGGCCTCTACAATCGACTGTGCATGTGTACCTGCACATACACATGCACACACAAGCATGCAACATACATATACACACATGCCCACAAATAAATAACTACATATAACTCATACTTCTAGAACAGCATAAGTGAGGTTTTTGACTGATTTATTCTTATAGCTGGTTTTAAAAACATATAAAAGTAAAAAAAAAAACAACAACTCAATGTAAGATACTGAGAACTATCTATCAGAATTATTCTAGGCACTGAAAATACAGTAATGGAGGAAAAAAAAAAGAAAAAGAAAAACCTCTCACTCTTACGGCACTTGTAATTGTGTGAGAGTTCAGACAGAATGAAAACATAAAACTAGGTATCAAGAGACTTGGAATTCATTAGCATAGAATGTTGATAACATAGCAGCACTGGATACGACCACCCAGGGAGCTGGACCCAGGTGGCAAAGTCTTAGACACTTGTGGGAATAAAGAACAGATAAGGATATAGGAAGAAGTCAAGAAATGAGTATTGAAGGAGAGACCATATTCATCAGGCAAATGAGTATGCGTCGAGGAAGAGTGCAGAGTCTAAGGGTTGTCAAAGATCACACAAAAAGAGAATTTCCTGTGGCTCAGGAGGAAAGATCGCACAGTGGGTTCCTCAAAGAACAGAAGAGTTGACAGAGCCAGAGTGATAAGATAACCATAACTAAATCAAAACTTTATACTCCAGTTTTGAACATTTTTGCACACATCTATGAAAATCAGAAGGTGCTGCAAAAAGATACTTATGCATTTAGACCTGATGCGGCAGAGTTTGTAGCCAATGTTGAGAATGTTATGAGGGTGATATATCTGATGTCATTCTCTTCTTCAAGGGATAGACTAGTGGCCAAAGTATGGCTCTGAGGTAGAGGACTCTGGCAGCCTCGAGGTGCTGGGTCCAACCTCAGTGTTGAAAGGAACCAACAACAAAGAGACAAACTAGAAAGTAGCAGCTGAATGAGATCAATCAATCAATCAATCAGTCAATGCTGTCTCCTTCCTGGCAGGCTTGTTATGGTCTGCAGGAACCAGGTTCATCAGGAAGATGGGGTGAGGGAGAGAACTCCAAAGAATATCATATTAACCAGAGGCTCCCACCACAAGAAGAGTGAGGAACTATAGCATACTTGTAAGACAAAATGTCACAAGTTTAAGGACGAACTCCTGTAAAACTGTCTTATTAAAGTCATTTCAATATTTGGTGTCTTCCAGGCTGTTTTGCTATGTATCATTCAGAATAATTAAGAACAAAACTTTCTTAGAGTCTGAAGAATACTGTTAAATGACTAAAGAAATTAAACTGTGACTAGTGATATACTGATACTGTTCACAAAGATAAAAAAAAAACACTTTATAGGGATTAAATAAGCACTTAAAAACTCAATTCTATGGGTGAAAAAACAAATTATTTAATTCATTTTTACAACATTAATTCTTTTTTGGATATCAAATATTTAACTAGGGACAATAACAATAAAAACAATGGAAAAAAAATCAAGGTTTTCTCCAGTATCCATCTGACTAATGCTATCTGTTCCATGTAAACACATCCCTCGAATATTGTGGCTCTGAGTGTCACTAGTTCTTCATTTTCAGTCCTTGGTATCACAGCCACTTTAACATAAAACATTTTTTTTTACTAGCATGTTATTTGTTCTTTCATTTTCTTTGTTTTGCATTCCAAGTATCAAGTTCCCTGATCACTTTATTGTCACAAAAACTGAACTTTAAAATTATTATACAGGTACTAAGGATGAGTACAAACAGTAGACCTTTCACCTTTTAATAAGTAAAGCATCTAAAAATTTGTGGGTTTGAAGGCATCTGTTGCCCTCTTATGGTGAAACACAGAACTGCAGAGTCTCAGAACTTTAAAAATGGCATAAACTATTTAAACAGTTAAGCAATGACCAAAAATGTTAAATTTCACTATCAGAAATAATTAACCCATGGCAGCACTATATCAACAGGGTGACTCTTCATGGATTCTGATAGGAAATCCTGCTTCATACTTCAACAATGTCACATGTATATGAAGCAAAACTCAGGTTGAGTACTTTTTAGAAAAAGATAAATGCATTGCTAAATTCAATTTTGCATTCAATGTTTAAGTTTCCTATTACCTGCTATCATCAAGCTGTGACATTATCAATGATCTAGGTCCTGGTAGGTAATGTAGACTAAAAGTACAGAAAAGTAGGCTGGGGATGCAGCTCAGTGGCAGAGCCCTTGTCCAAAACGTACAGCATTGCAAAAAAAGGAAACCAGAAGACACAATTGAGTGTACTGATTATCTCACTTTTGTCAACGCAGAGGATTAACAAATGACGGCAGTGGTCATTATTAATCATCCTAGTCTGCCAGATGTCTGGAATTGACAGCATAATCAAAACATCCAGTAGTTTTCTTTGTGGCAGATGTATTGGGAGAAATATGGAATTACATGAATAGGAGAGGAGACTAAGACATAGAGTTAAGACTAAGGCATAGGTGTTAAAATTTATTTAAATAAGTATTAGTATACTAAAAGAATTTTAGAAGAGCAAAAGGACAAATTCCAATGTAAGCATAAACTAGAAATATATTTTCTACTAAAAGATGGCATTGTTGTAACATGAACTGAGTGTGCCTAGATGGAAGAAAATACACAAGAGTTGACAACCTTCCCAGTACAGCATTTCTGTAAATGGCTTTTTAATGCCCATTACTGATTATACAGTAAATGCCTAGGAGTATGAGTAAGTGTTACATACTAGAAGAGGATTTAGTGTTTGTAACAGATGGGAAACTCATGAGCAGAATTTGACGGCATGTATCTTAGAATAACTTGAAAATGTTCTAAGAAGAGCCATGCTGCTCCTTAAGCAGCATTCTGAAACATAAGAGTATGCGGCCTTCTAGGGAAAATCCTCTACTCACGCTGTTGTTTTACTCGTGAAATGCAAGAGTATAATTTAAGATCAGGATACAGCCAGGTGCTGGAGGCACACACCTTCAATCCTAACACTCATAGGCAGAGGCAGGCGGATCTCTGTGAGTTCGAGGCCAGCCTGGTCTGCAGAGTGAGTTCCAGGACTGCCAGAGTTACAGCAGAGAAACCCTGTCTTGAAAAAACAGACAAAAGAACTCAAACAACAAAAAAGGTGAGGATGCGCTAAAATGTTGAAATGCACATGCCACTGTCAGTACAGGCACCGTTACTGAACACGGCCATCGACGTATGTTTTACTTTACTATCCTAAAACTTTAAGACAGTCCTCATTTGGTAGTGAGAACAAAGAAGTTTGGTTTAAATACAGCATTTTATATAGCAAGATAAAACACTGGTGGGACGCGTGTCAGTGAAGTTCTGGTCTTAATGAATATCTGTTACACTGACTTTCCAAACTTGATATAAAAAATAGGAATAAATTATTTTCAAAATATTAAGACTACAGTTTATTCCCATTTCTCCTTAAAGTTGTGCTAAAGAGACTTCTGTTTTCTGGAATCTGAAAAGGCTCACTGATATTCTGCTGAGACTGTGAGGATTGAAAATGACCTAATAGCTTCCCACTGTTGGGGGACAGGAGCTAGTGACTCAGAACAGGTCATGAGAGCGACCGAGGCCATGATTCAAGTCTTCTGTAAGGTGGATGGAAGAACAGGTTTTTCTTACGTCTTTCCCATTGGAAAGGCAGTCCTGCGTGCATAACATTCCTGGTTTCTCTGGAGACCTGTGGACGCAAGGACCTTTTTGCTATGCTTCCAACAGTGGTACCAATAACATACACAATGTGTATGAAATTATAGTGACATAAAAACATTTGGAACCAAAATATAGCTAGAAAAACCAAATTTATTATGATCTTTCTATCTCACTGGGGAGACTTCAGGCCTTACACATAAAAGGCAAGAGCTCAATCACCAAGATACACCCAACTTGAGCCCAACATACGGCATTGTTAAGTAGGCAAATTTATCTTATTAAAATCAAATTTGAATGAATTTGAATGTCTCTAATAGGAATTTCTGGTCTGACTGCATTGTTTATGCCCCCTCCCCTTTAGAACACCCTGCAACCAGAGCACATCTAATTGTAAAACATCTCTTGCTTCATAAAATTAATAAGTCAAGTCTAAGTCTTCAATCTTCTTTCATTCTTCTGAAATACTGATTATTGGTGATGGAAAAAAGGTATCTCCCACATGTCTGTTTCCTTGAGAGTATTAGGAGTTATATGGGAATAAACATGTCAGTAAGCTAGAGAGTGGTAGCACTTACACGTCCAATCTACCTATATTAAACATTCCTGTTATATAAACCAAGAAGGTTCACATTCTTGTATACTCTTTAATTCATGCTGCTAATACTACAATAATGAATGATTCCATTTGTTACCTAGAATCTCTAGTATTCTCTTAAGTAACCCTAACAACAGTTACCAAAATCTTGTAAAATAGTAACTTGGGCTTAAATGTGAATGTACTTTTGGCAAAGAGGTCATGCTTTTAAAACCACATAGTGGATTCATAAATTGAGGCACACACAACATTCAGAGTTGAATTCCAGACATCTCCTCAAACAAGCAAAAATAACAAACTAAAGACCTAGAAAAGAGGCTTTCATAAACTATCTTATTCAGTCAGTGTTTACCTGGGCAACAGGGAATTTGAATGCCCAAATAACCTATTGTTCTAATAGCTTAGAGTTTATTTATGTGGGAAGGCTCAGGAAGCTTTTAAGAGAAATGATCACTTGGTTAAGTGTAATTTGTTTGAATTTATGGTCTAAAACAATGTAGGTGGTTGTCACTATGAGTAATCCAGGACAGTAAAGCTGGAATCAGTACAATGTATGAGGAACAAAATAGGAAGGAGGTGGGGATACGACAACTTAAAGACAGTTAAAGAAAATGGGGAATCCACATTGTCACAGGGTTCATGGACATTGAGATCATGTGGGAGAGACAATCAAGTACCTTCCTTTTTACCCAACTGCCACAGCGGAATAGGTTTATTCTTTCTGGGCATGTTCCAAATAACAAAAAGTCAATGAAAGCAATGAAAGTTATCACTGTAACTAATGCTTGCCAAAGCCATGCATATTAAAAAATGAAACATCAAACAAAAAAATGTCTTTCTTAACATGTTTCATAGTATGAATTTACTTGAATTAGAACAGAAAGAACAATGGTCAGATTTAATAATTCCACTTAATTTAAAAATATTTAATTAAAAACAAATGTCTTAGCTCCAGAATATCTAAGTTTAAATACTTCAAAAATATGGGAGGGATAACACCTAATTAAATAAAACCAGTCAGGTGAGTTCATAACTAAGAGACTGATCAGTAACTCAGAAAAAAGCTTCAGAAACGCTTGACGAAGCAAGTGAGGCTGACAGACTTACTCTGAAGCTGAGGCTGCTGGAAGGGAAGGGGCTGTCCGAACACAAATGGGCTGTGGACTAGGGAAGAGGGAGGTTTTGCAGCTTGATCAAAGATGGAAGGAGCTGGGAGAGTGGGCCGTGACTGAATTGAATTCAATATGGCACTCAGTTGATCACCTGCAGTGGGCAAAACAGTCAACACTACAACTTGTTACTCATTAACATCCAAAGTGGCAAAGTACATGGTGCTTTATGACAGTCAGGTAAATTAAACAGTAAGCAAGCTATGCCAATTCAGACAAGGGAAAGTTGGTGATCACTGTTGTTAAACTGGGGATCCAGTTCTCTACATGCTGGTTGGTTTGAGGATTTCAATGGACACATCACCAGTCTTATATAGTAGTCCACAGAAACAATCCACCTACAATTCACATGCAACTCTCCCCGCTATTTATGACAGATTAAAGGATCTGTGAGGAATGAATGCATATATACAGAGAAAGAGAGAAATGAAGATCTTAGGTAAGGTAAAACGGTGTTTATTCCATGGCACTCAGTAAGAACTAATGCCATCCTGCCTTGTCTGCAGAATATTTCATGCAGAAAATAAGTACTGCATAACTTCATTTCCTTAAAATTTATACTCAGTGGGGACAAAGTATATTTTCAATTTAGCAATACAACTACATTACAGTTAAAAGGCAATCCTTTTGTTTAAAAAATGATTACTGCTAAGGAAATTTTGTTTTTTTTTTTTTTGGAAAAGCATGAATTCTTTTACCTAAAAAGACAATATAAAATTTTGTAACACCTGTAATACAAAAAAATGAATGAGTTATCTAATTTGATTGGCGTTTTCCTTACAATTAAATATGAAGGATATTAATAAAATAGCTAAAGGACAGAAATAATGAAATTAGATGAAAAACTGTATTTGTGAAAATATATGCATTCCAAATAGTTTACACAATGCTGAAGAGGGCCAGCCTCATATTCAGACAATGCAAAAACTGACAGTGTATTTACTAAATATAAGTAAAAAAAATCTCAATTAAGCTGTCAAGTGGCACAGATTTACATGGAATTGTGTATTTAAGTTATACAAGTAATGATTAAAAAAAAAAGTTAAATTTCAGAAAATATTTTATGGTTTATGAAGAATTGTATAAATTGTTTTAAACCAAAATACTTTTGCAAACAATTTCTTGATCTCTGGAAGTATAGAAAGCAAGAGAAAATGGGGACATTTGTTAAGCTAAATTATACTTAGATGTATTTCAACCAATTTAACTTTCTTAATATTTTTCTCAATATAAACATAAAAATGCATGCTATTTTAAATATTTACAAAAGCACCTTAAAAGTACTTTTGATTTTCATTTGATAAATGCTTACAGCAAAGCCTGTATTTCTTAAAAATTGATTTTATTTTTAAAATGCTGTATTGAATTCCACTGATCACAGTCAGTAGAGTGACAAGCGACACTTTCCGGGGAAAAGCACACATCTGAATCAAACGTTGTTAGGACAGATTATTACTCAGGATCAGTGGCATCAAGAAAACACTCAAATTTTCACTTAAGAACTGACAATAAAAGAGAAAAAGGAACATAAAGAACACATAAGCACCTTCTCTGTAAGAATGAAGAGCAAGCTTAAGTTAACAGGAGTCAGAGTTACTGGAAGTATGCAAGCAGGAAAATTCGCTGCCTGGGAGAGTGACTAAACCAAGAGAGCAAAGCAAAGCTGTGGACATTATAGGGTGGTTATAAAAGTGGCTTTATTTTAAAACATTTCTCACATATCAATATGATTTTGTATTTTAATTATTAATTTTTCAATAACTGAAAGTCAGGAAAATTCACATTGTTTGTGTTTCTAGAAATGAAGCCCTATGAATAAATACAATAAAAAACTTTATTTTTGAGATAGGGTCTTGATACATATGTAACCTGCCTGACCTCACATTAACTATCTAGTGTAGGCTGGCCTTCGTCTCCCTCTGTCTAGTGCTGAAATTAATGAGTGAGCACTACACCTGGCTTAAATAAACTTCAAGAATCAAACTACTTCCGTGTCAGCTAGCTTCACCCTCCCCATTACTCAACAGTTTGCCACCTTCTCACAATATTACACATCTCCAACAAATCAAGAGAATGGGTATCTGAATTTACCCACAAAGGCAATTTTGGATACATTTCAGGAGCAAATTATCCCGGAAGAATTGTTGAGACTCTCCATGATGTTGATCTGTTCACTAATGAATACAGAACAGTGGTACATATTTTATATTCAAATGTTTTAGTTTTTCATCTTACAGCTTTCTAGTTCATTCGGCATACCATGTTCAGATGCAGTTTTTCATATAACTATGATTTAACTAGCATGACCAGGTTAGAGATTTAAAACCACATATAACTCATAAAGCCCATGTATAATGTTACTAAGAGAAAATTTTTGTGGACTTTTTAAAAAAATTCCTTGTTGCTCATTTACATTACTCTCCTAGTAACAGGTCATGTTAGCAATTTATTACTAGGTGTAGTGATTTAGATCTTTAGAATACAAGTTCAGAATAGGTATCTTTAAAACAGAAGCAATATGAATAAGAACTCCAGTAAACTTAAACTGAAATTGATATAAAACAATATTGCAAAAAAGAACACCTTTTAAACATTTTGAATGTTAGTTTAGTATGAATAAATTTTAATTTAGTAAGGATATGTGGGAAGGAAAAATGAGTAAAATGTAACAAAAACTTATTGAAGTCATGCAAGATGACTTCAGATGCCTACCTTTATTATTTCCGAGGCCATAATCAAATCCTTGGGCACTGCAACTTGCCCCTTTATTAAAAGCTTGTACTGAGAAAGGGCTTGGAGGAGGAGTTTGGGAATTCTGATCCAGAAGAACTTGTTCTACAATGAAAGTTACAGCTATAAAGTTAATTTCGTAAGTGTCGTTACCCTACCAATATATCAGAGAAAATTCTAAGAGAGAGTTTGTAATGGTTTGATTTAAAGTGACGCCTCAGGTGGATCTGAGCTAAGTTTTGCTCTCAATCAGATTAGCTTAACAGTTCAGAGCATATGATAAATTACTGCTTCTTTTAGTCAAATAAAGAGAGAAATTCAAATCTGGATATATGTTCTTAGGCGGCCCCTCTTATTATGGCAGGGTACATTGAGTATATTTCTGGATACATAAATCTAGTGTAAATAATTTACGTAAGGGCACTTGGAAATTAATTGGGCACCAAACTAGGAGTAAGGATAGTTTCATATATGCTCAAATAGAAAAAGTCTTCAAATACTCTACTTACTTTGGTACCCTAACTATGATGCTTATAAACTAGCTTGCATCTACAGATCTTTGCAATGAGGTAGCTGGTAAGTATCAGAGCTGTTTACAAACTGGTAATATAAATACAGCATATCTTTATCACACAATTCTGCAATTGCTTTGAAAACTGAACTTCCGGCTCACGGTAGAAGGAGTAAAAATTCAGGCTCAGACTTGCACTGAAGAATGAGGCATACAAACTGATGTTAGTGAAACAAAAGCAAGTTTTTCTTATTTTTAAACAAAGATAGATAATTATGTTCTCAGCATTCTTGTAATTTTCTTCTTTACGGGCATTCATTTAGTACTTATGTGTTTTATAAGTCATTTGTGTTAGCTGTTAAGATGTTTAAACCTTTAGATTTTCTTTTACTTAAAAATAAACATTCAAAAATCTCTTTAAGGAAAAGATAATGCAATAAACATAAAACATATGTATGTTAAGTTTAATCAAAATAAATCACAAATGTAAGCCAACTTGCCATCTTCATGCCGTAGGTACTGGTTTCCGCCTCTGTCTCTAGCTAAGGACCATGCCTCTCCTTCATCACTCTCACAGAATTCTACCATGCTGTTCTTATCCAGCTGCACCCATGTACCTTCAGAATTGGTTACCTGGTACATAACAAAAAGCATGATTGATTGACTTGATTCTTTCAGGGCATCCAGGCTGAAAACCAGTAAAAAGCTTAAGTGTTTCTGAACAATGTAATGATTCCAACACATTTCTACTGTGAAATTAGTTTCTGAAATTAAGAACACAGTCTGAGGTAAGACAGAATTAAAAACTTGGGTAAAAATACTGTTTTTAAGCCTTTATTTAAAGTAGTATCTTTAAAGCACAAAGATCATCTCTGAATAATATCAAGAATGCCCAAAACCCATGGATCATTTTTAGAGCTAAAATGTCCTAACAAACTTATTCACTATTACGAGGTCATTAGTGCCTACAGTGTAATTTGAAAATGACCCTGACCCTGAGAAATAGCATGACACACTACATCTTCAAGCTTATTTGTGGAGGCAAATGCCACAGTGGTCTAAAGAATAATTTTATTTGCTCAGGACTTCAGTGAGACCTGTGAATGGGAACAAAGAAGTGAAAACTTTTGGAGGGTCACATCTCCATACCAATTCAAAGAAAATGTTTGAAGTGCTAAACAACAAATAATAGTACATTTATAATAATGGAAAAATATATCCAAATATGGAACATTTTTTATATACAATTCAACTTATCTGCTAATATAAACAATACAAATACTGCTTTCACGAGATAATTATGATAATTTTTTTAAAGCACAGAAAATTACGTTAGTATTTCCAATACAAGTAACAGTCAACAACATGAACATTTAAGAACCTCAGATGGCAACGACAATCTGGAAGAAAGTGATACTTGATTACATTAAAAATGAGTATTATAAAAGTCATGAAGCTTCAAGAATCCATACCTCTCCCACTGCTTTGACTTTGTTTCCCAGAACTAACATTCCAATTGGGATACCTCTAAGGTTAGGGCAGCTTCTGATGTTGTGGCCGGAAGGCCCTGTCTTCACTACCTTGTACACGCCTGGCCCGCCTCTCAAGAATGGATTATCTTGTTCTGGCATTGCTGCTTCCTGTGGGCAGCAGGAGTTTACGTCTTTGAAAAAGTCATCAGTATTAGTTTTAGGTTCCTGAAAATTTGAATAGGAAAAGAAAAATGAACAAAATATAGCCTATTACTGCTTTCAGAATCCTATTTAAGAGTATTTCCAATTAAGAATATATAATTAAAATACTAGCTAATACCATTACTGAGAAACATTTTAATTTTTAACACTGATATTCAAAATAAATTTGGGGAGAAAAAACCCCCAGCAGGAACAGAAAATAAAATGATTTTATACCTCAAAATTTGAGAGCTACAGTACTACAGTACATGAAATACTGTTTACAACATTTTTAGCAAACCATAGTTCAAATGAAAATATCTTTTTGGATTTGCTAGACCAGTATTACTACATGACACTTCAATGCTAGTGGCGGGGGAAAAGGGTATACTTTTAGTAGAGAGGAGAGATTAGTATTAAAGGTACAACTTTAAGAAAAAAATCCTATTTCAATTTGTATTGAAAAGCATTACTTCTAAATGCAAAGACACTGATCTTTATTTCCTGTTGAATGACAACGTTGTGATAAATTACTTACTATGGAATACAACAGGGAGCTATACCAATGTACATGCATTTGCTTTGTTTGACATTAGGGGTTCTTCCATTGCCTTTACTATTGCTTTCTTTGTGGTGGTGATGACTGAACTTAGGCCTTTGCACAGGTTAGGCAAGAACAGAGCTTCAAAACTCTAGCCTACAATTATTACTTAAAAACAACAACAAAAAAACCCAAAACAAAAACAAAAAAAACTACCTTTAAATAAAGTAGTAGGAACTCTATGAATTATATTCACATAGAGTAAAAAATAACCATAATGAGGCACATATAAAGGCAAGAAAAATAAGAATAAAGTTATATAAATAAAGACAACACTGTTATTACATATGATAAACTTTTAAAACATATTTCTATTCCTATAAGCATCTTCACATTAGCAGATACATACCTATTCAAATAGACAAAAGGCTATTAAAAATAAAGTGCAGTTAAAATATATGTAGATTCAAGAACTCTTATGTACCTTGGTAGTGCAACCAAAACTATTAACTTTAATTGTTTTGAGACTAAGTCTTATGATGTAGTCTTGACTGGCCAGTAACAATCCTCCTTACTTAGCCTAAGTGATGGGATTACAGGTATGTACCTATAATTTAGGCTCCTCACAAGATACTTTGTAACTCACGTGATGTAATGAAAGACCATAAGTTTTTACATAAACAAATGCATACTACGGCAATAATTTATTTACTGCATATAGTCTTTACATATTGACAACTTATTAGAAATAAGACCTTTAGTGACTTGCAAAGAATACTAGATTTGTGTGTGTGTGTGTGTGTATTTGTAAAAATCTGTATATGTGCTTTTATAAATATAAACAGAACATTAAAAATAAAAAGTATAACAGGATGTAAACTGTAGTGCTAGTATAATTACAAGATTTTTGAGAAGACATTTAAAAGTTCCTACTTGTCAATGGTAAATTTCAGTAAATAAATTATGTCACAATAGGAGGCAACTTTCTGTCCTTTTTACAAGAGCTTTTATAAATTGCATGTTGACATTAAAAATAACAGCAAAATGTACAAACTGAGGCTGAAAAACAATTTCAGTGTTATTTAGTGATCTTCTTGCATCATTCATTAGAGTGAACAGTAATTGCAACTTCAAGGATAAGAAGGGGTAAGCCATGGCAAAGCTAATGATGATTATAAGCTGTTCACCAAAGGCAGTATGTGAGAACCTTATTAGGACAGTGAATATTTTATCAAATCATTAATAAAGCTATAGAAAATAAATTATAAACCAAGCATTTTTGTAAAATATAAAAGTTATTTTGTATTAAACAGTATGAAAATGATTGATGGAAATAAAATCACGATTGAGCCTGTCAACCTTAAGCAATCTTAAAATGTACATTTATTGTCAATACAGAAATGTGTTTTATATAAAATTTGGTGAATTTTAATCATATATGTACATATATATTTATTTGTCATTCAAATCCCAACACTTTATCTAAAGTAAATATTTAATAGGTAATTCAAAAGAGTAGGCTAGGGGTTAAAAAAAATAGAGTTATAAGGTCACAACACCACCACCTACAGAAGTTCATTCTGAACAAAGCAACTTGGAACAAACTGTTGGAGAAGTTTATCAGAAAACCATTGCAACTGTGAAGTCATAAAACACGTTCGCTTCATTTAAAGTGATAACACATTTTTTAGCAAAATGAGAGGGAAAACTCAAATGCATTATTCTGAACAGACTCCCCTCCCCCGCAAATTTTCAGTTCACTAATCCTAAGCAAAGGCTCGAAGACATAATGTAAAACCCATTGTACATGCTGAGACACCTGGGCAATGCAGTTGTTCCTTACAGTTAACTCACCTGGGGGAAAAAAGCTTTGGAAGTCCATGAAAATACGTCCAAATCCCTGACTCCTTGGCTAGCATTAAAGATATTCTGAGCAACAAAGTTTAAGAAAGAAAAATATCAACAAGGAAAGGGAACAGAGAATCATCTGCAGAAGATGCGTTCACAGTAATATTTTCTGAACTCTGGCACCAATATGAAATAGCATTTTGCTAAAGGGAAACTGAAGCCTCCTGAGTAAACCACACACCAAAGTTCTGAAAAACAAGATTTTGTCAAAAAGCTCTCTGTAGATATAGTGTGTCATGCCATTTATTAACATCAAGAGCCAGACTTTGCTGTAAGGCTGAAGATAGTCAGTATAAGAAGGAAACCTTAAATCCCTTAAATGGGAACATTATTTGTTCTAATCTAAGCCAGACTTGTTTTATGACAGAAAACAATCTGTTGTTTTATAAAGAAGATGTCAACAATGGAGACTATATAGAAAATGCAACTCTTATAAATAATAATGGCACGTATAAAACCATCACTTTTAATATCAAAACTAAAAAATAACCCAAATGAAAAAGAAGTCATTAAAATATTTCCTCCATTCTATAAGTGAAAAAAAAAAAGACAGACAGACAGACAGAACAGACCTTTAGAAATGTTTCCAAAAACTACAAGCAACAATTTCAAGAAAACATGAAGAAACACAAGCTCAATCTTTTATCAGAAGACAAGTAACTGGTTCATCTCAAAGTTTAGGAAACTATAAGCACTCAGGATCTCTATGTTGAATTCCAAAAATATTTTGTTAAAGAACAATTAATTCATGACACCACAGTTCTAGTAAAGTATTTTCACAAACACTCTAATGACAATTTATGTGATACACATTTACACAGATATATATCATACTATCAACCTACACTTAATTTTACCTAAACTTCAAATATTCAATGTTCAGCAACTGTACATGTTATAAATAGTTGTGTTAAAAGGTTTTTCTATTTGGACCAAAAGAAGAGGACACTCAAATGTTAAATGAAGTATATGCCATGAAGACATTAACATGAAAGAAATTAAAATTACATTTTAATTAAATAAATTTAAATTAAAGTTAAAATTCCTGATCAGTTATATTATTTTAGACAATAAGAAGACATTTGCAACTTTCTCTTCATTTCTTTAAAGTATGTGTGGGTGGATACAGAAACATATATATACATATATATATATATATATATACATACATACACACACACTCACACACACACACTTATCCATACAAATTATATAAGATACGTAAAAATGAGTTTCTAGTAATGTGATTACCAATTAATTTAAAACAAAACTAAAACCAAAACCATCATCCCCCTTAATTTTAGAATGTGTGGCCAATAGGTCCTCTCTCTTTAGGTAAGGTGAAAACTTTACCAAGCATTCCAATATGCTATGCTGAAGGAAAATAATATCCATATTGGTTGATCACTGTACACAAGTGGTTTTGGAGTGTTTTGTTCAGTGGCTATTTTCCCCTGAACAGATGGAATAGTGACACTGACAGTTTGACATAAAACAATATCAAGATTTTAAAAGTATTTTCACATTTATTATACATTACTCTAGTACTAAAAGCACCATAAAAAGCAACTGTTAAAAACAATACAAATCCATTCGGCATTAAAGAGTGAATGCAGTGACTCTGGAAGCTTCTGTCTCTCTTTAATTTCATTGTGCAAACTGAAGTGTTTGCTGAGCCAGTCACCTGGACAATGATAATAAAAACGATGCAGCTACTAGCTATGGCAATAGACTGCCAATGAAATAAGGGCTGTTTATTCTATTCATATATAAACTCTAATTGTATACATTTTACATTAGTTCCTATAGTTGTAGAAAATTCTTAGACTATAGAACTTCACTGTAAATTTAAATTATTTATCGAGTATTAGAAAATTTGCTAAATAGAAATAAGGAACTTAAAAATTAAAAAATTGAATAGTTTTCTTTTGGAAATGTAGGAATATTTTATCTGATGATATAAATATTTATTAAAATAGTAATTTATATAAAAATCTCAATTTCTTATTATTGCAAAAGATAATTTAAGTTTTCATAATATATAACTTCAAAGATTAATATGGCCTGACACAGAGTGCCATACATAATTTAAATGGAAAATTAGAATATTAACGCATATTAGAAACCTAACTAAATTAACAAGCGGCAAATTACAATTCTAAGATAACAGTTTCTCAAGACACAGAAGACCTTACATAAATTAATAATTATTATACTGAAAATATATTAACAAACACATCTGATGTTCATGAAAAAAAATCACTCTGCTATAAAATCACAGAGGGAAGGGCTGCTATTTTTGAAGCAGAAAAATATAAGAAATCAGTATTGTACACTTATAAAATATTACAGTATTATTTTAACTGCCTCTCAATCTGATTATCATTTATAAAATTAATCATTAAAGGATGAAATGAAGCAGATTATAATAATTTAAGGACAGCATATTTTATTCATGTTGGAATAAGTAATGACAATGCTATTAATATTTTTAAAAAGGCTATCAATATACATAATCACAAACCCATTCACAGAGTTAAACAAGGAAATCTGAAGTACATCAAAAAATGTACTGTCAGTTTCTTAAGCATTTATTATTAAGCATTTCAAAAGAATGTCCATAAAATACAAGAAATATCTGCTAAGTACCAGTTTGGTGATACTACAAGCGATCACAAGACAGGAATTTTCCCATTAATTCTACTATTTAACTATCTATCTATCTATCTATCTATCTATCTATCTATCTATCTATCTACCTTCCTATTTATTTTGGTTTTTCGAGACAGGGCTTCTCTGTTGTAACTCTGGTTGTTTTAGAGCTCGCTGTCTAGACCAGGCTATCCTGGAACTCATAGAGATTCATGGGCCTCTGACTCCCCAGTGCTGGGATTAAAGACATACACCAGCACTGCCTGGCTTTGTTGTTGTTTTTTTCTTTTTATAATTTTTAAGTATCCGTATATTTTCCTTAGGTGAGCAACCATTAGCCTGGATAGGAAGTGATTTGTTTAGGTGCATGCAAATGTTCAGGCACCCTTGTTGCTTCTGCAAGAATTCAGAATACACTCACTAGCTTTCCTTGGCATAAATTCTCTTTTCTACTCAATACTCCTTATCATGTATATTTGCCATTTTTGATAAAGTACACAAAGAATTGGGTATATATGTTTTCAGTCACGAAAATGTCCAATTACAAAAATAACTCATTTAAAAAAATTCATCTTTTCATTATAGGCAGGCAAATGTCTCCTGTAGCCTATAATCGCTCTTTACGTCACACGCACCTCTCTTTACTTACATTATCTAAGCCGTGTAAAATTAGCTCACACACAAGTCACATACTTTGCGTGTAACTGACTCACATACCTCAGACGTCATCCTCAGGACCACTGTCCACCTCCTTCGAGGCAGGGTCTCTGACTAGACTCCTAGGGAGATTCCTGCCTTTGCCCTGGGTTTTTATGTAAGCTCTGGGTTCTGAACTGAGGACCTCCCACAAGGCAAGACACTTAAGAGCTAAGCTATTCCCTCCTAGAACTTCATTTTATGAGCATGAATTGACTTATTGACCTTCGGAGCATGTTATGAGAAGCATCTTCATTTAATCACTAGTGTTACAAATATTGATATTTACTTATATTGGCAGTTTATCCAAAATTATATGACTCTTATTATAGTTTTATTACTTTGAATTACTCTACTTTAATTTTCTCCTTTTTCACTGGCAATTTTTTCTTCCTATCTGCCTTAAATGTTACCTTCCAAATTAAGCTTTGCCCAGCGTATCACAAAGCAACTTATTGATTATGTAATTATGTATTTATCATTTTTTAACTCGACTTACACTTATTTCTTCATTATACCAAGGCATATTAAACATAAAAACACACACCTTGGAATCACATCAATTGGGGCTCTAGCACCAGTTCTACTAATACTAAAAATCTTGGAAAAATGAGAACAATACATTTAACAAGACAGGGTCACAATAAGAATGACGTGAAACAAACATGGTAAGAAGCACACGTATGTGTGAGGAACTACTTTAAGCAGAATGGCTACACCAGTCAAAAGCACTCAAAATAGAAATCAAGCAAACCGAAGACTACTGTGAGTGAAGTGCAGTTGTTGACACTGTAGGAGCAACAAACGTGAGTGAGAATCCTTATTTGGTCCTTACCACTAAGGAGCTTAAAATTGAAATAAGACACACACACATAAACCACGGCTGGAGGTAAGTAAAGAAAACTAAATTCAGTGGGTAGCTGCAGTGGGAGAAGTAAACCCTTCCCACTCTCACAGACTCATGCAACCTGAAAAACAGAGGGAGACCTAATTCACACAGCTCCTGTCTGCTTTCCACCACCCTTCCAACTCGCTATCCATTTCCAAGTGTATCGTCCAGTGCTCTTTACCAGTAATGTCACAAGGAACATGCAGTGAAGAAGGGAACTCATACTTTGTAGTTAAACCAATAAAGTAGTGTGGACACTACCTATTTCACGGTACAGCACTCTAGTAAACCCTGACCTAACCCCTCTACTCCAGTATCAAGGAACTGTAATGGGTCTCCCAGTCTAGGATTTAGTACCACTAGATATCATTATAATAACACAAGTCTAAAACTCACATCTTACACTAATACAACGGTGTGGTAAATCAAGACATAAAGATCCAGAGGTAGACGTAACACAGAAATACCTGCAAACTGTCAACACAACAAGCCAACATTTAAACCTGTTTCTGAATGCGTAGTAATTCTATTTTTTTTTTTAATATTGGGTTGGAATTCATTCAAAGTAGGAGTTTGCATATGAAAGAAAAAAAAATAACCATTTCGATTTCCTACCCATCTGAAAGGAATTCAGTAAGTTTAGTTTTAATTTATTACTTACTATTGGTGACAGATCACAATAAGCATTAAGAGCCTTTCCCCTGGCAAGTTCCATTTTCATTACACTGAAGCCCTTAAGCATTCAAGCACTTTTGAAGTAAAAGTAACAGAGATATGAATTACCTTGGAACTGAAAAGTCTTAATTAAAGAAAGATCTATAACGAGGACAGAGTACAACTATGATGCTTTAAAAAACTATCTTTCACTTACGTCAACAGGGACCAGAAGGCTCTTGCCAAGATGCTGATTGAAAGAGAGGCACCAGGCTTCAGTGTAACCATTCATGTTAGGAACATACTTCTTTATCGTTTCCTCATTCAGTCTCAACCACACGCCATCATCATTGTGGATCTAGGGGAAGAAGAAACCAAACAAGCTTGCCTTCCTGTAACCACCAGGGAGCTAGTGAGGACTGAGAATTAGCCAAGCAGGTCAGAAGGGTGGAAGTGGAGATAATGCATCTAGCTGGAATACCAAAGCAGTATGATCATTTCTACGGTGAGACAGAAAGCAACTTCTCTCAGGAGTTAAAAGCACAAAGAAATTACACTTCGGATAAATAATTTAACAGCAAAGTAAGTAATTTGCAAAAAGAACATGTTTTTTTATTCAGGCTACTTGGTTTCATTCCAGAAAAACATTCCATAAACTTTCCAAAATTAAAGCGATCTAAGAACTAAATTTTAAAACTATTCTAAAATTCATTTAAAATATGTGTGTCTTAGAAAGCAGTACTTCCATGGGTTCTGATTACTATGTTCAACTGAGTTATTTCATGTACAAAGTGAAATTTTCTCACTGAGATTTTTTACTGAAAAAGGAAAGTTAAATGTGTAAACCTCAATGGATATAGCCTATAAAGCAATTTTCAAAAGACTTTCCAAACTGTTCAAAATGTGTGTCTTTCAAAATGGGTGGTAACTAATATTCAACTACCATTTTGCAGTGATGCTTCTCTGGTCGCCTGCTACATCCTTCTACTTCTTCTAAATGCTATCACTCTCTGATATATTTGCATATATCTCTCTGTTTATCTGTATTTTATCGTAAGTTACAGTTACCAGGCATCATGAATAGAATTTCAGATAATACATAATTCATACTAATCCTATGAAGCCTAGGGTCAAGAATGGGTTCTTTTCTCTCTTTTCTTTTTCTTTTTTCCTTTTCTTTTATTTCTCTTTCTCCCTCTCTTTCTTTTTTTCTTCCTTCCTCCCTTCCTTCCTTCCTTCCTTCCTTCCTTCCTTCCTTCCTTCCTTCCTTCCTTCCTTCCTTCCTTCCTTTCTTTCAAGACAGGGTTTCTCTGTTATAACTCTGGCTGTCGTGGAACTCACTCTGTAGACCAGGCCTACCTGGAACTCACAGAGATCCTTCTGCCTCTGTCTACCTCCCAAGTGCTGGGATTAAAGGCATGAGCCACCACCGCCCAGATAGAAATGGGTTATTTCTTTTGGAGTTTCTGGCAAGTGAGGTTCTGAAGACCCCAAACATTACCATGCTATTGTCAATGTTCTTGGTGACCCTCCAGAACTTGACGGCAAGACCCTGTTGCTGAAGACATCACACACATGACTCCTCGAACACAGAGATACCAAGCTGATACTCACCTGGAAGCTTTAACCCTGCTGACTAACTCCCATAGTGCTGGAAGATTCTATGCATGCTACCAGAAGAAAAAAAGGAATCACCAATCTTACCCAGCTGTAGCACCAATGCCTAGGCCAGGATCCTGTAACTAGACAGGTCATAGGCCGTAGGGGAGAGCATTCTATTATTATCCTACTAAATGGACATAGTATTAAACTGAGGCCTAATTGACCTCTAGATATGAGCACATCTATCAAGCCTCAGTAGCCTCATTTTTTGCAGTAGATGGTGATTAACACCAACCCACAACTACTTGAGATGCAGAAAATAAGAGACTGCTCAGCTTTAAACGGGACTTCTACATCAGAAGATGGGAAGGAAAGTTGCCAAGAGCCAGCGGTGATAGTGACAAGGAAGCAGCATTTCCTGGTCACAGGAGTGCAGTTGGCACACAAGACCTCACAGTAGTTGGGAAAGCATCCACAAAATCAGACAAGATCCTAGCGTGGAGAAGGGCCCCATTCCTTAGCTAAGGAGCTACTGGCAATTGATAGTTTCTGGGAGAGGAAGAATCAGTTGTCTTGAAGGTTGAACATTTTCCAGTGAAGGCCACCATCGAAGATTTTGTGGCCAGCACAACCTGGACTTCATGGGTTGAAAAGACAAAACAAAACAAAATAGAACAAAACAAGAAGGGCTAGGGAGATGGTTCATTGGATAAGAGCACTGGCTGCTCTTACAAAGGACCCCAGTTTGAGTCCAGAACCTAGTCAGTGTCTTACAACCATCTGTAACTTAGGTTCCAGTGGATCTGATGCTCTCTTCTGGCTTCCACTGTTACCAGGCACACATGTGGTACAAAGACATCCATGCAGGCAAAACACCCATACACACAAAATGATAAAACAATTTTAATAATAAAAAGCAAATAGAAGACAGAAAGTTCAGTAGGTTGGGAAGGGGAGATGTATCTGGGAGAAGTTGGGGGAGGGAATGAAATCTGATCAAAATACTTGGGTAAAAAAAAAAGGAAAACTCAAAGAACTGATTTAAAAAATGAGATAGGTGCCCAAACTGTTTAGAACCCAGTAACATTAAAACATAGTTCCCATAGTGATTTCTGTCCAGAATGAATTAGTAATACTTATTTATGAATTACCTCATCAATGAAAGTGATGGTCCCGTTGACCTTCACTATGCCGATCTGCTCACTCTGAAGGGAGGGGTGGCTCCGGATACGGAGACCAGCACTGTCCTTGGCCACAAATTTTCGAATCTAATGAAGGAAAAGATACAGCAATGATAGAGAAAACACAGACTCTCTATTTCCTAAGTGGCAATTGATAAAATCAACAGATTGAAAAGAACTAGAATCCCAAAAAGCTTCCTCACAATCATCTGCAGTTGGTTTCTTTCTGCAAATACTTGTCACTTACTTATAAGAACAATAAAAGTATATTTCAAGGTTTGAAGAACACTGGATACTAAGGCTGTCAATATATTTATGATTTCCCATGGCAAAAATATAAAGGTGACTTTTTAGAAAAGCATGATGCAAATTCCATTATTACTGTTTATTTATTAAGCAAGAGTTTATTTAAATTCTTTTAGCAAGGTTTTAGATATAAGGAAATTAATGTTTCTTTTAATGGTACAGAATGTTTTAACCTTGAAAATTCATATGTAATTTCAGTAGACTTTGTGTTAATAACAAGCTTTTCATATCAGAAAGTATAGAACCCTCATAAATTATTAAAGAATACATAAAGAAGCCAAAATGTAATTTGTACAACTTGAAATGATTAAAATTCCTATGAGCTACTCTTCAACTGATTTAGGAATACCGTAAATTCAAATACTGAAATAAAGCAAGTAAAACATTAGGTATTTGAGGGCTACTTTGAGGCATCAATGAAAACCGTGAAAACCTGTGACCAACTCCACTTTTGATTTCACCCTAACCTCACCTTATTTGGTTGAGGGTCAGCCTTTGGCTTGACTAGCTGAGTTCCTGGTGGAATCATCCCTTTTGGTGGATCTTTTACTTTTACTTCAAGTCCGGCGTCTGTAAGAAAAGTGATGACATTTTAATATTTGACTAAAGTTGGGAGAATTGGAAAATTTAACCATATCATAAGACTATTTTACTTTCATGTTATGTGTATGGGTATTTTACCATGTATGTCTTTTCAACACACTCATGCACGGTGCCTACAGAGGCAAGAAGAGGGTATCACATCCTCTGGAACTGGAGTTACAGATGGTTGCAAGCCACCATGTAGGTGCTGGGAAGAGCATTCAGTGTCCTAAATTGCTAAGCCATCTCTCCAGCCCACATCATAGACAATTTATACAATTAAGACAAATATTTGAATTATGTTTTCTTTTAAGGTGGTGGTTGGTACTTTATAGGGAAAAAAGGAGAATTTTGTTTTTAAAAAAGGTCTTGAGATTGCTAAAAAGCAGGTTGTAGTTTTCTTTCAGTGTTTAAAATGAAAGGAGTTCTCTCATTATTTAACTAGAACACCTGGAATGATCCTGAACAAATTAAAAAAAAAAAAAATGAAAGAACCACTTCTGTGACATGTGCTACTCAACACCAATAGGTCAGAACACTATTCAGCACCACAATGGGAACTGACTGACAGACGGCAAAGCATGGATGACAGCAAGATGGGCAGAGGCAGCGTGACGTCATACAGTACTTAGGACATGAGGTCCTCATGCTAGATCGCCTGGTCTCTTACACGAGCACTAACTGTGTGACTATGTGCCTCAGTGTTTTCATGTATGACACAGGAACGACAATACTGTCTACCTACCTCAACAACAATACTATCTACCTCACGTTATGCAACTTCAATGATAGAAAGTATCGACACAACGATGCATATGCATTAAATGTTCAGCAACACTAACTATTACTGTTATCTGCCCTTGTCTGTGGCCAAGAAAGGTCCCAGATTACACACGGCTTGTGGAAAGGCTGCACTAGGACAAACAATAGCAAAGTTGAGTAGGGAAGCAAACGGATGATTCTAAGTAAATGTACATCCCTACCTTACTTCAGTAGAAAACACATACCCATTATCTTCACTCTACTACTACATGAGACTGAGGACTATCTACTAAAGTCATTCATAATAACTAGTACTTTCAATTTTTTTAGCAGACAAAGAATTAGATTTCATTATGGTATTTTCAGACAAAATTCTCTTTTTGCTGTTTCTCTTCCCACCTCTGCCCTTTGTTCTCCCTCTTGAAAATAAAGGACATGGTGGCAAAGGGTATGAACTAAAGTCTCTCTGCAGTTACAGTTACGGTATCTGATATATATTCTAAGACCTTTCTCAGGGGCCTCCTCTCCACCTCTTGTCCTGTATCCTTTTGCTTCCTCTCTCTCTCAAGACCACGTGCTCCGTTTGCTGGTCTCCTGTCCAGTTCATAGCCTATCCCTTCTCTCACCCATCCTAACACTGAAGCTTAGTCTGCATATGAGGGAGAACGCACAATTACTTTTTCTTTTAGAACCTGGATGGTCTCACTTAACGTAATACTTCCCGGACCCATCATTTTTCCTTCAAAATTCATAATTTCATTCTTTACAGCTGGGTAAAATCCTGTCTCTGCATCAGCGGTGCTCTGAAATTCCTGCTGAAATCTCCACGCCTGCATTTCTACTCTACTTCAAATGACTTCCGCTTGACTGTTTAATCTCAGCACACATAATTTTTTAATGCTTGGGAGAATTATTTTTTCTACAACGAGGTTTTGCTAAGACTCAAGTAAATGTTTGCTGAGCCATGTGGTGAAATACAGGAGACTGTGGCAAAGCTTGTTATAATTTATACATCTGAATGCATATAGTTATAAATTCTATATGCCAAAATGTAAAGAAGCTCTTTATCTCCAAAGGCATATACTACAGCTTCCCAAAGGGTATTACGATGTGTTACTATTGTAGTTACCATTTGATGACATCAATATATGACATTTTTCATCCTACTGTTATACTTTTGCACAGAGGTTACACATGAAGCATTCACATATAAAAGAAAATCAGTATTCTTTTCTCAAATTTAGTGGAAGGTAAAATCTTTAAAATAACAGTATCTGCTAAGCAACCACTCTATGCAAGGCACTGATCTAAACTCAGAGATCCCAGGTGAAATGCGTGGTATCTGCTCCTACCAGGAGAGGTGACTGATGAGGGAGATGCTGCATGCATAGGGTAATGCAGAGGCAAGGAGGATATCACCTCTCACTGACTAGAAAAGGAAGAGAAGGACTCATGACAGCCACAGTGAGTGAGCAGACACCATAAATTATCCTCACGATACAATCTTTGCAAAGTACTAAATAAATACTCAGTATGAAGGGGGAAGTGAAGCCACAAAGAAGTTATGAGACCTATTTATGTGTATGACACAGGAAGCAAACAACAGCACACAGATGATTTTGACTCTAGTCCTTTGCAGCAACTCAGTACTTAAATGTATATTTACCTATTTCAATGCCATCAATGGTAACGTGAATAGTGTAGAGCCCAATAGCCCCCGGAGTCCAGTTTGCACAGTAAGTCCCATCATTGTTGACCCGAATCAGCATATTTTCACTGGGCCTGAAAAAGTAATAGGTGGAAAATCCAAAAATGTACTTTAGATTATGCAACTACGACCATCTGCCATCTCAGCAAACCCCTGTCTGTGTTACCACAGTGGCTGTCATAGCATGCTCCCCAGCCCACAGACAACTGAACTTCACTCTTTTTTCAGTGTAAGGCCCCATCACGTCTCTTTCCTCCTCTCGACTGATCATGGTTTCACTTTTTCCTTCTGAGGACACAGAAGCAATTTGCCATAACTTCCATGCAGTAATAAGATTGTTAAACCTACTTTGCCTCATTTTCTCTTGTTACCACGTTGTTTTTTTTGTTTTTTGTTTTCTCATTTGAATTGTTGAATTTGGTCCCCTCAATTACCTCTTTCTCTCACATATCATTTATCTTTCCGGGCCCTTTCTACTAGCATAAGAAACTTTAGAATTTTCCAGCTTAATCCTTACTCCCCTCTAGAACCGCTCTCCTTTCTGGTGCAGTCTTTTATCTTCTCCCTGCACACAGACACCTAAGACTGCCACTCTCGCCCTGCTCATTTCTACTTCTCTCCTACAACTTAGTTGCTAGCACTTGCGCCTAGCACTTCATGGCCATCACTGATGTCAGAGTTATCAATGGCCATCACATCCCTGAACTGAGGGCCACTTCTTCTTCCTCAGCGTCTCTCAGGAGCATTTGCTCGCTGGTGACTCTCACTTTCCTGAATACTTTCCCCTTGTTTCTGTGACTTCCTCTTGGCTTCCCTCTCACTTCCTTAGTCACTCTTTCTTAAGAATGGCTGGCTTTACTTTAGGAAACACTGAGGGTTTGAGTCTATATCTTCATTTTTCTGAATCATCTTTTAGTTGGCCAGTTGCCTATTAATATTAAATATCATTTCTATATAGAAGACTCCCAAATTCACTTTTTCCTTGATCTTTAAACTATTTGCAGTTGCACAGTTGTGTCTCCACTTAAATATTAAATATCTAAGAAGTAACTGGGAATCTCAATTTTAACGTATCTAATGAAAAGCTCCTATTCCCCACCAATCAACATATATCTCACAGAACAATACACCACAGAAAAACCTAAGTACCTGCTCATTCCTAGGACTTCTTGTTTCTTATAAAAATTATTATAATCTATACCAGGAGTCGGTAAATACTTTAGGTAACAATTCTAGTTTCTTAGGCCAAAAAGTCCTTGTTATAATTACTTAACTTGATCAATACAGTGTAAAAGTAGCTACAAACAATGAGCAAAGTTGTGTTATAGTAACATTTATAAAAACAGCCAGCAGGCAAAATTTGTTCTTTGAGTCAAAATTGGCTGGAATCTGTTTTGTGCTTTTGCTAAAACCAAAGAAAAATATGTAATCTTTTTTAAAAAAAATATGATTTTAATTGAAATAGAATTATATCACTTTCTCTCTCCCTTTCTTCTCTCTAAACACTCCTATGCCCCCCAACTCTCAAATTGATAGTCACTTCTTTATTATTATGAGCATGTATATATGTATGCACAAATATGTATGCATGTGCACAAAATACTGAAAACACAGCATGCCAAGTCTGTTTTGTTGTTTATACATTAGTCTCTGGTGATATGGTCGACTTATTCTACCTCCTACATTCCGCCCTGGTCCTCACGCCGAATCATTTCTAATTCGTTTCTCTGTTGCCATTCTTGCTCTCCCAGAATCTATCCCTGAAGAGCCACCACAACAATCTATAAACTTTAAGGTTTTTGTTTAAAACATAATATTAGTTGGCCTGTAAGAAAATTCAACCTGCCTACGCACGGCCTGCCAGAACAAACAAAACACATCCCATGTCGTTCCTAGACTCATCTCCATGCATCCCCTCTTCTCACTGTTCTCCAGGCCCACCACTTTCTGTTTGTTCTCCAAGGGAATCAAGCTCAACCTACCCAGGCTTTCGGTGGCTAGACTGAACTTCACAAAATCTTTACATGATCAACTGCCATCTAAATGACAGTCCTCAACCAGTCCTCTCCTGTCCTGCAATATTTTGGCAATCTGCCACAATCCCAATGCTGTCTATCAAATAAGTTTACTTACTGCAACTTTGTTCACTTTGTAATAGCTTGTTCTATATAGGAATGAAAATACCATTTTTATCTTGCTTATAAGTGTAAAACAATGGCCTATTATATAATCTTCCACACAGCAAATGTTCAATGCTGACAGTTGAATATATTAATCTGTTTAGATAAGTCACTATTTCAGTTAGGTTCGAAAACCCTAACACATATGAAATCCATTTATTAGCAAATTCTTTCCTTCATTTTCTCTCCTTGTCCTTTCCTTTCTTCATGTGTCCATTTTTCTTTTTCTCTCTTTATATTTGAGGCAGGGTCTTACTATATAGCTAAGGCTACCCAGGGACTTGCTGGGTAGCCAATGCTAGATAGGAATGCACTATAGAGCCCAGTCTGGCTAGGATCTCCCAATACTCTTGTCTCAGTTTCTTAAACATTGGATTACAGCTGTGTGCCATTATAGTTAGGTTAATTCTGTTCTTATCCAGCTTGCTATGATGTTATAATATTCACATTTATTTTGTTAAGTCCGTTGTTTTTACTCTAGCACAACCTTAAACTATAATTAGGCTAGAAACAAAATACTACATTTCTAGTCCCAAGGTTGACAGAAAACATTGTAGGTTGTACACTGTAGATTGTACATCTTGCATACAAACCAAAACAAAGTCACACTAACCTAAATCAATTCCTAATTTTTAAACAACTAATCAGTTTCTAATAAGGTCATATGAAATGCAACACAGTGCAGCCCATGGGTAATAAAGCTTTTCCAGTTTGCTTCAGCACCTCTTCCAAAGACTGTGGAGATGACAGCTCTAAGTACCACACAGCTATTCTGTTCAAGTATCTATTGTTTAAAAGGTTCTGACACTTGTCTATCATCCAAGCCTGTGGAAAGCTGTAGCAGGAACATCACAAATCCTGGGACATCTCAAGTTATAGGATAAAGCCCTCCTTCAAAACTAAAACAAATTAAAACAGAAAAACATCAAAATACAAAAAAACCACCAGTAACAACAAAACCCAAAATTCCCTTACAAAATATAACTAAGTGTTCTGCTTAGAGCTAAAGTTAACAGTATTAAACAGAGGTTGAATAAAATGATACATCAAAACTAACACAAATGCAACACATAGAAATCTCCACACAACTCACTGGGAGAAGGAGACATGGAATAATTAAGACAACAAAGCAGCTGGCTGTGGTGCACCCATTGTGATCCTAGCACTTGGGAAGCAGAAACAGGAAAAGAATATTCACGGTCAAGCTGGGTTACAGAATTAGATTCTGTCTAACAAAATAAAACAGAACCAGGCAGAAAAGTATTCTAGTCAACTCTAGAGAACCCAATGTATATAGTTTGGAAACTAGATATTCTTTTTCTAGTATCTTTGTTTTATGTTGTGTATTAGCAGTATTATAGTTAACTAAAAATAAATCACACAGAAAATTTACATATTATTGCATGTAAAAACTATTCATTAGAAATTTCAAAATGCCTTAAAAAACCATTTTAGAAAAGAAGGTTAGTAATCCATTCCTAGTAGTGGCGTTTTTATTTGTCAGCATGTGGTATCTAGTTGGGATGCTGTCCCCTGCTACAAGAGGATTCCATTAAACTCCTTAATAGACGTATATGTATATATGTGCATGCACGTATACATAGGAAGTTTCTATAATAGTATGTTTTCATATGGCTTTTTCAAAAGGTCTTTAGTGTTTGTTATCCTTCTCCATATTACATCTTCTACCCTGACCTCCCATCCCCCACCCCATTTACTCCTTCCTGTTCCATTATTCCCTTTCTCCCTTTTATCAGTGTACTCCATGTAGCTTCTCTTGAGTGATCCCGCTGCTTCCATGCACCCTTACTAGTTTCCTAACCTCTATCTCTTTACGAGCTATTGGCCAATGGGGTATTATAGACCCATAAATGTTACAGACTATTGCCACTGCTCTTGGCTACCCTCCAGAACTTAATGGTAAGACATAATTTTGAAGGCGTTACATACTTGCATTATAAAACACAGAGAAATCAAGACAGTAACTGATCTGGAAGCTTCATCCCTACTGACGAGCTTTAATAGTACTGGAAGGTGTAATCCCTGAGAGCTACAATGACTTGGGATGGCCAAATATGCCCACTGGTGCAACGGTGGCATGCATATCATGAAATAACACATTTCTGATAGGATTTAAGTCCTGCTCCACATGATGAAACCCAGACCTGGTATCATTAATGGGCCAAGAACTTGTGGCCAGATAGGTCATAGTAGAGAACTTACTATTATTACTCTGCTAAATGAACATGGTATCGAAATGACTACTGACTATTTATTGATATACCCATAGACCTCGACCCTCATCCCTGAAGCTTCCTACTGTAGACAGCAATTAACACCGAGACTCACACCTGGTTAACATGCAGAGAAGGAGAGACTATGTAGTTATCAGCCCCAGGAGGGCTGTTTTGTCCCCCCCCCCCCCCCCACTTCTTGCCTCAAGGCTAGGGGATCTCCATGGAAGAGGGGATGGAATGCTGATAAGGGCTGGAGGTGGTAGAGGACTTCCAGAAACCTCTTTTGCAGGCAAAACAGGGCAGTTGCACATATGGACTCAAAGAAATCGTAAAAGTATTTTTAAACAAAAGGAAGTAAGGACAGGAATTTGGATGATTTCAGTCTGGATGATTAAGTTTTAGTTTTAGCAACACTTTGATAAAACAATTCTTACCTTTTAGGAGTTGGTGATGCAAAACGCAGTTCTTCAAATGAATAGTTTTCATACACCTTTAAGAAAGAGACAAGGAACACTGGTAGCCTTGCTATAGACATTTCCGTTTAGTACAATGCTAAATATCTAATAAATGAGCTGTGACCACTGTCCATCTTCACAAGAAAGAAATAAAAATGACAAAACCACCTGAAAAATGAATTTCAGATATACAAGATCCAAATGAAAAACAAAAACAAAATTTAAAGTTTATGATGCAATTGTTAATACAGTCAACTTGACAGGGCCTAATATTGCTAAAGAGATAAACGTGTGGCTGTGGCTATGAAGGATTTTCTAGATTAGGTTAACTGAGACAGGAAAGACAATTCCAAACTGTTGAACTTAATAAAGAGAAGAAAGTAAAATGAGTATTTATCTCTGTTTGCTTTTTGAATGAGGATCCAATTTGATCAGTCTGCATCCTGTGGCTGCAACCATGCCATCCCGCCATGGTAAAATATAGCCTCTTAAGTGTAAACCAGAATACACCCTTCTTTCCTTAAATTGCTTCTTATCAGGCATTTTGTCAATAGAAATACAAATTTAGCTTAAAAGATGTAAAAATAGAAACCTTTAAGTTTCTTAAAATTTTAAGTATCTCTAAAACAAAGATCGTATAGAGAAAAGTTTTCACATGGAAGAAGAGGATTTTTAAATTATGTAACTTAAGTTTGATATGTGTCCTCAATATATCCAGGCCAAAACAATCCATACACAGAGAAAACTGAGGAAAGCCAATGTACTGAAAAAAAACAAAGGAAATGTCACTGAATCCTGGAGAAGTTACGGAACTGAGATGGAAACAAGGGACTGTCAATGAAAAGAACCAATAGTCACAGCACAGTCACAACACAGGTCACTAAGAACCAAGGCTGATGAGCACAGTGCGCATCAGGCAGGAGGATACGTTCTTGGTAATGCTTGACACAGTTTTAGACATACATTTCCTACAACCCAGCAATTACATTGCTAGTAATGCATTTTAGAGAAATTCCTGATCATATACAATATGAGACAAAACAAGGGTGTTTATTTCAGTACAGTTTATGATAAATGTCCAGCAATAGGAAAATGGACAAATTACAGAACAGTAACCAACTGAAAAAAGATGCTAGCAGGACATGTAAAATACAATACCACTAAAACATACACACAGAGAGAGAGAGAGAGAGAGAGAGAGAGCGCAAGTGCACGCAAGAGCATTATAAGAAAGGTGTGGAATACGCCTGGGAGCAGACTGTGACTATAAAAATGTTTCTTTATAAGCCAGCAGGAACTTTATTACTACAGGGCTTGTGTGTCAGTCTTACAAAAATAGGAAGAAAAAAAAAAAAAGACCTGAACCCATTATGGCAAAATGTAATGACAAAAATGGTCAGTATGTGTAATAAACTTAAGACGTTGTCTCTGATACATCTGTATACTTGCAATATTTCCAAATTAGTCATTATTTTTCATGGTTCCATTCAAGACCTCCAATCCCTCACACTGTTCTACCTTCCCCGTACTGATGAAGAAAAGCACACCAGTTGCAAAGCTGCCTTTCGTCCCCACTCCCTTTATTACCACAAGTGACTCAGAAATTACCAAGCTCTTTCACTTATCCATAGGTTGTACATTAGAAACATGTAACTTAAGGATGACTTTGCCAAGTTTCTACAGTAGTTAACAGCTGGGTACCCAGGTTTCCAGACTGTACAGTCTCTGTGTTTTTCATTCCGGCATTTTCTTCCAAGTGTACATAATTTGTTAATACAGGATCAGACCATATTTTATTCTCCCATCCTATAATATCTGGCTCACTACTGAGTGAATTTATAGTATCTAAGAACGGTTAGTAAAGAACATCTGGGCAGATCTCTGTGAGTTCAAGGCCAGACTTGTCTACAGAGTGAGTCTGGGCATGAATGAACATCTCAAAGAGACAGCTTGGGAACTGTGTACCCTGGGTCTGTGAGAATGCTCTTGATATCCATCAGTCAGATCAGGTAGCTGACTTTCTGAAGAAAGCATATAAATAAGAAAGCATGTGTAATTGAAAGCTCTCCCAAAGAAGTTACACCTTCACGATGCTGCCTTCTTCACAGTTGATTGGTTAATTAACTTATTGTGAAGTGTTTAAAATCTTGCAGGCCCAGATCCAAATTACAATTTACCTTGGTCCATCTTTAGCCAGCTAAATAGTCATTTCTTGCCTACCTCTCTCTGTGTGTAACTTAACAGCCTGTGAGTAACAGGTGAAGAAACTTTCAGAAAGTATTAGTTTAATAAAACTCCAGTTTCTGCCAATCAAAGGGCCAGCAATACTGTCAGACAGCGTCGAAGGCCCAGAGCAGAGTCCTTCTCATTTCTATCCTATCCTATTTCTCTGATGTTTCCAACCTTAATTGTGAACTTCATCTTTTATTTTCTACCTCTTCTGGTTTTCGTCCCACTCTCCATTAGCTTTGAAGTTGTGCTGTGCAGTATCTTCAGTGTCTCTTAAGTTCATTTTGACTGGTAACTCACTCGTTCAAGTTTGCAGGGTACTTCATCAGAGTAAGTCGACAGTCTTCCCGCGGGACTTAAACCAGCCATGTTTCTTATTCAGCTATCTTCCCAACTGTGCTACTTTACGGACCTACAGTGTTTATAAAGTGCCAGCACAACCCTGCCTTTGAGCTACTAGAATCCAGTCACTGCTTTCGGAAAATACCAAAGTGCCTAAATTCAGCATGTTGACAAGTTTTCAGTTATCAGCCTCTTAACATAAGTAAAAAGCTAACTGAATATTTTTTTTTTTAACCCAGCTAACGACATTATAACCTAAAATACCTGGAGAAGTAGGAACTCTAAAGAGATGCCGTAGTATCTGGGAGCTGTGAAAGCTGAAGGGACCTAAATAAACCCCTAGGTCCTGAAGATCTGTGTTCTGGCAGACAGCACTTCAGAGAATGAAATCCAGCATTAAGTCATCTCAACTTGAGTGGATTAACTTGTTCTATAACGGGTGAGCCCCTCCAACATCTGCCAGACACTGATGAAAGGCCTCTCAGCATTTAAGAATGTATGCTGCAAGTTTAACATCTATAAGCAGCTCTCTAGATTTGTAATACTGTGCCAACATGTGAGTAACTAACGTGTTAAATAGATCAACGGTTAAGATAAAACTTTCTAAGAAGTAAAAGTAAATCACCTTCATCATTGTTATGGCAATGTATCGTGCCTCCTTCACTATCATTGGTTCATAGGAAACATCCAGCTTCGGCGACGCCAACCCACCAAAAGTCATGTCAGTGTTGGGAGTTGCTGCCACTGAAGGACTGCCAGGAATCCTTTGAGACTTCTTTACTTGCTCTTGTTGTAAAGATGTTTTCTTCTGAGAAACAGGCACAGCCTTCACTTCCACCTATCCATGATAATACAGAAACCAAATACATGTAATTGTCCTCGGCAAAGCAAAGGAAGCAATTACAATTACAAGTCAGTGATGCAAACTGTGTTAACCCTGGCTCACTCTGGGCATTTCCAGAGACAGAATAACGTCACCTCACTAACAGTGGAAAACAGGTGTCATTATTTTAGATCAAGTAATTATTAGTATGGTATCAGGAAAAAAAAAAGAAAGAATCTATACTGAATTCTTTCAGGAAGTAGTATTATTTTATCAGATAATTCAAACATAAATACTTCCTCATAAGCATAGCTTGTTTATAAAAATTTATCTGAATTTCTGCTGTAATAATCTACAAAGAAAAATATACTGATTAATAGAAGCCTTTAGAATTGAAAATATGGGTTAAAAATATGCCAGAAATCTAAGGATATTTGTTTACTTTTGGAAAGAAAGAACAGTATAATTAATAGCACAGTTAATAATTTAAGGCACTGATTTTAACAATCTAAACTCAATTTCTATTCATGATAAAATTGTGAATGTTTTTCACCTACTTACTTTACACGTGGGAAAACAGATTTTTTCAAAGGAATATTAAAATACTAAAAATAATGACTGTTTCTAACAACTTTCCAGAAATACTTTGGAAGAGTTTGAGATTACAGTTTGGTGGCACAGTATATTTAGTAGACATGAGCCAAAGAAAAAGGAAACACATTTCAAGAATTACAACAAAAGGTTTTTATTGTGCTTTTGCCTGCTTATTTGTATACTGACAAACAGTACATGAACCACAGGTAACCACATATTGATGACACTCACAACTAGTACACTACATTATGGGTATTATTTTTGAGACCACCAAAACTAGAATTCAGCAGTATGGATCTCTTCACCCAGCGTGTGTGTGTGCGTGCGTGCGTGCGTGTTGGGGAGCTCCCTCTGGTTTCATTACTCAGGTGCTGTCCAACTTTCTTCTTAAAGGGTGGTATATCTCTCACTGTGCTGAAACTCCTCAAGTATATCAGACTGGCTGGCCAGTGAGACACAGGTACACGTATAGATGTATGTTTATAATCAAATGTCATAGAATTTGAAAGCATTTGCTTTATTGTTATACTTTGAACTTTTAATTGTGGTAAGTTACAAATACTTTATCTGAAACAACAAAGATAAGACAATACATAGAATATACAGGAGTACATACATGTATGCTACCTACCACATTGTAAGTACTACAGCATATATAATATTCAGTCTTTCCACTTCCATGTTTGGGTCATGACATAAACTGTTAATGTGAGTTGGGGTCAAAAATTTTAAAGGCACTATTAAATGTGGTTTTTATTTAGTATCAGAGTCATATGCTTTTATATAAAGTCTTTTTTTTTTGGGTCTTATCTGGTATGATCAATAAGTCTTAAGTATTTTTACTGAGTCAGGTAAAAAATTACATTGGTATTGTGGTTTGTTCATGCTATCTATCAAAGAAAGTATAAAACAGATGAAATACTTTTATTGAACTGATATAGAAAAATTAGTGCTCTATGAACAGAAGAAGATTATGGATCTTAATCTACTCTAAGCTTCAAAAATCCAAATTACACCATAATTTAACTCTGGAAGGGAAGAGGACTGGAGACCACCTACACAAATTTACATTTGGTTTAAATTTTTCAGAAATATACAAAAGTTCTAAATTATATATTTGTATCAATAGATTATATTACTAAGGACATAACTATCTACAATATAATTTAAGTATTCTTATCAAATAGTGTCTTATGTAAGAAATATGTAAATTGTTCTATTAATATATAACTTTTTATATTAGTCTTTATTTTATAATCTAAATTTACATATTTTTAATTTTTCTATAAGTTACCAATATTATCTTTAAAATGTGAATTCAGTTAAGTGCAGAATGTATGAGTTTTTTCACAAATAGATTCAGCTAAAAATGCATCATTCATTCACTTATTCAATTTACTAGATACCTTCCTTCCATGTGCCTAGCAACTCTTTCCACACACAACTTAAACTACCTTCTTTGAAATCATTATAGCATCTAACTCATAGTTTGGAAACTAGGGAACCAATTAATGTAAAAAATAAATAAATAAATAAGAAAAATCTTCCATTAAACTAAGACAAAGAGAGAGGAGCAAGTGGCCTCTGAAGACTTGCCATTCTCAAATTTGTATCAGTTACAACAGTCAATGTGTAGCCATTTGCCACTTCACACAGAATTACCTTCATGTTGGGGACATGAACCACATCTCCATACTGGTCCTTTGTTTGAACAGTTATGGTGGTGGGCCAGCCACAACGAATATCATCCTTATTCAGAATCAATGATGTCTTCTGAGGATCGGCATAGGAATCTGGCTGAAGCCATCTAAAAGAGTTAAAAACAAAGAGAATATGAAATTAAGTCAAATAAACTAAACTAGTATTGAACAAAATGCTAAACACGTATCCTCATTTCTGATTCAATGATAGTTACAAGTGTTTTCCCTGGAAGCAATTAATAAAAATCAATTAGACTTATCCAAGAAAACATATGAAGTTTCTGATGTTTACATATACTATGAAATAATATTAAAGTTATAAAATATTGGGATTTTTATTATGTTTAAGATATTTTTTAAAAAAGGCTAAGTTACAGCTAATTTTAAGCACTAAGAACCCTCATCTTACTGAGGGAGACCAGCTTTCTAATATCAACGAGGAAAGAACAGTTTCCTCATGAAAGCAAGAACAAAATATAATTCACCTTGCTTGAGAGCAGCTGCGGAGCAGCTGGGGAGCAGCTGGGTACACTGTCCATCCGTTCTTCACATAACCCCCACTAGCTCCTTTAATACTTCCCCTTCCTTGTAAACCCTGCCTGTTCTCTATTGCTGGAGCTCCCAGCCCTTAGTTCATTTCACAGTTTGCATTCAACTTGTCTTGTGAGCTGAGTAATAAGTAATTCCACCTTGTGCTATATACAAGTGTCTACACACAAAAAACTGAGGCTGACTTCAGAGACTTGGTATTCCTTCCTGGTCAACATTTTGGCTTTAAACACTCAAGTGCAATCTCTAAAACTTAAAAATTAAAACCAGAAAGAGGCCAGATTTTTATTTTTAATTAACAAGTTAACACAAGCTATCATGTTTTTCTTTCATTCTAAAACAGCAAATGGCAAAAATCAATAAATTAATAACTTGTATACTTTAAAATATTATCATCTCTTACTTCTTGAAGTTCACAACACATAATCTGGATTATGGAAGGAAGCATTTTCAACGCCAAAGTGGCCTTTTCTCCTTTTCATTTCTCCTCAGAGAAATTAATTGTAATATCAAAAGTACCTTGCAAGCCTTCCACCACTTGATCCTGGGACACAAGCGATGAAATCATCCAGGAAGGACTGCTCATTGCTTTGGATTTGAAGTGGCAAGTTTCCTTCAAGTGCCTCTAAGATAGTCGGCGAATGAGAAAGGGCCAGACCCTTTCCAAGAATACCAGAATGAGTTTTGCACACCTATTGAGGGAAAAAGAAAATTTCTGTATCTTACTTATTTATTATTTATTTATGAAAAGGCTTCACTACATCATCCAGGCTGGCCTTGAAAACGGGGTTCTCTTGTCTCAAACTTCTGACTGCAGAGTTACAGATGTGTGCCGCTATACATGGGAATCACTGAAAATCATTTCCTCCTATGCCCCAGTCTTACTATCTTCAGTCTATAAAGTACAAATTATAGGAGGAGAGCAGGAGAGCAGCACCATTACCATCTTCCTCAGAACATAACTACAATGTCCATGCTAGATGCTGCGACACATCTCCTCCTGGGCTAACTGCTACATGGACACTTGGCAGGGCCCTCCTCTAGGCTCCCTCATTTTCAGTTCTCTTTATTGACAATTATGGGTATGTTGTATTTACTGTTTTGGGGAGGCGACATTGGTACGAAGGTCCTTACTTGGGCAAAAAGTAGGTGGAAGCTGATTTAGGCTGTACATACACCTTATGAATCTAAGTCTTATGGCGGTTAAGGAGAACAGAAAGGTAAAAGGGAAATTTTAGTTTTTGCCCATCTAGCAACTAACATTTTGTTTCTGAAAGATCTGCTGGCAATGCTGATTCCAGAAAAATTTTAATAATAAATTTTTAAAAAATTAATAGAGAAATGTTACTTTCTAGGGCTACTTATTTATTTAAGTGTAACTTTTGCATTCCCAGCTGTGTAACTTTAGAACTATCATCTTTGGAGTCAAACAGACTTGAGCTAAAACAATAGTTCTAGATAAATTGTATACTCTTGAATTAACAAGTCTCCATATCAGCTGGTGTTCAGATAAACACATCTAAGTGGTAACTATTAAATTTAAGTTAAAGGACATGTATAAAATACCCATTACAGTGTTTGACAAATAGAACATTGTTTATATAAGTTACATCATACACCTAGGCTATGTTTTCTTTAAATATTATTAAGTGTTATATTTACATATATTCTATGAATATATGTATATGTACATATATTCTATAAAATAGAATATAAAATAGAATATATGTACCACATTCTATGAAATGTATGAGCTTCTTAAAATCTGTTTTAAATATGAATGAGTCACTACATATACCATTTACTAAATGTTTGTTAAATTATTATTTTGTTTCTTAAAGTACAACGATTTAACATTAAACACGCATATACATACATATACCTGGTAGCTTCTTAAAAATCTAAGTGTGTAGATTGGCGGTGGTGGTACATGCCTTTAATCCCAGCGGGAGGCAGAGGCAGATCTTTGTGAGTTCGAGGGCAGCCTGATCTAGAGTGAGTTCCAAGATAGCCAGAGTCACAACAGAGAAACTCTGTCTTGAAAAGCCAAAAAAAAAAAAAAAAAAAAATCTAAGAGTGTTTTAAATTACAGAGAAAATCATGACTGTAGCACAATGTTCAAAGTAATGGATTTTGTCAGCAAGCCATTAAAGGATCCATCCCAGCAGTTACGTGGTCATAGGCAAGTTACCTAAGTGTTGTGCTTCAGTTTTCTGTAACAGAGACAACAATCTCTGACTTACAGGGTTGTGTGATGACTAAGTAAGGTAAAATGCATGAAAAGTTTAGAAATAATGCTTGGCAAATAAACACAAATGTTTGTTTTATTCCTTTTGATCAGTTAATCTCAGGAAATAAATGTTAAATACTAACTCTCAAAATCAGAGACTTAGATACAGTTTTTGTGTCTCAACCAACAATGTTCTTAGATAAATCATGTATGTTGTATGAACTTTAGATTCTGTAAGATGCCCAAAAACAATACGAACCTCAAGGTATAATTGTAAAAACAGGGAAATAATATTAAAGGGACTACAAACTACAACTGTACAGATAATATGTAAATAAGTACACTACTAACTACATATATCCAGCACAGGATACAGACTCAATCTAAATCACTGACACCCTAATGTGACTCAAAATTCTCTGGCACAAGGTAAAACTGGGAAAAAACAGACAGAGTAAAATGAATCTTTATTTTAAAAATACAACCTTTCTTTTTTAGGCTATTAAATGAGCATTATAAGATACTGCTGGTTAAAACAGGTTTTTTGAAAAAAAATATTATTCGTTAACAAAAATAGTATTTGTGGAAAAAGTGTTTTGATAATCTTACAAATTCATGAAATTTTATAGACTGGATACTATGGATTCAAATGAGTGATTTTCGGTCTATCTTTTACCTCCATACGGTTTCACTACACAGCATTAACTCATCACTGATGGTCTCAGTGTACAGTCTACATGGATACTCAATTACTGCATCAAATCTCCAGCCTAGGATAAGTAGACATAATCTGAAGACACTGCTTACCAGTCTCCTACCATCCTATCAGTGACTGCCAGCTATATAAATTTAGAGTAATTAAGCTAAGAGAATATAATGATCTCAGCAATATAACGTAACAAATTAATACAGATTGAAATAAAAGATCCCAAACCAGGACTTCAACTGAAATACAGATGCATTTCCATTACAATGTCAAATGTTCCACTTAATTTATGTCTATACAAACAAAAATATTAGAAAATAATAACAGCAGCAAACTGATGACTTCCAACTGATAGAGCCAAATGGTTCTGTGATGTCATACAAGGAACCTATATCCTTCATCAAATGTCATTTTTTGTTTGTTGATAAATAAGACTTTCCAGATATACATGAAATGTCCACAGCTCTGAAAAGCCTCCTGGTACCCTTGCCCTTCTTTCTCCCTAATGACAATACCCAGCACATGGCAGTATGTGTTTATATGGGCCCTCTTATTAAGAGGAGACTTACAGGTTATGTGTCTCTAGAACTGCAAATAAACAAAATGAAGTAGTTAACCACTGAGCTTAGGTTGAAGAAAATAAGAACCATCTTGTGAGAATATTGTTTTTAAACTAATGAACAAAAGTTATAATATTCGGGACAATACCTGCAATGCAGCCTCTTCAAGAATTTCAAGATCTTCCTCCAACTCATTACCTGTTATGCAAATTAAAAAGTTTTACTAAAATATGCCAATAACCTGTCTAATCCTTTGTGCTCACTATTTGTTTGTAATCTTACTACTATAGTTTGAAAAGATTTACAATTCTAGATAAATCCAATAGTTTGCATTTTTAAATGTACAATATTTTTGATGTGAATATAAGCTGTGACTGTTAAGACAGTATTCAAGTATCATTCATGGAGCAATGTGAAGAATTAGGTGTGTTCAACCTGCAGTCCAGATGCTGCAAATGTCCTAGTACAACTGTGAATATATCCGAACACAAGATCAGAGATACTTACAACATTATGAATTATTTTTGTGTGTATGTATAAGTCAATGACATGGTTCTCTGGTGTTAATCTTGTAGACCACAACTTCATGTTTCAATGTGAAAAGGTTGTATAGGCCCGAGAAAGTGACTATATGAATGCATTTATGTGTAGCACTTTTATATTTATTATACTTTCTTTTTTATAAAAATATGAAACTGGTTATTTTGATTGATTAATATGATAGCTAAAATTCAGGTAAACAAGGTGACTCATAAAATCCTGAGGTATTAATTACCTATGCCCTTTTAGCCATTTTCTCTTTTATTTTGTAATTACAGGACATGTTTCATTTATTTATTCTTCATTGACAGTTACAAAACAGTAACACGGCTCAGGGGAAACAGCCAAACTAACTAGGAGGGTGAAATCAATATATTCCAGTCATCACATTTCTCCTAAGAAATCAACTGTCAACAGTTTCTTAAGAATTATTCTTCTAGAACTTTATGTGCAAATTTTAACTGAATGTGTGTATGTCAGTGTACATGGGGTGCTCATGAATACACTTGTACATAGATATGATGCTGCCACCAAGAATGTGACCTTTTTTATAACTGGTCTTTTTCATTTAATATAATCTGGACGAATTTCTTTCTTGGGTCACATAGTCACACTTCCTCTATCAGCTGCCTGGACGCCATTAGTTATCTAACTAGGCTCCAACTGACAGACATGTCTGTTGCATCTAGAAATAGCAGTCACAAGCACTGCTATCGTCACTCTCCATCCAACATCTGCTTTTTCAGTTTTTTGTGTAAGTATGCAATAAAAAACAGCCACATCCAAAAGCAAAATGAAGAGCTATTGACAAAGTTCTTCCAATGATGGTATTAATAATTCTCTTCATATAAAAATATTAAGAGAACAGAATACTGGTATATTTCTCACCAATGGACTAATATTAAGCAGGATCAAGGAAATGGAAAAGGTTGGAAAGGACCAAGAAAGGGACACTTGAAGAAATGACAAAGAAAGGTAAAAAAAAATAATGGAGGGAAGTAAAGGATGAAATGAGGTTTTCATGGATGTCCAAAGTAAAAAAAAAAAAAGTGTGTCTGTGTGTGTGTATGTGTAGGATCTATCTATCTATCTATATATGTGAATTTGAGCAAATTAAAAAAAAAATTAGGATATCCTTCAGCATCCATTTAACAACCTAACTGTACGTGCATGTGGTCACAGAATTTGTGTTGAAAGTTTACTTTCATATGTTCTGTAATAAATGTCTTACTTTTATGTTTTCTTCTGAATCATTAACACCTATTATCCAACGGGACTCACCAATAGGAAGTGCTAGATCCTTCTTCATTAGAGCTGCTGCACATACCCCACCGAGATTGGCTAATTCTTTTTCCAGCTGAATAACTCCCTGTAGAATTACATAGAATTCACTACTTAAAAATGTTTGAATGTGGGCTATGAAAGCACTGTAATTCAAAGACAAGCTCTGCATTTGAAACTAAAAAGAAAGCTGAATTAGCTGGCAGCTGAGGGTAAAAGAGATTTAATATTCTCCCCATATTCTTAGAAGATTGGGTTTTGCCTTTATTGTCCAAATCATTTTCCATTCATTATTTAGGAAGAATATGACCTCAGCTTTATTTTAGTTTTTGATTTAAAACATTTAAGAAAATTCAAAATAAGTTAAGTCACTTTGTGAAGTCAGGTTCTGTTATTTACTAAAGATAAAACTATTTCTCCATGGGCCATGCACAGTTAAGATTCAAAATTATGCTGCATTTATATGAGGCCATGTTGCATAAATTCAATTATCTCTGTGTATGAAAAGCAGCAAGAGGTTATCACATACATTAAACTACACAGTACTTTAAATTACAAGTTTCTAACTTACAAGGCATCTTAAGTCAATAGGAAATTTTAAAGGGGCCAACTGTTCTTAACAGACTGGAATATAATTTTTTCTTACCTCATCAGGTCCAGGGCTAAATTCATATCCAATTGCAAAACACTTGAAGCCAAAGAAGGAAGCTTTGTCATCTTTCACATAATCTGAAGCAGTTTCTAGTGAAAAAAGGGCTTCATTCCCTTAAAAAACAACAAGTGTGTGTGTGTGAGCAGGCACTGGTCTCTGTTAGTAAGGTTAAAATCTGAAAAAAAAACTTGATAAAGTTTCATAGTTCATCATAGAAATAATTCAGTTATTATATTATTATATAAACACTTAGCTATTATATTTGTCACATAAATATAAATAAACCAGTTATTAAAATAATAGAAGACATTGTGAGGGGAGAGCCCCTTATTTCTTTGCGCAAACCACGTTAAAAAGCAACACTATAAAAAACAGAACCGTCCCTAAAGAATGGTTGTTCATCCCTATTATAATCAAATCCACTTCCTTAATCCTACCTTTAAGTTATATAGGCATTTTTTTTTTTTCAGTAAACTATCAGTTACTGAGAACCTACGCCAGTCTCCTCTGTTTTGAGTTAAGTAATCTGCTACCCTGGTATTTGGCTCTTTCTGATTTCTTAACAAATCAACTAGTCCAACAAAAGTGTATTAGAGTTAAAGGAAAAAGTTCCTCAATTAATCAAGGCCAGATTATATGAAAGGAAATAAAGCTTCCTTCTCTGGTTTGAAGTGTTAAAAACAAACAAACAAACCAGTTTTTGTTAACTGATTAAAAATAGAATACCACAAAGACTAAAGAGTTTAAAAAATTAACTTTCTTTTAAGGGAAGACATAAATATCAGAAATAAGTGTTACTTATGTGTGCATATGCACACACACATGCACACATATACACACAGGGTCTTCAAAGGAGATGTTTGAATCCTACTTCAGAAAAATATAGCACTGTCTGGGAAAATAGAAAATATAATTCACTATTTTACTTTGTGGTTTGGTCCAACTATTCAGAACACTCAGTGTTAAAACTGTTAATGTTTCCCCCCACAAAAATCTTCAAAATTTAGACTATACTATGCACTTTGTCCAACACGGCTTTTTTATTCTCAACTGTAACCAAGATTATAAGTCTTAATAATTTTCTCTGAAGTTAACCAACTCATTTTATAGACCAGGCTGGCCTCAAACTCACAGAGATCTGCCTACCTCTGCCTCCCAAGTGCTGGGGTTAAAGGTGTGTGCCACCAACTCCAGGCAGAGTTAAGCACTTTCGATAATGCATCTTTAATATGCACACATGTATCCATCCTACCCCATAAAACTGAGAAAACTCACCTGGCAACACTAAAACCATAGTAGGCCATCCAGAGGATCCTGAGTATTTCTTTAATTCTATCCATGAATTAAGGTTTTCATGAACAGATGTCAGTTTGGGTCCATATCCTGAGTTCTGAAGAGTTCTGACAGGAATAAGCAAACGAAGGACATCTTCTGACTGTGCAGTGCCACACTGAGGATCAAATTCGATTGTCATCCACCTAACACACTCTGGGAATGTCACCTGCCAGTAGACAAGAGGACATGAATAGACATACATGCACCCATATGTGTATGTAGACTTTCATTAAATGAAACAGGAAAATCATACACTAAAAAAAAAATGAAGAAATGAAGGAGAAACAAAGTGAAAGAAGCATATTGTCTTATAATTTAGTTTCAGAATATGTAACTATTTAAAAAACTACAAAACAAAATCCGATTTAAATCTAATTCATAAAACAAATGATTCAAATATATATATACATATACATACATATATATATATATATATATATATATATATATATATATATATACACACACACACACACACACAATTAGTTCAAAATCACACAGTTACAGGATTTACAACTTACTTTAAATCACAATAATAATTCTAATTTACTTTAAAGCATGCATTGAAATGTATGTGTTTTTGTATAACAGAAATCAGAGCATTTTTCTCTTTTAAATAGCTGATTCCAGAGCTGAAGCAAGAAACATTAAGTCTGAATATCTGCTCATTCCAGGGAACAAAGAAGTAAAGAAAATTAAGTGAGGGGAGGGACTGAATCTAAAGACTCAGCAAAGCAGAGTGAAAAGACTCACATCAGCAGAGACATGGGGCTGCTTCCTTCAACAATCAAAGGGTGAGGGAACCAAAATGCAGAGACGGGGCGGAGTGTGCGTGTGTGTGTGTGTGCGTGCGCATGTACATGTGAGCGTGTGTGAGCCTGTGTGTGTGTATGCTTGTGCGTGCGTGTGCATATGTATGTGCGTATGTATGTGTGCATGTGTGTGTGCGTATGTGTGTGCGTGTGTGCATGTGTGTGCGTGTGCATGTGTGTGTGTGAATATGGTTAAAGGGATTTAATATGCAAAGAGATGGAAGAAACAAACAAACCCAAATATATTCATCTATGTGAATTCAAATCCAAACTCATAAAATATGCATATTAAAGAACTGCTAATTTTAAGTGTTATAATACTATAGTTATGTTAGAGTGTTCTTATATTAAAGATATGCAAAAGAAAATATGAGTTGTTTTACACTGACATAAAAGGGAAATAAGTAAGTAGACAATAAATGCAATGGGTTTGATTAAGATTTGATTGGGAGATGAATAAATAGGCTAATGTATTGTCTTGCCTATTACTATATATCTCCTATCTGTCTAACAGATTGAATATTTTATAAGCATAGAAACCTAAACTGAACAAACTCATGAGTCCTTCTCATTTATTTACTAAGAGGACTTTTGAATATAATAACCTTAAATTTTAAGACATTTCAATTTTTTAACAATATTATGAGTAGATTACTTTAAATTTCCAGAGATCTAATTGTGGCATAAGTAATGCCAGCTTAAAAAGTATGATTTACAGGTTAGGGAGATAGCTTGGTCTGTGAAGAGGTTAGGACTAGAGTGTACTCTCCAAGACCTGCGTATGAATAAATAAAGCTGGGCATTGTGGTACAAGCTTTAGTCCCAGGGTTGGAGAGGGGAAGAGAAGATCCCTGGGGCTTGTTGACCAGCCAGACTGCTCTACTAAGCAAGTTCTAGGTCAGTGAGAGACCCTGTTTCAAAAACAATGTGGATTGTGCATAAGGAATGACACTTAGGGTTGTCTTCTGATGTCTCTATCCATGTACAAACATGCCCACAGGAACACAAATAGAAATATTATTTACAAATTTTAAGACTTATATTAACTATAATTGTAATATACAGCACAGAGTTTAGTATTATATAATGTTAGAAAAATACTTTTAAACAACTCTCAAACCCAGACCTAGGGTAAAACCGAATACTACTGATCTTTTTTTTTTTTTTAAGTAATAAAATAACTCCTAAATGATATTCTGCTATACTCATAGATTAGTACCATATTCAGCCATCATCAGAGAAACTTCTTCCTGAAGCATACCAGAACAAATACAAAGACCCATAGCCAGACATTATATAGAGAAAGAGAGAGACCTTGGAACACAACTCTAAATGGCATGTCTCCATCAAATCCCTCCCATCAGAGCCCAGGGCATCCTGTGGAAATGGAAAGAATGTAAGAACCAGAGGGGATGAAGGACATCAGGAGAACAAGGCCCTCTGAATCAACTGAGCAAAGCTCATAGGAACTCACAGAAACTGAAGCTTGCAGTTTAGTATTTTTATCGAATGTGTGTGAATGAGTGGGTCTCTGATTCTTGTGCCTTTTCTTGTGGAGCTTTTCCTTTTGTTGGGTTGCCTAGTCCAACTTCAGTATGATAGTTTTTGCTTTATCTTATTATATTTTATTTTGTTATATTTGATTATTATCTCTTAGAAGCCTACATTTTTCTATGAGAGACAGAAAGAGAATGGATCCAAAGGCAGTGCGGGAGCCGAGGAGGTGTTGTGGGAGGGGGGGATAGGAAAAGTAGAGGGAGGAAAACTGTAATCAGGATATATTGTATGAGAAAATCTACTTTAATAAGGAGAAAAGGCTATGTGTTCAGCTCCTCTTTAATCTACCAGTATCTAATTATCTGTGAATTCTTCATACTCAAGTACTACAAAAGAGCTAACATTTCTGAACATGGGCAAAATTAGAAAACCTGAAGTCAAGGCTTGAATTTGAATCTTGCTAAGAACGGTGCCCACCTTGTAGTGCATCACACAGGCAGGCTTGTATGGGTGCTCGCTCTCAATGACAGCATAGTGATTAGAAGTGGTACAAGCCGAGAGACCTTGCTCGGGCTGGTTTCCTGTCGTGCTATCAGTTGACTGATTGGGATTGAACGCAGGGGGTGCATACTTCTGATTCAAAATGGCAACTGAGGGAAGCAATTGTTGGACAAGGCCAAACACTTCTACAGCAACCTAGTAGATATAAAAAATATACATGATTAAATAAATGTAAAATGCCTACTTAGGAACTATCATGATTGTTGCTAACTCTTACAAGTAACAATTTCCATACAGAGTTTCTATAAAGTATTTTTAAACAATGTGTTAATGGGCAAATAGTTTTATCTTAGATATTATATCAAAATAATCTATATTTTAAAATGCTTCCTTTTCTGTGAGCTGCAATAAATAGCTTTTCTCAATATTTTATTTTGCATAAGACTCAACAGTTTATGACTTTCCTCATATCTTATCTCACTACTGTAAAACACTGCTTTTCTACTGCTATTTTTATTACAGCTGAAGATTTGGCAAGCTCAGAAATATTTTTAAATTTGGGTAATTTAACCCTTATATGTCATATTTCTAAAATAGCTCTCCTATTCCCAGATTCTCCCAGCGTGAGCCAGTATGTAAGTACACTAAGTCAATAAACAGCACTGGGAGAGAGGCTTGACTAATGACATCTACCACCTCAGGGCCTTTATTTGTTATCTCTAACCCTAATGACTCAACAGTTAATATATCTTTAAAGGGAAGATAAAAATCTATGAAATGGTATAAATGGCAAGAGATTCAAAGTTATAGAATTTAATTACACACCTTGGGAATAGCAGCAGCTACTGGTCCTATGTAGGCTATAATAAGGGGAAGCAGCATGGAAAACAGACTGGAAGAGCTAAGCAGTTCTGGAATGTCATCAGCTAAAAAAAGCATTAAAACTATAGTTAGAGGTAGTTTTGTTATACTGTATACATGCTATCCTAACCTATACCCTGTTATCTTCAGATAGTTATGGTTGACATTATCTACATGTTTAGAAAGGTCAGGTTCAATTTATTCTAAGGGATTTACTAACGTGTTATCTCAATCCCTACAACAGATACTTCCCACTTTTTAGAAGGAAAATCCAAGTTACACAGTGTTTGTATAACTTATAGTAAGTACTTAACGTATTCTAAGTATATATACCTGTTAAATGCTAGAGCCAGGAATAGAACCTAGGGCAATGATTTCAAACACAGGTACATGAGTGACACTAGGCAAATTATTAATCTGAAAAGCAAGATAATGACAATATTTCTTCACTAAATGCTCTTACGATTATATAAGTCAACACATATATAAAACACTAAGAAAAGTGGTTCTCAACCTGTGGGTCATGACCCCCTTGGGGGATCAAATGATCCTTTCATAGGGGATGCCTAAGACCATCTGCATATAAGACATTTACATGATGATTTGTAATAGTAGCAAAATTACAGTTATGAAGTAGCAACAAAAGTAATTTTATTGTCTGGGGTCATCACAACATGAGGAACTATATAAAAGGGTCACAGCATTAGGAAGGTTGAGAACCACTGACTTAGAACAATATCTGTACATATAAACATTCCAAAAAGCATTTGTTGTTACTGAACTACTGTGACTTCTATTTTCCAACGAAGCACTTTGCTGATGGCCATTTTTGTCATTTACCCATGAACATGATGTTTAAAAGTTAGGCTAAGCCTGAAGGCTTATAGGACAATTATTTTCTCAGATGTGAGGTTCTAGCCCTGTTGCTTAACAATAAATGACATAGATTCAGAAGATACTCTTTTAGTGTAGCTTAAACCTCCGGGATGGGCCAAATTTTTAGGGGAAGTATGCACTGAATATTTTATAGAATAATTCCCCCGATGGTCCAGAGGAGGCCTGGATACCTAGATGGGTAACAGGAGAAAGGTGGCACTGAGGTTATTTGCACATGTCCATCCTAGACAGAGTGCACCTGAGGCTGCACCATGGCAGCTTGAACTAGGCACTGGAGGATCAGAGAAAGAGGGAAACACTAACTGCAGAGTTTCCAGAAGGAATAGTCACAGAATGTAATTTAGACAAGCAGATCTGAGGGGACAGACAAGGTTATCAGACGTTTGGGAGAATGGTGATACTTAATGGAAACAAGATTTATAGAAAGAAAAAAATAATTTCACTACTAACAAGGAATAAATTTTTAAAAAATCAAACAGGATGTTTCTCTTATTGTGTGAACTAAAAAAATAAAAGCATTAGGTAATTTCTTTAGATTACTCTAAAAAAAAAAAAAAATCTTCCTCAGAGTATAAAGGGTGTGAATGATCCCAAACCAATGCCTATATAGATGGATAAAGAACCAAACACCCTGGGATTCTACAAGGTGTCCACTTCATTAACTACATATTCAAAGGGAAGATCTACAGATTCAAAACGATGACTATCAACAAAGGGAAAAGATAATCTTACCATCAACAGCAAGAGCTCTGTGCAACAGGTCCTTAGCAGCTCGAACAACAGTGCTTACCACAGAGAGTGCTCTACTACAATTTTTATCTTCTTCGTTGGCTTTACTTAGAAGCTGGGATTGTAAATCTCCATCAAATTCACTCCTGTGACATGAATAAGCATGAAAATAGTTTGCACTGTAACTTTAGGAATCATATGTAGATCAGAGCTTCTCAATAAACTTAAAGTAAACAGCAATTACAGTTAAGACTGTATTATGTTAGTTAGGAAGTGATAAAGGCTTTGAACAAAGCAGGGTGCATGAAGTGAAATCTAGTGAATTCAAGGTGCTATAAGGGACGTAGAGAGAGTAAAACCTGGAGAAGTGGTAAACAGGGGTCAGATCACATGGCGTTTAGACACCACAGTAACAAGTTCATATTTCATCAAGGAAAGGGGCAATTGAGCATCAAAGACGGGCACTGTGGATATGATTTTCATGTTTATCAGATAACTTTGTACTGTGGAGAACTGACTGTAAAGGCAACAGAGAAAGAAGAGACACTCGCATTGAGGTTATGATTATTTTACAGGTAGAGTGATTGGTGACTTGGATCAGACTGCTGATCATAGAGATGACAGAGAAAGATAGGAAAATGAAGAGCATTTTGCAAATCCGGTTGTCAGAGATTATCAAATTAGATGTAGGGTACAACAGAAAGAGACATCTATGACAAGGTGTGGCTACAAATGTGTGTTGGAAAGGACTACTATTGACATATGTAACTACGGAAAGCAGCCTTAAGGAGGATATGTGGTGTGGTGACCTAAGGTATGTTACCTGGAGTCCAACTTCCTGACTATAAAGCCCTTTATCTTAAGTCACTACAAAGGTGACTGGGAAAGCTGTTTAAGCACTCATTGCCTCAGTTTCCTCTTCTGAGAAACAGGGATAGGAAATGTGCCTATTGCATGACTAAGCAAGGTAGTCTCGGGTAGCACTCGATATAAAACACTGGCGATCTGATACAAAGTTAGGTTGAGGACATAAGTCAATGGCACTAAAGCTACAGGTCTATTACTATGGAAAAAAACCAGACATAATGAGAAATGTATATTTAGGGTTTGTTTTTTGGCCAAAGATGGTAATTTTCTGTTTTCTGCCGCTTATCTACAAAACAGTTTGCTAAAATACGGTGAGAAAACTCCCCCCATTGCATTACCCAAAGACCCAGAGGCTAGCCTGGAAGGGAAAAGGTCCTTAAATATAAAACCATTCTTTAGACTGCATAAAGAACCAAGGCGATGCCACTGCCTGAACTTAGGCTAATCACTTAGTTTAAATAATTATAAAAAGAAATTAGTAGATTCTACTTGCATTTTAAAGCACATTTAAGAAATTAAAATATAACATCAGCAACATATATGCCAGTACCTTCAATGATATTAAAAGACTAACAAAAATTTAAAAGCATTCACCTTTATAGTTAATACTGAATTTACATTTTTAAATGAGGTTTTTTCATAGGAATTTGACTAAGTATTTGCCAAGAATTTATATTGTAATTTAGTTACATTACCAGCTTGGCATGTTTTATATAATAGCAAACATTACGTACCACTTTAGCATATTTCATTTCTAACAATAAATACACCCACCTATAGTACAGTATCTGCGGAATCTGTCCTCGGGTTTGGTTTGTGCCATTACTGCTCAAGCTGCATGTGCTGAAGGTAAAGGTCACTCCATCAGGGCACTGAACGGTAGTCATTCCTCCATCTCCATTGGCTGTGCGACTTCCATAGTTCCTCAAACGCACAGCATACTTAACATTTTCCTTCATGATGAAGATATAAAGCACGTTATATTTGTTTATATGTATTTGTTTATAATATAAGGAGAATACAGAAAGAACTCTACCAGTAAACTACTTAAGTAGACTGAAACTTTGTGATCATTATAAATAATACCATTAAACGAGCTTTTAAGGAATCTAATAGTTAATATTTATTGAATATCTTTTGAGTAACAGAATCTGCCCTAAATATTTTATATGATCTAATGGAATTAATTCATGTGTCCTCAGTAGGTAAGTATATTACTCGACAGGCAAAGAATTTGAGGCCCAGTTGTTCAATCTGCCCAGAGTAACACAGCTAGTGAGCAGTGAGACTAGTAGTTGACCATCAGCAACTACAGGTAGTTCCTGCACTTAATCTCATGCATAAAATACTAGTATAAATACTAATATATTAGCATATATATTGGTATAAATACTAATATAAGCTACTTTCTTATTTGAGTTTAAATTCTTAAAATAACTTTTAAGTATGTAAAAAAAAATTGTGTGTCTATTACATTTTTACTTGGAGAGAAATTTACTCAGAGATGAAAATATGCAGACAAACACGGGGGTGGGGGATCCATGCAAAGCTGTCCAGCTGCAGGCAATCCTGTGGGGCATTTTCTTGGTGATTGATGTGGGAGGGCCCAGTTCATTACGAGTGGGGACACCCCTGGGCTGTTGGTTCTTGTTTCTATAAGAAAGCAAGCTGAGCAAGTCATGAAGGACAGGCCAGGAAGCAGCATTCCTCTGTGGCCCCCAGGGTCCTGACCTGATGTATTTTAAAATATTTACTTTTATTTTTAACTATGTATATGCATGCACATCTATGTGGGATATTTGCAGTGAATGCAGGTGCCCGAGGAAGTCAGATGAGGGTGCTGGGAACCCTGGAACTGAAGTTACAGGTGATTGTGGGATCCAAACCCATGCACATGAAGAGCAGTACACACACCCAATCGTTCAGCTCTCTCCAGCCCCACTTTTCACTACTTTTAACCACATAACAGTACCTCTTAGTTGGAAAACAAACAAACAAAAACCAGCGTTTGGTTGAAATTACCTTTAAAGGAACAACTTTGTCAAGTCTGATTTCAGCTATGTCACTGGGTGAGTCATCTGTTGTATAAGTTCCTTTAACTAATTCTAGAGATGTCCACCTGTGAGAATGAGTTGAATCTCCTGCATGTTCACTCTAATGAAAATATAAAAACAAAATTTACAAGCTGCTTAACTTATTTTAGGAACAATTCTGACTATAATTCATTACTGTCTTTAGGCAGTTTACTGCCTTACATACAAAGGTTAGTCATGGGCTGGTGAAGATGGCTCAGCACGCAAACAAACCTGTCTCCCTTTCTGACGATCTGACTTGTTCTCTGAGGTTCCCCACATGGTGCCCTCCCATCCACATGTGTACCTTGGCATGCGGAAGCATGTGTGGATGCACTAATTTCACAAATAAAAGTATTAGAAACCTGACCTTAGGCATTAGTATTTCCTCATACATTCTAAAGAAGATTTTGCTACTATTTGCTTTACCTTGTTTCCTAAAGAGATTAAACCATAAATTGACTAGTATCATCTCTTAGATCTTGGAACTATTTGAGCATCTTCATGAAAAGACTGGTCATAGAGCCTTATGATGTAAATATGAATTAAAATTAACTGCTCAAAAGAATTAGTTAAATAGATGTTGTTTACAAGAAATTTATTTTCATGTTTTCTGTCTCATAAAAAGTTTTCGTAAAAATTCAAGCATTTAGAGTAATTTTGATAAGAGAAAATACAGCTACACCAATCAATAAACACTATCTTTAGTAAGTAAGAAATTTCCATTAATACTTTAATAAAATTGTTTAGCCTTTGATAGAGGGAATAATATCCACCTAATCACAGTTCTAAGATCATGAAAAGTGACAATAAGAGAAAAAAATTACATAAGACTTGGAATCAAAGGCTTAGCTATGAACTTGCTAGTTTTCAATTCTATTTCAATTCCACTTAAAATCTCTCCTTTTCTGAAATTTCAAAAATAAAATAAGGCAGAAGTATGCCAAGATGCCCCCAAACAACCATGTAACAAAAGTCTTTAGATTCTGATTTAATGTTTCCACACATAGGCAGTATGTTAAATTTTTGAAGGTTTGAAGGCATTGTACTCTAATGGTAAACTCTGGTAATCACACAGCAGGGAAAATGCTGCAGGAGTGATTACTTACATCATCAACCAACACCTCTAATTCATACTCATGTATTCCACCTCCTCCATAGACAGAGAAACCAACCACAACGATTCCAGGTTTGTCTACTGCAAAGCAGATTGCATCAGGGGACCCATTTCCAGTGTTCCAACTTCTTCCCTGACTTGTTTTTGTGAATCGGTTAGCACTGGCTTTTACAGAGTGAAGAGAATTAAGTCCATCAACCTGTGAACATCACACACATTAGCAACTGTTAACCTGAGTAATAACAACTGAAACAAAATTACTAATGGATACATGTTGGATAGCAAATATCTATTTGAATAATATACTTCAGATTAAGACAGATTTTCAAAAAAAAAAAAAAAAAAAGCAAACCATAATTTGTTGGCGGGGGGGGGGGGGGGGGATACCAGAAGCACTAAAATCAGTTAAAAGATCCAGAAGTGTAAAAGATTTTGTAAATGCACCAAATGTAAAGGGTATTTTAAAAGAAAGAATATATTTAAAATGTATCTAAAACTTAACTGTTTTTCTTATAAAAGAGAGTGTGGGTTTGGCTGTTTTTTTTGCAGTTTGAATCTGGGCTCTCAAAAGCTGCTTTTCTCTCACTGGCAACTTGATTCCACCCCTCTATTCCTGGCTGCTAGATTTCTATATTGTAACTTTTAAAACCTCAGTTAGCTTATAGGGTTAGGGAGGAAATAAAAGGTAGAAAGGAAAGAAAAACCTTTACAGCCCTTTTTTTGGCTATCTTAATCTACCTATGTCTGGGCAACTGACCTAACTCTATCCCACTGTGGTTTAGCTTCTCCCAATAAGGCAGTTACTGAGAAGATCTAAATTGTAACTTTTCTAAAACCCCAGTTAGTTCAATTTATCTGAGCCTTACTATCAGCTTTATTTCTGCCTGCTTCTCCTGTCAACTGCCTTCAACTGCCCCTCTTTTTATACCCCCAAGCTGGTCCCAGAAGTCTAAGCAGCATGCAACCCCCCCCGGACTCCCTGAGGGAGCTTTTCCCTGGAAAAGCTTCACACTACACAGGTGAGTTATCAAACTGGTTAAGGAAGACAGTGCAAAGAGAAAAATAATATTACACATCACAAAATGTAAGGCACCTAATCAAATGTTTCAAGGTGACCTTATCAAACACATATTTGATACTCCTTAAATTTTGTTTCAATGACTACAGAACAAGATGTGTACTTGCTACCACTGAGCTATATACACAAGAATTATTATAATGATAAAGTTTAATTTATGAATATCTTACCACAGTTAAAAAAAACTATGATATAGGTGAGACAGAGACTTTGCCCAGTTTTCATATGCAATTGTATGTATGTATATATGCAAAGCTCTTGGATATCTGCTCTTTAAACACCATGTGTTGATTATTACTAGCCTGACTTCAGAACATTACTTATCACTTAGCAATGGAACAACTGGTGCACATTCATGGAGTTGTGTTATGTGGCAGATAAGAATGTAGTCTGAGAAGATACTACATACTTTAATATACTGTGATAATATGGGTATATTAATGAGGGAGAAGCAGTTTAAAGATGGGATTGGAGTGGAGAGATGGTCCAGTTAATAGTTTGCTCTACTAGCATGCAGATGTGTGGTAAGATCCCCAGCACCCGTTTAAAATGGTAATGGGAGTAAATTTGTCATCCCAGCAGTAGGGGTAGTCAGGCAAATGATGACCTGGGTTCTCTGGCCAAAACAGTCTAGCCAACAGATGAGTTCCCATGCTCAGTTTGAGATTGTGTCTCAATAAATACGGTAGAAAAGGACCGAGGAAGACACTTTACATCAATCTCTGGCTTCTATACACATGGTTAGGTATACCTGTAAAGACACAGGCATATCCACCACACACACACACACACACACACACACACACACACACACACACACACATACACACACTCCCAGAGTGGGAGAGAGAAACTGAGAATTAGTTCTAAAAAGCAAAAATACAATTAAGAAGATCAAAGAAGAATAGGAAGGCAAAAAAAAAAAAACCTTTTTATTTATTATTTTGTGTGTGTGTGTGTGTGTGTGTGTGTGTGTGTGTGTGTGTGTGTGTTGTGCGTGAGCACACACAGAGTCAAAGGCATACTTGAGCTTGTACATAGATGTTGGGGCTTCGGACGCAGGTCTTCACATTCATACAGCAAGCAAGCAAGCACTCTTGCTTGCTGCACCACCTACCCAGTCCTGGATTCTTTTTTTTTTTTTTTTAAATGAGAATATTTTCCTTTTTAAATAGCTTTTCCTAACCTATCTGGAAATTAGTTTGTAAAAAGCTAAAATGTATGAATAAAGAAATGACATGGAAAGCTAAATATGTGTGTTGTTACTGTTCTTTATTTGTCATTTTGCAGTGTCTTCGTAAATAACCCAGGCTAGCCTCGGCCTGCCTCTGTTTGTCAAGTGCTGGGTTATAGGTATGTACTACGGTGAATGACACTGTTAAAAACAAGAGAGCAAGGCCGGTTTGGGAAAGAAGCTGACATGAAATAGTCATCAGAAATGAGCTTTATCAGTGCAAAGGGTGTCACAATTATGGGAGCCATGATCAGGCCTTGAGGTGCGTAAGCATTAAAAAGAATGTATACAGTGTCCGAAACAACATAATGTGGTCTTAAAAGGTAAGAGGCACTTTCCTTTAAAATCTAGAGAGAAGTTTTGTTAATAGGGCTAAATTAAAAAAAATACCATAGACAGGATGATGGGGGTAGTGGGGATGGACAGCCCAGGAGAGAATTTTCAGAGAAATTTCCTGAACAAAGGAAAATACCTGATTTTATATCCATGTGTGTGTGTGTTTGGGGGAGTGCTGGGAAGGACTATAAATTAGTAGTGAAAAATCCTAATACCACATGGCTTCCTAACTGTGCCACACAGGGTTGTTGGGGTTGTGTCTGATCTCTTTAAGTTATGAGACCTGGCTGCCTAGAGTGACCAGGGTTAAAGAGGCAGGCCTACCATTCTACATAGCATACACTTACTTACCCAGTTTTGAACCAGAACTGCTTACCTCAGACCCTAGGGCTGATGTTGTCAGTTCGCTGACGATACTGGCCAGTAATCCACAGGTGTTAGAGACCAAGTGTGAGGAGAAGAGCTCGTTTTCTCTCCGAAGGCTGTTTCTCACTGGGAGCACAACAATGACCAGCATCTTCTCCAGAACTTCACGGAAGCTGGTCATCCCCGAAATGTTCTCCTCACTCTAGACACGTGAGCAGAGAGGGCGAGCACTGTCTTACTCTCCCTCACGGAGTTCTCAGGCATAGCATTTTTCTATGTGCTATCCTAACATCTAGAACTGAGCTATTTCTTCATTGACTCATAGTTCACACGACACGTTTTTATTAGCTTTGTGACATTTTCACATAATTTCTTATTTTAACTACACGGCAGTTTAAAACTATCTACATAACAAGCAGACAATTATTCATCCTATTTAAAATTCTTTTTCTGTAAGATAAGATTTCAGTAGAACTGAAAAAATCAAAATCTGTAAAAATCAATTTTTCAAGTCAGGAGGTGGTAGCAAACGTTTTTAATCCCAGCACTCAGGAGGCAGAGGCAGGCAGATCTCTGTGAGTTAGAGGCCAGCCTGGTCTACAGAGTGAATTCTAGGACAGCCAGAGTTACAACAGAGAAACCCTGTCTTGAAAAACCAAAATACATAAAAATAAAATAATAAATGTTTCATACATTTATGTAATTCCTACACAGCTAATCCTTTTACAATTACTACTGTATTCAATTTCTGAAATAAAACAAAATCCCAACTTCTATCAGTAGAAAATTACAGGATAAGAAATTAGAATTTCACTAAAATCCCAAATCCAAAAATATTTTCCAGAAAAATACTGAAAATATTATTAATTCATCTGCTATCTGACGCAGATTTCTGTTCTTTATTACACTCATGTTTTAACCCACTGTGAACAGAGCAAAAGGCATTTAATTTCATTAGGAAGCCTCTTTAATCAATCAGTCTTTCTGTTTACCCAGCACCAGAGAATCAGACAATGTGGCACCTAGTTCTTTCATCAAGCCCACAGGAAGCTCAGTCTCTCTGCCTGCGGCTGCTGGAAAGGATGTAAGCCGCTGCTGCTCTAGGGCTGCGCCTGCCTTTGGCCCTGCTCCCTACCAGGCTGACTACTGACTAACCCTTTGAACTGTAAAAAGCCCCCAACTAAGAGCTTCTTCTGGAAGTTGTCTTGGTTAAGGTGTTCTGTCATTACAATCAAATAGTAACTAAGACATGTATCTTTCAAGTAAACACACAAATTAGAGAATAGCTCTTATTATGGATCAGATGATCATTTGCTAATCATTTGTCAAACAGAATTACCAATAAAGAAAATGAGGCACCTATGTATGTCTCCACTTACCGCTGTTTTACTTCTCCATTATAAGACATACAGAAAAGATGTACCTGGCTGAGCTTTTCCATATGGCCCACCAAAAGTGGAAAACGATGAACTAATGCTGAGTCGTTCTCTGTGCTGACTTGCTTAACAATCGACCGCAGTAGCACTTCTCCATCATATGCAATAGGGAAGATAGACGTCAGCTTAACAGACGTGTGACACAGAGCAGACATGACAGCTGCAAGGAGTCGGCTACTCGATGTCTTAAAGTTTGCTTCCTGGATATCCTTTTAAGAACAAAAATAACCCTCAAATATTGCATCCATATAAACCAAGTTTCTGCGTATACACCAAAATTATCTATCACTCATTTAAGTGGCTTTATAACAGGATAATAAAACATCAATACATTAAAAAGCTAATTAAATTATTATCTGGTAATGATGGGGTAGAGTAGATGCAAGAAGTTTACTCCCAGTTCTGTAACAAACCAATGTTTATACATGTGCATATCTTTACAACCAGTTCTTCCTAGCGCTATTTTTAATGCAAGATGTTAAAGGAATCCCATTAGAATCTATCACTCACACTTATTCTGCAAGTATTGAAACTATTTTTGACAAAAGTGAATAATTAAATTATACTTCTGCAATACCATTTTACTAAGGTCACAAAATTATGTTATCATATGCCAACAGAAATCAGCACAGCTGTACGATTTTTCGTATTTTTAAAACTTATCAACCAAGGAAATCCTAATTTAAAAAAAAAAAAAATCACACACACACTTTGTTTTTAAACATTTGCACTGCAAGTCAAGCAAAAAAGCAAAGCAACATGTCATTGATGGAACATTGCAAAAGCTAGCCTAACAAAGGGAGACTGCTATGGTGAGAGTGCTACCCATTAATCCAGGCAATAGCTTTCTTCTAGGGCATCACTGGTAAAATACACTACCTGCTTACACGGACCACTGTAGTAATAATGAATGAGAGGACGGCAGACTAAAGACCTGAAGCTAACATCTCCATTAGCATATTCGGTGAAAGTGGCGAGAACACACAGTACTGTTTCCAAAATTGGGGAACAGTCAATACTTCACTGTTAAGTAGGATGTTAGGTATAGAATGTTCTAGAACACTCAATATACTGTTTCCACTTGGGAAAGCGTTCAGTATTATTTTACCATTAAGGACGATGTTACAGATTTTTCTAAGGAATCCTTCATCAGGCTGGGATGTTTCACTACATCCTTGTTTACCAGGTTTTTACCACTGATCAGCTGCTGATTCTGTCAAATGGATTTTGAATAGCTACTGACAGCACAGTATGATTTTCTCTCTATTTAGTTAATATGAAGAACTCTTTTTTGCCCGCAGTACTGGGAATTGAACCCTCATTCATGCTAAGGAAGCACTTTACCACTGATTCATATCTCAGCCCAATTAATTCTACTGACTAGATGTTAATCCTACATTTCAAGATAAATACCACTTGATAATTATACAGTATTTATGATTTTAACACAACAGTATTATAAAAATAACTGTCTCCGTGATATTTGTCCATTATTAATTCTCATAATATCTGCTAGGTTTTGGTATCAGGCATATCATCAGTTATCTTCTACGTTTTCTGAAGGAATTTGTTAAAGGTGTTATTTCTTAATAAATGTTTAAAGACTATGAATGACAGTATCTGGGTTAGGAATTTTATTAAATATTAATAATATTAAATAATTATTAATATATAATATAATATAATATAATATAATATAATATAAATATATAATATTTATATTATAAATATATTACATAAATATGTATTTATATAATATATAAAATATTATTAAATAATATTAAAATATTAAATAATGAATTATATGTTTTAATGAACATAAGGCAACTAAGATTCTCTTTTCCCTCTTATCTTTGAGATAAAGATTTGCTAGGAGCCCTGGCTAGCCTGGAACTTGCTATGTAGAGTAGATTCTTTAAAGTAATTTTTCTTTTAAATGTGTATGGGTGTTTTACCTGCACATAAGAATGTGCATCACATGAGAGCCTAAAGCTTCAGGGAGTCAGAAAGGTTGTGTGAGGACCTGAAACTGGAGCAAAAAACTGTTGTGAGCCCCCATATAGGTATTGAGAATAGAACCTAAGTCTTCTGGATGAGAGCAGCCAACGTTCTTAACTGCTCTCTCCTGTCCTGAATTTCAAATTTTAATCTTTTAAATTTTTAATTTTTAACTTAATTTAATTGTAACTTCACCTACAGACTGGAAGAAAAAGTCAGAAGTTACATAAACAAGTCTGATAATTTTATATAAAATAGATGATAGTAGAGAAAGAAACTTTTTTTTTTTTTTTAATTTTAGCTATACAAGTGTCACATACCAAGTTGATTTCCTAACTGCTCTTTAAAGAAGACTCATAAGGGAAGAGCATCTGAATTAATGCTCTTAATTAATTCTTGCAGAGTATTTAGCAATATATTCCATTTTAACAAATATCTTATAAACTGCAATTACCTGATCCAGACAGTTGAGCAGATCGCAGAGGCAAGCCCACTGTAAGGCAGGGGTAGGGTAGAAAGAGTGAAAGCAGGCGGTGAAGGTGTTGTGGCACTCCTGCAGGACAGCCTCCAGGAGGCTTAAGGGCTGGCTGAGGTATCCCTGAGGGTCGTTATCCAACTTCACCATGCAATGGTCAACTCCTTCCGATAAAATTTTTCTTAACAAAGTTCTTGTTTTACCAATACACTCTGCTAATTTGCTAGTTTCTTCTACAACTGCTTTTCCTGTAGCTTTGAAAAGGAGAAAAGCGCAAATAAACCAAAGTCTGTACATGGTGATAATAATTCTGTCATTTACTGTATAGATAAAAATCAAACACCAAAACCCAGAAATGAAACTGTTTATAAAGATTAAGTGAGCTACAAAATTTTCTTTTTAAAAAAAATCTACATAGAAAAAAACTGGCATTAGGGTTAAAGTCTAAATTAGTGATTGATATTTTTTCTATTTGACAAAAATAGTTTAACATTTTCTCTCTTAATTATAGAAGCAATTTAAAAGTATCTTGGGATCTTAAACACTTGGCTACCTCAATATGAATTTTCTCAATATCTGAAACTATTTCTTTACAAAGTTATTTCAAGAATTCACCATACCTGATACTGGGTATATCTCGCAGGTATAAACTCGCAGTAACCGCAAACAGCAGGTCCCCACAAAGCGTAGTCTCTCTAAGTCTAAGAGTGTGGCTGTGAACTGGAACCCTTTCAGTCCTCTGAGTTCTTCAACTCCTAACACTAAGGTAGTCCAGCTCCAGTGAAGAATACTCAGCAAGGACTCAAAACATTCCTAATCCACAATGAAAAGCATACACTAGTTAGAGCAAATGATACCATCATGTGAATAACAGGGAACAATAATGGTATGCCATTTCTAAACGATCTTGCCCTTTTTGCTGAGTTTTAGTGGCTGAAATAAAATACCTGTATACATTTTTACATTTTCCTTTTACCAGCCTAGCTAGATTACATTATAAACATGGAGAGAGAAAAAAACCTCATAATTTACTTGTGTCTTTAAAATGATAAATCAGTATAGTATAACAATTCATAGCACTAAATTTTACAAATCAGTGCTATCTATATCTCTACATATACATTACTTATATAGTAAAATGTATAATAAAAACTATAGTCAATTCTTGAAAAGCTGACTAGAAGATATTAACAAAAATTACTATTTAGATTTTTAAAAATTCTCTAGCATGGTTTTAGGGTTGGGTTTCCTTGCAATTCTAGATGGTCTGAAGATTGCCATGTGTACATGACTGCAAACACTCTAGGATCTCACCTTGTTCCCCAGTCCTCACCAAGACCCACATGACTACTGATATAAAAAAATGAAGAATTTAAACTCAATGACAGATTACATATATTATATAAAAAATTCAATTATGTAATGAGCACATGCCATTTATACACACATATAAAAATTATTGGAAAGGACAAAAACAGTCCTAATCTTAATGAAAAGATAGCAAATTCGTTGCTTAGTAGGGTATGTACTAATTAGAAAAGTCACAAGCTCTTTCAGACATAGAAAAGCAAATTCAGTTGGGTATGGTAAAACCATAGGCAACATCTTTACTTTTCCACTATCTAAAGTACACATTATCTTTGCCTAGAATATAAACACCAAAATAAAAGCAAACCTGTATTCATAAAACTAGGCTGAGACAGTCTTGGAATTGAAACTCAGCATTGAGTAGCAAAGTTGAAATTTTTAAAAATGGCTTACCACTGAGACCGTTCTTGCAAAAGATCTCTTTAAAATGTGTACAGGCTCACTAGTTTGCTGTTTGCCTTTTGAAGCACTGCCATCACTGGTTGGGAGTCTGGTGGTAGAAGATAAACAATATACTATGTTCAAAGTCCATTGACAATTTTTAATGTACACATTTCATATCAGTGGAGTGCTCAGCTACAAATAGAACACCTATATTACCTCCTACTACCCCAAGGCTCAAGGACCATTGGAGAAGAGGGGACAGAAAGATTTTAATAGCCAGAGGTTTGGGTGGACAGGAGCAAAACAGTGTCTTCTGGTCCTAACAGGAATGCTACATTGATGAATGCGCAGCAGCTGTGATTGCCTACACAATACCAGCATAAGATCAAGCAGTCAGCTTTCAGTCATGGAGGGGAATGGAGGAGCTGTGGACATATGATGGCTCCTTAGGGAAGAGCAGTCAGTTTAATCGTGCTCCAGTAAATGGTCCCCCATCCAGGAACACATTGGAAATACTCTTGGAACTCAGTGGGTTCCTTCCCATCAGAAGGAAACTATTACAGAGCTCTACAGTAGGTCATAAAGCAGAGAATAAATGACCGTGGGCTGCTCAGGTCCAACTGATGCATCTACAGTGTAACCCTTGACCTTAAATCCCAGGGAAAATCATGCAACGGTGTGCAAAAAGATTTAAAGAGCCATGAGAGGAGGAAGCCTGAACGCTGACAGTGTCTTTTAGACATGACAGGGAAGCTATACCCATGAAATCTCAACAACATGGCTGTCCAAGAAAGACTTCCGTACTGACACCAGTTGACATGTTAATGTGGGAGGGAGAAATCTCTCATGACTCCATCTGCAGAGAAAAAGCTATAGACAATCAATGACTGCTGAGAGAGGGGAAATCAATTTTCTCCAGGGAAGAGCTTCTGATAGAATTCTGATAGAATTATCCTGTTCTAAGTAGTCTGCTCTAAACACATGAGAGTAACACTAAATGGACTTAGAATGAAACACCATCTACCCACCTGCCTGCCTATCTACCCAGCTATCCACGTATATCTATACACATACATACATGTGTGCATATGTGTATGGAACAATAATAATTAAAGAAAAGGTAATGAATTTAAAAAGGGAGTGGTGGGCACGGGAGAAAGGGAGGGAGGAGTATTAAAATGATGTAAACACAGCATCCATATATGAAATGTATATTTATGAAATGCAGCATATTGAGTAACTAAATATTAAAATCAATGTATAGCAAAGATCAGAAAAATCAACTAAACACTGAATTACTGATAAAATTTCAGATTTAAGTCAATATATTAGAAAAAATGAAAATTCACCTTTAAAATATATATCGTAAGAAATCAGAAAAAAATAATACAAAGGCAAAAGATAGGCATGAAGTGGGGCCAGGGTAAGGGAAAGTGGATCTGGAATGAGTTAGAGAAGTATGGTGAATATTATCAAAATGCATTGTGAAATTCCCACACAATTAATAAAAATAATATATTAGAATGTATATTTTCCATCGAGAAATAATTAACTTATTCTTTTGTATCCTCCATTAAGAACATATAGGCATGTTCCCTAATAATGCATATATAATTATTTAACAGTAGTCCATACATAAAAGCAGTCGAGTACAACCTGTTATGTTCAAAACATGCATTAGGGCTGGACAGAGGTCTAGGTGATAAAGGCCAAGGCTCACAGCCAAATAGATGCAATGCTGCTAATACCAAAAACAATGGCTACGTTAGATTATGTAAAGACCGCAAGTCCTTTCTTGAGAAATATGAGGTTTCTAACATTCCAATTCTTTTAGTGATTAGAAGATATGGGAGAAAGAGTTATTTCTTCTACTTTGGGGGACTACGTAAAGTAAGAAAAACATTTTCCCTAAAACATTTTTTTCATGAGTGTTTATAAGTAATCTAGAAATAGACAAATGGATTGACATGTCTCAATACACGTTTGAATTACTATGAATTAATTAAAATTCTTAGTGTTAAAAATATGATAGACAACATGAGCAATTTGCTATTTCAATTAAAAATGAAAATTAACAGTAAGAGATTTCTCATTGCACTCTATCATAAAATAAATAATATAAAACCACCAGGATGCAGATAGAGCAGAGTCCTGGGGTGATTGCCCAGCGGGTGTCAGATCCTAGATTTGATCTCCAGCACAAAGGAAAAGAAAACTATGATAAATTAATTAGGTCCACATTTAAAGTATTCTCCCATCCTAATTTACATTTTAAGGCATACTTTATTAGTTTATAAGATACTTTATTAGTTTATAAGATTTTGAAATAGGTATTAAAATCAACAAGCAGATTAAACAAAAAGCTATTGGCATATTACTATTATAATACTAAAACCCTGTGTAATGCAAAATTTTAAATTAAGTCTGATATAGAAAATGTTCATAAACATATACTGAATACTTTCCAAATGTTTTAATTAGCTATATTTCTACATATAGCTATATTTCCAGTGTAACATTAATTTGATCAATGTCTCATCAATTTCTCATTATGCTGCATATTTTATAGTGATTTTATTTCAGCACAGCAAAAGAATAAATTGTATTAGTCAACTATAAAAATGTTTTAATACCTGTATAATAATTGAGGTATCTGACCAGCATTTACATCTGTACCATTATTTGATTTCTTCGAACTCTTGAACTGGAAAACGACCCTAAGAGAAAAAAAGAATAGTATGATACCAAAAACAACAAGCTCTAAGGTACATTAAAGTTATAAAGAATTTAATAATGTTTTCAAATTTTGTGCTAATGAAAATTATTCATTTATTAAAGAAAAAAATCACAAACGAAACAATTATGCACTGACTTATAGCTGCTGAATTACCAACAAAAAGAAAGACCAAAATGGATGGGAACTCCTAGATGAGCCTTTTGCCTCCCAGTCCTTAGCTTGGTTTTCACCTCAGCCATCAGCTTTTAACTCAGATCTCCACTCATGGAGCATAAAGGCAGCTTAACTGGATAAATTTAGGGCTTTAGCCTCCAAGTGTCATGATATTCTAGTTTGAATGAACTACATATGAGAAGCCTGCGATTCTGGGTGAATGTAGTTCTAGGAAAAATCTAACAGTGAACTGACAGGGGTTCACTCTATGGCAGATTTAATTTCCCTTAAAGTCTCATCAACACAGAATTCACCATAAATTAACGTGTACCTTTTATACTACTACATTCAAGAGGAATGAAAGAGAATATAATTTCGCTTATGAATCATAGTATTTTCAAACACTGGGCACAGACTTGCAGTGTAGAAAGAAAGCCAGGCTCTGCACATGGTAACCATGTCAGTATTCTAAATATATACATCATTTTCCCATTTACTTCTTTGATTGTCTGAGTATGGTGGGACTAATGAGTGTTTCAAAACTTATTGAGAGAATCAAATGAAATAATGTACATGAAGCATGTAGTTGTTCGTGCATGTGCATATGTATGTGCATGCTCCTGCAGGTGCTCGAGCACGTGTACTGTAGACATGGAGGCCAGAGGTCAGCCTCAAGTATTTCTTCTGACTAGGTAATCACTGTTTTTTTTTTTTTTTTGTTTTGTTTTTTTTTAAGAAAAGGTCTCTCACTGGCTTGGAACTCTTCAAGTAGGCTAGGCTGGCTGAGCAGCCGGCTCGAGAGATGCAGCTGTCTCTTCCTCCCCAGTGCTAGAACCACAGGTGCATGTCACCACTGCCCAAGTTTTTCACCTGGGTCTAGGGACTGTACTCAAACTCTCACCCTTGTACGGCAAATCCCTTACTGACTGAGCTGTCTTTCTAGTGTGAAAGTGGTAAAAATTTTCTCTGCATTTCATTAATATAATATCATTTCGTATGACAAAAGCTTTGTATCTTACAAGCTATTTGCATGTGCAGTATCAAATCTAATTGTGCATACATACACATGCATGTATGTATGTATGTATGTATGTATATCCTTTTTTATGGTTACAAATTAATTAGCACCTTGCACCCTTCCTCTATGTAATTTCTAATTTGGTTATAACACTATTAAACAATTTAACATCCAGAAAGATACAAATGCCATCTGACAAGAAAAAAATGTAGTCTTAGCTCTCTCTAGATTAAAAAAAAATATTTTAATGTATTTTTTGTGTGAGTGTTCTATCTGCATATACACCTACATGCCAGAAGAGGGCATCAGACCCCATGACTTGTGAGCCACCATGTGGTTGCTGGGAATAAAATTCCAGACTTCTGGAAGAGCAGTCAGTGCTCTTAACTCTGAGCCATCTCTCCAGCCCGCTCTGTCTACATTTTAACTTAGTATATTTGGTTATAATGACATACAAGATTACATAAATTTAACAAATTTATTTTTGTTAAATAAATAAATAAACTTTTAGCAATTTTATTAATGCTCTGTGAGCATTGATTTCAGAACCCAATCCCACAAGCAAAAATAAAAGTTGTATAAGGCCGAGCTCCTCATTGTGCTTACCCGTCATCTGTGGTAATAGAAGCTTGTCCGTGAGAACCGCAGTCACTGCTGGGGCCTGAGACTCGAGCCCAGGCTACATACCACCATCCAGCTTGCAGGAGAACTGGCTCATCAAACATCATGGCATATTTTTCTCTAGAGAAATTAAGAAGTCAAATACCTTTATACTCACCTGTTACATGCATTTATGCCAAAAAATAAAATAAAATAAAATAGCTTCTTTTTTTCTTTTCTAAAGATTCTTGTTGGACAAGAATCATTTTTAAAGTTCAGACACCAACACAAACAAGTATCAGTTCTTTATGTTTGGAAAATCAAATTACATTTCTTTCTTTTCTTTATGAATTCTACAACATGTTTAAATCCTATACAACTTTCAAATTTAAACAAGACAAATATTTTAAATTGTCATAAAAGCATTAAGAACTACCCAAGCAATAGAATTTTGCCCTTAATTATGTGGGCTATTTATTCTACTAAGTTCAGGGCTAAGTCTGAGGGAAGGCATGTCAGAAAAATCACTATCTGGTCAAGGATCCTGGGTCCAAGGATCCAACTTGGAGATTTGGGGCAAGTTACTACAATTATTCTATAGCTCAGTTTATCTGAACCCTAACCTGTAAAAACATTGTACTCATGTATGAAATCCCCTCCCAATAAAATCCTTTAAATAATAAAAGCGGGAAAACGTTTTGTTCACTGAGTTGTCTGGAGACTGAATTAATTTAGATAGTGTCTGGAATGATACACCAAAAAAGTCAACAGAAAATGGCATCTAAAATTAAGAATACTTGGCAGGCAGCAGTGTAAAATTAACTGGTTGAATCTGGTCTTGACAATAAGGAAGGAGGAGGATGCTATGAACACATCTGAGTGAGAAGAGGGGGAATCGGAAAACACCCAGAGGAGGGGATCCTGGTTTCTAATGCAGTAAGATGGATGAATGAAGACTAAGTCAAAACAGACACAAATGCAACCCATAAAAGCGGGGGCCTGGTGAGTAAGCTAATTAAGAAAATCTAGATGAGTCTCTATCAAATACATCAAGGTTATATCTTAGAATCATAATCCTTTGCTCAAAAATAAATAGGAAATGTTATAGTATATTAAAGTTTCATGAAATTTACCTTTTTTAAAATGTTCCCTTTAAGTGAATTTGTATAAACACTGAAGATTATAAAAAACTAATAAAGCCTAACGCTTAAAGTACAGAAATAGACCAATTTTTCTTTAAATACACTCTTAAGTTCTTTGGTAATAAAAGTAAAACCAATGCCTTACCTTTATTTCTGAAAAGATGTACCTTTATTAGCAAAAAAGCCTTTATGCACCTTTTAAGGTTACTTTTGTGTGTTGATATGTGTGTGTGTGTGTGTGTGTGTGTGTGTGTCTGTGTGTCTGTGTCTCTCTGTGTATCTGTATGCACATACACATGGAGCCCAAAACTTGGCGTCGAGGGTCTTCCTCAGTTGTTCTCTACTCATCTTTGAGACAGGGCATCTCACTAAACCTGAAGCTCCCTGACCTTGCTAGATTGGCTAGTTATTGAGTGCCAGAGACAGCCTATCTCTCCCCCTCCCAGGCCCCCCCCACCCCCGCCACTGCCACTTCCCCGGCTCTTATGTGCTTTTTGGCTATCTGAACTAAGGTCTTGGCAGTGTCTGTGGGACAAATGCTGCACAGTACAAACTGAGACACTTTTCCTGGCCACCACCAACTAATGTCTTCTTAAAACACAGTTGTTACTGGGAAGTACAGAGTACTATTATTATTATAAAGCTCAGTTCAGTTTGTTTTTCCTATCACAACATTCCCTGAATCAAACATTAATTTATCATAGTCTAGTGGTGAGACAATTCCTTGGATTCCAGAAAGAACTAAAAAATCTATCTTTATACCACTAAACTTTTATAAATAAATACTCCAGTCCAAGTAAGTTCCCAAGAACCTTCAACAAAGCTGATAACCGCTCCCCCACCAAGAGTGTCATTACCAAGCATATACTACTGATGTGAAGTCAGAGTACGTGAGGGATCTGAAATGTGGCCTATTATGACTACTTGACAGTATATATATAACTTTACAGGTAATGAATGATTGTATTAGTCACTAGAACACTAGTATACTTGTGTTCTCTAAGAATTTAATGAAACTACATGTATAAAATATATCTATAATCCTATTTTCAGTATCGTTTATCTGACTATATGAAAAATTAAGATTTTTAGCTTTAATATAACATTATAATAATAAGTAGTTGCATTTCCTGATACACTCATACAGTGCATAACAACACTTCAGACAACAACAAATCACATATAATGGATGGTGAATTAAATTTTTGTCCAAGGTGCATAGTGTATACAGGGTATAGAGGGCCATATCATCTAGGTTTGTGTGAAGAATTTTATGATATTCAAAAGTGAATGAAATTCTAACAATGTATCTATATCACTAACAGAAGCATACCTTCATATAGTTAAATTTCCTAACTTATCACTAATGGGTTATTAAACTTCCTTTTAAAGATGTATTTGATAAATTAAAATATTAAGTATGTAAAAACTGCACTGAAAAAGGAACAAAACATTTACCTAGCAGCACAGTCATAAGCTAGCACGTCAGTCTCTGCAAGAAGGTCTCCATCAGTCTCATGATCTCCTCCATCAGGACCCAACTCAAATAGCTGCAGGAAAGGAAAACATTCCCCCCAATCACTCAGTTTTGTGCATGTCCATTATAACTGAATATAGATGATACAAAAACTCTTATCTACTATTTAAATGCTAATTACCAAATTAAATATTAAATTTAAGAACCAAAAAAATTATATTACATATACATGCATTTAAAATAGGAAATATACAGTGCTTTATGGATACATTAATTCCATCTCCAACTGGAAATTCTGTACTTGATATAATAATATAGGAATGAAAACTTTCAAAGGATTTAAGAAAACATTTTAACTAGTTTCTAGATGAGGTGGATTCTTGTGTCATTACTTAACAGTTAGCTGTGAGAACCTGGGGCCTGGTGTTCTTGTCCATAAAAAACGGGGTGGGTATTAACAGTGTTTACTTCATAGTAATAATGCAAATTTGTAGAGAACATTTTAATCTTTTAATCTGGCAGCATGGCTGCTCTAAAGTAGAAAGGATGTTGGTACACACCTTTAATCCCAGTATTCAGAAAGGAGTGGTAGTTTTAATACCCCAAATAGAACAAGAAGCAGAGTTCAGAAGTGTAATAAAGGAAGTGACATCTGAGATGAACCAGAGTGAAGAGCAAGCAAAGTGACGAATCAGAGGAAGAGTTAGGAGAGTGATTTAGAGTAAGAACATAACCAACTTTCATGATATAAAAGCAAGTCCTCAGCTCAGAGTCAGGCACTATGAGAAAGAGACGGAGGTAGTCTGAGGAAGAGGCTCAGAAGTGAGTTTGGGAGAAAGAGTCAGCTAACAGAGTCAGTTTGAAGCCTAGCAGAGCAGTTCAGTCAGAGGAATAGTGAGAGTCAGACAGAGTCAGAAGAGTTCAGTCAGAAACAGTCAACTGGCTCAGAAGATCAGTTTAAACAAGCATCTTGGAGTCGAGTTTGAGCCAGAACAGAGAGTGAGTTGAATCAGCCAACTAGAAGAGTCAGCTGAGTTCAGTACAGCTCTGAGTTCAGAAGAAGCTAGTCAGAGTGGCTCAGTCAGCGGTAAGTCTAGGAGTTAAAATGTTCTAGGTCTGAGCATTTTGAAGATTAGATTGTACGGAGGGTAAAACCTTCTGAGGGCCAGAAATTGAATTAGCAAAGAACAAACTGCCTTTAGCCCTGAATCTATACCTGCACAAATTAAATGAAAGAATATTTGTGGAACCTTCAGAGAAAAACCTTGCTCAAAAAGATTATAAAAATATTATTACAGAAGAATTGAGTCATAATGGAGTCCTCAAAATACATATACAGGTAGAAAAAACTAGTTCAGTAAGTAGCATGGAAAAAGAAATGAAGGCTATCAAGAGAGTAAGAGTCTATGTAAGGAAAAACAAAGCATAAGGACTTTATAAAAAAGGATTAATATGAGAAATAGCCTCTCACAGAGATAAAGCCCCTAAATGGTTATCCAATACAAAGTGTTCAGATACACACAAGCCACACTAAACAGATCCAGCAGGCTGCATTTATATATTTATATATGTAACGATAATAATCAAAAAGAAGCTACCAATTGAGAGGGTGTGAGAGGGAACATGGGAGGGGTGGGAAAAAGAAAGGGGTTGGAAATTGAAGGGATTGGAGGGAGGACCAGGAAGGTGGGGGAAGTGACGTAAATAATATATTTATATATAAACAAAATATTTTTATTTATTTATATACATTTATATATAATATATTGCTTATATATATTATATTAATTAAAAATTTTCTAATAAAAATGAATATTTGTAAAAAAAATCATTTTTGGAGAATTATAGCAGGTAAATTGCAACAAAACGGCCTGGAAACCTGTTTCTATCTCAGACTTTACTGAATCTCCCTCTCAGGGACCCCAGTGCTCTTTGTTCTAAAGTAAAATGGTTGGTCTTCCTCTTCCAGCCTTCCTTGCTCTGGACAATGGCAGGGTCTTTCACTCCATCACGCAGACAAAAACCTTTGCCCACATTTCTCTGCCGTTGCTGTGTCTATTCTTTCAGCAGCATAAAAGTATTGTCAATTTACCCATATTTCTCTTTCTAGCTGGGATGTTTAACAACATCTCCATTTCATTTGCTCTAATCCAGCTGAGCTTGTTTTGTTTGTTTGCTTTTTGTAGTGGTGGTGACTGAACTCAGGTCTTCACATGTTAGGCAAGGCATTGCCACTTACTAATTTCTTTAAAAAGAATATTAGAATATTAGTAGAATATTTCAGTGTAAAATTCCTCAGTGGGTTCTCTTTTTTTGTAGCACAATATGATGATCTGACCATAATCTGCCTCTTCTGCTGATGTTCAAGAAATACTCATAAACTCATACAGTGTGCCAAGCACAGTTTGAGGAACTGAACATATAAGGGTAAAAAAGACAGAAGAAAAAAAAAGACTATTGGCATACATTTGTGGCAGGGAACAGTATTTACAGTTTTAAGTAGACTCAGCAGGGAGCTAAAGGCAAGGTCAAAGGTGATGAAGAAGTGAGACATATAGGTCTTGATACGAGTTGTAGCTAGAGAGAGCAAGTACCAAGAGAGGTCCTGAGGTCACATTGCTGGAAGAAGAAGAAGCAAGCCACGGTACACAGAGTACAGTGAAAAAGGAAGTATAACATAAAGTCAGACAGGTGTTCCACTCAAGTTCTGATAGACATTTTAGTCCTTTTAAGGCCTTCCTCTATCACAGGAAGACACTCACTATGATGTGTAATATTCCTATTTCTGAAGAAACTCAAGAGCCAGAAGGGAGAAACACATATCATCTTGAAGAGCTTGCTGGTATACATACATAAATATCTATATTCCCAACTACATATATATCATCTTGATGAGCTGGCTGGGTATTATCTATGACAACTACAAAACTCATTGGGTTTGCTTTTCTGTCTCATTTAATCAAGCCATTCTGAACAATTTTGACAGAGGTGCAATGAAATACACCAAGACTAACTCTACTGCTTTTTTTAGTATAAACATATATGTGCTATCAGTATTCTTAGCCATTATTCTAGTCCTCTGATTTATATAACTGTAAAAACTTTAATTCTTACTAAATTCATTCTATGGTATCTGAAATTTTGAAAGTATACATAATATCATCAATACTATAAATAAGTAAACATATTTACAGGTTTTTAATTCTGGTTGAGATTTATGTAGACTGTGCTCAAAAATAATCAAAAACCTTAAATCTAAAAAAAAAAAAAAATGCCTCTCACAAAAGAGACTGAATTATTTTTTTTTGTGAAGCATGATATTGAAATTAAGACAAAACTTGTAGTTTGAGCTTCTGGGTACAAAAGCAGATGACTGCAGAATGCTCACACTAGTAATGAATAATCAAAAAACAGATTATTTACAAACGGTGACTGATGGCTCTTCAGGAGATAAATAGTTGTGGGAAATATGATTTCTTTAAAAGAAGAAAGATCATAATTCTACAAGACAAGTCGGAAACCCACCAGAGTAGTCTTGTACTCACAGGTGCCGCTCAGCCTCAGGCTCCCATGTTGCAAGGCTTACAAGCATGTGCCACCACACTAGGCCATGATTCTTAATCACCGTTAAATTTTTATACAAGACAAATCCCTCCCTTCTTCTCACTTTATCCCTGGTCCCCACCTGGGTGTGTGTGGAGGGGGTCTGTTTCCATTGTATTGACAATAGAAACGTCCAAGACTTTTAGATATGAACCAGATCATCCTGTTACTGAAACAGCTGTAGGAAGCAGCCACAGGGAGGGTGCAGCTATTCAACCACTTGGAAGTTCAGCACGAAGCAGTAGAGACTGGCTCTGAATCCTTTTTTCAATTTTAAATTACTGAAAACTTAGTTTCTTCCTTTGTGTGGATTTGACTTTTTTTTTTTTTTTTTTAAGGAGTCAGTGACCTCACAGTTTTGACTAACAGTTTAGTAAAGAGTTCCTTTCTCTAAAGGAACCATTAACAACAAACCAAGGTAAAAAGTAAAATGGAAACATTCAATAAGACAACGAATTAAGCCAAAACACATGTCTTTGGATGAAACAGAGTTACAGTATCATGAGCTTTACCTTAATTTTAGCAGTATATTCTCCTCTACCTCCAAACAGACCAAGACCACCAAGTAAAATGTCAGTGTCGGCACTAAAACGTATGGCTTCTACTGAATGAGCAGAGTAACCCCAGCCACCTCCATGACCTGAAAAAAATGTAAATAATAGTGTTTTTAAATATTCACATATTTCTGTTATTAGATAACATTTCCTAAGTCTAAGTATACATACTTTCAAACCTGTTTACGACACTGTAATCTTCCTTAGAATAGACTTTCATTACTGCTTGAGTCTCCTCTTCTGTACTTGCAATGCCCATCTTTAAGTCCTGCATAGCAGCCAAGGTATCAAGACAACCTAAAACAGTGAACAAAAAAGTTCAAAACCTTGAAAAAACCTGAAAAGGAAACTTCCTGTAGTACTGATGTTATTAAATGCTATATAGGGCAAATTAAAATAAGTAAGCTATGAATGTTTTCAATAAATATAATTTATTCCCAACATTAAGCATCATTTCATAAAAATACAATCAACATAAATTGTCATACTTAAAATTTAAGTTATGTGACATTTTTCACAAAACATAACATCTGAAAAGCTGGAACCACTTTTCTTTTAGTCTTTATAAGTTGCTTTACAAAACTTCTTAAATCAATTCAATCTTCATAGTACTCTTTGAGAAAGACATATTAGTCTGAAATAATTTTAATGCTTGATTTGAATGATTACAATGGTTAAAATAAAATCTTAGGAAAAAATGAGGAATTAGATTTATAATCTACTAATTATACTTATACTATGAGTTCATAGTTGCAAATGCTATATAAACATAAAACATGTCCTTTTGCTGAATGTATGTGTGGAATGCATATGTGTGGTCACATATGTGAAAATGTATATGTGTGTAAAGGTAAGCATGCATGTGTGTGCACATATGTGCAGGCCTAAGGCTAACATGAGGAGTCTTCCTAGGTTGCCCTCTACTGTATTGACTGAAGCAGTGTCTCTAAGTTGAACTCAGAACTCAAATATGGACATTTAAGCTAGTCTGCTTGCTCCAAGGTCTTTATCTCTCAAGCACTCGTATTACAGGAGGCCCACCAAACCCATCCAGCAATTACACAGGCTCAGGTTATCTGTGTCTTGAACTCTGAACTCTTAAATGAGTCTTTCTGAACAATCATTTTCTAAAAGCAACACAATATATAGGTTTGTGGACTGAAAATAAAAAACAAAACAAAAAAAAAAATCTCTACCAACTCTTCATTGAAAAAGTTTGGTATCTCAAAGTAATTAAATAAAGACATACATAAATAAAGCACTTTAAAAACATATTTGGTCTATATGTCTAAAAGCTTATATATTCAAGTTGAGCAGAATCATTTCATTATCTTTCTATTAAGAAAATTATTTTCAGGGATGCTTTATACTTAGGCATCCATTTATCTTTCATGATATTGGTCAAGATCTTCTGTATCATTTCATAGAGGACAAGTTTCTTAGGTAATTAAATTTATTTTGTGACTAGAATCCATTATTATTTAACAAACATGGCAGAATAAAATGCAAATTTAACTATTTTTCTAAAAATTCTGACATTAGCACAGCATATATGAATGCCATTCAGCTGTACATCAAAGGGCAACCCTACCCAGAATGTGCAAGGCTGCATGAGATCGGGTGGTAAGAGCCCTCGATCCTGTTGGCAGAGCAAGTTCAGGACTTAGAATACTACATCTGGACTGCATGTCTGTTGTTGAGGGAAGTCTGGCATCAGCAACCACTGCATTGTAACACCAGAGCTCTCTGGTACTTGGTCGGAACCTATTGAGAAAAAAAATAATTACAGCACCTCAGCACATAGTTTACTTTGAAAATTTTCTAAATTGTAATTGACTATAAAATAAATAATATAGTTAGTGTACACAGGAAATACTTTCCTCATTGTTTTCTGTACCTAAGTTAAATATACAACTAAAGTAATTTGTATCACCACAAAAAATCTGAAAATAGTTATAGAGGTTATAAAACTTTATAAATACCATAGCGAATATATATACATACATATTACACATATATATACATATATATATATATATACATATATATACATACACACACACACACACACACACACACAAATCCAGAAACAAATCTTGTACTGTCAATTCTTTTTATTTTATTGATACTGTATTTCATAAAGTCATATGCTTACCTCCAAAGCACATCATACACAGGATCAAGACATACACCAAATCCTTGCAGATCTTCTTGTTCAGAGTCATTAAAAGTTTTACAACTTCCATCCACTTTATTTATCAAAAGACATTTAAATGGTGGAGGTTCTGATATAGAAGCAGGTACCAAGCCTTATGAAAAGATATTTAAATAATTTTATTTTGCATTATCTTTAGATAGTTCCCCAAACCTACATGGAAAGTAACATTATCACCATTTCATACATTCAAAAGCTGATACATGCTTAAATAGTTTAAGTAGAATCTTTTTTAATGGCAGAATTAAGACAACACCTCTGACTATCTAAATCTACAGTGAATGCTCATAAATATTATGGCCTAAACCCCTACTGTGTAATTATTCATTGTGTAACAGACACATGTATACACAGCACCTCATTTTTTCTAATACACAGACATATAAAAAGACATAGCTATTTCTCATTATAAAGACAAACTGTTTACCTATTATGTGTTTGCTAGCAAAAATTTCTGACGTTGCAAGTACATGAGAATTTATAAGTGCTTCATCAATTCGTAAGAAAGTCTGGTCCCCACTTGCACCTATCCAAGTGGCCTTCCGTCCATACTTTGATCCAATGTTAGGCATGGAAGCCGGCTTTGCGTTCCAATATGGTGCATCCACAATGGGTCGTCCCAGTTGCCCTTTCTAGAAATTAAATAAATCGAATCAGCGATATTATTGGATAAATAATCTACAGGTTCTTTAAAGTTAAGATAATTATAAAAATAGCTATATAAGATCTTATTTTTAAGTATTTTTAATTTTTCTTAATAAATAAATGTGGGATTTGGGTCTAACATTTCCAAAGTAATAGAGGAATTTCTATTATGCCTCAATAATTTCATTTTAACAAAGGATAAAGAATATGTTTTAGTAAGTTCAAATATTTTCCATATAAAACAATGTTCCTAAAATACTCTGTAGTCACCTATGTTTAAATGAAAAAGTATCTTATATATACAAATGACTTTGACATTTTAAGTAAAAAGCATAAAAGAGAGTCATCTTTAAGCTCACACAGTGTGAGAATATTTTGTGATAAGACCAAAGTTTAAATAAAGGAACTTAAGAAAAATGTTCAATGAAGTTCTCAGTTTCAATAAGCCATTTCACTTATGTTCTAAGATAAACAGTAGGAACATAACAATAAGGTGTGTGTTGCAAACAAGTTAACTTACTTAAAAAAGTATAGCTGCCTATAAGTAGTTCATAAGCTAAAAAATGTATTCAAAAGAAGTAAGTAGATTCTCACTATTAAGCCGGTATCTGAAACATAACAGAACACTGGCACTGGATTGGCTGATACCAACCTACAAGGCTCAGGGACCATTTAGCTCACATAGCTCTCCTTTCATAAACCCCTGAAGAAGAGAAAAATACTACTTCATGGTCCCAGAAATATTTATTGTAACCTCATCAATGAGAATAAACAAACCTGGAAAGAAAAGCAAGACTTAGGGATGAGGGACACAGACTACTGCAAACACTCAAGTTCTCACTCACTTATCAGGTTACTATGAACACGTCTACTATTCAACATCTCAGCCAGAAAACAAAACAGACTACTACAGAAGCAAACAAGCCTCAATCCCTGGGAAGAGAAGCTAGGGAAGGAAAAGAAGTAACGCAGTAAGAGGAGTAGCCAAATAGCTCAGGCTTATCTTTTTTCAATGTCTATTTTTTAACAAAAAAAAAAAGAGTGTAAAAAGCTGAATGATTAATAAAGGATATAATATTCAAATATATTCTGCTCTGGGAGGAAGAGGACGTCACAGAGACTATTAAAATAAGCATGTATTCCTTACCACCACCCAACAAATGTGAAGAAAAGCAGTCAGAATACAGATGCCTAAACAACCTCATAGGACTCAAGAGTGTGGTGAAAAGTCAGCCATAAAGTCACAGAAGTCTGTAACTAGAATCTTTTAGTCTAGAAAACAGTAATGATTGATTTCACATTTCCCCCAGAAGGCACAAAACCAACACATAGAGCAGACAAATTCACCCTGACTTAAACCTTTAAACTATAAGGATTCTGTAGAAATTGTGACCTGTAACCAGAGGAAGAAACCAGATACCCAGAGTTCTCTCCTACCTGTCCAGAAAGTCTAAGGGTATGGGAGGCACAAAAGGAGAACTGAACAGAGAGGACGTAGAAGAAAGGGCAACTGTCCTCCAAGAGACAAAGGCAGACCCTTAATAGGAAAGTGGTAAATGGGTCAGGGCTTGACAGGTCATAGCACCAGCCACAGGTAGGGGCTTGAAAGTGAGCAGACCCATTCTCAGGTATTAGATCAGTGCCAAGTAAAAGGCACAACAGCATATTCCATTGTCAACGCTCTGGAGAAAGAGCCACTCTCATAAATATCTTGTAAAAATATAGACTGTTAGTACCCACAAACTTACTAAGGCATTAACTTTTGATCTTGAATCTCACTTCTTAGAATTAACCTAAAAGACACACATCTAATATTATTATTATTATTATGCAAGTAAAATGTAAAGTGCTTAAATATGTAAGCATAAGAAACTGAAAAACTATAGTACTGACACACCGTGGAGTATGAATGTCAAATGACAGGTGTCTTTGGGGAACTCTAGTAGAATGGTCAGCAGGTATGGCAGACAGAGATATGCAAAATCCCAGGACATAAGCAGGTCCAAATCCACAGAGATAAGAGAAACATGGTAGAATCTAGCTTTATTCCACATCCTTGCTTGCCTAGTACATATTCACATGCTCGCTCTAACTACCTTTTTCTTTTATTCCCCATTAAACAATTTGGAAGGAGAAAAGAGAAAGGCGATATGGTGTGATTATAATCTCAAAAAGTAAAATATATGTATTTTCATAAAAGTAGATGGTGAAACAAAACATCTTATATTGGCAATCAATAAAGACATAGATGAGGAAGAGGAACATCTGCCTTTAACTTTTGGCTGCAGTATGAAAATAATACAAAACAAAACAAAGGCCGGGTACGACAGAACAGGTAGAGAACACTGTAACCCTAGCATTCAGGAGGCTAAGGCAGAAGGACTGCAAATCCAAGACCTTATCTCAGTAACACCAAAAGAGGATATGTAAGAAATATAACTATGTAAGCTTGTATGTGCCAAAATATGTCCAGAGTATTAGAATGTAAAGAAAGTTACATCTTTTATGCCTTATTCTCAGCAAATACCATTGAAGCAATGAGCAACCATGGCTAGAATAAATAAATGTCTGAGAAAATTAAAATACCTACCAAAGATTTTCTTTTTTAATTACTACAGTGGCTATAAAAAAGAACAGGCAAGACTTGCATGAACTGATAAGAGAGTGGGATGGTTAATATTATCAACTTGACAAGCCTAGAATTAACTAGAAGACAAACCTCTGGGCACATCTGTGAGCGAAGCTTCTACGGTGGTTTAACTGAATGAGAAGACTTATCCTATTTGGGAGTAGTATTCCCAGCATTCATGGGCTGGGATTCGATGCTGAGCAAAAAGTAAAAAGCAAAGGTGAGCATGGTGGCATATGCCTTTAATCTCAGCACTCATAAGGTGGAGGCTGAGGCGGTAGATCTCTGTGAACTGGTGGCCAACATGGTCTATGTAGAGTTCTAGGCTAGTAAGGGCTTTACTGTAACATCCTGACTCAAAAAAGGAAAAAAAAAAAGAAGAAGAAGAGGAGGAGGAGGAGGAAGAAGAAGGAGAAGGAGCAGAAGAAGGAGAAGGGGAAGGAGGAGAAGGAGAAGAGGAGGAGGAAGAAGAGGAGGAGGAAGAAGAGGAGGAAAGAAGCAAAAAGTAAACTATAGCACCCATTGCTCTCTGCTTCCTGAAAGCTAACACTACATGGCCATGTGTCCTGCTGCCAAAAGTTACACAATGAAAAAGACATAAATCGTAGAGTTCGGAACAGTCACCCCCCATCACACAATACAAACTTTTAGAAGAGCCTTAGGAAGATTTTCCTTAATATCCACTACATCAACCTACATAAAATTCTCACAGCATTTTCAAGGTTTTCAAGTTTGGGCAGAGGCAAAGAGAGGGAAACAGACAAAAATAGAGAGGACAAGAAAAAGTAATTTTGTACTTGATCTTAGGCAAAAGGTCAAGCAGCCATAAGAAAGCATAGTTTTAAACAAACAAATACAAAATCTAAATTTTCAAAAAATTGTAAAATAGAAATAATTCCTTGTGTAAAGGAAAATTAATTTTTTTTACAAATTAGATGAGAAATATCCTTTCAAATGGCAAAATCAGGTCCACTGCTTAAAAGCTTTTGATTTGCAATAAACATGTCCCATTCTAAGACTGTTGCTGAATTCAACAAATTCTAATGCTGAACTACAGATGAAAGTTATTTGCAAGTCTGTCACTCAGGTTATGTAAGTGTTGGGATAGGCAGGAAATATGCATATGCAATTATCTTAATACAAGAATTTTACTGAAACCAGAAAAAAAGCTAATGTAGCAAATTATAAGGCAATTTTATAATACAATATTATTAATGTTTAAAAAGTTCCTTACAGAAAAACTTCCAAATGTGAAGACCTGTCCGTCCATTAAAAGGACTGCCGTGTGGTTGCTGCCGGCAGTGACTTGTGTGCTAGGGCCTGGCAAGGCTTGGACAAGAGTGGGGCATCCCCTAGGTTTAAAAAAAAAAATAAGTCAATTTCTTACAAGAGTCAACTGAAATATAAAACAATGAATAAACAGTAAAAGAAGGAACTGAAAAGGTCAAGGCTAGGAACATTCATCAACCACTTGTTTAGGTGTTATGCAGCTGCCTACATGCTAGATCGACAAAAAGATTCTTGAAATTTACTACCCTAATCATGAACACATCATTTTAACTTTTCAGAAATATTGGTGCTAACTTTAACAGGGGAAATCAACGAAGCCTGTGCACTGAATGGCATGTGTGTTCCTCAACGGGAATGCAATTAAGGAACTAGATGAAATAATTCATTTCATAAGCTTCTATTCTAATTTAGCATAATGACATAATCTTCATGTTAACACAGTAGTTAAGGACTCAGAGCATGCACACTGAGAAGCCTTACAGCAGCAGCTACAAGCTAGGATCTAAAGCTAACCAGCTCAGGACTGATTTCTACTCCACTCATGGCAAGAGACCAGGACACTGGCCAACTCATCCACTGTACTTCAGTTTTTTCTTTATAACACAGGGAATATGAAACCCTGTCTGTCCCATTGTTCCCAGAAACAATCAAGAAGTGTTGGGATCCACGTCTGGCACATGGTCAGCACATAATAAATGGTAAGTGTTAGGATAATGATATCCTTGTATCCTTACCTACTTTTGTAAACTATTTTATTAACCATTTTTAGTAGCTGGCATCTGTAACTCTAAAAGTATTCACGACAGAAATAAAAACACAGTAAGAAAGCGTTGTGTTTGAAAGCAAATTATACTTTGAATTTTCTTTAATAATGTCAATTTATCTACTTAGAGTACAACTAAAAATGACTCAGAAAGGAGCAAGGCTGCCAACTAGAAACACAGTTAAAATGTCACAAAAAAGTTGGGGTAAATGATGATAAAAATATGAATTAGGAACAATGTAGTGTGACAGGATGGATATATTTGACAGCTATACCACAAATAAGACACATGATTTCAAGTTTTCAGACATAGAGATGTTAGCTTTATTTTAACAAGAGAAATCTGCTAAGCTTGTTGAACTAATGGCATGTGATGTCTTAACAGGAATTCAATCCAGGAACTAAATGTAATAATTGATTTTTTGGGGGAAAGGGGTGTTTACCAGATGGAGTTTCTCTGTTGTAACTCTGTTCTGGAACTTACTCTGTAGACCAGGCTAGCCTTGAACTCTGAGATCCTCTTGTTTCTGCATCCCGAGTACTGGGATTAAAGGCAAGAGTCACCACTGCCCAGCTAATAATTGATTTTATAATCTTCAGCCTTGGGTTGGAGAGATGGTTCAGCAGTTAAGAGCACTGGCTGCTCTTCTGGAGGACTCAGGTTCAATTCCCAGCACCCACATGGCAGCTCCCAACTATCTGTAACCCCTATTCCAGGGGACTGGACACACTCACACAGACATACATTAAAACAAAACATGTGAATACATAAAATAAAAGTATTTTGAAAAAAATAGTCTTCAGCCTTGAGAAATGATCAGGGTTGGGAAAAGGAAACTACAAAGTAGATGGCAGAAACATCCCTTTACACCGTGAAAAGAAAAATGGGACCTGTGCAGCTTATTACAGAGCAGAATTAAGAGATTTTGCTATTTTGGGTAAGAAGAGGGTCAGGAGAAAGAAGTCTGGGAAAATGAGAATAAGAAGAACTACTGGAAGAGAATTTCAAGAGAGACAAATAAGGGGCCTGTGGATGCTCTAGAAAAGCAGGGAGCCATGAAAGTTGGTAGGAGCAAGCAAAGCACTGCAGCAGACATGGAGTTCTCATTGCAGCTGGAGCAGAGGCAAAGTCCCTTCAGGCAAACCAGTAATAAAGAAAAAAACCAAAGAAGAACCAATAGCTAAAAACAACTGCAGATGAAGAACAGGCCTGTTCCATTTAAGATATCAGATCTAAGGAGGTGTGAAAGCATTAACATACAGACTGAAGAGGTCAGAAAGGAGATGGGTACAGAACTGCATAGGCGCCAAGGAGTGAGGAAAGCACATCTCTCACCGCAGCACATGGAGGGAGCTGAAAGCAGGGTTATAAGGTAGGTGGGCCGAAGACGTTCCTGTCATTATTTTTATTTTTGTTGTAATGTTTACTCAGATCTTGTGCTGAGAGAAGAAAGTGGTAAACAGGACAATTCAAAATTAGGTCATTTGCTAAGTTTGTGGTGGTAAGAACAGATAAATACCTAGATTAGGATTGAAAGAACTGATTTTGAGATAGACCAATAGAATTTCTAGGAAGACCATGACTGAGCTTCAGGACACCTGAAAGAAACCTTTAGCTTATAAACAAGCTCTGGGGTTTACCTGTACTGCATTACAAAATTTTCATTCTATGTTTTCTTTCCTGACAAGAGTGTCTATCATCAAGTTCTCTCAATACCTTAAAACAGTTTTAAAAAAACAAAATAACAACAAATCCATGCAAAAAGCAGAATTTCATCCACTGTAGAGATACGAGATGAATCTGATAATAAGGTGATACAAATATGGTGATTTAATTCTTTACATGTACTTAAGCCCAGCTATGAAAAGTACAGGCAGATTGATACATTTATGCAGGACACTGGTAAGACAGAATAGACGAAATAATCTCTAAATTGAAGAGATAAATTGAAAAGAAAAAAAAAAGACTAAGAGTAGAGGGCTGTAGGAAATAGAGCCTAATAAACTCAAAGTCAAGTAAAATAAAGCTGTGTGTGTGTGTGTGCATACGTGTATAGACACACACATATATGAATATATATATATTTCACTACTTTATGAGTGTTAAGATAAAAATACTATTCACACTATACTGAAGTCACTTATTATTATAATAAAACTAAGTATTAAAAAACACTGTGAGCTGTACTAAATTTTCAGTGAATTAAAAAAAAAAATGACTCCACGTATGCACAGGGGGAAAACAAAGAGTAGGACAGGAAGGTCAAGCCTCAAAATAGATAAAGATAGATAGATAGATAGACAGACAGACAAACAGACAGATGAATAAATAAGTAAATCGGGTTTTTGTTTTTGTTTGTAGTATGGATGGGAAGAATGGTGAAAAGTAAGTGATTCTCAGTTCTGAGGTCAGTGAGTTTGGGTAAATGAACAACTGCTACTTCAGAGCTCTGTATTGTGAATTAATGTCCTCATAGACGCATATAGTTCAATTCAAACAGAAAACGAGGGGAAGCTCCTAGAATTGTTATAGAGAGCAATTATATATAAAATGTTATCATTTATTTCCAAAATAAGTGTATTGGCAGATCTGAAGACCTTAGAAGTCTCCAAAGGTTAGCTGCAGGCCTCTGAGTATAAGTTCTTTGAACCTTTTGCATGATACTCCTGAGTTCATTTATTAAATTATCTGAAAAGCAGGGGAAGAATAGAAAAATCAAAGTCACATCTGTATATGTGTATTATATATCCCCTGCACTTTAAATAAATTACATAGATTCTACAATATTAGATAGGCTCAGAAAATTAAAACTCAGAGAAAATACAATCACATCATTTGTAGTAAGTTGTAGAGCAAGGCTGTGAACCTTGTCTATATATTATGTATTGCCTATACACTGTCAGACGCTATGATTAAATGGTGTATTTGGGTACAAGGACAAAAGAAGAGAAAGATAAAACTCAGAAATATTATCTTACTGACAAAGCACCAGAAATACAGTTCCCAAGACCTGGTTTTAAGTTTACAGAGACGAGTAAATTAATTTGGATTTTAGAAACTTAGAAACACAATGAACAAAATAAAACAAAATAATTTCAAAATCTTAATAGACCCATTTCAGAAATGAATGTATAAAAACCTTCTAAGCCTTTTGACATTCATTTTCAAAATGCACCAAGAGTGGGAATAGTATAGTGGAAGACAATTGAGGAGTGGGATCAGGTTGGACTCTAGCATCGGCTATTGTTTAAGACAGATAAATTACCAAAAAGCATCAGTATAATGTTCAATGGTTTACTGAACATAAGCTAGGCCCCATGATAAGTATATGACCTGCATCATCTCTGAATTCTCACACATGCATTTGAGGGAGGTATACTTAATCCTACTTAATAAAGGAAAAACCTGAAGCATAAGGCTAAGAAAGTTGACTAAGATCATACAGCTACCAAGTGCTAAAATAAAAAAAACAAAAACAAGATCCAGGCTGGAGACTGAGCTAAGTCATTATGACAGAATGAGACTTTAAGGGAATATCAATAATCTCCTCTATATCTTATCATTATGTATGCTACAATAGTCTCCTTACATTAGACAATGTATTTTAATATGTGCTACTAATAATGTGTACTTGGTTACTAGAAACATTTAAAAACACATCTAACCATCCTCCTTAATTTAAACATCTGATGCTTTGTTTCTTGTGACATTATCCCTCCAAATAAATGATGAACTCCTTTCCAAATTAATTAACATCTCTTGCAAGTCACACATAGCTCCAGGTCAAAAGAAGACTGCTTAATGTTTAAGATAGAAGTGGTCTGGATCAATGTCTAACTCCCTGGGATATGGCGTAGGCAGGTTATGCTGTGTCACCCGATTTAGCTCTGCCACAGCCACTGTACTCAGACTTTCAGCTCCACATTAAAAAGAAAGCATGAGTAAAACTTTTCATGTTGGAAAACAACAATTTTGAGAATTAAAATGAATCTCATGGGGCTGGAGATTGCTCAGCAGTTGGGAGCACTAATTGCTCACGCAGAGGACCTTGACTCTGTCCCCAGCACTCACATGGTAGCTCACACCAGATATAACTCCAGCTCGGGGGTATCTGACTCCTCTTTTCCTCTGGGCACCAGATGCGCATGTGATACATGGGTATACATGCAGACAATACACCCACACACATAAAATAAATTAATAAATTAACTTTTAAAATGTTAAAAAATGTAAAAAAAAAATGTTAAAAAAATCTCACTATAGTTTCATTTTAAAATCATTCATTTTGTTTTGCTGGTAGCAATGTAGGGGGCTGGAGCAATTGGCATTGGAGCTTCAGGAGTGCAGCCCACCATTTAGCAGAACAATAATGGGTTTGACCTCAGTTTGGCAAAGTCATGGAGGATTGTCTCCTGAATGCCCTTTGCCACTGTTAGGCCTTATTGTGCTTGTATACTGTGGTCTTCCTGTCTCTCTGTCTCTCTTGTGGTGGCGGGGGGGGGGGGGGTCCTCTAACCCCTCACTGGGCAATGTCTATCCTCACCGGGCAATGAAAATATAGTGTATACTATATAGTATAGTGATTTTCCCCAAGCAATACCACTCAGATTCAATTGACACTTCTGAGAGAAACTAAGAAACACGCATAGTCAGAGAGACTAGGTCAGTGTGTTTTGCCAGCTGCTATGGAGCAAGTTACCTAGGGAAAAGAAAACACAGTCTCGGTAGCTGAGGACTTGCTAGGATCAGGAAGTAAAAACAAAGAAAGTGCAGGCCCACAAGTTTCGCCTATGAGAGGCAGATCTATGATTAATAGACAACAAAGGAGTTTCAGTGCCCATTGTAAAGTTTGATCAAATTTGACTTTCCTTTTTTTACAATTATGGAATTTGGTGTGCACCTTGAGAACATAAAGACAGTGGAACAGACAGATTTTCTTCTCTATGTGATAAATAAAAAGTAAAAATTCTCTTGTGATCCTCTGATTAACTTTAACAGAAACAGAATAATAATATGATTGCTATTTGGTTACCACAAACTACAGAAAGAAACTGGCTAAGGAAAAATATTTGGTTTCCATAAACTGTTGATCTGTAATAGAAAATTCATTGATTTGTTGTACAATGTAACCATGGGAGCAGAACACATAGGAAATGTTTTGTTATGTGTGAGTGTTTTCATGGTAACCTGCTTAAGGGCTTTGTTCAAAGGGAAGGTTAGATGTGTGTTAAAGTTTGGTTCATCCATAAAGTGGAAAAATCTTACAAAATGTATGGGTAAGGTGTGTGAGTTTGAAGTTTACAAGATGTAGGTGTGTGTGAAGTGTGTGTTGTTGAAACTTCACTTCTTCTACAAAATGTATGTGTTTGTGTGTCTGTATATGTTTTTATAGGGAAAATATAGGAGAGAAAAAGTTTGTTTAGAGAGAAGAAATCTAAGAAAAAAAGTTTGGTAACATCAGGAGACAGAGAGAAGCAGTTTGGTAACATCAGGAGACAGAGAGAAGCAGTTTGGTAACATCAGGAGGTCGGGGTGGGGGTAGCTGGAAAGGAGGAAAACTTCTGAAGGGATGGAAAAAGGCTGAATAAAGAAAAAAAAAAAAAAGTCTGGTCCCATCTATAAGAGGTGTATATGAATGAGTTCCCTCCACCACCCCCCAACTCCATACCCACCTCCTTGGAACCCTGACCTGCTGGGGCCAGACCCTGGTATTGTTTAAACATCAAAAGCAATATTTCCTGAAGATAATAAATTTGAGCTATCCAAAGTACTAAGCACATTACTGTGATCTGTTATCTCAGGAACTCACTACAAATTAATGAATGGTGCTGAGTAGAATAATCAGGAAAGCTGACAAGATTTTCAAGAAGCCTCTTCATTTTAGAGGCAGATATGAACAATCTTTCTTTGAATAGATTTTACATCTCACCAAAGTATGGCGGGGATCTTATTTTATACTGCTTGCTTTTCAGATTGCACAAAAATTAAAATAATCAGAGAACTGGAATCTGAGAACAGTCACAATGAGCACCATTTCTTTTCCTAATATGTTGTTTGACAAGTATTTATTTGCAAATGACATTCAAGCACCTAGTCCAAATTATCAAAAGGTACCCCCCCCACCATACATGCCTGAGGCTCTATTATGTCTAACAGCAAAGCTCTCTAGACTCCAATGGGATTACCAGTTAGATATTAACAGCCTCATGGTAACTGTATTACCTTTAACCTTTAACCTGTATTACCTATAAACCTTTCTATACGATAAATCTTCAGTGAGAAACAGAACAAAGGGTTGACTTATTCTCAACCCACTTTACAGAATCATTGGTCCCTGTCATACAAACAGCACAGCTGTGTGGTGAATTAACACAATGAAACCTGTGGGGTTAATTTAATATCTTGGAGAAAAGGAGAATTTCTTTCTTTCCAGGGATATAAATAAGAAATCACAGCTATCCCTTTGATTCTGGCAGTGACACAACTGTGTATTCTGAGTACAGAAGGAAAAATGAGGCAGAGTGGAAAGTGGATTCTTTCAACTCAACTGCTAAGACTGATCTTTCCACACCTGTTCTCTGTAGACATAAACAACTTAGATTTTCTTTAAGATAACCTAAAGCAGTGGTAAAGAGCTGACTTATAGCCTCAAATGTTATCTCTGGATCCATGAGGCCATTTGTCTCCTGAGATATTACCAGCATGGACTACAGTAAAGGCATAAATGTGGGACCATTTATAACTAAAGCAGGACTCTCAAAAGATGTCCCTGGCTCAGAAACACCTTGGTGCTCTGGCTAACACATCTCAGAGCTATACTAGAATCTCCACTCTTCTTATCAAAAACTCCTCCTGTCCTAAGAGTTAGATTTGCAATGTCCCTGAAGGTTTTGCCTTTCTGTGTCTGTTTTTTTCCCTGTTTTAGCTTTTAGTTTTCCACTAAAAAGTCATTTGCACATATAATCCTGCCTTATCTACTCCTTCACAGAAGACTGGAACTAAGAAAAACAGATCTCTGTAGACATAGATTCAGGGCAAAGGGTGGTTTATTCTTTGCCTAATTAAATCACCGGTCCTTAGTCCTGGAGCCCTGGAGTGTTTTGGGCCTCCTTACAATCTAGTCTCAAGCCTACAACTGAAAGGCTTCAGTCTCAGCCTCCCTACAATTTAGAATGTTTAAGCTTATTGCTGAGCCACTCTGACTAGCTCCTTCAGAACTCAGAGCTTTACTGAACAACCTCACTACTGTTCTAGCTAAAACTCTTCTTCAAGCTCTGACTGCCTCAGACTGAATTGCTCTGCTCAGCTTCAAACTGACTGGCTCTTCCCATCTGATACTGATTTCTTCAGCCAAACTGCCTCTATGTCTCTGACTCAGACTCCTCTCTTTGCTTCTGCGTCTTATCTCTCTCTGAGTTCTCACTGCTCAGCTCTCACTGTCTCAGTCAACTTCTCTGCTTCTCTGTCTTATCCTCAGACAGCTTCTTTGTCTCCATGTCTTGTCCTCACTCTGCCTGTTTTCCTGATCCTGCCTCTCGGACTCTCTGCTGAGAGCCTACTTCTATATCATGAGAGTTGGGCATGTCCTCTCTGCTCATTCTTCCTCTGATTCATCACTCTGCCTGCCCTTTACTCTGACTCATCTCAGATATCTGTCTGACACTGACTCTGAGCTCTGCTTCCTGTTTAGGAGCTCTGGGATTAAAGGTGTGTGTCACCACTGCCTTTTGAATACTGAGATTAAAGGTGTGTGTCAACATTCTTTCTACCATGCTTCCAGATTAAAGGATTAAATATTTCTCTACATATATCCTATTATTTTTGGCAAAAAGCTCATCTGACTGTATTAAGGTATGGATTTGGCCACTGAAACAAAAGCCATAATCAAATGGACTTAAGAAAAATTATTTCTTACCTTTGTAGAAATTGTTCCTAAGGAACTGCTGTGGCTATTTGTAATGTAAGAGACTAAGCTATTTCTAATTTGTAGTTTTGTCCCTCTCAATTGTTTCCACCTGATGATATCTATGATAACATCTCAGTTCCTGTCAGCATGTATAAAGTCAACCAATCAGCTAAAAGAACAGTAAGATGTCAAAGCTACACAAAGCATCTTGGTTCACATGGCTACATCCTTCTGCAACATAGCAGAGAAAATCAGCTTTAGCTATGGTTATATTATCAGTCCAAACTCTATTACCAACTCAAGTTGAGAAGAATGAATATTACTAAAGGGCCTCTGCTACTTATGATAAGTCAAAATATCTGTCAGAGAGACCAACAGATTTCATTTAAAAATATTTGAAAATTTCAAGCCAGGCAGTGGTCACGACACCTTTAATCCCAGCATTCGGGAGGCAGAAGCAGGCAGATCATGAGTTCCAGGCCAGCCTAGTCTACAGAATGAGTTCCAGGCCAGCCAGAGTTACAACAGAGAAACTCTGCCTCGAAAAAACAAAAAGAAAACAAGTACCACCTTCCTTCTCTCCTCTCCTTCTGTGAAGGAAGTGCAGCCGCCACCTTCCGCATGGCCAGCAATGGGGCCTCTGAGCTATGCGCCCACTCACATTGCTCACTTTTTTTCTTTTTTCTTTTGTAAATACAACTTGGTGTGCTTACTACCTTTTCTACTGCCATGCAGAGCTTGTGAAAAAAGAGTAATTGTAAAGAATGTAAAGAATCCATGGGTATTATACTAGTCCTACACTAGTCACTCTTATACCTAAAATGCATGAACTGCATAATCAACTCTCCCACATAAACACTCAATCACACAGTCAAGAACCACCCATCACTTTTGGGCTAGGTTTTCAAAAACAGTAGTGTCTTATTTCAGTGTACACACATACACACACAGACAGAGAACAGAGAAATAGAAGGATAGAACAAAAAGGTGGAAAGGGGGAAAAAGGGAGGTGGAAAAAAATACACTATGTTAAAAGAAAGTGGCCAGTACCTGGAATTGACATCCCCATGTCCCAGCTGGCCATGCTGCCCGTATCCAAATGTATACACGTCTCCATTTTCCATCAATACCACTGAAACAAAGAGTTTTATGTTTTTATTATGTACATTTTATATTTCTATTATAGCAATGCTGAAAGCACTGTAATTTTAACTGTTAAGTTTGTAGTCATTAAAAAATGGTAATTAAAAAAGTATTAAAAGTGACAACCAATGGGAGGGCAGAACAGAACAAGGAGCATGGGGAGAGAAAACTAGCATGACCAGCCTTGAGAAGACCATGTGTAAACCTACTAGCTGAAGTTTCCTGACATATACACATATAAAAAGAGTTTAAGCTGGGTGGTAGTAGCCCACGCCTTTAATCCCAGCACTGGGGAGGCAGAGGCAGGAGGATCTCTGTGAGTTCAAGGCCAGCCTGGTCTACAGAGTGAGTTCCAGGACAGCTAAAGTTACAATAGAGAAATGCTGTCTTGAAGAACAAAAATAAAAACAAAAACCAAGAGTTTAAATCGAGTTACCCACTAATGTGAGGGTCAATATCACACCTATACAACATATGCTAGCATAATAATAAATAATAATAATAATAATAATAATAATAATAATAATAATAACAACAACAACACCCAAAAAGTCCAGAACCAAGAATGGATTATCTCTTTTTGAGTTGTTGTGTATTGAGGTCCCAAAAGGCTCCTCTAAACATTACAAACTATTGTAGTGTGCTTAGTTCATTTCTCGAACTTGATGGGTAAGACTCTATGCTAAACACACTATATATTTGAATCATAAAAAATGGAGAAATCAAGCAGGTATTGATCTGGAAGCTTCATCCCTACTGGCTAGCTTTCACAGTGCTGTGCACATGATCAAAAGAGAAAAGTAATCATCATTGTTGCCCAGTTTAAAACCCTATGAGCTACAATAACGACTATCTTGGCAAGAAAAGCCTACTGGTGCAATAGTGGCATGAATGTCTGGAGTAACCAGCCACTTCCCGAGTGGATTTAAAATCTACTGTATGAAACAGAAACCACATCTGCACCCTTAACAGGGTTAAACTGTGGCTAATTAGGTCATAGACCACAGAGAAGAGTCTATTATTATTTTGCTAAATGGACATAATTTGTTTAATAAAAACAAATCCTATGATTTATGGCTATATGTATAGGTTAGGGTATCTCTCAACTCCTATTGGAGAAGCTTCTTTTTGCAGTCGATGTTAAACATACCTATAACTGGTCAACATGCAGAGAATAAGAGACTTCAGAGTGCTCAACCCTAAATGGGACATCCCTCAAGGCTCAAGAATCTTCATGGAACAGGAGGTGGAAATATTGTAAAAGCCAGAGGTGATGGATGATTATAAGGAAACAGCATTTTCCAGACACAAAAGGGCAGATGTACATAAATACTTTCAGTGATTGTGACAGTATAGCTAAGACCCATGAAAGTCAAGTCAGACAAAATCCCAACCTGGAGCAGGGGAGGTGAGGGTGAAGTCCCACGGAAGAATCATTTTATGTGAGGGTGTCAACTATACTTCAGGGCAGAGTGGGTCCCATACCCAAAAGCCTTTGAACAACACAGGTTGGTCTTAATGGGTTAAAAGGGGGGGGGAAGCTGGGTGGGTAGGGAAGCAGGGAAGAATTGGGGGGGAAGCTGGGTGGGTAGGGAGGCAGGGAAGAGTTGGGGGGGAAGCTGGGTGGGTAGGGAGGTAGGGAAGAGTTGGGGGGAAGCTGGGTGGGTAGGGAGGCAGGGAAGAGTTGGGAGGGGAAGCTGGGTGGGTAGGGAGGCAGGGAAGAGTTGGGGGGAAGCTGGGTGGGTAGGGAGGTAGGGAAGAGTTGGGGGGAAGCTGGGTGGGTAGGGAGGTAGGGAAGAGTTAGGGGGGAAAATGATTATGATCAAAATACACTGTGTGAAATTCTCAAAGAATAAAACCCTTAATTAAAAGAACAGATAAGTCAGGAGAGTGGTGCACACTTGGGAAGCAGAGGCAGGTAGATCTCTGTGAGTTTGAGTACAGCCTTATCTACATAGTGAACTCTAGATCAGCCATGGCTACACAGTGAGATCATCTCAAAAAACAATAAATAAAAAATAAAAATTAGCTAATGGAGGCTTCTATAATTCTACATTTAGAGAAAAATAAAATTTTAGTTCTTAAGAGTAAAATGTATGCTTTTCATAATACATACTTTACAACTCTTACAAATACCACCAAATAACATTAACATTTAGTGATTCATGTTGGTTTATCTTAATAATGGGTAAGTACATATAAAATTCTGATCTCTAATATCTAGGACATTTAGAGGAAAGCAGGTAGGGTGGTTCTCTACACAGTTATATATATTAACAAAATAAAAAAAAAACAACCTAAGGTCTGTGAATGTCTTATCAAGTAAGAAAGCATATTGACTTAATTTTTAAGTTTTATAAAGGTTGAATAATGTAACCTAAGCTATTTAAATACAATGTTAGTAATTTATAAAGTATCTATTCTTATTCATTTTACTATTTAATGACACACATTTCTCTCTTTTTTAATCTTTTTATTTATTTGAGTGTTCCGTGTGTACATCTGTATGACACAAGAGGGCATCTGACCCCATTATAGATGGTTGTGAGCCACCATGTGGTTGATGGGAATTGAACTCAGGACCTCTGGAAGAGCAGTTAGTGCTCCTAATCACTGAGCCATCTCTCCAGCCCCCACGTTTCTAATTCAACATTAAGAAAAACATAGAACAATATAAGAGCTATGGACTTTACAATTGAAAGGCATTACAGGAATTATTTCCTAGTCAGTAACTTCTTGAACTGAATTAGAAAATGAGTTTATCAGAAGTTACAGCTCTTGGCAAGCACAACACTGTTTCATCACACTATGGTTTCAAAATAGATTCTACAATAAAAAACTTCAGGGACTTGAGAGAGAATGTTCCTGGACATTCAAATAGCAGGTAATGTTTATCAATTCTAAACAAGTTATACACAATTGTAAAAATGAAGTTATACCCTAAAGTTCCGGCTGCTACCTGAATGGTGAAATCCACAGCTGACTTGTACTGCTCGGAGCTCACAGTCGAATCGCACAGAGCCTGGAGGATAGGTGGTGATTTTGCTGGCGTCCTTTTCCCCTCTATCTCCACTTCCATCTGAAAATGTTATAATTCATAGTTACACCATTATTCATAATCATAATAAGTTTTTATTCAGTTTACTATGGGAGAAAAAGGAGGAGAATGTTAAAAGGAATAAGCAAGAAGACCCTGTCTGTAGTGGCTAGAAGTGATAGGCCCAGAAGCTACCTGCGAGGAAGCCAATATGAGCAGATATACAGTACATGTGTTATAAATACTACTAAATTTATAAAAATAAAAATAGGGTCTGGTTATGAATAAAACCTAGTAAGCTAATTAGGTGTGTAATGAAAAAGCATAATTAAGTAATAAAAATAAAATTTTATGCGAAATTTAAATTTGATATAAGAAAATTTAATTTGCATAAAAAATAACTGCATGCAAAGTAATTTAAAATAATTTTACTTGGTGATACTGTTAGCACTTGCTATTTAAAAAATCCTAGTCGACTCACGAGCGAAAGATTTCTCAACCAGATCTCAGAAAAGCTGTTGCTTTCTGCTCACCAGGACGGCAAATTCAACTAAACTTAAAAAAATTTATAAAGACCAACGATCTTCACTCAAGGTACAGCAGTTCAATGTCCTGCTCTCATTCATCTCTCCTCTCTGACCTTCTCTCTGAATCTAGTCTGTGGCCTTCTTCGGCCTACCTGCTACAGCTTACAGATTTTCTTTTGCTTTTGTTCCTTCTTTCTGTCCTTATTCTTTTCATACTTTTCTCCTCTTAACATGCTCTCAGCTTCTTTCAACCACTGCTTTCTATATATTTGCTTTAGAAAAGCATGCCATTCTAAACCTAGCATCTACATTGTAAAATAGTAAAACCTGAATTTGGAAATGTGTGAATAAACAGATAACTTGCTTTTTTAAACAAAAACTATACATTACATAATAAGATATGACCTTTATGTTATCATCATTCAAATTCCTTTCACATAGTCTGAACGAAAATCTGGAAGGAATTTCAACAGGTGAGCTGGGCTGAACCACTCCACTGTAGCACAGAAACACTAAACAAATGTATACAACATGGAGATACATATGTGACCCTACAGATGTTTTAAATTCTGTACTTTACTATCCATTTTAAAATATTACAAGAACATCAAATCATTGGATTTTAATTTCATTTGCTCTTATTTACTTTCATTAATACTTAGCTAACACAAATATGACCTAAAGTATGACTTTCTTTCTATAAGTGACCTTCATCTTTAAAATTTTGAACACACTTTCTAAGGACAGTAAAACCTCACCAATTCAGAATAGCATAAAATGAGTAGGCCCATGTGACTTACTGAAAAGGTATTATTAATTATAGAATATTTAAGTAAAAGTTCAGTTTTGTTATCTTCAAGCAGTTTAGATTACAGATTAAATGCTATAATGAATGAAATGTGTTCACCTACATTAAACTTCAAAATAGGCCAAAATTACATTAAAATGTACCATAAACATGAAAGTCCTTTAACATACAAGAATTAACTGCCGGACCCAGAGGTTGAAGGCACGTTGAAGGAATCCTTCATTTCTTGAGCCCTTGGTTTGAAAAGCTAGTGATTTTAGACAGGTTTCCCCTTTAAAAGTATGACCCTGAAAATTCAGAGGAAGAAATTACTTTGAAATTTTTATTAAAAAATATCACAAATACTACAGCTGAATTAGTAAGAGGTTTTACTATAACAAGATAACAGAATAATGACTCTTTTGCTAAGCTTTCTAATGTGGGTTTGTCTGTTAAACCAAAGGGGAGGGCAAATTAAATAAAAACTTCCAACCTTTAGCTTCAGTCCAGATGAAATCTAGTCTGTTTAAAACAGTGGTTCTCAACCTGTGGATCACGACCCCTTTGTGGGTCAAATGACCATTTCACAGGGGTTACCTAACACCATCCACATAACAGATATTTGAATCATAACAGTAGCAAAATTACAGCTATGAAGTAGCAATGAAATAATTTTATGGTTAGGAGTCAGCACAACGTGAGGAACTGTACTAAAGCATTACAGTGTTAAGAAGGTTGAGAAACGCTGGTTTAAAGGCTTCTCTCTGACCTTGGAAGATAGTGGAATACATACAAGGTCTTACACAAAAATGAATCTGTATTTTCCAATGGTTATTTAAATCAAACAGTAGATGGATAGAAGCTTCATAACTTTCTTATAACTGGCAAAAATATATTATTAAAACTAAATGTGACTTAAAATCAAAGTAGTTATTTTCACATGATCTTACCAGACTTAATGAAGCAATTTAAATATTATTCCAATTTATATGAATGTATTTTGTCCACTGAGAAACTTTTACCTTGACTTTAACATTTTTTTCCTCCCATGAGTTGGAGGCTAACTCAGATACAAAGCCCACAAAAGATGTATAGCATCAGAGAAGAGATAATTTTAAAGGCCTAATAATTTACTAAATAAAATTAATATGAATAAAAGAATGAAAGATTTTATTTAGATGTCAAAATTCTACTAGAAACAGTTTGTTAAGAGTTCATGTAAATACCCTATATATAAAACCATATTTTAGTTACTATAGACTGTAAATATATTAGTAGAAAGTAAAGATGAGTCTTAGTCATTGGCAGACTTTTTAAACACACACACACAAACATGTACATACGTATCTGGGTCTTGATATAAAATATGATATAATTATAATAATTTAGAATTTTTAATATTTGGAATAGTAGTGTTTAAAAATAAGCAGCCAAAATGTAGTCCAAATCAAGAATCAGCAATTGAAATTGAGCAAGGTTAAGTATGTTCAAGCTCATTACTCAGAAAAGGATGACCAGTTGAAGGATTTTGTTTTGTGTTAGAGAAAAAAACCAAGTCTGAATAATTTTATAATTGTTCTCTTAGCATGAGCATAACTGTCTTTTTCTAATTGAGGATCACTTATATTTATTATGTGATAGTAAAACTATGAAATCTTGGCAGATATCAATTTAAAATATTGTATTTACCTTCTGTAAATGTATTTGTACAGAAGAAAAAAAGTCTTACAATCTAAAGGATTATAAACATGAAGTTTAATTTTTACTTAAAGCCATGCATTTTCAGCTAAGTATAAAACATATCTAAAAATGATCACAGACACAGTGAGTGCTTTGAGCAAAATCATTAAAATAAAACACCAAGAGCAGTGGCATCTGTTTTATCCTAAGTACCTGATTTGTGCTAAACACTGTAAAACTTCCAATGCCACGGTGAATAGCTGGTTGCCTTGGAATTCCAGCTAGTGGTGTAACAACTAGACACTGGACCTTTTACATTAGCTTTCAGCAACAATGGTGCGCGCATTGTAAGATTCTTGAGGATTAAGCAAGTAATTTACAGAAAGCGTTCATCAATAGTCACCATTATTGTTTGCTCTAATCAACATAGCAGTCCAATGACACAAGTATTCTTTTACCATTTTACTAAACCTCAAGGGGTTATACAACCAGTCCAAAGCCATAAATGGTAGAACTAATTTAGAATTTGAATATAAATAAGGTTCATGTGTTTCTCTCATCATCGAATCACTGACACTTAAATCTTTGGTAAAAAAAAATAAACTATGTGCATATTTAATGAAACTGCAAATTTTGTACATTCAAGTGAATTTTAAAACTGAAAGCAAAGAATATGGTTAAAAGAGTTAAGGCTGGAAGATTTCTATGTGCACAGTATACATACATGCCACATTTCTTAGTATATTTTTTTTAGATTATTTGTACTTTTATAAAGAGACATGGAAGCTAAAGAGACCAAGAAATTTAAGAACAGATTGGTAGTTTGAGTAAGTGAAAGACTTACAATGAAAACTGAACCCTAGTTAAAGGTCATAATATTTCGACTATACTCTATAGCACTCATTCCCAAACAGAAATGGCAGAAGCACTGCCAGGTGCTTAGCAGCATGCCTTCAGAATGACACAGCAGTCATTCTAAAATAGATTCCAAGACTATTTCTAGAACAATTCAGATGTTCCTAACTATGCATGATGTATAAAAAAAAAAAATCCCCTGACTTTGATAAGTAGTTAGAGAAAATGTTAACCCAGGAATCCTTCTAGAAATATAGTTTATAATCGTATTTTCAAACAGCCTTCTATATTCTATACAGAAATCTCATCAGGGATTCAGTCTTACGCAGCTGAATTTTTGCATGTAATCAAAAATTGCTATCCTATGAGCATCTCTGCACTCCTTCTAGCTGGTCAGATGCTTCCCAGCATTCTGTCTTAGAAAGCACTACTGTTAATAAATCTAGTTCTTAACCTAAAAAGCCGCAGGGCAGAAAACTGTAAATGTTGTTATCCTATACCAGCAGCATAATTATACTAAAGTCAGATGATAACTAGCATGGTGAACTTCTCAGTGGATGACCTAAAGGCCAAAGTACTAAAAAGAAAAGGCTGTATAAAGGGAAAACATTAAAATACAGTGAAAGGTGGTAAGAGCAGTCAACAGAGAGAGGAATAAAGACAGGACAGTGAATAAGTGGCCAGCCAATTAACATAGTGAGTGCACAAAACTTGTTAGTGGTAAATCAATATTATAAATAGGGCACCATCTTATAAGTCAATACTACATTTATTTCAGGAGTAAAGAGATAGAACTGTCTCACTCTATAAAACCAAGAAAAAATATGTAAGTGAACAAACAATCCTGGTCCTACACTGAAACATCACTCACATACTTCTCAAAGAGACTGTTACAGCTCTAAAAAGAAGAAACCAATGGCACACAAAAGTGATTTAAGACTAGCTTTTGCTTAAGAGTTTCTACAGCTCTAAGTCTATTATAGCATGAGGAAAAGTACAATTTAAATTTGTAACAATGGTCTTCATTTAATACTATATTCAAAACAATAAAAAAAGATGTGGTTTGTAAATAAGTTACTAAGATGTTAATCTATTCATGAAATGGGAGTATTTTATCCTACATTAGGTAAAGTCTTAGAAAAATCTCACTTTCATACATTTATGGAGAAAACAGATTAAGAAAATCTGTACTAAAAGTGGAATATATTACCACAGTTTCAGGCAAATAGCAAACATAACTTACATAATTTATTCTAAATACTGTATACTATAGACTTACATATATACACAAATTGTTTGATTACCCAGTAAGTAAAGCAAACACCAATCCTATTATAACAAACAATATTACATTTGAAGCACTTATATTTCTGTAATATATACGTATTATATTTGAATTTCCTATTTTGTCTACTTCATTTTTTTTTTCGCTCTGAGTGGCAATCTGATAAGCCGAGAAGGGCTAGTAATAAAACAGCCACTACCAGGTCACATATGGAAGTCATTTTTATTTTATTTTTATTTTTTTCAAGAGCTGGTTTCTCTGTTGTAACTGTGGCTGCTCTGGAACTCACTCTGTAGATCAGGCTGGCCTTGAACTCACAAAGATCTGTCTGCCTCTGCCTCCCAAGTGCTGGGATTAAAGGCATGCGCCACCATCACCCGGTTAAAAGTTATTTTTAAAAGATGGGTTATAAAAGTTATAATTAGGTTAATCTGTCTGTATTGAGTGTATTTTTAACACATCCAACTGTCTTCAGGCATTAAAAAAAAAAAAAAAACCAGCAAATAGAAGTTGAACTGGTCAATGAACACGGTCAATTCACATGCTAGAATTAAAAATATAGTTTATACATAAATTTAAAATTGTCTGCATTAAATTATTCCCTGATGTTGGCCAAGCTACAACTGGTTGTTTAAAACAAGTCTAAGCACGGCTTGGGATGATTTTACTTAGCCCAGACCTCTGCTAAAGAAATGAATGCTGATGGAGGAGACACTGCGATCTTTCTTTGGTCAGGACTCTGACCTTCCTTGAAAACTCCAACTCGTCCACATGCTTCACTCTCTATAACTATTGCTACTTAGCCCTCAAACAGCAAGCATTCCTATATGTTGTGTGCTGTTATCATTAAAATAGCAGAATAAGGTACTGGCAGTTTTAACGTATCATTTCGCATACTGTATTTAATAATTTTCTTAATGCTAAATCATATTAACAGCATTAGAGAAGGACTAAAATGCTACATTGTGATCACCAAAAAGCAAATGATAGAGGATGAAGAGAGGAGGGAATGATACTTTTTACCTTTTTTAAAGTTTATGAAACAGAAAAATAAATGAAAACGATAGGCTGTAACACGTACTCCTTGCTGCAGTTCACAACAACAAAGAGAGAAGTGCCACAGCCACAGCAGACAGGGCCACTTTCAGCACGTCCATTTTCTCCTCAGGCTATACAACCACAGAGCAGAGCAGAAGAGTCAGTTTTGTGCATTTCCCCAGAGACAAAATTGAAGTGAGTGGAAGAAACTGGGAGAGCATCCCACCTAGGTGATAAGGAAGACCAAATACCTTTGTGCTTGTCCCGTTTATGCTTTAGCTGAGCTGGATGGGATCTGAGTCTGGCTAGAGCCTGTTCTCGGTGGTTCATAAAAATAGGACCAGCAAATACAAGGGGGCCTGAGGAGAAACATTTTGTATGTGCATAGAAAAGCTCACAAAATGAAAACACTATAATGAACAAAAATAATTCAAGCTAAAAATGCATGAGAAAAATTATTAGCAACTATTTGGACACTTTTACTTTTTACCAATTTCCCAACCCATTACCTATTCACCATTCAACACATTTCTATCCCAAGTATGGTTTATAAAGTACAAATCCAATCTTTTATTCTTAAAAAATTGGGCAATTACTACTAGTCTCAAATGGACCATCCAAAAGTTTTATTAAAATAACCTTAAAAGTGTTTTTCAATACCATATATTAAAGATTAGTAAACACATATTCAATGAAAACAAGTTTGTTTCCTTTTGAAATAACAAAATACAACTAATTTTAAGTTAATCTATAACAAGGTATTCCAGATATTTACAGATCTATGTCAACTTTACTATAAAACCAAGGTAAAATTGTTACTGACATTTTACATGTTGTGAAAGTATTATAAAAACTAGATGTTCAGAAGCAAAACTCATAAATTTCTGAGAATATACATATATATGTATGTGTGTTTAAATACATATGTGGAAACAGGGTGGCCTGGATTGAGACTCATATTGTCAGTAGAAAGGAGTATCTAATTCAAATAACATCTTAGGAAAATTAATTACCATTCACTAAGTCATTTCTTTCTGAAGCATCATTATACAAAATATAATCATACATATTTGCTTCTTTTACTTATTTAATACTTAAAATATCTACAGTCAAATTAATTTTAACAAAATTTTAAAAGATCACTTTTCCTTGTGAACATTTAGCTTGAAAGAAAAATTTGAGTTACACTTTAAGAACATAACTATAATAATCTTGAGTTTTAGCAATTTCATCAAAGTCATTAAAGTTTAAAGCACTCTAAATTTGAGAGTTAAATTACTAGCATTTGAAAAGAGAATTATGAAGCTATGTAAATGCTGAACATTTTTAATAAACGATTTTCATGATTCTCTGCTGGTCTTCATTTTAATCAATTTTTCTAATAATGGAAAACTTGAAACTACAGTCATAATAATTTTACAAATAGTTTAAATATATAGTATTCTTTAGTAAAATAAAAAAATGAATGAAGAAAACATTTTGATTATATTCCTAGATACACCAAAAGGACCAGTAGTATCACTACCTTGAAAAGGCAAGAACAATATTTTCTGTGATTAATTATAGATAGAAACATGCAAATTTAATGTGAGACGAATTAAGTATTATTTTCCCTGTAATATAGTAAATTTATATAACCTGAGCTCTATTTCTAAAGTAAGCAAAGTACATATTCATATATGAACAAAATGTTTTATTTTTTTCATTATGTATTACTATGAGTTGATTTATTAAAGAAAATAACAAAGTACTCTCCACCTATAAAAAGAATATTGAAGTAATAATAACTTATCGTAACATAATAAGTTATACTACCCTTTTGTGACTTGGGAGTCTGATGGAGATATTTTTACTTAGAAAAATACAGCTATCAATTCATTAATTAGCTTCTTGCTAAATTCAATCTTTTAAGAATCTTCTGATGTATAAACACAGACAATATAAGTGCACTCGTGCCTAGAAACATAAAGTTCCAGAACAGCATTGTATCTTATGTACTAAAATAGCTTTTCTCAGGTACATAGCTTGATCATTCATTTATTCACAGAACTCTTGGTTATTGCTTACATAGCAGAAACTAGGTATCACGGATACAATGAAATAGACATAGGATTGCACTAGGAAAGCAAACGAAAACAACTGTATGATGTTATAATAAATGCAATAAAAGAAGTCTGTGTGTCATTAACGATGAAAAGGATGTGGAGTTAACAAGAGAATTAGAAAGGAAGACATTCCAGTTAAAAGATTTAGAAAAACTTGAGACTGTTAAGCAATATTGTTTAGTCATTTAGAACCCACAGAGCCAAAATAGAAAATAGGTTAGGGAGTCATGAGAGATCAGTTAGTGTGTCTGGCATGATGGTACTCCTCTATAATCCCAGAGAGGACAATGACTTCCAGTCCAATCGGAGCTACATAGTGTGACCCTGGTTCAAAACAAACACACGGTGTTTGATACAATAAACCTCCATTCTGCAGGTAATCATAAATCCCTGAATTGTTTTCAGACAGCAAAGATAATCCAACTTGGACTCAAGGAAATGATTAGTAAATAAGACATGAACCTTCAAGAATGAGAAATGAGAAAGAATGTGAGCATGATAGGATAAGGGATGTGATAAAGGACACGTACTAAAAGGACAGCTAGAAAAACAAACGACAGAAAAGTACGGACTGAGAGGGTACTAGAAACACCACATAAACTGATCTAATAAAATAAATGGAACACTACAAAGGTTCAGAGGTAGGAAAAGCGGGGAGGTGCCCCACATAGGAATACAAACAGATGTGAGGCTGCAGAGAGAAGCACATGGCAACTGACCATGAGGACAATGAAGAGCCTTGTGATTTTAAATACAGACATGCTACTAGTCAGAATACCACTGCAGAACAATTAGTTGGGATAAAAGGTGAATTTTAGCTCAGACTGGGATAAGAATGGGGGTGAGGGACAGATGAACAGGGCTTTTGCTGCAACTCTGAAAGGAAGAAGTGGTCTGAACTATGGGAGCAGTTCTCAAAAGTAAATAAACTCAAAGGCTCCTAAGGAATTAAAAGTCTGGATGAGTATAAATTATTGGCTTATTTATTTCAGTAGGAAGATAGTGACTAAAACAGGCTTGACATAATAAAAAAAAAAATTGTTATCTAACATTTCCTGCTAGTTATATATATAAAGTGGGTTATTTGGGTCCCATTCATAGGCAGGTAAAGAGAATGTATAATAAATGACAGTATTAAGTAGAACAAGCTTTTCAGAAAGCTATTATTTATATATACCAATAAATTTAAATTATTCTTGGGATGAAGAGATAGCTCTATAGGTAAAGTGCTTGCTAGGTAAGCATAAGAACCTGAATGCAATTCCCAGCACCCACATAAAAAGGCAGGCATGAGCAAGAACATCTGTAACAACACAGAAGAGTAAGGTAAAGATATAAGGATGCCCAGAGCCCTCTGGGGCCAGGTAAGCAAAAAGGCCAGGGAAGAGACCCATCTCAAAAACTGTTAGGGTGGAGAGTAACTGAGGAAGGCATTCCAACACTCGCCATGGGCCTCCAGAAATGCTTACGTGGGTCTATGCTCCTGCCTACACACATATGCAGTCACAACACAATACACATGCAGATAACTCTCTCCCCACCTCTCTCCTCCCTCCATTCCTCCCTCCTCTCATCCCTGTGTGTGTGTGTGTGTGTGTGTGTGTGTGTGTGTGTGTCTATCTGTCTGTCTGACTGCCTGTCTGTTTCTGTCTCCATCTCTTTTGACTCAAAAATTGTACTTCTTCCCATTTATCCTAAGGAAAATTCTTTAAAATTTTTAAAGAAATTTCAGCCCAAAGGTGGTTATTATAATTGTATCTCATTGAGGCAGCAAAAAAAAATTAAAAACAACCCATACCAGATTATAATTAATTGAAAAACTATGGTATATCCCCTGGATGGAAGAGTAATCACCCATTAAGTTGCAACTTATGAAGCATTTTTATGCAAGAAACTGTTCTATGCTGTTTAAATCAACAATGAGACCATGCTTGCCATTACCTTTTCACAAAAATTAAAAGAAAAGCTAATACAAGATATACTAGAGGAAAACATCACACTTACACCTTAGACTTGAAAATATTAATTCCTATAACACTAAAAAAAAGTGAAAAGCCTATCAAAATTTAAAGTACATACTCTACAACGCAGGCAGTCTACCTCTGGAAAATAGCCAGAACTGTTATTTGAATAGTTGTAAGTTTAAGAATTTTCAATCCAACACATCTCTCAAAAGCCTAAAAGGAACCCAAGTGTCAATCAACCAAATAATGGTTGTATAAATTTGTAGTATATTTATGTCATTAAATATTACTTAAGTAATAAGTAGAACATAGTGGATCCTATATAGTAACCTAATTTGCATTTATGTTAAACTAGAAACTGAAAATAAGATGTTGCAAATGAATATATAACAATAGGTGACTTTTGTAAATAAATATATGCCTATACTTTTTAAATTTATAGATATCTGTATAAATTATATCTTAATGGAGAAAAATATGGAAAGATCTGAGGTAGATCATTAGCCTTATTAGTATAATAGGAAGATTGGGGTGGGGGGCAAGAAAATGACCTGTTAAAATATAAGAAATGTTTATAACAATAAGCAAATATATAAAAAATAATTCAGTATATAAACAGAAATATGTAAAACCTGATTAGGAGATGACAATGAAATAAATAAATTTGTAACTGAATCAAAGAATAAGACCTAATTTCTTGTATTACTCCAATTATCTTATATGCATTAAGAATCTTAAAAATTAGAAAACATTATTAAGAGGAAAACAGACACCAATATGTATTGCAGGATAAAATTATCTGAAATCATAAATAAATTTTATATGAAATTATACCAAAATTCTGTTTGTATCTTTGCATGAAGAATTTTACAGATCTATTTTTGACTATATTTTCTAAATGCTTCATATATTTTAGTTTTAAAAGACTTTTGTGTGGCATTGGAATTTGAACTAAAACTATATTTCATGTATCAAATCAATCAGTCTATGACTTTAGAGTCTTTAACAATAGCAATATCAACTTTGCCACTTTGGAATATGGACTGTAATAAATTTATTTTTATATTCTGATTTGTGACTAAGCTAAACAGATTTTTTTGCATTAAAATGGAATCTGTTTTATTCTAGAGAAGCAGTTGCAGATTTTTCTTCATCAGAATCAATGTTTTACAATTAGAATTAAAATGATGTAATAACAGCAATTATGTCAAGGCCAGAGCAACGCAAATATCACTTAAGGAGTGATACCACAATACCACAATAATCAAACAATTATTTATAGCTTAGCACATGCTAGACATTTTCCGTCATATTACTAATACATACTAACATACTTAAGTAGTCATAGCTGTTACCTCATTAAAGGTAAGGAAGGAAGTTGAGGTTGAGGGAGGTTAAATTCCCAAGGTCTGATCTGTACAGTAGTATAACTAGGCTACAATATAAATTATTATCCAACTGAGGTGCCACTTGGAGTGGTGGCACTATCAAACACTTGCGCCATATAAACGTAGCTAAACTGTACTAATAGGCCAAAGGCTGACTAAATAGGCTTTAATGTAAAAGCTAAGTGCTGAAATGTTGATCAACTTTGAAACAAATAAAATTGGACTTTAAAAATATGATGAAAAAATGAATAACATGATCAAGTCCTGAAAGACTGAAGTAAACACATGGGTATAAGTCCATCACCGGTGAACATGTAAGACTGGAAGATGGAACATTAAAACTCTGCCGTTACTGTTTTTGTATGGGAAAACAGAACAATCCTCTCCAGCACAGTGCCCAAAAAGAGCACTAAAACACTGACCACTAGCCCAGCAAAGACTCAGAGAACGATAACAGAACAAACTCTCAACTACTTGACCTAAAATACTGGTTAACCAGTTTGGCATTACCAGAATCTCCTGGAAACCTTATTAAAGAAAATTAATCTAGACTCCAATATCCAAGTTTTGGATTCAGTAGATAGGACAGGGATAGGTCCTGAGAGCTGGTACTTTAGTAAGTACCCAAGTAATGCTGGTCCCTCTGAGACCCACTGCTTTGTTCTACTTTGGATAAAATCTATGACATTATTGGGGTTTGTAGGTCAATTCATATGACCCAATCTAATGTTTCAAAGAATAAAAAATACGTAGTAAAGAGACAATAATGTTAAGTAAAAAATACCATTAACATAAAAGAAATAAGGGCTGGAGAGATGGCTTAGTGGTTAAGGCATTGGCTGCTCTTCCAAAGGACTCAGGTTCAATTCCCAGCACCCACATGGCATCTCACAACTGTCTGCAACTCCAGTTCCAGGGGATCTGACACCCTCACACAGACATACATGAGGCAAAACACCAATGCACATAAAGTAAAAACAAAGAAAATGTTTTTAAAAAAATAAAAGAAATAAATTACCATATTAGAGACCTGCAACAGTGTAGGCAAATTTTCCCTAAATTTATAAAATGTAACTAAGAACAGCAATCCATTAATCTCATTAAAATACTTTAAAGGCAATGACTTTTCTATGCATAAAGCCAAAGTGCCAAATATTCATTGTATCAGTGAACACTGCTTTTAAGTTTCTATAAACAACTGTCTGTACATTCCAGAAGATTAACATTTTTTTTTCAGGTTTATAATTTTATTACTTACTGTATTTTATACAAAATAACTAAGAAATAATAAACAATGGTGGAAGTAGGTTACCAACAGTTTATTAGAAACTGTATAAAAATTGTAACAGGTTTAAATAGCCTGTACTTTTTTTTAAGTATTTAAGATATGTAATGTCAATGCATACTTCTAATTAAGAATTTGCCTAACACAACAATAAAATCACAGACTTTAAACAATTTGTTATAATTGTACAAATAAAATATTCTATTGGAGAACAATTTTAGTGACATAATATTTCTGCTTATTGGATAGACATTAAAATGTCATTTATAAACTACTAGTGTTAAATATACTTTCAGTCAAAGAAATGATGGTCCTAAACAATGAGGAAATGATAAGCAATATACTTGTCTTTGCAAACATGTTTTTCTCAATTCATTTTTCTTATAAATAAATAATATTTTTTGTAAAAAAAAGACACAAAAAAGCACCATCATGCATTGGACTGCACGAAAGCATAATGAAACTATGTCAAACAACAATGATCATGAACAACTAAGAATCTTATGCAGAAATGAAAAGCCTAGTGTTAAACTAAGTTTTTGCCCAGGGCCAAATATAGATGAGTCAAAGTCTGGGTAAAGGATTAATCCTCAGAATTTGTAATTGTCATTACTAATGGTGTTTATATTTTTCAACGGTACAATTGTTTTTTTTAACAGTCTAAGTGCGGAGAGGCCTGGTATTTGTAGTAATCCTCCTGTCTTAGCATTAGAATGCTGAAATTACAGACACAAGCCGTCATGCTGAGCTACATGGCATACCCTTTACTGAGGGTTGAAGAGCATGCAATTGAATTAAATGTACTATTACTAGCACATTTATAAATACTGTAAACATGTTCATGTAACTCACTTGCTACTGGAATGTTATGAGCTTTCATGATTTCTTACAAAATGAGGGTATTCAGTACATGTTTCAACTGTACCAGTTAGGGTAAGAAAGTTTCCCTATGTTTTCTCTGTAGTTACATCTTACCTCTCCCATCTTCTAATCTGTGCCTTCTGATGACACGTTGCCGTTTTTCTTCTTGCCGTAACTGAAGATGCTCTTCAATATTAACTCCAGGAACAGGGACAGCTAGATAATTGGACAAATAATAAGTTATTTGTTATACAAATAACCACAGCATATATTATACAAAATAAATATATAATAGCGATACCTATACAAAATTCAAGAAAGTAAAAGCTAACAAAAATAACCTAAAACTCAAGCTTTCATTGTAAGAGTTCTTACCATAAAAGGGGAAAAAAGAGTATCACCCATGATAATGTCAGTTACAAAACAACACTGCATATATTAAAGGTGACTTAATTTTTAACATGTATATGATAGAAAGTATTTAAACGACTAGAATTACTGAGGTAAGAACAATATGTTCAACATAATAAAATAAATTACCTAAAAGGAGGTCTAAAGGTATCATTTCCTTCACTGCGTCAAGAATCCCTCTTTGTCTTGCCTCTTGACCATCCAACTCTCTTGCACAAGCCTTGCAACACCCACACACTGCACAGCCAGATTCTCCAGAACCACAACCACAGATCCTATGGGGAAGTAAACAAACAAAAATGGGGCTTAACTGAGAAATCCTTCTCATATTTCAGCAATGTTTTTAAGAACCACCTTTCCAATTTCTGGGTTGATTTTGAAGAACAGCAGGAATTTTTAGAAAAACAAATAAAATGAGAATGTGATGAGCTAATGGGTATAATCAATATATTTCTACATAAAATCCAAATAGATGCTACTCTTGTTGAATTAACTATTAATGTGCATTCTTCCAAAAGTTTTCTCAGTAAGTGCCAGCAGTGTCAGCATTAAGTGTCAGGACAGGCTAGCAAACATGCATGGAAGTTAAGGGCATATCTGAAGCCTTCAGTGGAAGCTTATCGGCATCATATGACTCCCCCTCATCAGTCTTGATATACTATCATGTCCCACTTTTCTCTTTTCATCATCTTTTCTAATCTGCTGCTGCTTCTCTGTCATTTCCATGCACATGGAAAACTATATAGCATGTGTTTATCACAAGAAAAAAGAGGAAAATACTCCTGAAGTTGGCTAGAAAGTCAGGGAAGAACTAGCCTCTTGGTAACACTCTATAGACACAGAAGTCATAGTGTTAGTTATTCACTAGTTAGTCCTGTCACAGTCGTGGTAACACAGATTTGTAAGGGTACAAGAGCAAGATTCATCTGGCAGCAGTTAAAATGATGTGACTAAATATCCTGAGAAACTGGGAATTTTGAAAAGCAAGTATCACGGACAATTTGGAAGACAGTGTACTTTACAGCAGTAAGTGTACTATAATATGTCCTATTGAATTTTCCATGGAAATTAAGGTAATATACCATGACAAATTGGGATCCATTCCTGGAATGCATATTGGAAAATTAATTTAATATACCACACTAACAATATGAAAGGGCAAAATGCCTAATTTTCTCAATCTCTCCAAATAAACATTTAGCAAAATTCAACATAAGTTCACTATTTCAGAAATTGAAGAAACTAAGAACAGAATAAAACTACTTCAACACATATGAAAACACGCAATGAACATTACACTTGATGAAAGATGGAGAGCTTTTAATCTAAGACTAGAAATAAAACAAGGGTTCCCATTAGATTAATTCTATTCAACATATTATAGCAAGTTTAGCCAGAGCAAATGGGGGGTGGGGATGAAAGGCACCCAAATTTGAAACACAAATTTGAAAGAAGTACAATCACCTCTCTCCACACATATAATTTCATACTAAAAAACCTTTAAAAAATATCATAAAGGCACTGTAAAACTCTAAAAGAAATCATAAAATAAAGGAATTCAGAAGATTAATAGGATACAAAGTCAACATGAATGACAGTTACATTTCTTAACACTGACAATTTGTAAATAAAAATGCAATAAAAGTTCATTTACAATACCAACAGAAAGAATAAACACATAGTAACTAACTTAACCAAGGAGGTAAAAGGCTTACACAGTGAAAACCACAAACACTGGTAAAAGAAGGTTAAGACAAATAAACAGAAACACATCCCAAGTTCAAAGATTAAAAGATTTAATATTGTTAAGATGTGAGTACCACTCAACAAAACCTAGATTCAATGCATTCCTATTAAAAGCCTAATGATACTATTAAAAGAAGTAGAAAACATATAAATCATAGGTCTTTAGATGCCAAATAATCTTGATAAAGAAAAAATTATGTGATTTCTAAACTTCCAAAATTATAGTAACCCATAAGGCAAATGATGCTAGCAAAAGGAAAGGCTACAGGCCGAGGATGCAGAACACAAAGCCCCGGAACAAGAATTCACAGTGATTTTCAAATGACGTTTGACAAGGGTGTCAAAAGCACTAACTAGGAAGAAGACGGTCTTTTTCAACAAATGGTGTTGGAAGACTGGATGGCCACAGATAGCACAATAGTATTAGGTCTTTATATCTCATATACAAAAACTAACTCAAATGGATAAAAGACCTACATAGAAGACCTAAAACTATAAACAAAATTTCCAGGTACCGCCAAGATGGTTCAACAGGTAAAGGCAATTGTGCTGAGCCTGATGATCTGAGCTTGACCCCTGTACATAGTGAGAGAGAAGTGACTACTCCAAGTCATGCTCTGACCTCCATATATGTATCATGGCATGCATATACGCACAATGCACAATGTACACAATAAATGTGTTACGTTTTTTTCTAGAAGAAAACAATTAGTGACTTATCAATGATGTACTGTGTATGACAATGCTTTCTTAAATTTTGTAATTTTTTGTAGATATGTCACCAAGCACACAGGCAACAATAACACAAAAATAAATAAGTTGGACTTCACAAAAATTTAAAACATTTGTATGAACAGAATTAAGACAGCTCACAGACACAATTTATTTCAAATCATGTATCTTACAAGGGATTAATATTTAGAATATACAGGCAACTACGAAGTCAAGAATGAAAAGAATAAACAACCCAATTCAAAACTTGAATTGATAGTTCTCCAAATAGCTAAAATTGGCTAGGAAACAAATGAGAAGATGCTTAACATCACTACTCATTATGGAAACTCAAAACTACACAGGAACTACCTCGCACATCTCAGGGTACATAAAATTCAAACAAACAAGACAAATCCAGGGAGGACATAGAGAAATAGGACCACTTATGCACTACTGATGGAAATGTAAGGTGCTGTGGGAAATACAATGGGAATTTTCTTATAGTATTAAAACTAGATTACCGTGGTCCAGCAATTCCACACTTTAGGTGTAGCCAAAAAGAACTCCAAGATGAATCTCCAAGAGATATCTGCCTGCCTAAGTGCACAGAAGCATCATTCACGATGGCTTATGGAGGCAAGTCCTGTCCATCAGTGGACAAAAGGAGAAGACACACAAGCATTCAATTTCTTCTGAAGGAATGAAATTCTGCCCTGTGTGACAACATGGGTGAACTTTGAAGACATTACTAAGGGAAAAGAAGACCTAATGCCCATGCTCACTTGCATGAGGTCTTTAGAGTAGTCAAAGTCATGCAGACCGGAAGTACGATGGTGAATAGAGCAAGGGAGGGGGAAGATGCAGAGTAACTGTTTAATGAATATACTTACAGTTTTGCAATATGAAAAGATAAATATGTGGTATACATGTCATATATATGTCGAATTCTAGATGTATTAAAAGGCATGTAGTAATAATTTTATAATGATTGAAATCACCTCTAAAAGTTCTTAGTACTCTCATTTAATACCATGGTAAATTTGTTCGTATATTCATTTTGATTTATCAGCAAAAATTATTGTATTTGGTAAGTACTGTCAATGAAAACTGTATAAATGTTTGTGGAAGAGAGACACAGAAAATTCAGAAATTCCAAATTCTATATTCTGGATCAAGCTAAGAGTTTGGAGGACTATATTTCAATGAAAACAGCCTGGGAAAGGTATAAGAGAATAAATTTCAAATTCTAACACTGTTTACAAAGAAAAATATAATCTTTCCACATAAAAGCTAATCAAAAGTAAATAGGGTAGGTCCTTAAAATAGAAAATGTAGTGCAGCATGGAGTGCTATAGAATAAATATTATCTATTTTTAGAGTACATTTTTTACGTTTATGCTAATAACATAAGCTATGCCAAATACAGAGATAAAGATCAATCCTGTGGTTGCAGTAACTGGCAAGGCTGGATCAAGAGTTGTCACTTGAGCCCAGAAGTTTGAGGCCAGACTGATCTCATCTCAAACAAAACAAACAAACAAAAAGAAATATTTCAATAGTCTTGAAGAAAAATGCCTATTGTATATATGATAGAAAAAGCAATAAGCCCAGAAATTAATTCATAGTAGGTGCTGACAATAACTGGGAAGGATCACCTGCAGCTAAAGGTTTGCTAAATAGTGAGGCCAGAGACATGGGGGTAGTTGTCCTCAATCTTGACAACCTTCTCTTCACAACATTTCCTCTTCTACCCTGAATCAGGATTTATCAGAAACCTTACAAAAGACATCCCCTTATGTGTCAGATTGCCTATAAAAAATTGATTTGAAATCCTTCTAAAATTCTAGGAGAAAATTCATATTATTATTTTATATAACTCATATAGTCTCTTTGAATTGACAATCATATAATCACCCTGTCTTATTAGGTTTTCTACTGCTGCGATAAAATACCATGACCGAAAACAACTTGGAGAGGAAAGGGTTTGTTTCGGCTCATGGTTCCACATCACCTTCGGCCATGAAGGGAAGTCAGGGCAGGAATCTGGAGGCAGGAGTTGCTGCAGAGCTCATGGAGAAATCCTGCTTACTGGCTTGTTCTTCATGGCTTACTCAGGCTGCTTTGTTATATACCTCTAGGACCACTTGCCCAGGTATGGCACCACCCACATGATCCCTGGGTGAACAAGATCCTTCCACATCAATTATTAATCAAAACAATACCCCAGAGACTTGTCTACAGACCAATCTTACAGAAGTGTTTTCTCAACTAAGAGGCCCTCTTCCAAGATACGTATAGGTTTGTATCAAGTTGACAAGACAAACTCTTAAAACAAGTGTCTAAAAAGAAGATAGATCCATGATGGACAGACAGACAGATATAAAAAAGGCATGATACAACTTTAGAGAAAAAATATATATGTCTACTTAAGCATCCTATATAATTTATAATTCTACTTAGAAAAGATCAATAAACATTTAGCATTAAACAAGCTTAGAAAAAATACAAGTAAGTACCTAAACTTGAAAAAATTATGACAAATCATGGCTTCAATGAACCAAATGAAAGGAAGGCAAACTTAAAAGACAATAGTAAATTAGAAATCCATATAGTAGAAAATAATTGTAAGTATTGTAAGTTTAGGGCTGGGTGTGCAGTTCAGTGGTAGCAATTTGCCGAGTGTTAGTTTGAAGCCCTAGGTTTGAACTCCAGATACCACCCCTACCTCCATACACACAACACACACACATAAAAGGTAGGTAGATATACCTTGGAATAACTTGGAAAACAAAAACAAAAAAACAAAACTTGAGGGGGGGGTGTGTATTTATGTTCCCCCATGGAGGCCTGTCTTACCCTCCGGGAACTCTGTCGGGACGCCCACTGCTCACACAGCTGGCACCATAGCCTGTGCAGTCTCCACACACTGTGCACACCATGCACTGCTCCAGCTTCCACTTGTGCATGCCCGGAGGGCACATCATGGACTTCTCATCTTTCTCGTCTAGTTCTTCTTCCAGGTCTTCATCCATTGCTGTTGCCATATTTTCAACTCCAAATCCTGTTTGACAGAACAAATTATAATAGTACGTGGATTATTTCCATGTTGAAAACAGGTACTTTCCCAACTTGAAAACATATACAAAATCCTGCCATAATCAAAGTGATTATGGATTTACCCATTTCATCTATTATTCTTCATCAAACTTATTCATTTATCTCTTATTTAGAGCACACAACCTAAAGAACAGCCACTCCAGGCACCTATGTCTAATCAAGAAATTGGCTTGAGGCTGCAGAGATGGCTAAGATGTTAAAGGACTATGCTCACAACTAGAAATAGAGTCATAGCGTATCATGTCTTTTATGGCTTTGTCAATTGTAATTAATGGACAAGTGAGAAATGAGACATTTAAATACCAGATAATTTTGTCTAGAGTTAGAATAAAGCAATCCTGATGGAGTCTGAGAGATTAATGACAGCTGAAATGTACGAAGCACTTACTTTACTTAGTTCTACACACACTACTATTTCAGGATTAACACTATTATACTTATTATCCTCAAATTAAACTGTACATTCAATGAACTGCCAATGAATTCTGATTCAGATGGAATATAACAGAAAATAAAAGATCCAACCCATATACTTAAAACTAAACAATTCTTCATTTCTTTTAAAAACACTGACAATCCTTTGAAAAAAATTAATCTAGAGCTGGACAGTGGTGGTGCATGCCTTTAATCCCAGCACTTGGGAGGTAGAGGCAGGTGGATCTCTGTGAGTTTGAAGCTAGCCTGGTCTACAGAATGAGTTCCAGGACAGCCAGAGCTACAACAGAGAAATCCTGTGTCGAAAAACAAAAAGCAAAAACCAAAACCAAACAAGCCAGCAACAATGACAAAATTAATCTAATTTAAACACACACACAGATGACCAACATTCTTCCTGAAAAAACAACCAACCACCATCTAATTGGTTCCTGAGATCTATTTCAATCTGCTGTCAAGCAGACTCCAAAAAAGATGCTCTTGGTTAGGTTAATAAATTGAGAGCTTAAACCTCAAATGACTGCAGTTCAGTACAGTCCAATGAATGCTTAGTTCTAATGGTATGAACATATCATCTCCAATTGATTAATAAAAACTGACAATAGAGCCAGAAATTGAACTAAAGAGCACAGACAATGCTGACAACAGCTAAAAGTAAAAACTGGAAGCAAGAATTAAGTAGACATACAGCAGGGAAACTGAAGGCTAAAACACCCTCCCTTCAACAGCTTACGAATGGAGAAAGAGATGATGAAAGAAACGTAGCTACAATTCCATCTTTCCCTGACAAAGGGCCAGGGAACAGGAACCATCTAGGCAATCAAGAGCAAACAGAACGTAGGCAGTACACATGATTAAACAAGGTGGGGTAATGTTTGTTGACAGGTTACTGCCAAAAAGCAGTTAAATTTGAAGGCAATAACTATTTGAAAAATCTGCTTTCCTTATAATTTAATTATCAAAAATGTTAAACCAAAGAAGTACTATTATTTTTATGTAGATTTTTTTAAAGTATTCAACAGGTAAGAACTTCACTTGCTCAAAAACTAAAAAATATAAAGCGTATTTTATTTTTGTAATGATAGACTTTTAGCAATAGCTATCAAATAAAAACGTACGAGTTTTCTAAATTTATAAGAAATCAAAGAATCATTCATTCAAACATTTTTAGTTGTTGTGGATATGAGTTTTGCCTGCATGTATGCATATGATCCAGGGCTTCAGGCCCCTGGAACTGGAGTTACAGATGGTGTGAGTCACCACTCGAGTGCAGAGACAGAACCTGAGTCCTCTAAAAGAGCAGCAGGTGCTCCTAACTGGCGAGCCATCTCTCAGCCCCAAGTCATTCATTTTTGAAAAGAAGTAGTATTTCTTAACTGCGTTCCAAAAAGGCAATGAAAAGACAACACAGATCTTAACATCCAAAAGTAAAGCCCTACCTTTGCCTCCCTGGTTCATAGCACCAGTGTCTCGTCCGCACTGCCCTTTATTATTGACACCAAATGTCCAAACTTCTCCATTCTTCATTAAAACACAAGTGTGAGCTTTCCCCATTGCTACCTGTGTTACAAAATGGCCTTTCAAATCAGACACCAAACCTAGAGAAAAAATGCAAAATTAATAAAAACAACATATCAACTTTAATTTACTGGACAAAATTATCATCAAAATGGGAAACAAGTGACCAAACTTGTCACCAAAATTTAAAAGCCATTAGATGTAGTTTTCAATGAATTTTAAAATGACATTGAAACTTGGGACAAACATTTACTGTAACAATATTTCCAGCTAACTTTTGCCTGCTTGTTTCAAGTGCCAACACCTCTGATCAGTCCTCAGAAGGGCCAGTAGCTCTCAAATTTCTACTGCAAACACAAATAGGTCACGAAGCTTACCTGCTTAGATTTGTCTTAGAAGAAAAGCAATAGAACACTTTCAATAGGATAATGGAACAACATTATTTTTCATAAAACCTGTAAGATTTTCCAAAATAGTAGTTTTCATTGTAAAATCGTATGTGTATTGATTTGCTTCCTTGGCATGCATTCATGCACATGTGTGTCCATGATGCACATGTGTAGGTCAGAAGATAACTTGTCGGAGGTGGTTCTCTGCTTTCACCACCTGAGTCCTCAGGTTTACTCAGGTTGTCAAGCTCAGCAGCAGTGCTGCAGCACACTGACCATCCTCTACCCCTCACAACAGTGGTTTTGAACATCTGATCCTGTTTTTCAGACTCTCCAGTGTTTGCTCACCTTCCCTTGTATTCCTTCCCTACACGCTTCATACTCTTGTGCTTCCCTTATTATCTATTTTTTCAATAATTTTAAAATTGCAATAGCATGCTTAACTGTTTTAACTAGTAATAATAGTAAAAACTAAAGAATTAGTTTTCTAGAGTATATCAAGAAACTTCATTTTCAAAAATTAAGGTAATTATTTAAGTAGCAAAAATTCCTAATTTCAGTATGTACCACACTTGAAAAAATATGTATAATATGTGTTCAACAGAACAAAGTTTGATTTCTAGTATCAGATGACTGATTATACATTGAGCTCCCGTATGTTCTAGGTTCTGTGCAGAGCATTTTACTGAGTGTTATTTCTTATAGACTTACAAAAATAAACTATGAAACAGACACTATCATTAGCCTCTTTTTAAGAGAAGGGGGAACAAAAAGAAAACCCTGAAAGTTAAGTAAACTTTATCAATTAAAAAAAGTTAGTAACATCATCTGACTGCGTCTAAAGTCACTGGACAATACCTACTGAACGTAAAGTCTATCACTATCATCTCTCTCTCCAACTGAAAAAGGCAGGAAGACCTTGTCTGTCTGCTCCATCCAAAGCCTCACATGTAAACACTCCATTTCTATCTGCACTTTAGGAAGAAGAGCTATACTAAATATTATTTTAAAACTACTAATGCGCTATCCCAAAAGTCTGATTCACTCTACCAATTTCAGACACTGAGAATTTAAATGTTACCACATTAAGTAAGCACACCGATTATCTGGGAACAGTTCTAATTAATAGTAAACCTTTATAATTTTTCTACATGCTTGATTTCTCCACTCTAGGGACAGACAATCACTTAACTTTTCAGTCATAAACTTCATTTATTCTGGCTTCCTTTTTACATCAAAATTCAAAGACATTACATCTGGGTCTCATATAAAATCTTCCCAAGTGGGGTGACTCATTCACTATTCTCATTTCTAATTACTAGGGGGGGAAAGCTGGCAACCAAGTACTATGAGGTTATGAGATTAGGGTTTATAAATATAAAACTAGCTATGTCTATCCCTCGTACCATATCCCTCAAACTTCTTAAATTTTAAGTTTATCAGTCAGGTGCCTGATAGGCTGATAAAGAGACTGTGTGCTGGGTATTTTAGAATACAGTAGTTAGCAAGGGAAATGCTATTACCCCATTGTCCATGAGGACACAGATAATTCAATGATTTAAAATGAACCTTGATAAAAAAAACTGACTGCTGATAGTGACTAATATTAACCCAAAGGCATGTTACATGAGCACTTTAGTGTGAAGGGAATAGTTTCCAGAGAAAGTAGCTAAGGCAAAGTTTCCCTCAGCAAATTCATGACTAGCTTTGTGTGAAATGAATGTCAGATCTTCTAGTGACAAAGTACAATGAAAAATATCTTCCCCAAATAGCTTCACATTTGGAAGAAAATGTCAAATATATAGAGGAAGCATAATACAAATGTTAATTTTCTAGACACATCTTTGTTATATCTAGTGATTTATATTGGATTCTTTTTTGCATAAAAGCATTTTTTAATTTTTTAACTTACTTGAACTATCAGAATAAATAGCATCTTTTCCAAACATGTATAGTTCTCCATCTTTAGAAATAACAGAACTGCTCCCATTATTGCAGGCTGTGTACACCACAATCTTCCCTTCCATTTTAATAATCTTCTTAGGTTTATAGGGTTTTGACTGTCGTCTGCTCTTAGCTACAAAGAACAAATAAAATGAAAGTTAAGGGTGCAAATAACAACAATGGTTTATATATAGGACCAAAGAAAAGGAACAAACTGTGCCTTCTTGATATACTGCATTAAGTCTCAGAAAGGCATGGGCTTGCCACCGTACAGACTAAAATGAGGAACTTGCTAGTCTCATGTAGTCAATAATATCTAGCCTATCATTGACAGATCCTCTTTCTTTGTAGCACAGTGAAACCCCCAAAAGGAAACATCAGTTTCCAACAAACTTCTGGAGGCTAAAATTCTGGATTAGCTTTTATGTTATCCACATACCTGCAGACACACATACACTCCAAGCCCCTACACACACACTTATATCGCCTCCTTTTTATCTCTCATTATAATAAACATGTGCTTTTATATTAGATCCTGGAAGCAAAGTTTCTCATTCATCTAACAGATATTAAATAGCTGTACCAAGGCAAGGTGACTATAAAGAATGATATGCATATGAAAAAGAACAAATGAATAGAAATATAAGTGATTCAAAAAGCCACCATTCTCAAAACTTCATCCACTGAAATAACCAAAGATGGGAAGCATCAGCAAGCTGTTCATTTCTCAGTCAATTTCCTGCATGCTTTCAGGATAGAAACACTGTTATGCTACAGTTTAAATACTACCATGCTGGTCATATGACTTGGCATTTACATATGTCCTGTAACCAGTTTACATGAATACTCTCTAAATGTTTAAGTTTCTAGGAGATGGTAACATGCTCTGTGGCTGTTTTAAGGACCATGCCCAGGGTAACTTTTCCTTCCTCATCATTTTCCATTATGTACTGACTTCAAAAAAACTAATCCCTCTAACATGCTACTCCCAGGAATATGAAAAGTTATTTAAGAGAGAAAAATGATGATTTAAAGAAAGTTATAAACAAACAAAAAAACAGGTCAAATTATTTTTTTTATTGCTGAGCAAATGATTTCCTCATATAGAAAGAATTCCATGAATAGTAATCTATAGCTAACACTTATAAACAACATGACATAAGGTTTATCTTCATTTTGAAATACATATTCCTTGCCAAGTTTTGGGTTTTTTAAGTAATCTACTAGGTAAAGTAATAAAGAAATAGCCATCAACCATCTATTGCCAGATGAACTGTTACATATCCATAAAGCATGAAAATTCATTTATATGAGCTGTAGAGAGGAACAGGCAACCACTTTCCTTCAGAGCATCCTTTATTGGACATGCCCCATACAAACCCAAGCTGCTGAGGCTGGTGTTACTGCAATGACTTTACACTAACTTCCGGTAGTGCCAACTCTACTTCAGTCAACTTACTTGATTCTCCATCTTCTCCTTTACTTGCAGATCCTGTAAAGAATACACTGCCATCCTCTGCAACTAAAAGGGCATGGGAGCCATCATGTCCAACGGAGAAGTGCACTATCTTTGGAGATTTGGTAATTGGCAACTCAACCCATTTTCCTGCTGAAGGACCACCTTGTTTGATTCCAAGGCTCTGGTACTTGCCCGTGTAATATATCTTACATGTTAAGAAAGAAAAGAACAAAACAAAACAAAAAACAGAAATTAGACTGCCTTTGGAGTGGCACACCAGGTTTAACAAGAATGTTAAAGCTTCCATATTTTACTGAAAACCAAAAATAGCAAGAACTTAGCATTTTTTATACTATCCAAATTTCATGACAGAACTTGACTTACTCAAGCTTACTTTTGCATATGTATTCTGAATATTTACAATTTACAGTTTCTCAAGGAGGAAATTCATAAAATTTGTTATTCATTTTCCAAATTTATAAAAAGCTACATGTAAATATATGCTTAATAATTTCTATTTTCAGAAGTTCCTTAGTTATCTTACTTTTTCTTCATATTTACTAGACAAAAATAGAAGCTTCAATCTACTTATAGGCTAACCTATTTAATCTATAAGTTAATTAAACGTTTCTATCGTATCTAAATTATATATTGTATTACTTCTGGACATCTTTAGAAACTTGTGCTATTAAACACAAAATACAAATTACCATTAATTCAAAAACTATAGGAATAAGTAATTAAATATTTGCAAAAATATAATTTTTTAACATTTATGAATATTTAGGGTCTTAAACGTCACTACTTTTTCATATTATTTTCAATGTGAATAAAATTTTATCATGTAAAGAACTATGCCAATATTTAAATATGTAGACTATCTGAATTCTATAACTGCACTGTCTCTTCACGCAGAAAAAGTTAACCTTTGAAACAAATGAGTAAATTACCTTTCCATTTGCTGTTTTCATTAGTGCAAACTCTCGTCCTGCACCAAGTATCGCTGACTCCTCATCAAATCCTGTGCCTTCAATTAAACAAAACTAATAAACACAACTGCATTCCTAACATAAATAACAAACGTAAATAACTCTAAGTACAACATGCACTCTTTCAAGTAACTTCAGTCAATTCAGTTAGTGCTGCTAAAAGTAAAAATGGTCTGGGCATGGTGCCACGCGAAGACTGAGGCTGGAGGACAACCAGCTCGGGAACATGCTGGGATACCTAGAAAGACTGTCACAAAATGAAACAAAGCAAAGCCAAACGTTAAATATCCCTTGTTTGAATTTTAAGAAATATAACAATAGGTCTACAACTTCAAGAAAAAGTAAAGTTGTTCTTATCTTGGTTTGCTTTCAATTACTACAGAATAACATTTTATAATGAAACATTAAGAAGCCAATTTCAATAGAGTTGAATTCAGTACAAGAAAATATATTTTTCTTAAGCATCACAAGTACTAAACATCATTAAGGGTATAAATTTTATCTCATTTGATCTTCATTACTATAGTCTCATGGTTTAAATGAACAAATACAATACTCTGGAATTCATCCAAAACCTCTAACTACTTAGGATTGAATTAAGACATGAAGATATCTAGATTAAATTTTTCAGATCCTCCGTTCCATACTTTTTTAATAGAAGAAAAATTCCTAAATTTAAAAACACTTGTAGATACATTTTGAACTGTAAATTATAATTTTCTATACAGTAAGTACATTTTATAATGTTTGGCCAGTCATGCAAGCAACCAACGATTCTGTGGGCTTTTAAGATGGAAAATTTGAGCTCAATTTGGCATAGTTAGCCATGGAAGAGAAGATTTACAAAAATCCTATACAATTAAAACATAAAAAATAAAAAACTAATGTCAAGATTATTAAACTCCCAAAGATGAAAATTTTAAAAGGCAGATTGTGTACAGAATCCCATAAGCTATAGAACAATGGTAACAAATTGTCAGTGCTACTAAATTAATGACACCCAGCACTGTCCATCCATAATCCTTAATAAATACAAGTTTATTTCCTTTGCCCTATTCAAAATGATAGCTGGAAAGTATTATTATTAGTCACTTTTCTTAACACTTGCTAATATCTTGTCTATTGACAGGATGCATTTCCTAGTTACTTCTAAATATTAATCAAAAACTTTGTTTTATAGTCATAAACACATAGCCACTAAGTTATGAACTGAACTGCTGAAAACATGAGTTTCTAAAAGGAATAAAAACAAGCCAGGTGGTGGTGGCACACGCCTTTAATCCAGCACTCGGGAGGCAGAGGCAGGGGGATCTCTGTTGAGTTCAAGGCCAGCCCGGTCTGCAGAGTGAGTTCCAGGACAGTCAGAGTTACTATCTCAAAAAGACAAGAAAACAAACAAACAAAAGGAATAAAAATAAGATTATTTTGTCATCTTACTTATTATATGTAAATCCTTTTCCAGGTCAAACAGTGATATCCCACAGGCATGTAAGCATTTCCGGGCCAGTTTAAGCTGTAATTCTTGTTGCAGCACAGGTTCAGTGCTTGTGGCAAATATTCTGACAACAAAGCCATCCTAAAAAAAGAAATTCCAGAGTATTACACTGCATAAATCGGTCTTCTCTTACTTAATAAAAATGAAGCAATTTAAGAAAAAGTGGTGTTATTCACAAAAGCCATTAATGGTTCCGAGCACTTACATCTCTTGAAGCAGCTATCTGGTTAATATATTCTCCATCAGTAAATAAAATATTTTGACCTTCAGTGTGGCAATCTATACAAATGAAACAAAAAGTAATCATATTACACAACAAATAAGCACTTCATGAAATTATTTTACTCCTCTGTTGAAATCAGAATGAGAGTTCTTCACACAATAAGAATAGATTAACACTCAAAAAGAGACTTTTAAAAATAAGAATTATAAATTAGTAAAAAATAAATAATTCAACTAAGATTCTGGTCACATGTTGTGCTTATATTTATAAAGCTTGCATAATCAAGGATCTGAGAATCTGCCCAATTTCACAATGCATTAGTATCAGACGCAGTCTGAGAGTTGAACATGCAGCATGATAAACAAACAATGTTGGTTATAATCATTTCAATACAATCACATGCAATGTAGGCAACACTACCATGAGACATACATCACAGTCATTAGTGTCACAGAGAAATACAGATGGGTCTAAAGCTGCTATATTTGAAGTCTATGGTGTCCAACTGCAGATATCCCTTGCTTTACAAAATAAATTATAAAAACTACTTATGTATTTCCCACGTAGAAAGTCAATGTCTATTCCGGCATATTTTGTATTTACAATGTTCTAGACTTTCTGACTATTTACGCTTCTTAGATCCAACAAATCTATATTCACTTCTTTCTTTTTGTCTCCACAGCCAAATACTCAGCTATCATCCAGCATTGAACATATCTCTAGAAAAGTGCACTGTATACTTCGATCAAAGTAATGCACAAGCTAATTGTGACAAGGGATACCAGTATCACAGAGGGACACTGGAACATGTGTTAGTGACTGCTGCTAAAATACACAAAACTACAAGCAAAAATCAACATCTATATAAAGTGCATCCTTTGGGAAAACGAGTATTCAGCAAGCAGGTCTAAGAGCACACACACTTCCTACAGTAATCGTGGAGAACTAGGATGAACCTCTCCATTAATCACAATACAAAAAAGTTCAACCTGAATCAACAAAACATAAATCTCTGTTTTTGGAATATAGCAATGGAGCCCACCCAAATAAGCTAGATCTTTGCCCAAGAGCTTCATACTAGCATACTTCCTTATTATAAATATGCAAAACACAGGCAGGCCCTTACCAAATAGAGAATTCAGGGATCACAAACTGGAAATAGAAACTGGGAGACAAGGCCCACTGGTAGCCCAAGAGACTTGGTAATCAAAGAGAGGAGAAATCGAAAGAAAGAGTTCCTAGTCCACTGTACAGAATACAAAGAGGCGCAAGAAAGATGCTTCTCAAGCTCTAAGCAGTAAGATTTTAAACTAAAAAGCAAAGAAGAAAAACTCATTATAATTTCAGGTAAATGCAGAGGTGAGGGAGTGAAGCGGCGCAAGAAGAGCAACAAAAAGCCTCATGTTCTGAGGCCAGCTGTCACTGGACGAGGACAGTAAGTGACATAAGAACACAATCTGAAAGTCAAAGCAAAACAGAAAGAATAAAGTGACATTCAACAAGGGTGTTCATCCATAACGCAGGGAAACAGATGTAAGACCAGCTAGAACACGAAACTGAATGGATTACCCACTTCTGCTCATTTTAAACATGGCATTCATTAACATCTATAAGTCTGACAGTTTACTACTGCTCTTCTTGATGGGAAAGCTACAGAAGAGTTGTCCCTTCCCAGGGAAAAGGCAAATGGTTTCACTGAAGACAATGTAGTCCATGCCAAAGGAATGAGCACATGACAACAGGCTTCTTCAGGCTTGAGGGATGAGTCTTCTTGCTACGGCACAGTAAGATTTTTCTCTTTATCCTTTTGTTATCCATTGTGTAATATTTTAAGACAGAATCTTCAGGAATATCAAGCATTATCTGCATGCTCGGAAGACACAATATGGGACTATCCTCCCAAAGTTTGATTTGTTCTTCACTGTGAGCACAGCGCAGTATTTATGAAACACAGAAAGCCACACTTGTATAGTTAAAATTTGCATTTATGTTAAACAATGCAGAATTTAAACTGAATAAAGACATTAACAAATCATTTTTAATTATGATGAATAAATGAAATACCTTTAGGTAGATATTTTTAAATTTTCCTTTCAGTTACAATCTTTATGAATGAGCTAGGTTGCTCTTTTGTATTGGTACCCATATATTTAGGAAAACAGACTTTGTCAATTAGGAATTTTTCTTCTCAGACATTATCCTAAAATAACTGGTACAGATTCAGAGAGATAAAGATGATCTTCCATGTATAACTTATATACCAAAAAAAAAGAAAAAAGAAAACTGGGAAGCTCCCATTTCAAGACATATTAATCAATAAAACATACTTTATAACATTGAAAAAGTACTGCAAAAGCCTAAAGACCTGGAAATATAGTCAGAGTAGTAAATGAAAGGGTAAGTTTAAAAAAAAACATCATTTTTACAACTATGTACATATGAGTTTTATGGAAGTATAGATGTTATTAATAAAAAAATTTTTTTAGATCTGCCAGATATGGTGGTGCACGCCTTTAATCCCAGCACTTAGGAGACAGAGACAGGTAGATCTCTTTGAATTCACAGCCAGACTCAGCTATACAACAAGTTTCAGGCCAGGCCAGTCAGACCTGCAGAGTAAGACCCTACTCCAAAAAATAAATAAAAAAATAAAAGAGAGAGAGAGAGAGAGAGAGAGAAGAAAAGAGAGGAGAGAGAGAGGAGAGGGGAGGGGAGGGGAGGGGAGGGGAGGAGAGGGAGAAACGGGAAGGAAGGGAGGGAGGGAGGGAGGAAGGAAAGAAAGTATTTTTTTCTTTTGTAGATCAGTAGGTTGAAGAGGAGAACAAGACAGGGAAACTGGAACTGGGAGTGGAAATATAATTAAAGTATATGACACATATTCTTGAAAATGTCCTAATGAAACTCACACAAATTTAAGTATTTTAAATACTTAAAAATATTTCTAAAGTTGCTATTATTTAAAAAATGACACAGCCCAAGATTTGTTTTTTTGTTTGTTTTTTTGTTCGTTTTGTTCTTTTCAATGTACAATCTGAAGAGTTGTTACAAAATGATTCTGTTAAGTCATCAGTTATCTAAAGCTGTCCTGTCATTGACATTGACATGAAATGTTTCATTTGCTTTATGATGAGGTCTATATACTACTTTGGGAAAATGCAGAAATAGAAAAGTTCAAATCATTTTCTAATAAAGCTGTAAGAATATATAAAAACTTGACAAGCAGACAGGGAGCAGTTATCTCTCTCAATGTGTTCTTTCTTTAAAATAAATCTCACTTTTTCAAAAGATCATCAAGTGCATAGGAGTATTTTACTGTTTTCCATGAGATTACTAACAAACACACTAAATATTTAATATTTTAATGTGATCAACTTTAGGACGCATCAAAGATAGAAACAAATTTAAAGAGTTTCCACCAGAGAACACTTTATGCCTTAACCTAGTGTTGCAGCAAACAGGTAACGTGCCTGGGCATTCAGGCGGCATGATGCACAGAGGCTGAAGGAACTGCCCAAAGTCTTTGTACCAGAGCTTTAGGGGAAAGCGCACACGCTGAAGGAATGCTAACAACTTCCCGACCACAGAAGCACTATCACTGGAAGTCCTTTGAAACAGAGGGAAACCCCAGTGCACTGTTAAGGTGAAAACAGCCAGAACATTTCTTGTACCGGGAACATGAGAACTAAAATAGTAGTTCTAGTAAAAGCAACAAAGTAACTTTACCCTGCTGAGTGAGCAAATAAAAAGAGGGTAGGGTAAAGGTAAAGCATGGGTAAAGGTAAGGTGCTAAACCCTGTAAGATGGGTACGAATTTGGAAACAAATATTAAATCCCACTGTTCTGGGTTTCTCATGTCTAGTGTCTTCAGATGTACTCACTTACAGTAGGTTATAAAATGGTTTGCATGTCACAGTATTTAAAACCTCATTTGTAAGCAAGTACTATTCTTTACTAATTATCACTTACATGTTTAAAGAAACTAACATGCACATTTCTTAAAACTACTTGTGAAGAAAAATGACTTGCTAAAACATACCTGGTAACATTACAGTACCATCTTGTTCCAGTGTTTCAGGGCTTATTCTTATGGCTGTCATGCTGTGGTTATTCACATCTCGATATAATAAGTAACCCTGGTTAAAAAAAATTTACTGTCTTAAGATATATTTTCACTACTAGGGAAAAAAAGCATCTGTAGGTCTCCGTACTATATTTTGTTGATGTAAAATAAACCATTAATGCTATCTAAAGGATATTAAAGAGTAAAATTTAAGAATAGGAGTGTACTTTGGATGGAGGGCAAGTAAGGAATAACTTAACATCACCCTCTGGCCTGCACATGCAAATGCCACACGCACACACCCCCATACACCACATACATATGTGCGTGCACACACACACACACACACACACACACACAGAGAATAATAATGGATGATAATAACAGAATAAACTTCAACTCTAAAAACTAATACATTTTCTATGATACCATTTCCTAGATAAAACATAAATATAAATTGCTGAGACATTTTAAAGCATACTGGGTTTTAAAAGACAGTCACATTAATATTTAAATTTTATTTTCAAAATACCTCAGTAAGTGATATAGCAGGATAATTCTTCACATAACTTGGTTTGAATAAAAATGGTCCCCTATAGGCTCATATTGAATATTTGGTCTCCAGTAAGTGGAACTGCTTGAGAAGAATTAGTGGGTGTGGCCTTGGAGGAGGTGTGTCACTGGGGGTGGAGGTTTCAAAGCCCATGCCAGCTCCCTTACTCTTTCCCTCTCCTCTCCTGTCTCCCTTTCTCCCTCTCCCTCTGTGTGTGTGTGTGTGTGTGTGTGTGTGTGTGTGTGTGTGTGTGTGTGTCTGCCTACACCCTGAGGATCAGATGTGAGCTCTCAACTACTGCTCAGGCACCATGTCTGTCTGCCTGTCACCAAGCCAGCTCCCCACCATGACTGTCATGTACTAACCCTCTGAAGCTGTAAGTCCGTTATTAAATGTTTTCCTTTATAAGTTGCTTGGTCATGGTGTCTGTTCATAGCAACTAAAAAGTAACTAAGACAACATAACGTTTTTTTTTTAGTTTTCAATGTACTTTCTAAGGTCTTTTATCATTTCATGCTGACAACAGATCCTGTTAGCTCAAGAAGCCATGAAGTGTAAGGAAATATTTACTCTTTATCCTTCCCAAAGGGAACCTGAGCTTTGTCTCACAAACAGGGACACAACAGAATTATTTATTTTTAACTCTTTCTTTCCATCTTTCATTTACTTTTCTTCATGTATCTGATGCTGAACTAGTACGAGCAAACTGACTATACTGGTTGCAGATGAGACCACAGCATTCAGAAAGCACCATGGGCTTACTGTTTTCATTAATCTATGGAGTTCTGTATGTATCTCTAGCAGGTGGCTGTCCACTGGGCAGACCAAAGTGTTTGCTAGACGGAAAAGAATCTAGACTTAGCATGGTAGAGTTTATGTCAAGGAGCCCTAATTTGGTCTCAGGTCATTTATTTTCAATTCAGGTTTGCTAAGACAAAAGGTGGTCTTTAATTCTTATCACCAGATTTGCTTAAACAAGAACTCTAAAAAGAAGTGTTTCACGCCCCCTTTAAAGGTAAATAACAAAGAGATAAATTAACTGATTTGCTATGTTACACAGTTACTAAAAAGCAGAGATAGACTTGAAATTGAACAATATGAATTCTGAGTTTACATTTTTTCACCCTACTCTGTACCGTTACCTAGCCATATTAATAAAAACATGCTATTCCTGTATAAATCCATTCAATGAGTATGACCCATACATTTTAAAAGGTAAGATAATTTCAGTTATTGAAAAAAGATTCTCCTACCTGGGCATACCCTAACCAGGACTTTTTTTCTTTTCTGTTTCTGATACGGGATGTAGAATTATATATATGGCCCTGTAAAATAACAAAAATTTGTCAATGAACAGATTCCTAATTACTAATCAATAAAATAAAACATAAGTAATATTTAATACAAACACCTCAATTATAATTTTTAAGTAAAAATCAAAATTAGACAGTATTAAAGGGACTAGAAATAGGGCACAACTCAGTTACTGATTTATGGTTATTACTGTTATGATCAGAAATGTAAGGAATCACATTACCCTAACTGTTCCACTGTATCCAGAGCCTATTTTGTATAATCCATCCTTGCATAACAGATAGAGAAAAAATCCATCATTCTGAAGCAGACACTGGTCATCTTCATCAACAGATATTTCTTTTAATGGCCACTTGTGCATTAAAGCTGCTTTCTTAATGCCATTGCTAAACCAGTCCTGGATTTGAATCTTTCCAACCAAAACTGCCTGTACACTTCTCTGTAGCGAATTTAGTATTGTTGGCACCTATTCAAAAGGGAAGAAATGAAAAGACATTTTAAATGGTTTCAAAAACAAAGTAAAGATACTTAAGAGTATTTCTTGTAAAACAAGTTATAAAGACAGATCAATGTTTGACCCACTTGCAAAGGTCCAACCTCAAAGTTCATCTGTAAGAAGAAAACCTCAGGCAAACGGCACTCCTTTATGGGTTCTGACGCTCACTTTTGTAGAATCTGGGCTATTATGCCTTGTTTGCTGTCTCTATGATCCATCGTTGCTTTACAGAACCCAGAGCACGTTAATATATTCTGCAATATTATATACTAGATTTCTTATTCTCTGCATGATTCTTATTTTCTCATTCTCTGCTGCATTCTGTCTAATTTCTTCCTCTTTTATCTTTGGTTCACTGTACGTTACCTTCAACCATATTACCCTTATTAACCCTGCCTTTAATTTTCTAGTTGTAGTAACTTGATTTTCACTTCCTGGAGTTCAATTTGATTTTTTTCTAATGTGAGTACTTTTTATATTATATTCATTAATCATAATTGAAATATTTGGAGTTTTTGCCCAAATCCATCCATTTGTTATCCTTAGTGGTATAGAATTAAAGACATACAGCTTAAATCAAATGATGTACATTATTTGTACATAAAACATTGAGAGATCAAAATACTATCTAATGAGAAAAGGTAGAGAATTTCTACTGACAGAATGAAGAAAAGTGCAGCTTGACATCGTCTAAATGTCTTACCAGCTAAAAATCTGAAATACCTGAATAGTCTGGCAAGCATGACTACCATTGTTGGTCAGGATAGCAGAGATGGCCTGAAGTGTCCTTCCTGTTTCTCCCCAAGAAGCCACCAGACTGAAGAGGCAAGCACAGGAGAGCGCAGTGAGGGACTGGCCAGTGCTGTCATTCATCCCAGTGCTCCGAACAGTAATCTCCAACAGGAGCTGGAAGAGAGACTCTGTGGAGACAAGATCCGGTCACATTCACTTGAGTTACAGAGCACCAAGTATGCGTATTTATTGCATCATTTCATAGTATATCAAACTAAAGGCACCTAGAACTATTTTGTACTACTTTCTGTCTAGGTAACCCCACCCACAATTAAAGCCCTTATACAACAAGGGATCAGAAAACATTCAGTTCTAATCTGGCTGAGGTCGCATAAAACAAGCTTTCCTATTCAAGAACTCATTCTTCAGGTCACAGCTTACCCTTCAATTAAGGACTACTCATTGTACTTTCAGAGTAGAAGGGGTATGCATTTCTGCCACTTCCATCCAGACCACATGGACATGTTTACAAAACAATAAATAATAAAATAAATACATAAATAAAAATAAAAAATAGAAATGTCACAGGACAGATATCCTCCTACTTTACTGGGTAATGCACTGAGACACACACAATTAAAGATTGTCCCTTATTCATAAAGCCTCTTAGTGACAAAGTGAAAGAACACACAATTGTTCTATTACCAATCACCTGAACACCACCAAACCGGATCGATAGCTGGCTGCATATTTCTTCTACAGAGAGGGAAAGGGGAACTGAAAATTCTTAGAAAGTAAATAAACAGGGAGAGTGAAAAAACAAGTCAGACCAACAAAAAACCTTGGGAAGACAAAGAGAAGGAGTCAGGGGAAGAAAGCAAGAAAAAGAATCGATACTTTGCAAATCTCTAAAAACTGGAAGGTTCTGGTGATTCATCAGTAATTTAAAGAGACCTAGAGATCATTCCCATCAATCCTTCATCTTCCTAATCCCAAATTAAACCATGCATTTTCTTCCTAGTTAATGGTTCCACTTTTGTCTGATCACTATCTTCCCAAACCATGGTATCTAGCAACGACTAGCTAAGCTACCAAAAACAAAGGTCCATAAATTACCTATACCATTCCTTTTCATCCACTTATAGCCAGAGAATTTCCAAACCAAAAATCTACTTTTCTGCTTAAAATAATACTCCCTCCTTTGTTAATTCTGTCCTCCCTCCTTCCTCTTTGATTTTTTTGCCCTGCTTCTTTTTATTTGTCTTTCCCATATGTCTTCGACCTTTCCTTTAAATATTATCATTTCTTCACCTTCTTTAATCTGTACCCTCTTCACATCCTCTAATCATTATGCTTCAGCTATTCGATCTGTTAGTCCATGAATATACTGAAGTCTTCGTGGAAGAGTATACTGGCAAACGAGACAAAGAATGTCATTGTGCTTCATGTTAGTTTTAAGAGGAAAATTGTTAATAATTTAAGTAAATAATTTTATATAATAAATTCGAAGACCTAAAAGTTTTTGTTATTTCTAATTTTAAATGTGTATGTGTGTGTGTGTATGCGTGCACGTATGTGTACATGTGCATGTCATGTGCACATGTGGAGGTCAGAAGACAACTTTTTGGAATCAGTTCTTTCCTTCTATGTGGGTCCTGGGGATCGAATTCAGGGTTTCAGGTTTGTGTGACAAGAGCTTTACCTACTGAACAATCTCATCAGCCCCAAGAAAAATTACTCTTAAAGCTTTATTTTATTTTTAGGGGTGTGTGTGTGTGTGTGTGTGTGTGTGTGTGTGTGTGTGTGTGTGTGTGTGTGTCTGTATATGGGTAAGCACATGTGAGTGCATGTACTCTCGGAGGCCAGAAGACAGTCTGGATGCTCTGGGACTGTAGTTACAAGGAATTGTGAGCTACCTGCTATGGGTTTTGGGAACCAAATTTCGGCCCTCTGTAAGAGCACTATGATCTCTTAACCACTGAGTCATTTCTCCATCCATTTTTTTAATATGTGTAATGAGGTAGAGAATGACTTTCCATATTCCCAGCACTAATAACAAACCTTATAAATGTGTCTGTTCACCTCCATATATTCTCCGACTCTCTCCTCCCTTTCTTCCTTACCACAAGGCCTTCCTTTTCTTCATTAGCTATATTCTAGCCCTACAAATTGCTTCAGTCACAACTCAGTGTCTGATTGTATGTATGTATGTATATATACACACACACACACACACACACACATACATATACATAAATATGTATACAACTAATCACTTGATACCAATGTCAACAATAATACTTTCTTACATATATTTAATGTCTAGTCCCCAGTTGGTGGAACTACTTAGGAATCATTAGGAGCTATGATCTTATTGGAGGAGGTATGTCACTGGAGACAGACTTTGAGGTTTCAAAAGTAAACACCATTCCCAGTTAACTCTGTCTTATTGCTTATTTCTGAATCAAGACTTAATCTCTCAGATATGGCTCCAGGGCCAAACCCGCCTGCCTGCTGCCACGCTCTGGGCCATGGTGGTCATGGACTAACTCAAATAAACTTTACCCTTAATAAGTTGCTTTGGTGATGATGTCTTATCAAAGCAATAGAAAAGTAACTAAGACACAAGCAGAAGGTGCCACTGCATTTAAACGAGTACTTCAGAATACATATTCTAATATTTAATTAAGCAGAAAGACAGATAAAAGGAAATTCTCTTAATCCCACCCCTAGGTGAGGAGCTATAGTCAGTTGACAGCTGCTGAGAGAGGCAGAGCCAGTCATCGGGGATACAGCCTCTGATTGGCTGCCCACGCTCCCATCATGGCCTACACCCAGGCACATACAGCAGTACTCAGTTGACTCAGTGGGCTTTGAAAAAAGAGCGCCTAATGCTGGAGGGCAAAAGTGGGAGAAGCATGGGACCGACTGGGTGTGGCAGATTTATCAAAACACATTACAGGCATGTGATCGAATAATTCATATTTAAAGGAGTGATTTTCAGATAATTTCAAAATTTTCAAGACCATTTATAAGATGCTTGGCAGAGTATGCTTGATATTTTAACAGTAAGAGTTATACAAATATATATTTATGAGTGACCTGGAAAAAATCTGGTTAGAGAAAGTAACTTATGCCAGTTTCAATGTAAGTGGAGTACTATGGAATCAAATTACTATTTACTTCTTTGAGCTAATTAAACAGAACTGAACCATGAAATACCAGTAAATCTCTTATATAGAAAAATAAGTAACAAGAGTAAAAAACATCAGAAATAAATATTGAAAATAAGACAAGGTATCAAAGAAACAGAGCAATGACATTTAAAACTTCTAAGAAAAAGATGAACAACTTAATAAAATGGAAATTTTGATAGAAAATAATTAAGTGAAAACACATAATTTCAAAGGCTAATATTTAGAAGACCTGAGAAAAAAATTTTTAAAAAAGCACAAGTTTCAAAGTGAGAAAATGGAACACGCCATTTAATGGGTTGTTATTTACTAACCACCACACCAGAGCTCAGAAAACAAAAAATAAAAACAAAAATAAAAATTGGCTCCTATTGCTACCTTTTGTTTGGTAGCAGCAGTTAAGTGCTGTGGGCTTGGGGGTAAAGTGTGTATTGTCTTTAAATTCCTTCAGCTTATCTTTCATTCTCCAATAAAACAAAACCAAGTTAAACACAAAAACTATTGCACTGTATGTGACCAAAGAAAGAAAGAGCTGGCACATAATTAGGTTCTCAAAACGTGGGTGTATATAAAATTCAAATAGGTAGGACAATAGTTGTACATGTCTATTAATCCTAGTACTCAGGAAGCCAGGGCAGGAGGGATGAATTTCAAGACCAGCATGGGCTACACAGTAAAAATCAAGTCAAAGGAAAGAAAAGGGAAGTGAAGTCGATACAGAGAACACAGAATCAAACCTAATTCAATCAACAGTGTTGTCTCCAGGCCGCCAGCAGCAGTATCGACCAGAAACTTATTCAAAGTATCATTGTTTGGTCCCAGCTTAAAGCTACTGAATGGGAAAGTCCATACGTGGGTCACAGATGAGTTACATATAAACTAATGTTTGAGAATCACATTTCTATGGCTTTGGGGGTATTTTCCTATATTGGTAAAATGATCTAGAATAAACTGACTGCACATCCATGGTTAGCATCAGAGAAAAACAGCAAGCACCTAAAAATTCTGTTTCACTTACATTTCTATCACAATCTGCAGAAAGTTCCTATCTTTCTTACAGGGTTAAGCCAAGGTTTTTGACATGAAAAGCAAGCAATGTTAAAATTTAAATATACTTTAAAAAGTCAACATCTTTATGTAATGAAATTTGCTACTAAGTCAGAAGCTTCCTCCCAAAGATTTTTTGTTGTTGTTTATGATGAATATGAAAGAAATGTCCTAGGCAGAGGAATAGCCCTGTGTGAAAGCTAAGGTCTACATTACAGGGAATACATTCAGAGGTGTGGTCTGGCTGGAATGTAGACACACCTTTAGGCCCAGTATTCAGAAAGCAGTGGTAGTCCATGCCTTTAATCCTTAGAAAAAAACAGTGGAAGCAGACACAGGAAGCAGAACTCAGGAGTCAGACTGAATGACATCAAAGTGACTAATCAGAGGAAGAGTTAGCAGACTAAGGACAAGCCCAATTCTCACAAGAAAATGGTGTGCTCTTGGCTCAGTTAAAGAGAGTTACATAGGAGTAAGAAGAGCCAGTGAAAGAGTCAGTTGAGAGCAGTTAACAGAATTTGTTGAAGAGTCAGTTACAGAGGAATTACAGAAGCTGAGGCTGGAGTGAGTTACAGCACAGTCAGTTACACAGGCAGGATGGAGCAGTGAGAGCTCAGGGAGAGACAGAAATACAGCAGAGCTCCGCAGAAGCAGCCCAGAATAGGAGTGAGTTGAATCAGAAGAGGAAGACTTTAGAAGGAGCTAGTCGGAGTGGCTCAAGTCAGCAGTAGGTCTCAGAGGCTAAGGCTGAAGCCTTCTTGGCAGTTTAAATATTCTAGATTGCTGAAGCCTTCCAGTTTAAGGATTAAGAGTAGATTGTAAAGAGGCCAAAAAGCTCTAGGGCTTCAGGGCTCCAGGAAAGAACTGGTGATTTTATTAAGACAAAAGAATAAACTGTTCTTTGCCCTGAACCAATAGCTACATGTGGGTGGATCTACATCTACATTTAAATCAACAACCACAGTCCTCTCTTTAGAAATTGACTGTACTGTTTGGGGTTTGTGATACTTACTCCTTTTTTCCTCTTTACTATTTAAATCCTCTAGAGTAACAAGTAGAAAGGATGAGTATTTGCTATTTGGCCATGACTATTTACGTTACTAGGGATTTTAGGGTTTTGGTGTTATTCTGGTATTTCAAGGGTTTATGTTCTGTTTCTCCCCTATTGTTACAACAACCAAAAAATGACTCTGCCTGAAGCAGAACTCTTTAAACTGTAACTCCAGTGAAGCACAGGAAAATCACTGCAAAGTTACAAGCAAACACAGGCTGCACTTCTGGCTCTGTGCATGTTTCATAAGTGATGTGGTTCACTTTTATGTTATATTCTAGGCATAAGCTCTTACCTAGGACTTCTGGTGGCTCTGATTGGAGGCCTTCTGGCTGTTGGCCTTGTAGCACATTCAGCAGGGCTTGGAGGCTCCTCAGACACAGGGATGGATGAGAAAACCGAGTTTCCTTGATCAATTCAAAGACTTCACAAAGCCCAACCTCAATAATCTGTTTAATATAAAAGAAAATTAAGCCTTCTAATATGTAAGTGAATGAGGCTTTCTATAGTCTAGTTTGTACAAATTATCTCAACACCAAATAAACTGCTGCAATGTTTAAATGGAAAAGCAAAAAACAACATTTTTTTTTTAGTTTAACATGAAGATTTCTCAAACATGTAGCTAGCTATATGCAAGGCTAAGAACTAGAGACGTTATATAAAGATTAGTTTGAATACAATGAAACCATAGCAAGACATGATGAAGTCACCTTGTTAACCTGATAGCGAGCAGACGGCATTCACTCAGAAGAAATAGGCTGTGTTCATTTATAAAGTGCATTTGGTTGTATGCAAGTAGCTTTGTTACAGTGCTTATAACCAAAAATAAAGACAGCATACACGGCAAAGACAACCCTTCCTCTGGTGGTATAATTGCAATATTATTATTTATAGGTAGTGTTCCCTTCATTTGGGCAAGAGGATCATGAAAGGAACTTAAGGCTGCTCAGCAAAAATACCACTGGTATTTTAGTTTAATGATAACAGCCCTCATGGGGCCAAGGAATTCCTGACTTTCCTTAGCAAAAGGAATGAATTTATAGTTAAAGACTCTAAGAAAAAAAATTACAGTGAGCTGCTATGATAACTTTGGAAGACTAATAAAACACTAAACAATAAAATATATTTTTTAGCCAACATCAAGACTTTGAGACCAGATATTCAGGATGTGGTAAATATGTACAGAAGTGACATTAAAATTAAAATAAGAGGAGGTAACAGAAATGCCTCAAACAATAATTCTATAAACAAAAGTGAGATAATATTCGTTCTGTTGAGATTTTTACATTAATTTATACATGACATAAATACACCCTTTTAAACACTTGTTTCATGCAACACTAGATGAGATATGAAGGAATACTGAACCTTGTCTTCTGTGAGTTTGTAACCTAGGAAGGTAAGTGCAGTATACACGCAACTCTTGCCCAATACAAACATCTGTTACAAATTCATTTTTTAAGTTAATACATAATAATTAATATTCATCTAGTTAGCTACTCATCTGTGTGCTAAAAATTACTAATTTTGAAACACATTTCCTTTTTTCAGACAAGAATGAAATTAATTGGAGACAAATCTTGAAGTTCTAGCTGTCGTTTATAAGGCTTCTCAAGTGTATAAATACAACCAAGGACTTAAGATAATACAGAAGTTGTGTAAAATCCCAGCCTTGACTACAGGTAAGAATATCCGAGTTTATGTACAGAATTTCAATTCATCAAATACTCCTGTAAATCTTTTCACCCATTTTAGTTTATTTTGCTGGAATTGGGCTGGAAGATGAAAACATGCTAAGATTTTCATCTATGTATGTATTTAGAGGAAATCAAAACCTAAGCACAAAATGTGCACCTCTTTTCCCAAGCAGTGGAAGACTATGGTATTCCATTATTTAAGGCTGCTTTCTCTACTACTGATCTACGAGTGCTTTCCTAAGGGAAGGGAATGTGTCTCAACTTTTTATTCTCACAACCTAGTGCACTGCTACTTACAAATTCAGAAAGAATTTACTTAAAAACTAAATAAATTAGTTAACATAAGAGTATATTTTTAAATAAAATATGCAACAAGACTAGCTTCAAGCATGCTGAGATGGGAAGCATGAATCCCTCTAGAAAAATTACATACCTCTGGAAACTTCATATTTCCTCTTCTGCTCATTTAAGTGGCAGCTTCCCCGCTCAGAAATCCCCTTTATCTGCCCCTGTTCCACGCCTCCATGCAAGCTTATCCATGCTACTGCTTCTGTACACTAACAGCCCTTAACAGGCTACAGCCTTCACTGCCCTTCCTGCCTGTGCGTCCCGTGTACACCCCATTATGCTGCCATTATTGACTTTGTTGGCTAGTTAAGAAGTCCCCAAACCCATCCATAAAGCGTATTATTTTTAGTGCATAGTTTTAGAAAAAGCTAGGTATCTCAGAACTGCATGTGTATGCATGACAATCAGAACACTGGTAGGCAATGCGTCTAAACAGAATTCGGTGGCTTACCTTTGGCAGCTTGATAGGTGGTTCTTTGGACTCCTCTTCCTCATCACTGTCTGACTCTCCACTCTGTACAGAATTCTTAGATGCAGCTGCCAATGAAGTCTCCTTTTTCTGCCATTCCAAAACGCAATGTCGTACATTACAGTAAATATTGAAGGCAGAGGGATTGCTATGTAGTTTGATATCTGGTATAACTACTGTATTTTCCAAGTTTTCAGACTGAAATATAAAACAAAACATTTCTGTTTCACATTGTTTTCAATTATTTCATTGTAAATAACAACGTAGAGCCTAATTAAGCTAACTTGCTTACCCTGCATAAGTGAAGAAACAAATTATCTGAGATAAATAAAAATATATTTCAAGTACCAAACACTAAATCTGAAAATGTCTCCCTTCTTCTATAAAGAACTGAGGAAGAACAAGAGATAGTATCTCTTTAAATAAGGAATTAAAGTTAATTTATGTTGATATAACACTACAAAAGCAATCAATATCAAAAAACAAATGTAATAACATAGTAAATCTAAGATATTATAAATAAAAATGGTAAAAGCATTTGCCAAAAGGCCAATACTGAGCTACAATTTAAAAAAAAAAAAAGTCTAAGCAAATCAGGAATGGAAAGATATTTTCTCAACTAGACAAAGGGTAACTATGGCATATCTTTAGCAAACATGGTAATAGACAGATTGCACTCCTAAGATTGCAAACAAGGCAAACACTCTCAGGAATTCAACTAAGTGTTACATTATTTTCCTAATGCAATAACCTGATGAAAATGGCTAACAAGAAAAGCATCTTCTAGAAGTCTATATTTTATGAGATATGTAGACTATTTTTTAAAAAATCTACTAGATGCTGATGTAGAGAAATCACAGTATACAAGGTATAAAAATAAGATGCATCTATATATAAAGGATGAACAAAAATTCTGTTTGGGGGCTGGAGAGTTGGCTCAATGGTTAAGAACACTTGTTGCTCTTGTTAAGGACCTGCGTTTGAATCCCAGCACCCATTTATATACATACAGATAAACACTAATCCACATAAAGTAATAAGATAAATACATCTAAAAATAATTTAATGTTATTTGTAAAAGAATACAATCGAAGTTTCTGACAAGGGAAATCATCCGAAAAACACGTATCTCACAAAAGACTAATAAGTATTAGGAATATATACAGTATTTTCAAAACTCAACAGTAAAACAAACAAAAATAGAGTTTGATAAGTAAATTGTTAAAAGACATCAATAAAAACAACACTAAAAAAGATACAAAGTTTATAAATAAGCACTACATGGACATGGTTAGGTCTTAGGATCAATGCAAATGAAAATAAGATGTAGTACACAGCTGTCAGAATCTCTAAAATTACAACAGTGTCACACCTGGAGATGGGGAAATGACAAAGACAGTTACAATGCCAGTAGGCAAGTAACAATGATACGGCAACTCTGGGAAAATATGTTTCTTATATAACTAGATATGTACCTACAATACAATCCATTAATTTCTTTCATTCTTTAACATAAATAAAACTATGTTCACACAAAAAAAGCAAGTAAATTTTCATAGATTTTTTTTTTCAAAAACAACTTCAAAATAAAACAAGCCAGATGTCTTTTTACTGAGTAAATTGCTAACCTATAGTACAGCTATACTTGATAGGACTAATCAGCAATAAAAAAGGAACAAACTATTAATCTGTTCAACAAGCTGGATGAACTCAAGGAAATTACATCTTGTTTTTTAAAAAGCAAATCGCATAAATTTACATGCTAGCACATTTAAGCTATATTCTTGAGATAACAAGACTATTGTGATGAAGAACACATTTGTAGCTGTCTGAGGCTAAGAAGATGAAAGAGACATGTGGCTATAAATGACAACAAGAAAGGATTACTAAGATGGAACCGATTTGTATCCTGACTATGATAACAGTCACAGAAGTGATTAAATTACACAGCACTAGATGCAGACATATAAGCATATATAAATCTGAAAAAACCTAGATCTGGGTAGATGGTTTAGCTCATAAAAAGATCTTGACATGCGAGCATGAGGACTCAGTTCTACCCCAAGGAACCCACAAAGGAGATCTAGTTGATGAGTATGGTTAAGCAGACTGTAACCACAGTGCTAGAGGGGCGGTGGACAGCGGGATCACTGGAGCTTGCTGGCAGCCAGCTTGGATGAATCAGGAAGCTCTGGGTGCAGCAAAAGATGCTATCTTACAAAATAAGATGGGGATAGCTACAGGATGACATCTGACATGGACCTCTGGCCTCCATATGAACACACACGCACACACACATACACACACATAACCACATACACACAAACACACACACACACACACACACACACATAACACACACACATACACACACATATACATACATACATACAGATACACACACACATACACACAGATGCACACACATATGCACGCACACACATGCACTCATACACACACATACACACACAGATACACACACATATACACACACGCACATACCATACACACACATACATGCACACACATACACACACAGATACACACACATATACACACACGCACATACATACACACACATAGACACACAAACACACACACACACACACAACTAGTAACATCTGAGTATGTTTACGAAACTAATTATATAGAATGTTAACAGAGAGGAAAATGAGTTAATGTTTTAAAGGACCTCTGAGAAATATGAAAAATAAGAAACATAAGAAGGGTTTTCAGACTACAATGATACAAAACAAATTAATTTTTAAAATAATAGCATTTAAAACAGCATCAAAAGTAAAAAATAATTACAAATAAATGTAAAATATGTATGAGCTTCATGTACTAGAAACAGAAAAATGTTAGTAAGTAAAATTAAATAAGACTTAAAGCAGAACAATGGTGACGCACACCCTTTTTTAAATTATCTTAATTTTAGTTTTAAATTGCTTACTTTCAATGTATGAAAACACAACATTGTACAAAAGTATCCTTCAATTCTGTTAAATGTATTTTTTTTTAATTTTTATTGTATTTTTCTTCTCTCATACAACTTACACAATACATCTCAACCCCTCTTCTCCCATCTCTCCCCTCTCCCCCAGATATATCCCCCATCACCACCCACAAATATCCCCCCACCCTGTTTCTCCCCCTGGAAAAGAACCATCCCCCCCAGGATTACCACACAAGCTGCAGGGCATAGCAAGATAGAACAAGGCCAGGCACCAATCCCTACATCAAGGGTACTCCAGGAACCTGGCAGCCGCAAGGAGGCCTCAACGGCCAGTAAAAGCACACCTTTAATCCCAGCCCTCTGGAGGCAGAGGCAGGTGGGTCTCTGAGTTTCAGGACAGCCAAAGCTACACAGAGAGAAGCCCTATCTCAAAAAATAAAAAAAAAAAAAAAAAAAAAAAAAAAACCAACAACACTCAAATAAAGCATCCATATCATGTTCACGAATTGAAGAATTACACATCATTAAAATGAGAAGTGACAAATCTGATCAAGCCTATAGACTCAATGTAAGACCAAAAGAATTCTCAATAAAACAAACTGACAAGGATCACCATAGTATTTAAATATAAAGGACAGAAAACAGCTGTGTTAGCCTATTTCTACCACTATAGTCAACTTATGAATGAAAAAATTTACTTTGATTCACAGTTTTGAAGTCCTATTCCATGATCGTGTGCTTCCCTTGCTTTTGCGCCAGTGGCAAGGCCATGCACCCCGGCAGTACATGGCAGCACCCTTGTGATCAGAAAGCCAAAGGATGAAGATAATGGAGTGAGGGCCCCACAATGCACTCGAAGGGGCAGATCTCTGGGGGCCTAAGAACCTCTCAGTAGTATTCACTTCTTGAAAGTTCTACCACTGCCTAAGAGTGCCACCCTAGGGACCAAGTCTCTAAAACATGGGTCTTTGAGGTGGGGGTATTTAATATCTGAACTATGGCAATAGCTACAGAAATTTAGAAAAAAAGACAAAATCTTGGAAAACAAACTACCTATATTAAGACTTACAAAACAAAGCTATAGTATGATATTGATACAAAGACAGACATGTATGTAGATCAACTTAAAAAACAGACTCTAGAAATACACCCAAAATAAATATGACTAACTGGCTCTTTTATAAGATAATTCAATGGAAAAAAAATAAAACCTTTTTTAATGGAGCTGGATCCACTGAATAATAATGAGAAAAAAATGAATGTCAACACTTAAAGTAAATATTAACTTGAAACAGACCAATTAGATAAAATTATAAAATCTTTGAACAAAACCTAAAAAATAAAATTTCTGTAACTTTAATGTAGACCAACACTTCTTAGGGCACAACATATATGAATCATACAAGGAAAATGTTAATCAATTAGGTTTATAAAACACTTGTTCTTCTAAAGTTTCATTTAAGAGGGGAAAAAAGCAAGCATCTCCAGCTCTATAGCAGGAAGCCCTCTGCTACATCCCTTTGCTCTCTGACCCAATCCCCAAGGGATGGCAAAGATCTCTCCCAACTCATCCCAGTGTCCCAGCCTTCAACACCAGTAGCCATTCACTGGGAACACACCAGCTCAGCAGCACAGGGAAGCAGGGAAGCTAACTGAAGACCCTCACCACTCTCCTCCTCTCCAAATCCAATCCCCTAGTCTCCTTTCCAAAGCTTCAAGAGAACACTAGCTGTAGCCCCTACCCCCATCTCCTGTAGATCTGTCCATCTCCCACCAAACTCCCTCCCCCCAACTCTGTAGCTTTACTCCAGCAGGCATCCCTCTCCTCCCAGGGCAACAAGCTGAAGGCAGACCCATACCTACTGCTCCTGAGAATCAATTCCCCCAGTCTAATCCCCAGTTCTGTAGCAGGAAAGTCTCTGCCATCTCCCTTTCACCTTTGAACCCATCCCCAATGAATCACAAAGACCCTCTCCCTCGACCTTCCCTCCCCCAACTCATCCCAGTATCCAGCCTCCAACAGTAGTAGGCATTCCTTGTGAACACACCAGCTGAGGAGACCAGTAAAACAGGCAACTGTTCAAAGCCATCATATTCTGGAGAAGAAACAGAAACTATGGAACAAAACATGTACCCAACAAAGATAAACCCAGAAATAAGCACTAGATCTATAATCAATCCCAAACCCAGATGCCTAGATGCCATCCTAAAAACATAAGTAACACCCAGAGCAATGTCTCCACTAGAACCCAGCTGTCCCATCCAGCGATCCTACCACTGAATATTCCAATATAGATGAAATGCAAGAAAAAGACCTTAAACCCAGCCATATGAAGATGATAGAGGTCCTTTAAAAGGAAATGAATGAATCCCTTTTTTAAAAAAATGCAGGAAAACATAAACAGTTGGAGAAAACAAATAAATCCCTTAAAGAAATCCAGGAAAACACAAACAAACAATTGGAGGAAATGAATAAATTCCTTAAAGAAAACCAAGGAAACACAAACACCAGAAGGAAATAAATGAAACTATTTGAGACCTGAACATGCAAATAGAAGCAAACAAAACACAAACTAAAAGAATTCTCAAAATGAAAATTTCAGGAATTTGAACAAGAACTACAAAGGCAAGATTCAACAACTGAAAACAGGAGACGGAAGAGAGAATCCCAGGCATTTGATAAAAGGAATGGATATACTGCTCATAAAAAAACGTTAAATCTAAAACCTTCCTGACACAAAACATAAAAGGAAATCTGGGATACTATTTAAAGAACAAACCTAAAAAATAACACGAGTAGAGGAATGAGAAAAATTCCAGCTCAAAGACCCAAAAAATATTTAACAAAATCATAGAAGAAATTTTTCCTAAGAAAGGAGATGCCTACAAAGATAAAAGAAGCATACAGAACAAATAGGTTAGACCAGAAAAGAAAGTCCCCTCGACACATAATAATCAAAACACTAAACACACAGAACAAAGAAAGAATATTAAAAGCTTCAGGGGAAAAAGACCAAGTAACATAGGGCAGACCTATTAGAATTACACCTGACTATTCATGGTCACTCCAAAAGCCAAAAGGGCCTGGACAGATGTGCTGCAGACTCTACGAGACCACAGGTGCCAGCCCAGACTACTAATCCAGCAAAACTCTCAATCATCATAGATGGAGAAAACAAAATATTCAATGATAAAACTAAATTTAAACAAAGCTATCTACAAATCCAGCCCTAGAGAAGGTGCTAGAATGGAAAAATCAACTTAAGGAGGTTAATAACACCCATGAAAACACAAGAAATAAATAATCTCACACAAGCAAAATCAAAAGAAGGGAAGAGAACACACACCACCACCACCACCAACAACAACAACAACAACAATAACAAAATGACAGGAATCAACAATCATTGGTTGTTGATATTTCTCAATATTAATGGTCTCAATGTCCCAATAAAAGTCACAGACTAACAGAATGGATATGAAAACAGGATCTATCCTTCTGCTGCATCCAAGAAACACACCTCAACATCACAGATAAACATCAACTCTGAAAAATATATTCCAAACAAATAGACCTAAGAAACAAGCTAATATAACCATTCAAACCAAAACTAATCAGAAGAGACAGGGAAGGGCATTGCATACTCTTCAAAGAAAAAGTCCATCAAGATGACATTTCAATTCTTAACATCTAAGCCCCAAATACAAGAGCACCCAAGTCAGTAAAGAGCCACTACTAAAGGTTAAATCACATATAGACCCTCACACACTGATAAGTGGGAGACTTCAATACCCCACTGTCACCGACAGTTCATCCAGACAAAAACTAAACTGGAGCTAACCGTCATTATAAGCAAATGGACCTAACAGATATTTACAGAATATTTCACCCAATCACAAAAGAATATACCTTCTCTACACCCCATGAAGCTTTCTCCAAAATTGTCATACTTGGACACAAGGCAAGTCTCAACCGATAAAGAAAACTGAAACAACCTCCTGCACCCTACCAGACAGCCATGGATTGAAGATGGATTTCAACAATAAGAGCAACAGAAAGCTTACAAACTTAATGAACACTGAACAAATCTCTATTGAATGAAAAACAGGCCAAGGCAGAAATAAAGAAATTAAAGTTTTTCTAGAATTCCTTAATTTATCAAAAAAAAAGCATATAATAAATCCAAACTGAAAGCCCAATACACACGCCAAGTTTAAGTTTTCTACTACAGGTAGTAAGAATGGAAAAACAGAAAACCAGTAGATATTTTCTCCTCAAGATATGAGCAAATTCAGTGAGAATAATTAACAATTTTCAGTGTCCAGATATTAACTTCCAGGATATTAATCAAGAAGCATTTCAAAGTAGATTAAATGAAAAGCACACACAAAAAAAGAAACACAGTAAGAGACACTTTGCTATGGGATGTGGCCAAGGTAAGTAGTCCCATGCGCCAGTGGGTGGCCCCACACCCATTGGACTGGGTAGGCTATTAAAATTATTAGTAAAAGGACATGAAATTGGGAGGGAGGTGGTCCCAGGCGTAACTGGTGGAGGTAGTATGAGTATATAAGATCAAAATACACTGTAGTCACGTATAACATTTCAAAGAACAAATTCAAAAATTATTTTTAAAAAGAGGATTTTATAAAATTATTTTAGCACATAGAACAGAATGATTTACGAATTACACTCCTATTTTTAAGTCTTTTCATTTTTGTTCCAATTACTGAGTCAACAAGTGGCTAGCAACTTTACCTTGCTTCTTGTCTTTACTTTTGATTTGCTCTTCTGTTTCCGTTTCAATTTCTTCTTATTTAAAATTTTCTTATTCCTAAAAATAAAAAGTGCAAACATTATGAACTGTAGAAGTATATTTAATCTTTTAATCCAGCAACATGGCTGCTCTGAGAAAGGATCACATTGAAGGCCTGTGTGACCCTGCTGGAATGGAGCACAGGCCTGTAAGTAACCCAACAAAGGAGGCAATGGTGGCACATGCCTTTAATCCCATCTTTCAGGATGTAAAAGGAAGCAGTCAATTCAGAAGTAGGTCACAGCTCTCAGTTCATGGCTTTCAGTTCATAGTTCACAGTCAGTTCAGAGTTAAGACAGAAGCAGCAGAGACTGAGAGAATGGAAGGAGATTGAGTCAGAGCATGCTAGTCAACTGAGAAGCAGAAAATCAGAGGCAGAGTAAAATATAGAGAGAGTACACACCTTTAATCCCAAATCAGAAGGCAGTGGCGGTACAAACCTTTAACCACAGCACTTGGGAGGTAGAGGCAGAGCTCAGAGGGAGAAGCAGAGAGTAGAGACAGAGTTCAGAGAGGAAAGCAAGGCAGAAGTAGAGTGTGGAAGCAGAGCTCAGACAGAAGCTAAGTGGAAACAGACTGGAAGCTGACAAGAAGCAGAACTCAGAAAGACGTGGAGAGTTAGTTCAGTCAGGCAGTGTGAGTGCAGTCAGCTCTTAGACATTTCAGTTCAGAAGGAGAAGCCAAGAAGAGCAGAGCCAGTCCAGAATAAGCTAAGAGAGAAAGCAGAGAGTCAGAAGAAGTTTACGATTTACAGTTTGGGATTTACAATACAGCTCAAAGTGAAAGAGGTAGTTCAGCAGACAGCTAGTCAGAGTGAGCTCAGTCAGCAGTACATCTCAGAGGCTGAAATGTTCTAGGTTTAGGTTTGAAGATTAGATTGTTTGGAGGCTGAAGCCTCCTAGGTCTCGGGCTTGTACCTTTAAGATTAGATTGTACATAAGCTGAAATCCTTTAGGATCAGGGATTGAATTACCAAAGAATAAACTATCTTCTACTATGAACCCATGAGAATAAGTAAATAAAATCAACACATACATGTATACCTATAATGAATATTTATATCAAGACACAAAACCAGTGAAAGCATGTATTTTTAATAGATACTTGCATATTTCTTACAGCTCTATAAAGCAATATACTCTAAATATACATATAGGTACTGGTATTAAAGCAGCCTTTTAAGAAGACAACACTGATCAGGAAATACATATTAAATAAATAATTACAAAATGAATTCTATAAAGTTTTTTCTAAAAGTAAAGCATTCAAGGTATTAAATGAAGCTTAAAAAAAAAAAAGCTTTTGTTGAGGGCCAATCAGATGCTCATTGGGGATGTGAGGGGTGCACCTGCAATCAAGTCTGTCAACCTGAGTTCAATCCATGGGACCCACATGGTAGTAGGCTAGCTGTCTCTGAAATTCATGTGTATGTTGTAGCACACTTGCACACACATGCACACGCACAAAGTAAAAGTAGTTTTAAAAGAACGAAATTTCCCCCCAGTGGGTATGCTAATAAATATCAGCATATTCCCTCCCAAGGAGAAAACAAAACAAAAAAAAAAAATAAACAAAAACAAAAAACTTGTTCTTACGTTAGTGAAAGCTGCCATGCAGAGTGATTCAAGTAACTTTTTAATAAATTACAATTAATATTTTTTAAAAAATCTTGAGGGGCTGGAGAGATGGCTAAGTGGTCAAGAGCACTGGGTGCTACGTCAGAGGATTAGGGTTCAATTCCCAGTACCTACATGGCAGCTCACAATCATTGGTAACTCTTGTTCTAGAGAATTGGACACCCTCTTTCTGGTGTCTGTAGGCACTACATGCACATAACACAAAGGCATATGTGCAGACAAAACACCCATACACATAAAATAAAAATCAAGGTTTTGAAAAAAAAGAAGAAAAGAAAATCTGAGCTCGTATTCTTAGCAACTAGTTCTCAGTACCTCAGCTGCAAGCCTGATTTTTGCATTAAGAAAAAGGAAATTTCTGAGTGAGTAACTTAGAGAAAGACACCCTTTCTCCCCGTCTTTCCCCAAAGCAGTAAAGAATAAAGTGGGAGGAATAAGAGGCTAGGTAAGCATTTCGTTATCATACAACTTCATATTCTTAATGTTTACTATGCTGAGAAATACACTCTGAGGTAGCAAAGACAAAATTAAGAAATCAGTTTTTGCTCTGGAGAACAGAGACTTAAATGGAAAGCCCAGTTAAACTGTCTAATAAGAGACTGCCGCTACTCTATAAAGACAAAAGGGGGCCTGCATGATGACTCTCTGCCTACAATCCCAGCAATCAGTTCTTGTTTAGATAAAGCAGCAGAATCAGAAACTTGAAGCCCATCCTATGCTACACAGAAACTTACAGTCTCAGGACAAAACAAAAATAGAAAAAGTCCCCTGGTGAAATGGTTCAGTGACCTGAGTTCAATCCTCGGGTCCTGTATGGTAAAGGGAGAGAACCAACCCCACAAGTTGTTCTCTGACCACACACGCCTGGGGAAGGGAAGGGAAGGAAGGAGGAAGAGAGATAGACGGTGAGAATTAACAAATAGATGACTGTAATAAAATAAGTTAAAAATAGAAAAGGGGGAGGTAGGGGAACTGAACGGGGAGGAAGGCAGGGGGGCAGAGGATGAGGAGGAGATAAAGATGACCACAATAATGATTACAGATGTTGAGGTCAAGTTCTGAAGATCTTGTAACTACTATGATGGAAGCAATTGCAAAGAAGAAAAACATCCCCTCGACCCTGGTCCCTGTAGTTAGCTAAGCTCTCTGTGTGTGTCTGTGTGTGTGTAGAAACACACACATCTAAGCTTGAAAGATACATCCACACATAAGAACAAACACACACTATTTGTCTTTTGGGGTCTGGTCCTCGACCAGGATGACTGTTGCTAGCTCCATCTATTCACTTGTAATTTCATTTTTCTTAACAGCCAAACAATATTCTACTGTGTAAATGTACGTTTTCATTATCCATTCATCAGCTGATGAGCATTTTGGTGATCATGGGAGTAACCAACCACTTCTGGATTGGATTTAAGACTCACTCCATGAGATGGAACCATATACAACGCTGCTAACAAGAACCTGAGACTAGATCGGTCATTAGCCCTATAGGAAAACATGATTATTCTGCTGAAGGAACAGAGCAATAAAATTATTCCTAATGACTCTGTGTGTGTGTTTCATATATACATATATGTATATATGCATATATACCATACATACACATATATACCAGATATACGGGTGTGTACATATATGTATATGTACTTACATGGTGTGAATAACAACAGCCCCATAGGCTCACATATTTGAATGCTTAGTCACCAAGAGAGGGGAACTCTTTGAAAGAATTAGAAGGAGTAGGAGGTGTGACTTTGTTGGAGAAAGTGTCACTGGGGTTGTGCTTTGAGGTTTCAAAATCCCAAGCCAGGCCCAAGTTCTCAGCCTGTGGATCAGAATGCAGCTCTCAGGTACTGCTCCGTATCACGTGTTCCACTATGCTACATGCCAGGATGCTACATGCCATGGTAATGGACTAAACCTCTTAAACTGTAAACAACCCAATTAAATGTTTTTCTTTGTAAGAGTTGCCTTGGTCATGGTGTCTCTTCACAGCATTAGAACAGTGATTAAGATACCCATAGATCAGAACATCACTCAGCCCTCATCACAGAAACTTCTTGCAGTAGAAGGTTATTAATTCCTATGTTGAGGAATTGTGTGTGAAGGCTACATCCCAGGGGCTATTCCTCTACAAGAGACCCACAAATGGACAGGACAGTGTTCCGAGAGTGAGAGACTTTGGAGCACTTAGTCCTAAATGGGATGTCTTCATCAAACAATTCCTCTCAAGGCTCAAGGATCTATGCAGAAAAGGTGAAGAAAGATTGTAAAACCCAGAGGGCAAATGACTCCAAGGAAAAGAGTCATCCAGACACAACAGGACTGACACACATTTGAACTCACAAAGATTGTGACGGTGAGCTGAAGACCTGCAAGACCAGATAAAATCCCAACACCAAGAGCAGAAGTGGACACAAAGTCCCATCCCTAACCAAGAACCACAATTCATACCTGCTGGGAAAAAAAAGAAAAATCCATTTTCTCCAGTGAGGTGTCACTGGGTATTTCAACTACACTCCAGGGCAGGCCTATAACCAGGAGTAGTTGGCCAACACAAAACGGACTCTGTGGTGTGTGCGTGCGTTCATGCATATGTGTGCACACACTTTTTGTTTTGCTATTTTTTATTTTACTGGTTTGTTTATTTTCCTTTGTTTTGAGAGAGACAACATGAAGCTGAGTGCATGAAGTTGGGTTATAGGGGTAGATCTTAGAGGAGTTGAGAGAGAGGAAAATATAATCAAAATACATTATATGGAAAAAATTAATTTAAAAATTAATTAACAAAAGTAAGAGATTAGGGCTCACACAGGAGACAGCAAAGATGTGCTGCAGAGAAAAGTGATTGATCTTGGACTTGTGACACCCAGACCTAAGCAAAAAATAAAAGCCTTTTTCTAATGTCAAAAATGAAAAAGAAAGAAAAAAATTAACTGGGTCACTTGTAGGCAGGAAGGCTATTTCCAAATAAAGAAGTCAGGTAACAAAGCTAATCTGCAAAAAGAAAACTTGGCTCTATTTTCAAGTTACTAAAGTGTCTTAAGATGGATATGGGCAATCAGCATACAAAGTTGATCATTTACACTGCCTGTTGTTTCACTCAGCATATCAAAACAATCACAAAAGCCAGACAATCATTAACTCGTAATAGCTCTTGATTACGTCCATAGCATCTCTACTTCAGCTACTCTAGTAAATGACCTCTATCACTCATCAGAACCATGGCAAAGCTTAACACTTCTGTACATCCATATTCCCCCATCTCCTTCACTCCATTCTTCACAAAAGAATCCAGGTCACCTTTTAGAGACACATATCTAAGTAGGCAATTCTCCCACTTAAAACAGTATGTTCTCAATTTTCTTAAGAGTGTCTAAAAAGACTGACATCACTGAGAACATCCTCTTCCAATATCTGGCCATGGCCACCTCCACCATTTCAATCTGCATTTTAGAGGTAGAGAGTTTTTAAAAGAGCCACTATTAGGGGGAGATTATGTGGAAGGAATTTTTATCCAACACTGGAAAATGTAACTGCTTTTCCCATTAACAACATCCTAACATCTAAGTGTATTATTTGAGAACTGATCACTTTTTCATGATATCTAAAAACAGACAAAACTCCAGAAACCAGCATTATACATCAACAATTCACTTTGGAATTTCTGATGATTTAAGACTTTAAATCCAAAACCAATAGAAGCTCAAAGAACATTTAGGATTGGTCTTGTAAGACTTTTTTTTTTTTTTTTCACAAAAAGAGCCATGATGGTGTGGTAAAAGTGAAAGATAAATGCTTTTAAAGTGAGACAACTATCTTAAATACACTAAGGGGCTGGAGAAATGGCTCGGCTTATCAGAGGATCCAAGTTTGATTCCCCAGTACCCTCGTAGTGGTTCACAACTGCCTGTAACTTCAGTTACAGGGAATTCATGGCCTTCTCTGGCCTCTGCAGACACCAGCCATGAATGTGATGGACATTCACACACATACTTGCAGGCCGAACATTCACACACAGAAAATGAAAATAAAATACTTTAAAAATAATCTGAAATAATTTTAAGTGACACTATTTAAGGAAAGTTAAATGTTTCTACAATTTAAAAACAAATTGAGCCTGCAAAAGCTGCTCAGTTGTATATGTCATTTGTTTCTCTATTAGCTTATTAGTAGGTCTGTTCCTAACAAAACAGAAATTAATCACAATTTTTAAAATACCTCATTCAAATCTGTTTCATTTGTTCTTTTTAACTCAAATATCAAGTTTTGATGAATTCAATAGTACAGAATATTTGGGATTAAGTGGTTCCAGTCTTTTATCTATTTTTATGCATTAATGAAAACTTTATTTAAAAGTTACTAAGCTGCGATCTAAAGCAAGAATAGGCAAACATTTTCTGTAAAAGACCAGAGGGTTAAGTACCTTACTCCTTAGGGGCTGTAGGATCTCTGTGGTAACTGCTTTAATCACCACAGTATGAACACAGCCATAGACAGCACAGAAATAGACGAGTGTGGCTATGAGTAAAATTTTATTACTGAAGACTGAAATTTGTATTTTATGTAATTTTCTGTACCACAAAACATTCTTTTTATATTTTTCTTTGAAGTTTTAAAAGTGTGAACCCATTCTTAGCTCATAAGCTACACAAAAACAAAACTGGACTAGGACTGGTGTTTGGACCATCTTTTGCTAAAGCCTGGTCTACGTACCAGTATCTTATTGCAAGCCAGTAAGATACCTTATCCTGACCTTATCCAGATGAGTGTAACTGAATGTGAGGTTTGCAAAGACAGAAGCAAGCCAACAAAAGGCAATAGTAAAAAGTTTATGAGCATACAGCAAACAAAACCTAATTCAAAATCAAAGGCATTATGAATCCCAGGTGTTTCTGGCACTGCTCACCCATCCTCCATCACGGAACTACACTGCAGCCTTGGTTCTAGACACACTTTGCACTACATGTAACAGGATGCTACCCAACACCAATCAACACTCCCTAAAATATGCCAAATCAGATTTGGTACCACTGTGTGTTATAAAATGCAGTGTTTCTGTTCACAAGGTTTTCTGCTCTTAATAGAAACATTGTTTAATTATGAAAACAATGACTGAATTTTTTTCCTATGGTCATTCTTTACCATGTATCAACTTAGTATTCTTTTAAATTGTACTTGTTAGAATGTTTCATTTTAAAGGTTATTTTGAGGTACTTAACTTGAATTTCATTAAAAAAAAAAGACTTATTAAATCATTTTGGCTTGAGACTGGACAGTATTTCCAATAATTTCTGAAACAGCTCAGAACACAGTTCAGGCATAAACTAAATATTTATGAGAAAACAGTATTCCTAGCACTCATGATTATAAAATATTGATAACTCTGTAATGGCCAAAGATTCTCTATGTCCTATAATATTAGGTATTCACCAAAAAGTTAATTCTTTATGTAAAAATAAACAAACATATCCATCCATTAGTACACAAATTTGCTTTCATCTTTAGTAATTGATGAAACTACATGTGTACCAAAGGTTGTCTTAAAATAAATTTCCTAACAATTTATTATCAAGAAAATCTTTAATTTATACATCTATATGTTTAAAGGCATGTAATAATTTCAGGAAAATAAGAAGAAAATTTTAATATGTGTCTGGACTAATGTACATTTTAAAAATATTGTGCTAGAATGATTCTTATCAAATATAAAAATATATATGCATGTAATACAGAGAAACTATTCAAAACATTATTTATCGATGCAAGTACTCTAAAATTATCTTTCTATTCTATGTGTAAAGATGTGCTATTAGCTTCTACTTCTCTAACATAGAATATTATATGTTGTCTTCCTTCAGAGACTGGAACATCTTAAGAAAGGTTTAGAATCAATGAAAACTAGACAACCAAAGATAGAACACCCTGAGGTAAACTGAGAGCAATGGCATTATCTATTATGGGCATATGAAACACTTAGACATAAGAATTGAGCTTGGCTCAGTCAGATGACTACCATTAAAGCCAACAAAAAACTAGTGACTCTTTAGATGTGCTCATGATGTAGAACGATGCTAAGTCACAAAGACTTTCTAGTGGTGGTGGTGGTGAGATAGGATATAGGAACCCATTAAATAACCCAGGCTAACCTGAGTGTCACCATGCAGCTAAAATAGCACTTAGCAAAATGCATAGCTTTTGCATATACCTAAATGTGTATTTTGCAATTAAGATGTCTGAATGTAAATTATCTTGGAAAAAAAAAGAATTAAACGGAAACAATGTAGAAAGGGGAACCTTTCTACATTAACCTTAAAAGTAAATGAAACAGAAAGCACAGATTCAACAGAGTAAAATCACAAAGCTAAAAATTGGTCTTTTGAAGAGATTAATAAATCTCTAGCAAGATTTGTTAGGAAAAAATTAGAAGTATAAATTACCAACATGTGAAATAAGAAGAGAGCCATTACTACAAATGCTATAAATTTGGCAAGCAAAATGAGCAAGTTGCTTCTCAACACTAGACAAAGAAAAATGCAGTATCTAGACACTCCTATATCTTTAGAAGGAAGAAATTGAAAACCCAACCAAAATCTCCCTATACAGAAAATAGATTCATAAATTCAATGGTAAATTCTTCCAAAGAACTCCCTACAATATTCTCAAAACAGTAGCAATCATAGGCTAACTTCTGCAGACAGTATAAAAAGAAAAAATATTTCCTAACTCGGGCTAATTCTTCCATACCAAAGTCCGAAAGGGATTTTTCAACATATAAAAATTTCTATGAAATATTTTTCTATGAAATAGAAGTGCAAAACAATCATCAAATAAGAATTTATAAGTGAGTTTTCAATGTCACTGGATACCATCCACGTTTTAAAACTTAGTTGATTTATAAAACACCATGTATAGGCTGAAGAGTTCCTGTAGAGACATAACGACACTCCCATCAATGTGTGTGGAAGTATCACTGATTATGGAGGAGGACTAGTAGTCTGATTACTAAACAGAAAATTTTTATCTACTTAACCCACTGTGCTATTAGTAATAAGAAAAAAGATTTTAACAGTTCAAGTTGATTTAGGGGAGATTTATACAGATGTCCTATTTATGCTTACAGCTACTCCACTGCAAATTTTTAAGTGAAAAGAAGATGGAGAGAGAACTGTAAAGCTACGCTGGCAGTGGATACAGCAGAGAAGTAGGAAAGAAAGAAGGAAGGGAGGGAGGAAGGAAGTAGGAAGGGAAGAATGAACAAATGGGTAGGGTAAGGTGAGGGAGAAACCTCTGAAGCAGTGTGGCTCTCTAGATCATACTGCCTACAGAATTACAGCCCAGACCAGGTGAAAACTAACCATGTAACTGTAGCAAGCAACTGTAACTAACCAAGCAACTGTAATCTATTTACTCCAAACTTCAGAGAAACACACCAAGGGTCTTAAGAGCTAACAAATAACTAGGGACTCAAACACAATAGTGATAATAGCAGAATTAAATACAAGAAAGACAAGCAAATCATTTCTAAAAGCACTGTACGAGACGAATAAAAACATAGACCTCCAAAACAGGGCACCCTCAAAGAAGCAAATGCACTGAAAATAAAAGTAGTTAGTAAGTGCTATGAACTTTTTTCATTATAATTCCCATTGAATTAATGGGAAATGAAGGATCTATCTTCATTTGCATTCCCTCAGAGCCACAAGATGCTTCAAGAATCCACAGGCAATAGTTGCTTTGAGATGTGACGTCTGGTGAGGGAAATCATGAGTGACTTAGAGAAAGTTAATAAAAGAGTTAATCAACAAAAGGTGCATGAGTCTCCTAGCTCCCTAGTTTTTGTAAGGTGGATACAAACTGGCTTCAATCAGAAGAGGGAACCTCACCTGAGGAACTGTCTCCATCAGACTGGCCTGTGGGCATGACTGTGGAGCATGTTCTTGATTCATGATTGATGTGGGAAGGTCCAGCTCTGGCAGTGTGGGAGGTACCACCCTTGGGCTAGCGGGGTGGGTCATGTAAGAAACCAAGCTAGCAAGCCATGGAAAGTAAGCCAGTAAGCAGTTTCCCCCATGGTTCCTGTTTGAACTTCTCTCAGATGGAATGTGATCAGGAACTGTAAAGCATAAAGCCTTTCCTCAAGATGCTTTTCGTCACAGCGACGGAAAGTAAACAAGGACAGTGTATTATGAAGCACATGACCATGATGGGTAACTAGAGCTCAGTTCTACTAGTAAATATGGCTCACAGTTACCAAAGTAGGTGAGGAAAACGAGTTGCTTATCTGTTTCCTACTCATTTCTAGTTGGAAAACATTTCTGAGGGGAAATTTCTGAAAGTCCTGCAGAAACTCTGTCAAGGCACAAAGCCATGGATGTTTGCAGGAGACAACTGGAGATGAGTGTCAAAGAGATATAGCTAGGACAGTATGAAAAGCTGCTATAGGGCCTCTGATCTAAGAGATAACTTGTCTCCCTTTCTAAACTACTATCACACTCCTGTCCCTCCAAACATCAACTCCTACTCCCCTCTCTAACCTTACTATGCCACTAAAACGTAACTTTTCCAGACTTCTGAACAAGGAGTAGATGTTCATTATTATAGTAATTATTTTTTAAAATTTGTATGTGTGCATGCTTGGCATGTGTATGCTTGTGTTTATGTTTGTGTGTGTGCATGCACAGGAAGCTAGAGGGCAAAGGTGTCTTCCAGGACTGCCCCTTACCTTGCTCTGCCACACAAGGTCTCTTACCAGTTGCCTGGACTGTCTGGCTAACAAGCTTCAGGTGTCCATCTGCTGTCTGCCTCACTAGCTCTGGGGTCACAAAGGAGCACCTCCGAGCCTGTCTTTCTACATGAGTGCCCAGGATCCATATTCAGGTCCTTGTGGTTGCTTGACAGATGCTTTAGCAAATAAGCCCTCTCCCAATCCCTAGGACGACTTAATGCCACCTTCAGGATCTTGTCTCAAACATCTGTTCACGTGACTACAGGAAAGCACGCAGTTTGTGATGGCTTACTCATGATATCATGCTGTTATATTAAAAGCCTAGACACATTTGCTAGATACTTTAATTACCTAAAAAGATTTTAAGAAAACTACTGTAAAATATCCCATCAAGTAAAGGCAAATACAACAGAAATATAGAGATGTTCTCAGTACAGAAAAAAGAAAATGGAATTGAACAATATAAAATTTAAAACTTCATTTGATAATTCAATAAAAAAAAATAGTGATTACAACACAAAATCTGTAAGCTTGAAAGTGGGTCAAAAAAAATTCTATTTGGGCTGGCAAAAGCACAGTGGGAGGAGAGAAGCAACTCCCACACAGCTGCCCTCTGATCGTCACACATGTCAAGCGTCTTCCTCTACCACTCCCCATCTTATTTTTTAAGACAGGTTCTCTTACTGAGCCTGAACCACTTATCTAGATGGCCTGGCCAGTAAGCCTCTGAAGTCTGTCTATAAGCACTCCTGGACCAGCCAAGGGCTGAGGGTTACAGACTTTCACTACTGGGCCTGGGTTTTAGGTAAGTAACAGGAACCCAAACTCAGGCAAACATTTAAACACTAAATCATCTTCTCAGCCCTTGGAAGCTATTTTTATATCAATACAGCAAACTCACTCAAAAGTATTACTAGAGATAGATACTTGTGAAAAGAAAATAGAAACAATGGCATGCGCCAGGAATTTTTTAAAATTATGTGTATGTGTGTGTGTGTGTGTGTGTGTGTGTGTGTGTGTGTGTATGAGCACATACACAGGAGACAGCACAGGTACCTGCAGAAGCCAGAGGCACCAGATTCCCCATGGGGCTGGATGTTGCAAGCTGTCTTTAATGTGGGTGCTGGGCACTGAACTTTGGTCCTCCACAAGAGCAGTACACGCTCTCTACTGAGCCATCTCTCTAGCACCAATGCTCTAGAATCGTTAATAGTTATTAATGTATATGTATCTAACAGAAAGGACTAAAATTATGAATGGCAATCATTGACAAAATTAAAGGACCAAAACTATTTTAATATCCATCTATAGTTACTGATAAGACTAAAAAATGTAATACAGATATATAAAATGTCCAAACAACTCTCCATCCAAATTTAATAATTGATGGCGGTGGTCGATACTGTCAACTTGATTAGGTTGAAAGACACACCCTAAAGATGAAGACAAAACACTTCTAGGGTATGTCTATGAAGGCATTTCCAGAGACACTTAGATCACAGACTTGATTAATGGCTTAATCCATTGATAGATTCCAATTCTGAATAGAGTATTAGGTGGAACAATGGAAGAAAGCCTAGTTGAGGAAGAAGGCAGGGCAGGCTTCTGGCTCTGAGTCCTTCTGTTACCCTTTTTTGCTTCCTGGCTGCTATGAGATGAATTCTATGCCTTGTCATGGACCTAAAAGGAACGGAGTCACTTATCATGACTGAAACGGCAGACACTGAGCCAGAATCTTTCCTGCCTATTGTCTGTGTTAGGTATCTGTCACAGCAACAAAATCCTAACCAACTTACTGACGCCTACAGAACTCTATATCTAAAACCGAGAGAAAACATACTCTTTTTAAGTGGAAACAGCACAATTATTAGATTGGAGACCAAAAAAAATTTCTGCAAATGTTAATGACAACACCAGTTGACATGCCAATGTGAATGGAAGAAATTTCACAAGGCCCAACCCATGGCTGCTCAAAGAGGGAGAATCAGTCATCGCAAGGGACAAATCCCCTAACCCTAACCCAATCCTAATGGGTTACCAATCAGTGGTCAGTCCTGAACACACACACTCATGAGCGGCACTAAATGGACTCAGCAGATTCTGTGTGTGTGTGTGTGTGTGTGTGTGTGTGTGTGTGTGTGTGTGTGTAGACACATATATATAACAATAAAATTTTTAAAAGAGGTCATGAATTTAGAGTGATGGAAGGGGAACAGAAGAAGAGTTGAAAGAGGAGAGAGGGAAGAATGGAAAGGATGTAAATACAATAGTCACATATGAAAGCCTCAAATAAATTAAATTTTAAAAATCAAAGTTATATAAAGTATGCATTAAAAGTATTAACAACAATGTATTTATGATATCACTAAATATCTAAAAGTTAAATAAAATAATCCTAAACACTCTGTTAATCAAATATAAAAGACACAAATAAAAATTAAATATATTTTAACTAAATGGATGTATATTAAAATATTTGGAATGCAGCTAAAGTCATGCTTAGATGAAAATTAAAAGCTTCAAATGTTCATACTAGAAAATAAAAGTCTAAAGTAAATGATCTAAAATTCAAAAACTTGAAGTGAAAGTAGTAAATGACGAAGATGAGGGAAAAGCCAATACAAAAGAACACATCAACAGCATAGTAATAGAAATAAAAACACCAAAAGCAGGTTCTTTTAACATATAAGCAAAATTGGAAAATTAATGGCTAGAATAACCAAGAAAATAAATAAATAAATAAATAAATAAATAAATAAATAAATAAATAAATAAATAAATAAATGGTGTCAGAAATGAAAGAGGAATCTTCACTGCAGACTGCATAGACATTAAAATAATAATAATGCTGGGAGTACTAATAAACAACTCTATATGTATAAGTTTGGATATCTGAGATGAAATAGACTCACTTCTTGAAAGACAACCTACCAGAATTTATACAAGAAATAGAATCTTAAATTGCGGGAACTATGTGAAGAAGACAAATCAATAACTTAATCTTTGAAAAGCTCACTGGTGAATTCTATCCAGCTTTTAAGAAAGAAGCTATAGCAGTTCTACAGTTCCTTTCAGAGGATATAGCAGAAGGCATACTTCCTAACTCACTTTACGAGGTCAGGATCAGCCTAACATTAAACTTGATATCAAAATGAAGTATTAGAAAATTAAAACCAGCATCTCTCATGAACGTATACACAAGAGAAAACCTCTAAACTTATCAAATTGAATCCAGTAATATACTAAAACACTCACAGCAACCAAAGTGAAACGTATCCCAACTAGGTGTGCATCATCTGAAAGTAAATTAGCTAAGAACAATCTACGACGTAGTCATATCAATAGATGCAGGGCAGGAATTTGATAAATTCAACCCTCAATTCACAACAAAAGTTCTCAGTAAACTAGAAATAAAGAGCCATATCAATATGAAAAAAGAATATCTACAGAAAATCCTACAGATAACATCACATCCCTTACTCCATTGCTCTAATATGATAAACATCCTAGCAGGTTAGTTCTTGGATTCTGACAAATGTTCAAAAGTTTATGAGGAAAAACAGACACCCATAAAACCTAAGACAATGTGACAAGAAAAAAGTTAATATCTCATTTCAGGATTTACTATGAAGCTACAGTAATCAAGGCTGGGCAGTGCTGAAGAAAGAAGAGACAGAGCAACAGAACAAAGAGCAGGAGAGCTGGACAGCCCCACCTACAGTCAAATGGCATTTAGCAAAGGAGTAAAGCAAAGGGTAATGTAACAACTAGAGATCCAGTAAAGAGGAATCTAAATACAGATCTTGCATTCTTCACGAAAACTAAATCAAAGTGGAAAATAAACCTTTTATGCAAAACACAAAATAGCACAGTGTTTAGAGATGGAACAGGAGAAAATCTATATGACCCTGAGTGTGGCAACGTTTTTTGTTTTGTTTTTAATAAAATGCTAAAGCATGAGCCAGGAAAAAAATATAATTGATAGGGAAACTTTGTTAAAATACAAAATGCCTGGTGTCAAAATAAATAGATAGGTAAATAGATAAACAATATCAATAGAATAAGGAAAGATACAGACTAGGAGAAAATACCTACAAAGGATGTATCTGATAGAAGACTATTATTCAAGCTATATCAAGAACTCTCAAATCCAACAATTCCAAAACAACAATCATACTGAAAAAACAATAAGAAACACCCTTGATACTTCCCCAAGGCAGAGGCAGAAATAACAAATAAGCGCCTGAAAAGGTATATATACTCAACAGGTATCATCAGAGTAACACAAATTAAAACAACGAGATCCATCAATCAGAATGTCCAAAATCCAGAACACTGACAACACTAATTGTTAATGAGCAACACAAACTCTCAACAACTACTTGGAGCTTCACTTCATACATAGAAAATGGTCCAGCCACTTGGGAGAGGATTTGGCAGTTTCTTACAAAACTAAACATATCCTGACCATGATCCAACAATTACAGATTCTGGAATGTATTTACAAATAAGCTGAAAACTTATGTCCACACAAAAACCTGCACATGGATGTTTATAGGAGTTTAATTCATAATTGTCAAAACTTAGGAGCAGCCAAGATTCCCTTCTAAAGAACTATGATACAATGGGTATTATTATTAAGTATTAAAAGAAACAAGTTATCAGATCATTCAAGAGAGGAAGCATACCATTAAATGCCTCTGATGGATTCTTCCAATTTAAAAGCACCAAGACTATGCAATTTTTAATATAAGATAAACAATTATTACCCAATTCATTTTATGAGGATAACTATAATACTAAAGACTGAGACACCCAGATGATCACTTACGTGACAAACATCTGTGCTCTGTTGTGTTGATGGCCCTACTTTCCAGATAGGGCCAATAGCCCCACTCAAAGAAAGACTTCTTCAGAGCTTTGGGCCCATCAAATGTAGTTTCAAGTATAACAGGATTCTTTCTGTGCTTCCTTTCAAAATGTATCTCTTCTAAGAACCAGTATCTCTTAACTCCTACTGCTCAGGCTACAGAGACAACAAACACACATTCCCCAGTTGTACCACTGAGAATGATATTGCCCCTCACCCTTGCTGAGCACCATGTTCAAGCCAGGGTATTGTCCTCAGTATGCCCTATCACATCAGCAGCTCCTGGCTCACGTGGTGTATGATGAGACAAATGGATCTCACAGGTCCTCCTTTGGTATAAAGTAGATTTCTAGTCTAAAACAATCCCTGTGCTAAGGGCAGCTACTGGGGACAGTAACAATTCTCAAGAGTAGAGTTAGACTAAACAGGCCACCCTCTTGTGCAGTTCCATATTTCTGACAAGAAATGATTGATTTGCATCACAACCACCAAAAGCTTAACTCTGCAAAGACTGTTTTTATAGGACACCATCAAAAGGAATATAATATTAGCTAAAGTCAAAACCATTAACTATTTCAAGCTAGTGATTTGAGACAGACACTGCTGTATTTCCTTTGAAAAATTCAAATATCAAATGGTATGTCTGTGTATCTATTGTGGGGCTTTAGAGCATCTCGATTCAGATTAGGAACCTACATCTTGACTCTATTGGTTTGTTACAGCTAAGAGTGAGAAAGTCAGTAGAGGGCACCGGACAGGCAGTACAGACATCAGCATAGCCTTCAAGCAAGCGTTTTCTAGTCATAATTAAGCCACTTCTGTAGGCCTAGAGGATTCAGGAAAATTTAGAGGTTCAAACGTTTACAGATACATCATTTCCTATTCCTTAGGTCCTATTCTAAGAGTCAGGATTCCATTTGAACCCAGTCAGAACATTGACACTGGTATAGTAAACGAGAATCCCGTTCACCCCACACCTTAAAAATAAGCCTTTGACTTGTCCTCTGCTTCTTGTGCCCACTGCAGATGTTCCTTTACATGCTACTAAAAGAAGACAAAGAAAACTCCTTTTATCTTTCATGTCCAATTACCTTCAGCCTTTATCATTCTCATCTATCAATATCACTTAGCAACAGCCAGCTCTTTATACGACTTTTATAATAAATACTTCCCTGAACCTCTCAAAAGACCAAGACATAGTACGCATCAGGGCATTCACTTTCATAGAAGCCACATTCCAGGTGGCAGGTTTGATAGCTCTGCGACTGTGGACGCGGTGTGTCAGCAGCGGCGGTGCTCAACCGACACTGCTAGAATGTGGTTTCCATTCAAGCCAGCACACAGCGAGCGTCCTCAGACTGCTCCTGAGAGCAACTGAAATGACTGAAGAGGAGATACACACCAAAACTTACTGTGGAGTGCTCTGTGAGCAGCACTGAGCAGAAGCTGACCTGCAATCCAGCCATAGAAAGGCCTCAACCAGTACCTTGGGGAAGCTCAAGTTGAGACGGCCCTTTAAAACTGTCTGGCCTCATGGCAAACGGGCCAGACACTCACACATCAGCACAGAACAAACTATGGATGCAGAGGACAGGAGGCATGCCTGAGGAACTCAGCTACCTTCACTTTTAGCTGTCAATATTCTCCAGAGCTAGAAGAGCATGTGCCTCAGTTTGAGAAGGAGGGTAAGTGATCTGGGAGGTTAACTGTAGGCCCCGCAACATCACCACTGCACTAGGACATCAAAAGGCACTATCTAATAAATACAGAAAGAATAACAGAATTGTAAGGGGAAAAAATTTAAACTTCTAATAAAATTATTGACTCAGGCAAAGACTATCAAAGGATATTAAAACCATTAGGAAGAGGTACAGTGTGCTGGTCCTTACTCCCATGGTTATGTCCTCATCACACAGAAAGTGCAGGGGAGAGGTCTGGTGGGTACTGGTGTTAGCACCACATGATAAGGAAAGCTAGCAACCTGTGACTGGGGGCAACATGCAGTACTCAACACTGTATACAAAATGTTCTTGCTAAACACATGTCTACACAGAATCTAATGAGTCTTAAGGCTAATTTGCATTTACAGAAAATATAGGATGGAACACAGAAACACGAACACAATGTAAGGTCCTATCCTAAAAGAAGCTAGATTTACGTGGCACCATATAAACGGTGTGATGCTGGATACCGTCACAGTGGTAGACAGCAGATAGGAATGGGGAGGCCTAAAATTTTCTGAAGTGATGGCAATATTTTATACCTGACTGCAGTGATGGTTCCAAGATTCTTTAAATGAATATTTAAAGAGGGTTAATGGTGTTGTATATAAATTAAACCTTAACTAACTCAACCCCCTCCCAAGAAAAAAAAACTATGCATTTAATCTGTTATTGAGAAAGACAGGAAGTGGTTTTTCTGATTTTTATACTTATTAGCTTATAATATGAAAATATTACTATTAAATTAACATATTTTACTTTATTAAAATATTATTATTAAATTAACATATATTTCCTTTTAAGATCTATCTAAGATTTTTCACTTATTTCATGCTAGGAGACTAATTCATTTTACATTTCCATCAATTAGTATGCCAATAGAGTAGTATCTTTGCCTTAATCTACTGGATTCTACAGATTTAACAGCTATGTGAAGGACGGTGCTGCCTACTCACAAGCACACATCCACATATACTAATCCAACCCCACATCACTCCCTAACCCACTTCCATAATGTCTCTTCTCAGCTCAAAACCATTGGGATTTTCCCAATACTTCTGATTAAAATTTAACTTTTCTTGTTCTTCCAGATACTGTCCTTTGGCTAATCTCTCCAATGAATGCATTCCTACCCCTCTCTCTCCTGATACCTACATCCTAGCATTAATAAAAATTTTAACATCATCACATACAAACTGCCTTCCTCATCTCTCTCACACAGTTGAGCAGGCAGAGGCCCTGCCGTTGTCATAATAGCAGCTTTCTTGGTGATTTCATTTAACATTTTCCTCAAGTATCTGCCATTGTATCTTTCGCCCCCAGAAAGACAATACACTCAAGACTAGGAATTTTAACGCCTAATCTTAATAGGACAGATGGTTAGTTCTAAGTAAGAATCCTCAACATTTGCAGGATCCACTACTTACCTCTTACAACCCAAATTTCATGCACAGATGGGATGGACTCAAATACCATTTCTATTCTGTTCTACTTTGAGATAGGGAACCATGTACCAGGCCTTGAACTCCTGACCCTCCTGACTGGGAGTATTAGAGCATACTAACATGCCAGTCAAATGGTATTTCAAACAAGAAGAAAGAAGTAGTGAAGGAACTAGTTAGTTTAGCTGAAAAAAGAACACAAATCCCCACCTTAGTCATACCGTTCTCTAGTATTTAGAGTAAGGCTGCTCGTCTGCCTCTGCAAGACCCAGTTCACCAGCCATTCTTTGTATCTCAGTTTATCACTTCCCTCCAGGCAGCACTTCCTTTCTTACCACACAGTCAACAAAAATCTTGCCATTTCTATTTTTCTTTGACCTCCAGTCACACTTTAACCATGAATCAGTCAACCAGAAGTTTTCCTCACTTATCTTCTAACTAGCAGGGTTTATAACGGGCTGGTTGGAATTGTAAATTGTACGATTTTACTAATAACAGCAGCAACTAACATTTAAAGGACATGTAACATGTGTGGGTACACAGTCTTTAGATTACCCTAACAAGTTACAAGAAACAGACAGCCACTCATAGTGCACACACCTGTAATCCCAGGGTTCAGAAAGCTGAACTAGAAGGATCGCTTCATTTCCAAGCTACATAGTGATCCTGTTAGGGTTACATGAGATCCTGTCTCAAAAAATATAAAACATTCAAGCCGTGCCTGGTGACACAGGACTATAACTCCAGCCACCAGGAGTCAAAGAAGCAAAATTACAAGCTCAAGGTCTTACAGAGTCTACAGAGCAGAACATGACTCAAACACAGACAGCTCAACCTAACACATTAAAAAAAGGTAAAACTGGAATCTGAACTAGGCAGTCTACAAGCTGTAACACTCTACTACAGAAGTGTGGCATTTAAAGTTATATTAGCATGCAGAGAACTGATGAAACATTTTTTTTTCTGCCTTGCCTGACTAGCCACTTACTCCAAGAAAATATTATAATTTCAACCAGTCGCATTCATTCAAAAACACACACGATTCCGTAAGTAGTATCACAAAAGCGATACTCATGTTCAACAATCATTGGTCCAAAAACCAAGAGTAGTAACAAGCAAGACTCTTGCTTCTTTTCATATCCTCAAACCCCTCACTCTCAGCAAAGAAATATAAAACCCCTAATATTTAATAGCATATAATGTGCTACATACTTTACAAATATTTGTTCATCTAATCTACAAAAAAGAGCCCATATTGTTATCTTCACTCTACCTACAAGAAGACTAAAGCACAAAAGTTATGTAAGAGTCAAGGTTACACAACTAGCAAATGACAGAGGACGATCAGGACTTAAAACCAGTCTAGTTTCCAGAACCCAAGCTCTTAGCCAATTTGTTAAAATCCCTTCAAAATCCCAGGCACTACTTTAGGTTTGAATCTTACACCTAAAACAAAACCTATAGCAATGAATTTATTCAACATTCGCTGATAATTCACTTATGTTTTTGTTCCCTGAAGCACAAGTTTATCCTTCTCTTTTTAATTTCCTCATATGCACTTCTAGATCTCCTTCCTCATTACACAGCAACTTAAATGCCGACTCCCAAGGAGAACTTTGCTGACTCTATCACCTGGAGTAGCTCACTACAAATGCTCAAATTGGCTATATTCCCTTCATCGCAAGAAATTACAAGTTGTTACCACTACCCCAAGGGTGCACATCCCAAAACAGTAAAGACCTTGTCTGCTGTACTTACTGCTATGTCTTTAGTACCCACAACAGTGGCCACAATATACTACAGACACTTAGTGTTTAGAGAATACATGCCACACACACACAAAAAGATGCTATCCATTCAGATGACCCGAAAGAATAGATATGGTACCCACCTTCCGTGAATTATCAGTCTGTATATTTAGAAATGCTGCATTTTCAACTCTTCTCAACTCTTTTCCCAGTGGCTAACCTGTCACCCTAAACCTGTCTTCACTGGCTTCTATCAACTGTTTCCTCTTCCAACTCTTGAATGTCTTCCTCTCTACTCATGTTCTCGTACTGCAATACCCCCACTTGCCCTCCAATACTTGAATAACCCTGCTACATTGCACTGCAGGTGATTCCAACACTTTCCATCGCCACCCCCCCCCGCCCTCCCCCCTGTTATGCTTATCTCAGTTATGACCACTTGGCTCAAAAGTTTTCAGTGGCCAGGAAACTCCTCTCACTTTCTTCAATATTTTGCACGTCTGAAAACTTTTTCGTTGCTTTCCTAGGACGAGAGGTGCTACTGCCTGGTCCTCTTCTTAGTTTTCTAATCTCTTCTCTCAGTTTCTTTGTCTCCCTTTGCTCACACCCTTAAACTGACGCTCTCTAGAATTTCAGCCCCATTCTCTATCTCCACCCCCTCTAACTCAATGACCCATATAAATAATACTAAATCCCAACTTCCCTTCCCTAACTTAATTTTTAAGTGACTGAATTTAATCCAATTTACCAAAAAGAACAGTTGTCAGTAAAAATAAAAAAGGAGGAAAAGTGAACTATAATAAACGACAATATTGTGAGCAAACATTGAGGGGCGTTACCAAAGTAAGTTTGGTATCTGTATTTCTTGAGATGCCTGAACTAATTTCTCACATTTTATTGACAGTTTGTAGAAACTGATCAAACCAAAATCACCAATTTTAGATAGATTAACCTATATTTAATTTTGTCTACCTCTGCGAGTACAGCTCTATATACAAAAAAAAGTCATTATTAAAAAGCAATAAAAAGTCAAAACAAGAATATACACCATAGAGACACACAGCTCAAGGGTAAACCTCATTATCAAGGTAAATTCTCTAATTCGATCTGTGCTGCTTTCCAAAACCATTAACAAGAAACACACTTGTGCCTTCCTTGCCTTCATTTTAAATAGCAAAGGGTAGTTACACACGTCTAAATCCACGACTCAACTAATGATGTGCCCCATCGGGTCAACAGATAGATACCGATGGTTTATCCAGGAAACGTGTGAATAAGGCTTCATCTTTACAACTCCCTCCAACATAATGCATATGGATACACTAGCTAGACTTACAGACTAGACCTTTCATAATGGAGAAAAAGACATCTGGCATTGCCTAATAAGCCATACTAATTTAGTGTGTGTGTGTGGGGGGGACCTTCACCAAACTCTTTTTTATCTTTTAAATCCTACTATGCTTTCTGAGTGTCCTATAAGAAACTATAGGAAGAAACAAAGGTGATTCCCAATTATCACTCTCAAAGCTGGTAAAACGAGTCAGTCACCATCCTTCGGGGTATATGACAAGTTAAGGCATGGAAAAGAAAACAACAGGAGGGCCTTTGGCTTAAAAAGGTACCCCACATTTCAGGAAAAAGAAAATGAAAGTGATCTGGCATCTATATCAAGGAAGTTGCAGGTGTAGCCAGTCTAACTGAAATAGATCTAAGAGCTACCTAGACTTTCTGACAGCAGGTGAACCCTAGCTACTTGTCATATTTTGAAGTTCTCCAGATTTTTTCCATTTTTTCCTACAAAACTCCCTATACTCTCAAACCTGTAACAGGAAACAGAACATAAGATGAAGGGAAATGGCCGGACGGGACATCAGAACAAGGCAGTAGCTGCAAGCATATTTCAAGGCCAAAAGGCCCCATAATCAAACGACACTTCTTAAAAAAATAAAAAATAAATAAATAAAAAACCCTATCAGACACTTCTCCCGTCTGCACAAACCTCCATCTGCATCCTTTATTCATAAATCTCCTAAAATGAAAGCACTAGCTTGGTATGTAAAACATCCTACAAAACATCACTATCTTTAACGGACACCATTGCTCCCTGTACTGAAAGGCAGCTGTACGGAGGGCAGCTAAAGAATGCGACGGGAAGGGGATGTGCGGATAACACTGCAGCTCGGACACGAGAAACGTGAACGCATCCCCTTACGACCTTAGCAAATGCTCTTCGTGCATTATGGTCATATCCCTCTCTACCCATGCCTCTTTTCTCAACAATACACACACACACGTGTCATGACCGGCCAGCACCATCACCCTCTCAGGCGTTACCCGGTACGTACCCATCTTCCCTGCCTTCCCCTCCAAAAGGCAGACAGACACCACGCACACGAACACACACGAACACACACACACACACGCCGTGGCCACCACACCCTCTTGCTATCACCAAAGTGCTCCTACCGCCAGCATCCAGCGCTGACCGTAAGCCCGGTGCTAAGTACGTGGACACACACGCACGGCTGCACACACGCGCGCACACACATGCACACGCACACGCGGCGTGTGGCGCGAGGAAGGGCGCCCAGGAGACTCACCTGGAGGCCGGGTGTCCGGTGCCGCCGCCGGCCTGGTCCCTGTCACTGAGCGCGGTGGTGTAAATCCTCCGGTAGCGGTCGGCCAAGGCCCGGCCTGACAGCAGCAGCTGATAGTGACCCCGGGAGTCGGCGGCGGGCAGCCCCAGCCCCAGCCCCGCGGCGGCCACCGAGCCGTCGGGAGCCGGCATGAACAGCGCCCCCGGCGCCGGGGAGGAAGAGATGGTGGCGGCTGCGAAGAACCCGTCCCCGCCGGGCCCGGAGGAGGCGGCGGCGGGGGAGGCGGTCGCCGCGCACATCATCATCGTCGCCACCGCCGCCGCCGCCTGGTCCCCGCGGGCCTGGCGGGCAAGCAAGCGCGCGCCCTCGCAGCCTCCGCCAACGACGACGACGGCTGCAGCGGCGGCCTCGGGCGCCCGCAGCAGGGACACTACAAAGACAGCGACCTCCTCCTCCGCCGCCGCCTTCTCCTCCTCCTCCCCGCGCCGTCCTCGCCGCTGTTGGGGCCGCTCATCTAACCCCGCCACCCGCGGAGTGTGAGGAGGAGGCGGTGCCGCCGCCGCCGCCGCCGCCGCCGCCGCCGCCGCCGCCGCCGCCGCCGCCGCCGCCGCCGCCGCCGCCGCCGCCGCCGCCGCTGCCACCGCCGGAGCTGCCCGCAATGGGAGGCGGCCGGCCGCACTGAGCATGCGCGCCGCGCCGCACATGCTCAGTGAGCGAACCGGTCTCTCCGGCCGGCCCCACCCCCTCCGCCCGGCTCCCTCCGCCTCCGGGCTGTGGGTGTCGAGAGGCCCGGGTGATGCCGAAGCGACACGAGATCCGCAGCTCCGGGTTTTACTGACAGCACGAGGACGAAGCCTGGACCGTGCCGGAGGGCAGCTGTCAGTGGCCGCGTCCTTCTTCAGGTAACGTGGTTCCCTCCAGGTGGGAGAACCCGAACCTGACCCGGAGAGGCGGCTGTCAGTCTCAGGACCAGAGCGGAGCCATGCTGCGGCCGGGTCCCCAGGTCCGCGCTGCCCGGGTCAAGACGACCTGTGCCGAGTGCCGCCCAGGGCACGTTAGCCCTTTGGCAGTTTTATTTGGAATTGGGAGGGTGGGTGGGGGGCCATTATATTTGAGTCTTAAAAATAGCTTTAATACTTGGGAGTCACTAGCTCATGTCATCTCAGCACTTGGGGCTCCGAGGCAGGAGGATTGCCCACAGTCCTGGGCTACCCTGGGCTACATAGAGAGTTCCAGTTCCTGACCAAGGGACCAAGGCTGTGACGTGTGAATCTATTGTAAAAAAACAAAACAACAACAACAAAAAAAAAAAACGGAGAAAGCTTTGACTAAGAGAGATAGTAATGGGTACACCCATTTCCCCCCTGTGAAAATGTAATTAACAGATGTATGCACAAAGCCAGTCATTCCCAAATTCCTGCTGTCAGCATTTCCATCAGAGATAAATCTTCTTGCAATTATTTTTCTCAAATATTCTTTTACTGGCTCCTTATTTAACTTAAACTTGAATTTTTATATTGACAGTATTCACATAGTGACTATCTTTTTTCTGCCCAGAGTTAAATTACCAAAGATGATTATTGACTACGACTTAGAATTACTGTTATGATTAAGAGTATATTATCTGTACCAAGCCTAACAATGATCTTAGCATTACTTTCTACGAAAAAATAAAGTAACATCTATTCACCGTTCTTTTATATCTGTGGCTCTAATAGATTTATTTTAAAGAAAGTTCCACCTTCGTATTTGAAAACACAAAGAGTAGGGAAGTACATTAACTTGAACAGGACGGATAAGGATGCTGAAAAGACGGAATTTTAATTGGAGCTCTAAATGATAGGCTTTTATCGTTTAGATTAATATTTTAAAAGCTCTCTAGACATGGGGTAATGAAAACAGAAGAACAAAGACAGACATGGGGAGTCAATATTTTAATACCTGTTAACCATGTGTTTCTTCACCTATTTTTTAAACACGCTCATAAATTCCTGTTTATTTGTGTGTCTTTCTAACCCTTGGTCTGGAACTTTGCACTAGTGGCCTGTGTCAAGTTAGATTCCTATCCGGATGCGATACGGTAGAAAGTTACGAACTTCAGTTTTGAACAGGATTCTTCCTCTCCCACCAACTGATGTGGAGTGAAAGAGCCAAGACACTGGGCTAAGAGGAGGCAGCTGGCTCCTGGAGGTTGGCCAGGTCGGGGTGGCAGTGGGGCACAGCTCTTGCAGGAGCCTGAATTGTCTACCCTAAGAGAATTTGAAGTCAGGAAATCTTGGATTTGGATCCTGGCTTGGCCACTTGTATGTCTTTGGGTTCTTCATTCTTTAAATAATGACCAAAACAATACCTACCACGTAAAGCTGGAGGGGGGGGTGGACATAAAGCATCTAAGCTGTCCATCTTGTCCTGTGACAGTCTACTCCCCACCCCCTCCCCGGAGTGGCAGTAGACAGACTTTTGCTCAGGGTTGGAATGGTGTCTGAGCCAACCCACTGATTGCACGTCGGAGACAGATACTAGTTAATGAATGTTGTCTGCACTGAGGAGCTTTTCTAGTAGGGCTTAGCTGGTGGCATAGACGCTGTTGCCCAATTAGAGTTTCTAGGCGTACCGACTCCTACTCTGGTCTCTGGGTTCCACCTACCTCTTCCTGAATTTCGCTTTGGTCCTTTAAAGTACTAGACTAGCCCCTTCCTGAGCCTTCTGGGTGCTGACAAAACAGGGCAACTGGATTCTTTTCCTCCGAAACCTAATGTCGTTGGGCTGCACCACTAGGCGTGCGCAGAGCCCCACACATGCTCACTTAGGTATTTGAGGGTGGCGTTCTGTTGCGGTTGGCAGCGTTTCCTTCCACGGCAGCGGCAGCGGTCGCCCTACTCTGAATTGATAGCCAATGCAGCGGGGTTTTCCCCTCCTCCTCTTCCTGCCTCTGCACTGCACTGTTTTTTGTTTTGTTTTGTTTTTCTTGGTTCCTGCAACTGCTACAGCTACTGCATTGGCAGCTAGGTACCTAGGAAGGCTTCCCTGGGATGGCGGGGGAACAGAGCACACACACCAGAAAGGAGAGGGTGTTTGGAGTCACCGTTCCACTGTCAAGGGGACGAAGGGGAGGGGGTCGGTCTCCCAAGTCAAGCCAGAAGGACCACATCGCCCTCTCTGCAGATCCTTGCTTGCTTTGCTTCCAACATGCGAAGCCAAGGAAGAACTCTACCATTCCTAAATGCCCTATGCAGCCCAAGTGCTAGGTCTTTTGCTCCTCAGGACACGAGGGAAGAATGGAAGAGGGTTTGGGGATTTATTTTTTCAGCCCCCGTGAGCGCAGCTCGAGTCCCTTGGGCGCTGCCATCTTAGCTTTAGCTGTAGCTGAACTGCCGCCCTGTACAAAGTGTGCCCCAGGGGACAGGCAAGGGGGCTACCCTGAGGCGACTGGGTGTCCTAGGGGCTGACCCCACCGTGTGACGCATTTGCCTTGAAGAATAGCGTACAAGCACGGCAGATCCTGCCTTTGCCCGTTTTGTTGTGGTTATATTTTCCTGTCTTTGTGGTTAATAGGCTCTCAAAAGGCTAGTCTGTCGTCCTATAATGAGACCATAGCTTCATCTATCACTTTTAAGATCACAGGATTTTGCAATTGTTTTCTACTTGACATTGTAAATCTGGGCTACATTAAAAAACAAACAAAACAACGGGAACAAAAAACTTCATGTCATTAACATTTTTTTCTTTCCTGTATCTTAAAAAATATTTTTCAGAGAAAGCTACCTTTGCTAGTGTAGTAAATTTCAAGGCAGGGGCCATCATATGTGTGTAAAATAAGAAAACAATTTCATTTAAATGATCAATGTACTCGCCCGATATAATGTCACACACCTGTAGTACCAGCACTAGGATGCTGAATAGAGGCAGGAGGATTGCCTGTCTCTGAAATAACAAAAATATTTTTAACAAAATGTCAGTGACAAGGTTCCAACACAGGATGCATGTATACTATCAAGCACAAAAGAGGTTGAAAATGTGAGGGCCACAAGTCTGTGTGTTTTCCTGTACAATAACATACAAAAGCATTTAAAAACAAGATTGGCACCTGAAAGCATTTTACAACAAGCTTGGTAGCTGAGAACAATCCAGAGGAGAGGGAGGGGTAAAGAAATGTCTCCTTCTTCAGTGACCTCCACATTTTAAGGGTCATAGACTTCTGAATTCCTAGCAACGGTGATGATGTTTCAATTTAGAATATTTCAGATAACATTAAGAGCACCAAACTGAAGATACAATTTAACAAAGTAGTTGGAGTTCTTCAATGTTTGTTGATTTTTTTTTAAGAGACAGTGACTCACTGTGTTACCCAGACTAGCTCCAGACACCTGGCGTCAAGCCACCCTCTGAGTAGCCAGAACTATAGGAGGTCACCATATCAGATTCTTTTCAATATAAATTGCATCCAATAGCACTCAAGTGCTTTAATCTATAAGCATGAATAACTAATGCTCTTTATTTTTTATATTAGTTTTTAGAATATTCCAAGTATTTCTACAGATAACACACTTGGGTTCTAAGAGGACCTCGTTACATTTGGACATCTTCATTCCTCAGACAATGCTTTCAAATATTACTTCAGGTGTGTGACTTCCATAGTATATGTGGATGATCACAGTTTTGTTTTTTTTGAAAATCAGGCTTATGATGTATTTTTTCTAGAGTACGTTTTCTTGACCAAGATAGAAAGTCATGTGAAGTGTAACTCTGCTAAGGGGAGAAGTTAAGCCTCAGGATTTCAATTCTGTACACTTCACTATAAAGCCAATAAAGGGTATAACACTCGTAGTTAAAGCACTTGGGAAGCTGACACAGGAGCATAGCTACAAGTTCAAGAACAGTTTGAACTTCTGGATAAATTATAGGCCAGCCTGGCCTACAGTGAGACTCTTTCTCAAAAACACAAAAGAAAAAAAACATAATCTTCACTATCATTATAAATAATGTTTAGATGCGTTTTTATTACTAAGGTTAAATACTTTCAACTGTAAATACTTAAACACTGAAGGACTGCTGGAATTCATGGATAGCACAACAATGCTATGTCTCCAGCAGAACGGGAGTCTAGAAATCCAGAGCAGGAAAATAGTTGCCTTGATCCCAGTGACCCTTTAGAGTATATTTTTTTATGCCCTGCTCAGGGACCTGAGTCTCAACAGTGCCGTCTTCCCACCAGATAACCCCCAAGAGCCCCACTGAAATATTTAATTATACTTAATTTAAATCATGTCTTAGTTCAAGAGACCAGTAAAGAGAGGAATCTTAGCGCAAGTAACTGACCTGTCTCTTCAAAGATAAATGAGGCTGCAGTTGCAAATAGTAACAGAGTCAACCTACAAGTTGACTTTCTTGGTTTTTGTTACTTAGTTTTTTGTTTGGTTTTGGTTTTGTATGTTGTTTGGTTGGTTTTTCAAGAGAGGCTGGCCGAACTGACAGAGATCCTCGTGCCTCTGCCTCCCAAATGCTGGGATTAAAGGTGTTCGCCACCACTACCCTACTGTGACTTAGTTTTGATGTTAAATGAAGTACAATCTCTATAGCTGAAGGAGGTGATCAAAGACTCAGATCTCTCAGGGCCACCAAGACTATTGCAATTTCTAGCTTTTAGAATAGCAGGTAAAGGTGCTCTAGTACAGGTGTGGAGGAAAAGCATTCTGAATTCCAACCGTAGCAGATTTCTACAAGGGAATCAAAAACTCTCTCAGAATTTTGGCTATGAGGCAAGAGCTCTGAGAGAACCTGGATCTGAGCAATGTGAAGAGTGGACTCAGTGGTATTGTTTGTCTCACCTGATCCCTCCTGCAGGGCAGAGCCTCTTATCTCCCAGCTGTGAGATATCGGAGGTGTGGTATGCTCTGGTAGCTTACATTGTAGTGGTAAGGATGTATCTGCCTTGCAGATATATGTGTATATGTATATATATATATATATATATGTCACCCCAAGGCTAGAAGCTAATGCATCTCTTCTAATTGATCCTCAGTTCAGTGCGTACTGCTGCTTAACCCTACTTCTTTCACTTCCTTGTCAGTTTTGTTCCTAAATATAATCTCTGACGTATTTTTGTTTCACAGGTGACTTCCTGGAGAGCATAATCTATGAAATTAGTCTAATTAAAAAGCATAAAGTTAGCCAGGTGGTGGTGGCTCACATTTTTTATCCCAGCACTTGGGAGGCAGAGGCAGGAGGATCTCTGTGAGTTTGAGGCCAGCCTAGTCTCCAGAGTAAATTCCAGGACAGCCAGAGTTACAACAGAGAAACCCTGTCTTGAGAAAACCAAAAAGGGAGGGGAGGGCCATAAAGTTTCACAGTGTTTTTTAAACTATATATATATTTTTTAAAACAGGGTCTCACTCTGCATCCTTGGCTGGCCTGGAAGTTGCTATGTAGACCAGGCTAGGGTCAAACTCATAGAGATTCACCTGCCTCTGCTTCCCCAGTGCTCAGATAAAATGCATGTACCACAGCCAGCCTTCTTGAATATTGATGAGAATGTTCATGATAAACCATGATCCTTCTTTACTGACTTAAAAATACTACCGTGTGTGTGTGTGTGTGTGTGTGTGTGTGTGTGTGTATGTGTGTGTGTGTGTCAAGGGTTGAACTCAAGGTCTTACATATGCTAGGTAAAAATACTACCCCTAAGATAGATTCACAGCCCTTGAATGTTATGTTTTAAAATTACTTATAAAACTTTTTTTTTCCCTGACTGCAGTCTCAACTACTCACAAAGATGGGTCAAGAGGGTCACAATTATTCTTGGCCTGCCTGGGCTACAGTGAGTTCATAGACAAGCTATTGAGACCTTGCCTCAATACCAGCAATAGAGTAAGCTACATACAGTGGCTCACAGCAAGGCTGCAGCAGGAGGATTGCTGTGAGTTCAAAGTCAGCCTGAGCTACACCTATGAGATCCTGTCTCAAACAAAACAGAACAAACTGAACAGAAGACTGGCCGTATAGCTTAGTAGTAGAGCACTTGCCTGACATCTTCAAAGCCCCAGCTTCAACACTCAGTACTGAAAAACAAAGGAAAAAGAGAAAAGAAAAAACTTTTTTCTCTAAATCTTTTTTTTTAATCTTTTAAAAAACTTACTTTATCATAAAATTTCAGGCACAAGTTAAATGGATGTATTTTTCATAATTTTTCATGCTATAAAATGACAGGTATTTAGTACCATACCTATTGCCAACAATTTTCATGGAGTTTAAATATTTGATTTTAACTTTTTATGATTCTTTTCTATGAGGGATGACATTTACATAACCTTACTGGATACGTCATAATAATTTAATACATGTATACAATATATATTAATCAAATCTGGGTAGTAAGCACTTCTGTATCTATAAATATTGGTCATTTAGTGTGCTGGGAAGTTTCTACTCTTCCAGGCATTTTGGAATTCATCATAAATTTTTTTAACCAGTGGCTGCTCCACCGTGTTACAGGACATCAGAAGGAATTCCTCCTGAGTGTTTTTGGTATCCTTTAAATTCTTTTCGTCCCCCTCGTGTTACCCAGTGGCTACTAACCAGGGCTCTGCTCCACTGTTTTATGAGCTATGCTTTCCGTCTCCAGATGAGTGAGAACACGTGGTTATTTTTCGTTGTCTGTCTTGCTCCACATCACTTAGTGGTCTACAAGTTCAATCCTGATGCTGCAAATGACAGGACTTCGCTCTTTTTGTGGCCGAATAACAGTTCATGTGCTGCGTTTCTCCACTGTTTAATCCACTAGTGGGCCTCTAGGTTGATTCCCCAGCTTAGCTATTGTGAACAGCGCTGCAATAAACGTGAAAGTCCAAGGAAATATTTGGTATAATGCTTCCCACACACACACATTCGGATATACTCAGTCATGGGATTGCTGGATCATATGGAAATTTATCCTTTAAGGAATCTCCATACTGGCTGTTGTTTATATTCCTTAGTCTGTTTCCTTACCTGAAAATAATGTAAGGAAATCTCCTCAGAGAATAAAGTCCCTAATCTACATTCACGCCTCTGCCCCTGATTTTGTCTCACTTCAGTCTTCTCTGTGTACTCCTATGATTTTTGTGGTGAAATCTTTCTTGAGTAACTGGGGGTGTGAGTCAGAGGCAGAACACTTCCTTAGTATGCATGAGATACGGAATTTAAAGTCCAGCACTGAGAAGGAGAGACTTTCTCTAAAAATCTGTTTAAAATCCTTACTAGAGTGATTAAATCTAGTTGCCACAACAGATAAACCCAAGCAATGCCTCCCAGATCTACCCTCTGTCCTTTCACTGAACTTTCTTGTGCCCCTGGAGGCTGGCTCCTGTGAACTGCATCAGCTGCACTCCTTGGCACCCCGTGCTGGGTTGCCTAATAAGGATGCTTTCTCTGGGGACTGAATAGGAGAAGAGGCTTGTCAAGGTATTTCTTTCCAGATTCCCCCTTTGTCAGCACCTCAGGCAATGGCTGAGTCAGTTTCTCACTAGGACTCCTGCCTGGCAGCTCCTCCTGGGCTCCACCATCACGGCTCTTGATTCCTCACTGTCCATTTAGCTCTATAGAAGTGGTGACAGTGTCCTCTCTCCTCCCTTGCTTCCTCCCTGACTCTGCTAAGCAGTGCGTTCATTAAAATCTATTCATTTGAACTACCCGGAGCAACTTGTCTCCTGACTGAGTTTGATATACCTCACATCTCAGTGTCTAAATGCGAGTTTACCCGTGTCATAGTTTGATACAGGGCAGACAGCGCTCTTTGTTCTTGGAATGCTATCATTTGGAATATGTAGTCTCCAACATGAAGGAGCAGGACAGCGAATTGAAAGCGTGCATTGGATGCTAAGAGCAAAGTTTGGAAACACCTTACATCACTTCGCCCTGAATTCAGTGGCTTGCATATGCTGCAGGGCCCCCAAATAACAAGGAGGCTGGAAAACGACAACTGGTAATCAGGCACTTCTGTTGAGTTTCTAAATTGTTTGTCTTCTCTTTGATTTTAATTCTCTACATTGATTTACATTTTATCAACTAAACATATGTGCTCTGAACCCAAACCAACTTAAACTTCTGAGCAGCAACATGAAGAGTATAAATAAATGAACAAACTATGTCAGTATTTTCCAATTATTAAGATATATAATTTTCACAGGATACATAATATTTGTCTTTTCTCCCACTGAGATAGTTATTTTTCAGATTGAACAAAGTACTAGGAAGTACTTTGTATATGATGCTTATATTTTGTTTGTATATCTTAATAGGAGTTTTGTTTTGTCCACTATTTAATATTTGAATTAAACTAAAATTTTTCCTGTTTTTATGTTTCTGTCATTCTAAAGTGTTTCACCTAATGTTCAGTTATTCTCAAGAAAAAAATTAAAGAATAGCTATGCCCTTTTAATAATACCCTTCTGGTATACAAATACATTTATCCTGTAGCTTTTCCCAATGAACTCTGTTCTATACAACTGTAACTGCTCATAATCTGTTTCTCTAATCTATTCAGGAGTTTATTTTTTAAGTATTTATACTTTCATACCACTATTTGTAAATGGATTTTCGATGATTAAATATGGTCTTAAAGCAAGTATACAAATCCAGAAACCAAATAAATTCACTTTGCGTCTTTTGTTGTAGGCTCTAAAAAATGCTCCCTTCCTATTTTTAGTAGATAGAAGCCACCTTCCAGATGGGTGACAGATGTTGACATTCAGTTCTTTTGGATAGGTGCATTTTCCTCATCTGGATGGCAGATGCTTTGGTAGACACGATACTCTTCTCCCACTAGACAGATTCTTTTCTTGGTCTAATGGACAGATGCTGCCTTTTTCTTGAGATTAGATAGATGCTACCCTCCTAGTCTAGAAGGGCAATAGAAAGGCAATGACTTGAACTAAATTGACCCTTTAAATCAATCTTTATCATTAACTCAGTAGAAAGCCCATGTCTTGAGCTAAAACCACCCTTTAAATCAACCTTCAACAGTAACATGAACGCAGGAGATAGTAAACGATTCTCTGTTGGTTGCCACCGCTGTAAGACATGAAGTATATCATAGAAAGACTGCAAGTGATAATTACTTAGTTACTGTTGCTACAGTAGGCTCTGGTAAATGCTGTTTATTGTCTTTCTTAACCTACTTCAAGGAGGGCACAAGGTGTCCAACTTTACATCAGGTTTTATCTAGATAATTTATAAGACTGATCTGTGGTGTGGGGATCCACAGAGAGTAGTTCCTTGAAAAAGCCAACAGTCACATCTGCCTCAGTTTTTGTATGGTCAACTCTGTCAGCCTCATTTGTAGTAAGGTGAAAGGAAAGTCAGTTCTGTGTGGAAGATACCAAATTAAACATTAATATTTAAAAAACTGGCATCACACAACATTGAAGACTATTACAGTTATTTTTTTTCTACATACAGATCCTTATCAATCCTTTTCTTCCCACAGAAATTATAAAGTCTTTTCTCAGTGGTGTAAAAAGTTTAATTTTGTATCACAAAAAAATACAATAAGAATGAGATAGTAGTAAATTCTAGAAGTCAGCCCATCAATATTATTTATGACATAGGTGCATAGTGAATTTGAGTTGATATCTTGAAATTCTTTAAATCTTATTTAAAGTCAATGTACAATTTCTAAAAAGTGACATTGGCATTTCCTAAAGGTATTTATAGTATGCAAGAGGAAGTGACGTTTGGCAGAGCTGGAGCAGTGTCTCAGTGGTTAAGAGCACTTCCAGAGGACCCTGCTTAGTCTCTAGCACCCACCCAGTGGCTCACAACCCAGTGTAATTCCAGCCTCAAGGGTTCCTATGCCTGCTTCCTCTGGCCTCTGCAGACACTTCACACACAAGTATACTTGCAGACAAAACTCCCATACAAATAAAAATAAATAAATTAGTAATTTTTAAAAAGATTTTACAGAGAAAACTGTTTTTGAAGTGGAAGCATTGCTTCTAAGTGTTTGCATGTTCTTTGAGCATATACTGTCTTTCCCCACTGATCCATATTCTAGTCATTTATCACACATATGGATCACCCCAACATTTTCTTTTTACTCCAACATAAAAAATCAACAAAAGAGAGGGGGTTCCTGGTCTCTAGACAGGGGCCCTAGACCCAAACCACTCCACCCACCACCACGATCGGCCGAGGACTGTGTGTCCCGTATTTGCCTTCTAGCTATCCTCTCACCCCCTCCTCTTCAGTAGGACTCAGGTCACCAGCTCCACGGGTAGTCTTTGCCCAGACTCCAGCCTACCCTAAGTTCCCTGCTAGATTCACGCTGCTAACTCTGCCTGTGATCTAACTGAAGACCAAGTGTTTGGCTCCTGGCTTCCTGCTCCACCTCCAATCCCTCCTCGCTGCCAACTCCAACCATCCCCACAGCATGCCTTTGGTCCTTTAGCCTTCATCTCTAGACAGGGATCCTAGATGCATACCACCAACTCCACCAATACCTGCTACTCAATCCACCCCTCCCCATGTATGGACCCTGTACCCCACCAACAATTTCACACACAAACAAATACACATATGCACCTAGTGCTAGCACATACCCTGCCTGTGGATCATGCATCCGGTGATTTCCCCTCTCCTTAGGTAGGGATCTTAGACTTCCACAGACAACTCCATCCCCTTAGGTAGGGGTCTTAGACTTACATAGACAACTCCATCTCTAGGTAGAGATCTTAGACTTCCACAGAGAACTCCATGTCCTTAGGTAGGGATCTTAGACTTCCACAGACAACTCCATCCCCTTAGGTAGGGGTCTTAGACTTCCACAGACAACTCCATCCCCTTAGGTAGGGGTCTTAGACTTACATAGACAACTCCATCTCTAGCTAGAGATCTTAGACTTCCACAGAGAACTGCATGTCCTTAGGTAGGGATCTTAGACTTCCACAGACAACTCCATCCCCTTAGGTAGAGATCTTAGACTTACATAGACAACTCCACTGGTTTCACTGCCTTGGAAGTCCTGAGAACCTTTTCCAGTCCCCGGAAGATTGACAGTGAGACTTCTAACTCTACAGGGTCTGCTCCTCAACTTGGAAACTTCACTTAGCTGAGCCAGGACTACTTCTGATACTCTACACTGAAGTTCCATAGGACTGATCCCTAAGCCCCATACAGCTAGTGTACAGCCTGATAAGCCGGGGTAACTGTCACATGAGCTTCAAAGACCCAGACAACAAAGGAAAGGCAAGATTCTCAGAAACTGAGGTCAACACTACCGGTGGCCTAACCCCAAATGTCTAGGCCCGATTGAAAAATAAGTAAATAAATAATAAACATGAATAAACGAGACAATCAGTCTCTGCCAAAAATTAGTACATCAATAGTAATGTTCCCAGAGAAAGTGACTTAGAGAACATATATGACAACACTTCAAAAGAGAAAGCATAAACATGACCAAGAATTCAAGATATGAACATTGTCTGAAGACATCAAAAACACAGTTGAATGAAATAATTAAAGCAATTCAAGATATGAAAGTAGAATTTTAAAAAATGAATCTGTGAAGAAAAGCCACCATAAGAGAGAAATTAGATGGTTCAAAGAAAATGTCAAACAGAAACCCAAGTGTAAAAACAAGGTCCAAGGGTCTTGTAACCTCAGTTTCTTCAAAAACACAAAATTGTTCTTGATCTGTGCTTTTGTGCCCCTCCCAGGTGTAGCAGATAGGAGTGAGTTTACCAGGCTATTCATTCCCACTGACCATTGCTATTTGTTGACATGCCTTAATGGAAAAAAAGTGTTTTTGCCATGTTCGGCTTGTCCTTACGATTGTACACTTTGCTCCTTTGACTCTTCTTAACCCTCAGTATAAATTGGCTGATGCTCGGAATAAAGTTGACGATTCATGAATCTTTAGTCCACTTCAGTTATTGGATCTATTCTCCCAGGTCCCACTGCCTCTAGAGAGATGAACACCCAAGAATGGAGCATGCAGGGACTCTTTTCCTGTTGCTTTGATAAAATCACCTGACAAATCAACATAAGGAGAAAGCTCTTTAACTCACAGTGCAAAGTACACTCCGCATAGCAGGTGCCTCAAGGCAGTAGGAGCTTGAGGCAGCTCATTGCACTGCTTCCAGTCAGTAAACAAAGAAAGATGAGTGTGTGCAAGCTTGCTAGAGCTCAGCTTGCTTTCTCTACTTTCCCAAGTTCAGGATTCCCAGGCCTGGGAATAGGCACGACCCACAATGGTTAGATCTTCCCACTGTAATTAATATAGTCAGTATAATCTCACACAGGCATGCTCAGAGGCCCTTCCAGACTATTCTAGAGTTTGTCAACTTGTCAATTAATAAACTGCTAAAATGCCATTCACAAAAAGAGTATCTGCCATTTGCTAAATTTAGTTCTGAATCATCTTTGCCTCTTAAATTGTATTTTATGTAGAATGTGCTCTGTCTTAAAATGAACTCTATTTTAAATTGCCATAAGACCTATTTATGTGTCACTCAGCTGTCAATTTCTGGTAGCGCACATTTACGTTACACACAGAAATTGGTGTGCCTTTGAATTTTTACTAAATTTCAGCTTCCTACTTGTATTGCTTATTTTTAAAAAATTTATTATTTTTTAAATTGTATGTATACATGGGGAGGGGTATGTGCATATGAGCACATACACATGGAGTCCAGAGAAAGTTGGATCCCCTGGAGCTGGAATTGTAGGTGTCTGTGACGTTCTAGATGTGGGCGCTGGCAACAGAAGGAGAGTCAGCATGTAAAATAATGGATTTCATTCATTATATTTCAAATGTGTGTGTGTGTGCAGTGTAGTGGAGGGACCTAGTCATGCCTCCACTGTCTGCCCTGCTCTTCCTCTGTCCACTTTCCTGCCCACAAATAGCTCTCCTTTTGTTTTCATGTAACATCTGTGCGTATACGCATGTGTGTACAGTTCACTATAGAGTCCACTCATGAAAATATGGAAGATTTTCTTTCTCCTCCTGCTAATGCCCTCTTCTGCTTCTACCTCCCTTGAGGCACCTCTCCCTCTTCACAGTCCGATTTCTGCGTTCATCTTTTACACCTCTCTCTGCCCCAATATATGTATTATGCATATGCATACATGTATATATGTGTGTATATATGTATATGTATATATTTGTATATTTCTGTATAATCTGCATATGAGAGAAACTTGAAGTATTTGCCTTTGCCACTCTGGCTTATTTCACTTAGCATGATAACCTTCAGTACCATCCATTTTCCTGCCTATGACGTAATTTAATTCTTTTGTTGTTGTTGTTACGTAATTTAATTTTTTTTTTTTTTTTTTGAGACAGGGTTTCTCTGTGTAGCCCTGGCTGGCTGTCCTGGAATTCACCTCACTCTGTAGACCACCTGGCCTCAAACTTAGAGATCCATCTTCCTCCGCCCCCCACTAATTGCATGCGGCATCACCACCCAGTGCCATAATTTAGTTCTTTTTGAACAATTTTGTAATTGTCTCTTTGAAATTGTATTCTTCTCTCGTACAATGCACCCTGACCTGTTTCTCCTCCCTCCTTTCCATCTAGTCCCCCCTCCCCCACTTCTCCTCTCCCCCAGTTCTACTCCCCCTCTGCTTCCCTTTAGAAAAGGAGCAGGCCTCCCAAGGATGTCAGCCATACATGGTGCAACAGGATGTGATCAACCTAGGCACAAACCTCACATCGAGGCTGGAGATAGCAACCCAGTAGGAAGAAAAGGGTCCTAAGAGCAGGCAAAAGGGTCAGAGGCATCCCCTCCCATAAAAACATCAAGCTAACAACCATACCACGTATGCAGGGGACCTAGCACAGACCCATGCAGGCTCTGTGATTGCTGCCTCAGTCTCTGTGAGCCCCTATGAGCCTTGTTTAATAGATTCTGTGGGCTATGTTCTCCTGATGACCTTGATCTCTATGGTTCTTACAATCCTTTCTTCTCCTCATCCATGGGGTCACCTGAGCTCCCGGAGGGGAGGGATCCAGTGGAGATCTCCAATTTGGACTCTCTCTCCACCTAATATTTGGTTGTGGGACTCTGCGTCTGCCCCGATCAGCTGCTGGAGGAAGCCTCTCTGATGATGATTGGATGAGGCACTGATCTATGAGTATAGCAGAATATCATTAGGAATCATTTCAACTTTTTTTTTTCTCCAGTCATGTTTGGCCCTATCCTAGGTTTCAGGGTAATCCAGCCTCTGGTTATTGGCCATCCAGGCAGTGTCAGGCTGGGGGTCCCTATCATGGCATGAGTCTCAGACCAGCCATTGCTTGGCCATTCTCCCTAATTCTGTGCCACCGTTGCCCCAGCAAATCCTCACGCAGGACAGAATGTAGATCGAAGGTTTTGTGGCTGTGTTGGTGACCTGGTCCCACCACTGGAAGCCTTACCTGGTTACTGAAGATGGACAATCAGGCTCTGTATCTTTCATTGCTAGGAGTCCTAACTATGGTCACCCTGGTAAATTCCAGGGAGTTTCCAATGCAGTAGGTTTCCACATCTCCTTCAAAATGCTCCCCCAATTCCTGTCTCTCTCCATACTCCAGTTGATTTCTCCCTACCATAATTTGTGTATGTGATTTTCTTTTTCTATGATCTATGAATGGCTATCTAGGGCATTTCCATTTGACTCTTATGCATAGTGCAGCAGTGAGCATGGATGTGAAGGTTTCTCCATGGTAGTATTTATATCACTTCTTTGGAGAGAATATTATCCACATATTTATCAAGTAATTCAGTCCATTTGTGATGGAATAGGAGCCTCGCTATTACCTCAGGATTGGACCTGGGATTCTGTAGAGGCCATAGATGTGTCTTTGAGATGGGACCTACCATCTTTCAGTTTACACTAGAAGACTGAGGGTCAAGAGAACATAAAACAATGAGTAGCTGTCAGCCTGCTGGAAGGAGAGGAAAGGGAAAGGAATGAACCAGTGTCTTCTAAAAATTACTGATAACTGACTAGAAGAAAGGGCTGCCATTCTGTTTCCTGGGAGACATCTGTAATAGGAAAAAATTCTTTCTATATTCTCTCAACCATCCATGTGTCTTTCAAGTGATATGTGAACCACCTTTTTTTTGCTATACAACCCCCCTTGAAAGTTAAGAGATAGTATATTAGTCTTGATATGGTTTAGATATGGTTTGTACCCCAAGAGCTCCTATGTTGGAAGCTTGGTCCCCAGTGTAGTGACGCTGGGAGGTTGTAGCATCTTTAAGTGGTGAAGCCAATGGCATACCACTGGGGATACTGACCTTGGAAGGAACCAGGTATCTCTGAGACCTCAGTTAGGTTTTGTGAGAAGGTTGTTAGAAACAGGCAATCCTGGCTCCTTCTTGTTCTCTGGCTTCCTATCTTGCCATGTAATCTCTCTTTTCATATATGCCTCAATCATGATGCCATCCACCATGATACTTCAGGTGGTTGGGAAGGGTCATTGACAGAACTGACATCATGCTGTTTGGACTTTCAGCCTTCAAAACTATGAACTAAATAGACCTCTTTGTTTCTATATAGAATACCTAGTCTCAAGTATTTTGTTATGGGAACAGAAAATGGATACATAATGTTTACTGTGTAGTAAAACATAACTATCCCCCTTTGAAGCAAAGATTATGCTCACCAAGGACTGATCTTAAAGTGTTTGAATTCCCTAAGCTTTGAAATGGAGTCTGCTAGGTTGATAAGTTTCCTTGACCTTATAATTATCCTGCTCAGGCTGATGTAGAACTCTCTGGGTAGCCCAGGATGACCTTGAATTTAGAAAATCCCTCTGTTTCTGCTTTTCAACTTACGTGATTACAGATATTAACTAACATGCCTGGTTAGTTAGAGTTCCTGCCTCTGATATGCAACCCATTTTATATACAGACATCCTCTGGTCCAGTATTTGTGGGAAGCAACACAAAATGAATACTCTGGTTACTGGTTTATTGGGAGAATAAACTGTTTCCCAAGTCAATAGTTGTATGCAACCTACCAGCATTCATGAAACAATACCAGGTTAACTTGTTGCAATTAAGATAAAGTTTCATATCAATCATAGTTTCCAAAAATCTCTTTGGGCAGTGGATGTGGTGCTCTTTTTTTGTTCTTATTTGAGCATAGAGCAAGGGAACCAGAAAGATTGTGGATAGAAAGAACTTGGGTGATAAATGTTCAGACCTCCACTGGACTGGGGACACAGTTGTCTTTGGCTGAAATAATAACACAACAACAATGAGATCTCAAGCATACGTTTCAAAACTGAGAGTATGATTTAGGCTGGAGTCACTCTTTTTTTCTGGAGGATCTTACCTTATATATGTGCTTTGGCAATTCTGATTTCTGAGCCAGCAGATCAACCAAAAACCAGCTTTCTCATGGCAATTACAGTGAACAAGAATGAGCAAGCCCAGATGAATCATTCTCAAGTTACTGCCTGTGATGTATTTGTTAATAATCACCAACCCAAATAACCTTCAAATTAAAATAGCATTGATTAAAGGAAATAAATACATTTGGGGGGCAAAGAAATCCCATGGCAAGTTCAACTGGAAGAATAGGAAAATAAGTGTAATGTTCTTAGTGAAACTATGCAAAGTTATGCTAAAGGATAAGGACCTGGGGAGGGCAAAATACTACGGCATGGAATACAATAGGACAATCAGTGATTCCAGTTGTGCTTAATGGGACTGATTCTCTCTGGGTCCAACCAATAAGATGGGATGCTACTTGGGATTACTTCCTGCCAAAAAGAGAGTTCTGCAATAGCTGAAGCAAGTGGGTGTCCCACAGATGGTAGGGACATGTGAGTCGGGAGAGTACAGGGAATGAACTAGAGCTGGGTTACCTAGGTTAGGGAACTGTGAGTTTGGGAGCCAAAGAACTCATGCGGATCCTCCAGTAAAAACCAGTGTTTTAAATGCATGTGACACACAGTGCAGAAACTAAAAACCAGTACAGAGAGGACCACTACCTGGACACAGTCTCCCTTAAACACTTCCCATTAAGCCCATACCTTGAAGAGAAAGGAAAAGTGAACCGACTGCATTGCTCTTCAAGTTTAGACTCTGGCCAGCCCAACCTGAACTGAAGGGAGGAGGAAGAGAAAGCAAAGAAAAGCGGGCACACCTTACAGAATCTGAAATCTATTGAGCATGTTGCAAGAACTGGCTGATGAAAGAAATCAAAGCCATCTTACTTCTGAACTGCAATCCTTGTTGAGCAGGGCGTATTATAAAATTTACAGATTGTTTCATTTTTGTTGACCAATCAGTATTTAAGAAATATGATAATTATTCAGGCCCAAAAGAAATGCAAGTACTTGTGAAAAATGAATGAGTCCAACTACTGACACAGCTGTTTTATAAATATCATTACCATAATTATGTCATTATCATCAGTAAAAGATGACTAAACCATGCCATTTAAAATTATGTTTATAGCCCTTTTACTATAAAACACATATGTGCTCATTTAGAGAAAGACTTGGAAATGTATTACACAAATGTCATCAGCAATCCCACAACTCAGAAGTAACATATGTTAATATTCTGGTCCATTTTGATTTACTATTCTTTTTGCATTCATGTGTTTCTAAAGGTATTTCAAGATTATACTGTCTACTAGCATTTGTATCTTTTTAACTTGAAAAGTAATTTTGTAATAATTTTTACATAATTATCTGAAAACTTAATTTTAATGAATGTAATAAGTAACACATGAAAATTCAACAATTCCCCTTTTGTTGTTCGCTTATTGCCATCTTTCACCCTTACAAACAATGTGGCGATGTACATTATTCTTGATAAAGTTTTGACACGATCTTCAATTTTACTTTTGTTGAGCTACATTCCTAGAAGTAGAAACAATAAGTAAACAAATCTCCTTTTAAGACTTTAAATATATATATATAAATAATTATATATATTTATATACTTATAATAATAAATATAAATATGTATAAATCTCAAGAAATATGATTTCTATTTTGAATCCCAAGAACAATTATGGAAGCGTCTGTGTCACAGCAATCTCAGCACTATTACAGTATTAAAATTAGTCAAAGTTAAACCCAAAACAGATGAATCCTGTTTTTGTCATTATTTGTTTTCTAGTCCTCCCTGCTCTTGCTTCCTCACTCTCTCTTCCAGTCTCTCTCACTACAAACACACACAGACACACGTATAAGAGCACACACGGGTGTGTGTGTGTGTGTGTGTGTGTGTGTGCGCGTGTGTGTGTGCGCTCTTACATTTGTTTGTGATCCTTGTGTCTTGGAACTGGTCTTTCCTTTTCTAACCACCAGCTTCCTCCTCCCCATTTTAAACCCAGGGTCTCATGCTTCTTAGGTAGTACTTGCTTGGCATGCGCTTTACTACTGAGTTACATCCCCAGCCCCAAAGACTGGCGGGAATGATGTGTCTGTCTGTCTAGCTAAGAAACCGAATCCTAAACTTGATTTTCGTTCTCCTTCTGGTGGACCTCGCTTATGCTAGGTAAGCACTGTGCCACTGAGCCACACCAAGCCCCACATCCTGAAATTTTTAGAAGCTTTATTCTTTAGCAATACTTGTAAACAACGTATTTTTTATCATATTCACACAGTGTATTACCCTCTCTTCTCTCCTCTCCCTCCCTTCCTCTGGACCCTTTCTTCCCAACAAGTCCTCCTCCTGCTTTCATCTCTTTCTTAAAGACCCACTGAGTTTAGAGTTGCTTGTTTGTACATGGGTATGAGGTTATTTACAGAAACATGGGTTTCTTACTAGCGCTTACACAACTAAAGATAAGTAACTTCTTAACTCCCAGCAGCCCTCACATGGGAATAGCTTCTCAGTTAAGCGTAGAACCTTCTGAGTCCTTTCCCCATCTGTGCTGAAAAGTTAGTGGGCTCCATCTTGCACAGGTCTTAATGCAGATAACCACAGTTGCTGTGAATCCATGAGTGCTGTGGTATGTCATATCCAAAAACACAGCACCTTTCTCTATCCTTCAGCTCTTATCCCCACACACTCCTCCAGGATGTAGCTTGAGCCTTGGCATGGAGTAGAAGGGTGATATAGATATCCCATTTAGGGTTGAACACTCAATAGTCTTTTACTCTTAGCACTCTGACCAGTTATGTATCTCTGCACTAACCCCTGCCTACAGCAAACAGAAGCTTTTCTGACCAATATTGATAGCAGCAAAAATCTATGGGAATAATCATAAATATGTAGAAAACCATTTCACATGTCACATGTCCGCACACCTATGACATGCCCAGTCATGCGCTTTTGATGAGATTTATAGTAACAATCATGACTTTCTTCCTGTGAGACAGGCAGCAATCTTACCAAAAAGTGGCTGGTGACCTCCATGGCTATCGTGCCGCTATTGCACCGGTGAGCACACCTGGCCTGGAAAGTCTGGGTCGTAGCACAGAGTCTGTCACTGGCTAAGACCTCTGATGGCTGCTTCCCCCAGCAGCTTACACAGCACCTTAGCATTATGAGGCAGTCAGAAGGGAGGAAGCTTCCAGCACGGTTCCAACTTGATTTCTGTGTTTGCTGCAACTGAAATGTGCGATGGCTTCATCTTACCATGTGCCGAGTTCTGGTGGCAATCAAGAGCAGTGACAAGAACCTGTTCTGTTTTCAGTGCCTCCAGGGCCTCACTGACTCACTCATGAGGAGCTTCTCGTTCCTGTCGTTAGGATTTTCATTTAATAATGTATGGCTCTTGAGAACAGCATTCTTTACTCATGCAGGGTACCTCCATGCAAACTCTCTGTTTAAATTGTGTTTTAAATTAATTTATGCATCTGTGGGGTTCCTTACGGCTTTTTTTATATACCTTCTTTGGATAGCACGCCCTCCATTCCTTCCCCCTTCAACAGCCTGCATCACAACTTAAACTACCCTTATACTTCTTTCTTTCTTTTTTCTTTTCTTTCTTTTTTGTTTTTGTTTTTTTAACACAGGTTTTCTCTGTTGTAACTCTGGATGTCCTAGAACCTACTCTGTATACCAGGCTGACCTTGAACTCACAGAGGTCCACCTGCCTCCACTTCCTGAGTGCTGGGATTAAAGGTGTGCACCACCACTGCCTGACCACCCTTCTACTTTCAAATCACACATATTCTACCACTACTATCCCCTTCTCCACTCAAGGCCTCTTCCCCTCTTCCTCTCTGAGGTTGTTGTTTGTTTCTGTTGTTGTTGTTATTATTACTGAGACAGAATTTTTCTGTGTAGCCATGGCTGTCCTGGTCCTATGGACCAGCCTGGCCTCAAACTCAGAGACCCAGTTGCCTCTGCCTCCTGAGTGCTGGGATTAAAGGCATATGCCATCACTGCCAGGCTTCTCATAGGCTCTTTAATGTCAGTTTTTAAAAGCTCATTCTATTAAGTACTGTTTTTCAGACCCATTCATATTCATATTTAACTTGTCTAATCTTACATTTAGGATCTCAGGAACCTCATGTCTTATGAAGTTTAACTCAACTTCTGAATTTATTTAGGCAATTGAGTTAGTTTTCTAGCCTAGAAAATAAAAGGCTTCACCTGGTAACTAGCGACACTTTAGTTCACACTTGCATTTTTAACTCTTACTAGTTATGCAATCTGTATCCACACTTCCCTGAGCCCTACTGAACTCAGTCATAAAACAGGGTTATTCCAGTCTCAATGGGTTTGGTGTGTGCGCGTGTGTGAAAACTCAATGAAAGTGAGATACTCAAGCACTTATTCGACATACACTGTTTCGTAACTGTACAGTCAAACTAGAAGACAGCAAGTAGAGTCACAACAGAAATGTGATCTCTATGAAAACATAATTATGTTACAGCTTTAACAGTTTCTTCTAATAAGGTGTTAGCTTTTCTTTTTGTGGTGATTGTTACTTTTTCTGCCAATGGAGACTAAAATCATCTCAAGTTAATATATAAAACTTTTAATTCTATAAACCACTTCCTCTTCTTATTTCCTCTTTAACCATACTCTGCACAGTGACTCAACACATTCTCTTTCTCTCCCCTCTCCTTCCCCCTTCCTTTCTGTCCCTCCCCCCTCTCCCCCTCCCTTCTCTCCTTTTTCCCTTCCTTGCTTCTTACTCTCGATCGTTTGTTGTGCTGCTCAGTTCATTCACCCACTAATCAGAAATTCTTCTTCATCCTTGACTCTGTGCTGCCACACTAATTACTTCCAGAATCTCAGTGTCCTTTAGCGGTATGCTTGCTTTCCACTCAACTGCTAAAAGAGTAATAATGAGTTTCACATCTGTGTTACAGCAGTTTTTACAGCAGCAGCGAATCAAGTGGATGAAATATCAGAGTGAGTCTTTCAGGTGATACTGGCTACAAGACATAGTCTTCATTTTTTTTTTTTAATGAAAAATCAATTGCTTTTATGTCAAAAGAAACATGTCTAAAGAAACACTGCTTTCTAGAACTGATCCTTAGCGGAAGTGTGTGTGCATCCACAGAAAGTTTAAGATTCGTGTTTGGGTTTTGCACAGTTGACATGACGTTACAGTGGGCCATGTACCTCTGAGAGAGCCTTCCTTTACAGAATGTTCTTGATAGGATATATCCCAGGGCTTTGATCGACTTTACAAATCAAAAGAATTCTCTATGGGTGATCTCTGATATTCCAAAACAGAGCAGCACAGCTATGAGAGGGCGCTGCGTATGTTCTAGTTAGGTTTCTCTTGCTGTGAGAAACACCATGACCAAAAGCTATGTGGGGAGGCAAAGGTTTATTTCAGCTCACAGACTTGTCTACAGGCCAGTATGATGGAGACATTTTCTCAGTTGGGGTTCCCTCTTCCCAGACGACCCTAGCTTGTGTCAAGCTGACAAAACTAACCAGCACATTGCACAAGCCCAAAAAAGTTCTGTAATAAAAGTTTAAAATATCAAGACAGGAAAGGGGAAGAATATAGAATGAAGAACATCAATGTAAATGTCATAATGTTATTGTTTTAATTCTTAGATTGGATGGACCTTATTGGCATTTGTGACAGTATTTTCATAACTAACATCTTTGGTATATTATTTACTTAGTATTATTTGTATTTAAATGAAAATATTAAATTTCATTTTCAGGATAAAAAATTTAATTATATGTACGTATGTGAACTTCCTGCCCCATGTGGGTACTAGGAACTGAACTCAGTTCCTCTGTGAGAGCCCTATGTGCTTTTAACCGTTGATTCATCTCTCCAGTCCATTATTTTCTCAACTTTCTATTTTATTTATTTATTTTGGTTGTAACTCTGGATGTCCTGGAACTCACTCTCTAGACCAGGTTGGCCTTGAACTCACAGAGATCTGCTTGCCTCTGCCTCCCTAGTGCTGTGATTGAAGGTACCACCACCCAGCATAACTTTCTATTTAAATTTTCAAATGCAAAGTAGAATGATACATAACATCCCTACTCCATCTACTAGGTTTAACCATTATTAACACATTGTTGGATTTTTAAAACATAGTTCTCTACACATGCATGTATTCACTTTGCTGAAATAATTTCAAGTCTTTTGAAATTTGAAAGCTAAACACTTTATTATTCAACTTGTAAAAACAAGAATGTTCTTCTTTATTCTAAGGGGATCAATACTCCCAATAAAGTTAATGATTTCGTAGTCTTGTTAGTGTCCAGCCCATTGTAAAATTCACACAAAGAAACCTTAAAAAGTACCAGTTGATTCATATGACACATGGGTGAACCCTGAAAACATCATCCTGAGTGAAAGAAGCTAAATATAAAAGGCCATATGGTGTGGTTCTATTTATATGAAATTTCTAGAATAGGAAAATCTATAAAGATAGAGATCTTAGTGATTGCCAGAAGTTGGGAGAAAAGTGATGGGTAGTAACCGCTAAATGTCAAGCACAAGTTTGCTTTTGGAGTAAATGAAAATGCTCTGGGATTATATCATTGTGATGGTTGCCTATCACTGTAAGCATAAAGTAAAATCCCCACACTTCTCAACTTTCATTAAGGGTACGCTGCTCAGTGAGTAATTGATGTCACCTGCTGAAATCTCATGGCAACTGCCATAAAAAGAGAAGAAAATCAGATGGAGAGTGGTTGAAAATGAGAGGGCCGAGGGGAAGGTAGTCTTTCTTGAGTATGACATCAGAGCGCCAGGAGAGTAGGACGGAGAGAGAAGGACCAGGATGCATGTATAAAGGAGCCAAGGGGAAGGAACACTGCAGCCCCGACCAAAGCTGGCATGCAGCAGAGCATGTGCAGACATAGCACTGTCTGGATGTACCAGTCTGCTTGCCTAGACGCCATTGAGTCACCGGCTTCTGTTTTACAAACAAGATTGAAGACCAGTCATAGGAACAAAGTGATGTTGTTGAGCACGCTGGTCAAAAACATAATCCTCACCTCAAAGAGAGTAAGTAAGAGATGGTTTATTCTGGAGCCAAATGACAGTGACCATTCCCTGGGAACACCTATTTAGGATGTCCCAGATATGTGCATGCAAGGTAGCAATCTCATGGAGTTTTATAGTGAGGAAACAAGAAAGTCATAAATCAGAACACCTCTCAAATATCTTGTTCAGTATGTTAGCTATGCAGAAGATGACAGCAAGGTAGGGAAATTTCTGCTGCAGGCCTCAGATGATAATCAGACAATATTCTTAGCCTTTGGGTTGATAAAGACTAGATTCCAAAGGTCTTATCCTAGTTGTTAGGATGTTAAGTCATACAAAGAAGGCAATGACCAGCCACCGAAAGAGCAAAGTAGCCCAACATAATTTGTCTGTGACATTCCGTGTCCCCTCAATCACTGAAATACTAATCAGTTAGTCACCTTTATAGAATGTTTGGTAGAGGTACAACTTCATTTCAGGAACTTCAGTTAACAACAAGAAGGAAAATGCTTCAGTTTTGTGCACATGGATTCCCAAAGCTAATCTTGTGCTCCAGACTTAGGTTATGGAACTAACCCTAGATTAAATCAGCTGGGAAAGGTTTAAGCCTCAGCCTGACATTCCCTCAGCTTGAGGAAATTCTCACACGTGTTAAATGCGTATGAATCTTGCACATGGACTTCTATTTGCTTTTATGCACACATTTTAACCAACGACGAGATATTTACTATTCTTTGAAAGACAACATTGCTGAATATTACCGAATGGCAAAACCAATAATACAAATTGTGGGAACAGTGCATTTTGACAATACGAAAGACAGGGCCACTGAGAAGTATTAATTATATGAAAGCACACTTTGTGTGTCATTGTGTGTTCTCTAATTGATTTAATTTCTATTTTTAAAGCTAAAAACTTTTTCTCTTTTTATTGAGAAAGAAGCCCAATTAATAGAAGCATGAACATCAATTTCCATAATAGCAACTCTCTTGGCCTTTGAAGAGCTTAGCATTTGATTTTTCTGAAAAAGAAAGTCTTTGGGAGACACGTGCGTGTTTTTAATTTTAAATTTTGGTAATTTCTCCATGTTTTTTTTTTTTGGTATCTAAATTTGAATGCATAACATGTCATCATGTTCCTAGCAGACATGGCTAAAAGGGCCTTTTCAGCTTTCACAGTTGACCCTTTGACCGTTGTCTGACACTTTTTGGTGTTCAGTAGTCACAGAATTTGGTCTTTTAAATGTTGCTCAAATTAGACATCTTTTTAAGTGTTTTTAAGTGTTTGACCTGCTCGTTCCCTCTTCCAGGGGTTCCATGCCGCTTCTTAGCGTGATCAGTTTTGACTCATCTTGTGAACACAGACCCCTCTCTACTCCACACAGTCAATTCTCACCGTGTTCTTACACTCTACTCGTGGGAGCATGGGGTCCCACAGTGTTGTTTCACTCTGTACACGCTAATGTATACTCTCAAGAGCCCTGACTTCTACAGAGAGGCCCCAGGAGTCTCCTGATTGTGCGTGTTAGGCACAAAGGTAGATGAATGGGCGAGGCAGTTGAGTAGGCAGAGCTCCTCACCTCCGGGGTCCTTTCCTTCCCTTCCTTCCTTTGGGTGTGTGTGGTATGTGTGTTTACATATTGGTGAGAATGCACCTGCACATGTGTGTGCTAGTGCGAGTACATGAGTACCTGTGTTTATGTGGAGACCAGAGGTCAATTTCCAGTGTCTTCTTCAATCTGTCTCCACGTTATTTTTGAGACAGGCTGTTTTACCCTGGAGTTCAACAATCAGCTAGGTTAGCTGGCTAATGGGCTCCATAGATGCTTCTATTTCTTCCCCAACAGTTCTGGGGTTGTTGGATACACACCACTGTACTTGGCTTTTATGAAGGTTCTAGAGATCTGAACTCAAGTTTGTCAGATCCAAAAAAAAAAACAACTCCACTAGCGCCCATTCCAAAGGGACAAATGGCTGCCTGTGGTGCCTATTTGTTGACCAAAGTACATTCTGGCCTCCAGGCTCTCAGTATCACAAGTACCTGTGGCTCTTCTCACCATGCCCCCTACCCTCAACTTCTTCAGCTCATGGGCTGCCCTCCCCCTCACCCCCAGTTTCTCATTCCCTTATAACACTGTGATTTAGGCTATGTGCTCTCCTGGCTCCTTTTCTTTTACACCTCTCTCTTGGTCTCCTTTGCCCACACTCTCTTTGTCTCCCTCTCTTGCTCTTCCTCTCTCTCTGCCTTCTCATGGCTCTTTCCAGTCTGCTAGACATGTTACTACTTTCTCTCCCTATTCCAGATTCTTCCAGATGCCTCTGGCTATACTCCCTCTCGTATCTCAACAGAAACTTTCCCTCAACCATATCTTGGAGTGGTCATGTTCTAATTTTATACAGCGTTGTCCTGCTTATGCAACAAGCAATGGGAGGACTGAGTCATTGCCTCAGTTCTGGCAGTTTTAGATAATAGTGGTATTCATGCCAAACTGCCCCAAAATGTGGCTCCCTAGATAAGTTAATTAATTTCCTCATTGCCCTCATCCAGTACCTGATTTGTGGTTTGAATAAGAATGGTCGCCATAGGCTCCTATGTGTGCATGCAGGGAGTGGCACTATTTGAAAGGATTAGAAGGTATGGTCTTTTTGGAGGAAGTGTGACACTAGAGGTAGGCTTTGAGGTTTCAAAAGCCTATGCCAAGCCCAGTCTCTCTTCTGCTTTGGGATTGGGATGCAGCTTTCAGTTCCTTCTCTAGCACACAGCTGCCTGCTGCCGTGCTCTCTGCCATAATGATAACGGAATAAGCCCACAGTTAAATGATTTCCATTATAAGAGTTGCCTTAGCCATGGTGTGTGTCTCTTCACAGCAATAGAACAGTAACTGTGCTAGATAGTTTTATTATGTCAACCTGACATAAGCTAAAGTCATCTAAGAGGAGGGAACCTCAATTAAGAAAATGCCTCCACAATATTGTGTTATAGGCAGGCCTGTAAGTAATTTTCTTATTTAGTGATTAATGGGGGAGGGTCCAGCCCATTGTAGAATGGTTCCATCCCTGGACTGATGGTCCTGGGTACTATAAGAAAGCATGTGGAAATGTATTCTTGTAGAAACTTCTTAAAATACACACACACACACACACACACACACACACACACAGACAGAGAGAGAGGGGGGGGAGAGAGAGAGAGAGAGTTGAAGCTGATGAAGAGTTGAAGAAATGAAGTTACCTTGGAAGGACGGGACAACACCCCAGTTATACACTATATTCTAGCAAATAAAAACCTAAGTGCCAGGAATAGGCTGCCTTTGTTTGAGTTATTGGCCATTGGCTTCCCATAGACTCCTAAACATTACAAGCTATTGCCATTGCTCTTGGTTACCCTCCAGAAATTGACAGTAAGACCCTTTTGCTAAAGATACCACATGCCTGATTCATTAAGCCAAGTAGGTACTGAGCTGGAGGCTTCATCCTTACTGGGTAGTTTTCATAGTGTGGGAAGGTGCTATGCATGCTGCTGTAGGAAAAGAATAATCATCAATCTACTCAGCTGCAGTACCCGTGAGCTACAGCCCTGGCAAGATAAACCCAATGGTACAACAGTAGCATGAATGTTATGGGAACAACCAACCACTTTATGTTTTGATTTAAAGACCTAATACTATTATCAGGGTTAAGAACATGGAGCTAGGTAGGTTATAGGATATAGGGGAGAACCTACTACTATTATTCTGCTAAATGGACATGGTATTAAAACAACTCCTAATGACTTATTGCTATACCCAGAGACTAGCGCATCTTTTAACCCTCACGAGAAAAGCTTCTTTTTGCAGTAGATGGCAATTAACACAGAAACACAGAACTGGTCAACATGAAGAGAGTAAGAAAGGTTGTGGTAGTTTGAATAAGAATGGCTCTAATAGGATTATATGTTTGAATACTTGATCCCCAGTTAGAACTGTTTGGGAAAGATTAGGAAATGCGATCTTGTTGGAGTAGGCGTGTCACTCGAGGTGAACTTTGAGATTTCAAAAGTCCATGTCCAGGCCCAGTCTCTTCTCTGTCTACCACATGCTTGTCAATCTGATGTAAGCTCTCAGCTACTGCTACAAGGCCATACCTACCTGCTATGATTCCTGCCAAGATGCTCATAGAATCGCCCTCTGAAACCATATCCCCGATAAATTCTTTCTTCTATAACTTGCCTTGGTCATGGTGCTTCATCATAGCAGTTGATAAGGAACTAAGACGAGAGTTCTTAGCTCTAAATGGGCCATCTATACCCTTCTCCCTAAGGCTCAGGGATCTTCATGGAAGAGGAGGCAGAAAGATTAGAAGAGCCAGAGGAATGGGAGACAATAAGGAAACATATTTTCTGAAAACAGCAGGGTAGTTACACATATGGATTCACAGTAATTGTGAGAACGTGCACAAAAGCTGCACAAGCTCAAGCCAGACAAAATAACAGCACATAGGTGACAGGTGGGCATGAAGTCCTATCCCTAGCTGAAGAGGCATTGGCATTTGAGAATTACCAGGAGAGGAAGAGTCAGTTTCCTTTAGGCATGTGATCCCTGGTAGCCTGATAGGTCCACCATGTTCCAAGGCAGGTTCTATACCCAAGAGTATTTGGACAACACAAATAGAACTCAATGGGAGCGAGAAGAGTGGGGGGAGGGAGAGGGAAAAGGATAGGGAGAGGGAGAGAAGTGTGTGTAATTGGGTGCTAAGGAGGGTGGGTGGATATAGAAGGAATTGTGGAAGGGTGTGAATATGATAAAAATACATTGTATGAAATTCTCACATTATTAACTCTATATTATGCTTAAAAGCCGCATCAAGCTGCACAGTGGTGGTGCGCTCTTTTAATCCCAGCACTGGGGAGGGAGAGGCAGGTGGATCTCTGTGAGTTCAAGGCTAGTCTGGTCTACAGAGTAAGTTTCAGGACAGCCAGGGCTGTAACAGAGAAACCCTGTCTCAAAAAAAAAAAAAAAAAAAAAAAAAAAAAACAAAAAGCAAAAAACAAACAAACAAAAAAACCCAAAACTAAATAAAAGCCCCATCAAATTGACAATCAAGGGTTCCCATCATGCAGGCCTTTCAGGAAACAGCAGAAGCAGCAAAGTCCCTCTGACCTTCTCTGCTAAGGCAAGCCACACAGGATTACTCAACTTTCCTTTGAGGCTATCATTCGAGAAGTACTTCTTCCCTATAGCCTGAGGAAAAGGATTCCTTACGTCTGTGAGGATGTGGGGAAGAATACAGAGTCCTTGCTGAGACCCCAGTTTACTATATTATTTTTATACCATCTCTTCAACTGTTTACTTTTCACCAAACAAAAACATAAAATACGCATGCTTCTCTGGTTCTTAGGTGTTTGCTTTTGAAAGTTCTAGTGACAATTAAAATATATGTTAAATTTATATTTCACTCATTAACCTGTCTTTTGTTGTAGGGCTCTTATCCATGAATCTAGTGATAGATGAGAAATATTTATTTTTCCCTACAAGAGCATAACAAGGGTTTCCATGGAAAACTTTTATGCATGGTGAAGAATGCCCCGTTAGGTTTTTTGTTCGTTTTTTTTTTGTTTTGTTTTGTTTTTTTTTTGTTTTTTGTTTTTTTTTATTTTTTGGTTTTTTTGGTAGAAAAACTTCTTGTGTAGAGAAAGAGAATGAACTCTGGAATCAGAAACAGTAGATGACATTAACGTGCCATCAGTCATTAGTGGGGTAACCATAGTGACTCACAGAGTGCTTTTTACCTTCCATTCCTATTTGTAGTATCAACTGAGTAGGACTTGAACAATAGGATCGTTGTGAAGGCTAAGCAGGATTCTGTGTGCAATGTGAAATTTTTATATTGGCATGAAGGAAGTAGATACCATAAAGCTTCTTGAAAGTAAATGCAAAGTAACCCTTCTAAATCGTGATTTAACCCTTTTTAATCTTTTGGGAGTCCATTGGAAGGTCTGGTTTAATTGGAATATCCACTAACATACCATTCATTCATAAATGGAGTCTTGAAGAACTAGTGGGAAGTTGTATGTTGAGGAAGTAGTGAAATCACCTCAAGTACAGAAGATACCCTCTGCCAGTTGATTTATGTGCTTGCCTTATAATGCTGAAAATACAGATACTGTTAGGAAGGCTGATTGTTGCTCATTGTGAAAACGTATTTGTGAAGAAAATGAAAAGAGTAAGGAACGTCTTAACTCCCCCTTCACTCTGGGAGTGGGTTAAACAGTAAAGCAGACTGCTCGGACTGCTAGGTTGCTGCGAGAGTGCTTCTAACGATGTTGTCCCTCCCAAAGAACATCTTTACTAGGCCATTTTCTTCCCCTGCATTAACTATAAAGATTTAAAAACTGTACCCTACGCCAAAGACCTTCTCCAAACTTCCAGAGAGGGGACACTTGGTCCCGTCTGACACCAGGACCTTACTGTGTTCCATGACCTGTTATATTTTATTTCATATGTGTTTATCTTACTTTCCTACTATAGATGGTGCAGTTGTTACTTTTCTTCTCTCTGTGATGATATATCTGAGAGAAATAAAGGATGGAGAGGTTTATTTTATTTCATTGTTTTAGAGGGTGCAACCATTATTGTAGATGGGTATACACACTGAAGGCTTTTCGTTTACTTGAGTGGCTCATTTACACCATGAAGCATCAGCAAGCAAAGAGTTCAGGCCAGAAGGTGGGCAGAGCTAAACCCTGAAAGGGTCACCCTCAGTGACTCATCAGCCATGCCTCCCATTCTGAAGGAGCTATGATTTCCCAAAATAGTAGCACCAGTTAAGGACCAAGTGTTTTCAAGTGGGAGCCTATGGTGGCATTTAACGCTCAAGCTACAACAGATGAGGAAACAGAAGCAGAGATTTGATGACTTGGCTTACTTAGTAATTGTTTTAAACGACAGAGATTTAGTTGAGTCTGATTTCACGGTTCGCATTGCTATTCCCACTAGATCCACCATGTATCTTCACCGTGTGTGCTGGACTATCTCTTGTTGGTCTTACTACCTGTCTTATTATTTGAATTTAGTAAGTTTTCATAGGTAAAGGTTATATAGTGTTCTTTTATAATCACTGCCTACCATAATGTCCTATGTATGGGAGACATGCAGTGGATTTTTGAAACAAATGAGTGGAAGGGAAAATATTTCACAATCTTTAGTATTTTTGTTTGAGGGAAATCGTTACAGCAGGTCTTTTAGTTTCCAATTTATTTTCTCCTTAAACCCTTCCATGCTTCTTTTTCCTCTTAATCACTTAAGTATTGGATTTTCTCCTACCCATGTTCCTTTCTGAACAAGATTAATCACATATCAGAGACACAGATGTATCTGGCAACTTGAACATGATAAGAAAACAAAATATAAATAATGACAACCTCTATTTGGTGGGATTGGTGTTAACCCCACTGGTCGGGAATAAGACCATTACCACAATTTTTGAGCCAAATTTGAAGCAAACTTTAATACTGGCCAGTAATGATGGATTCTGTTCTGGTCTGTTCCAAGATTCCCACAGAATGGCCACAAGTCACATTTGGCAGAGGCTTATAAAATCAGAACCCATAAGGCTAAGTACTTCCCACCAGATCCAATCAGGGTCAAGTACATATCCTGGCATACTTCCTGTCCAGGTATCTCCTGCCTACATATGATCAAGCACATCTGGTGTCATTGGATTAACCCAGATTGCTTAAAGAATTTTTAATGTTTTAGTTTTACACTGGAACTAGGGGTAATCGGAGAATAGTTTTTCTCACCATTGTTTGCATACATTGAGGTGCTATTAATTCTGTCTTGACTAGTAAAATGAAGGGATTCTACTTTGTATATTTTAGCATACAGATAGCAAATTCACTAAGTTTAGTAATTACAAATTATTGTTAAATTACTAAACATACACTTGCTTTGGAGAGTGGCTTAAGAAATGCTGAGTGAATGATAACAAATCATATATCTGGATTTTATGATTCTCTTTATGTCCTTAGCCACAGGCTAAATACGCTGATATAATTTATAGAATATTGGACAGAAGCTAGGCGATGGTGGCACACGCCTTTAACTAAAGCAGAGGCAGGAGGACCTCTGTGAGTTTGAGGTGAGCCTAGGCTATGAAGTGAGTTCCAGGATGGCTAGGGTTACAACCGAGAAACCCTGTCCCAAAAACACAGGGGGGAAAAAGAATATTAAACAGAACTTCCTGCTGAATGCTGTCATAGTGTCCTCTTGCAGCAGGACGCTCTGTGGAAGGGAACACACAGTCCACATCTGCTTTTATCCGTATGGTAATGATTTGGCTCTGGCTTGAGGGTCCTGATACGAAAACAGTGGAACCAGAAGTCAAGAAGCTATCATGGAAATGTCACAGTTACACAGAGTATTAGTGTTGGGTCCAAAGGAAACTCCAATTCCCCAGAATCCAAAAGGGAGTCCTGGACTTCGGGAGGGTTTCTGGTGGTTAGATAAAAGCCAGCATTCTTCAGGAACTTGTGAAGCTGGTTCACCACTCCCAAAAGAAGACGCTTCCCTTACAGAGGGGACAAGTGGCTATCTGTGGTGCCTGTTAGCATACCAGAGCTCATGCTGGCCTCCAGTCTCCCTCAGTATCACAAGTATCTGTTACACATCTCAGAGTTCATGCTCTCATCCTTGCCCTTCTCACCCTAAACTCCCTCAGGCTCACTGGCTTTCTTCCCCACAACTACTCATTCTATTTTTGTTATACTCTCTCTCTCTTTTCTTGCTCTTCCCCTCTCTATGTTCCTCCCTTTCTGCTCTGCTCCACTTGTCTCCTGACCAGGTCCAGTCTCCCGGCTACATTCAGTCTACTTCTTTCTCCATCAGCTGTGGACTCTTTCAGTGGTTCCTCTCTCTCTCTCTCTCTTTCTGGTTTTGTGAGATAGAATTTCTCTGTTGTAACTCTGGCTGTCCTGGAACTCACTCTGTAGGCCAGGCTGGCCTCGAACTCACAGCGATCTGCCTGCCTCTGCCTCGCAAGTGCTGAGATTAAAGGCATGTGCCACCACCTCCGCCCGGCTGTTCTCTTTCTTTTATCTATAATAAAAACTTCCCACTTAACCATACCATGGAGTGTCATATGTCATGTCATCAGTTTACACAATTAGGTTTTAGAACAAATGTGAATCTTTTTTTTTTTAAATTATTTATTATTAAACTTTCCCCTAACTTTCATTCTCAAACAATTTAATCTACAGAAAGATAAAAAGACAGAAAAAATCATTTTCTTAGATAAATGAACCAATATGTTTTAGTTCCCTTTGTAACTAATGCATTTTTTTAAGTTTAGAGAAGATAACTAATAAAAACTTCACTTTTTTATTATCTTAGTCACAACTAGATTTATATGCTCTGTGAAAGCAGGAACTAGACCCGTCTCGTTCATTGCTCTATCTCCAGCACCTACCATAATGTTTAGCTTAGGAGCCCAATAAATACCAGTGACTAATGGACTGACTTGTGTTTGTACAGTTCTGCCTTGGTAGCTACACAACTCAAAGTCTGAAAGAAATTAATTCTATCTGAGGTTAAAGCAAAAATCAGAACACTAATGTCTTGGGGAAAATATATCTAAATCCTCGTATTTATACCAATACTTAAAATAATGTCTTATCAGGCCCTTTATTGTTAAATATCCTTCGAATTATAGAAAAAAGAAAAGTTGACTAGAATATTGAAAGCACTACCAAAATAATCCAGCTTTGGAAACCAGTTTCAATAATAAAATCTTGAAAAGTTCATTTATTCATGCAAGGATTCACCGCGAGGGGACACAGTGTCTCCACTTGCCTCTATTTGCAGGATTAACTTTTAGCACTGGAACTCAGAGAAGAGGAAGAGCCGTAAGCACCCAATGGAAGTGTAAAAGTTCTACCACACAGGAATTCTTAGCGCAGAGGAGCTTCACTTAAGAGAAAAAGCTATTAAGTTTGGGAACTGTGTATTACAAAAGCACTCCTCATCTGTAGACCTTACATTCTATGGAATGATCTATTACAAAACAGGAAGTTCCTAGAAGTTTTAAGTATATTTCTGGCTAAAATAACTACCTGTAAATGTAAAGTATAAAAATAAACCTGTTTCCCCAGTACCTATATAATAAACTCCAAGTAGCGTATAGTTCAACATTCTTCACAAAACTGATTTTGTTGTTCCTGTTCCACGTCTGTCCTGGAAATCTAGTGTTCCTTTATTTAATCATATGATGTCAGAAACTCTACATCATGGAACTAGTTTGGAAAATGTTTTATATCATGTCTTTAATCACTTTCATGGACATTCATCAATATAAGTTAGTCCAATTAGAGGCCCAGAAAATTCTGTGTGTGTGTGTGTGTGTGTGTGTGTGTGATTACTGGGAATTGAACCCAGGTCCTTGTAAACACTAGGTTAGTACTCTACCACTTGAACTACATCCCTACCCCTATAGAAGCTATAGAAGCTCTTAAATATTTTTGCCATTAGAAACCAATTTACTATATAGCTTACCTAACTTACTTGATTAACGCATTTTGGAGGTGATAGAATATTAACAAACTAAAAGATACTTGTGTCCCCAGATTATATTCTACAAAGAGCTGTCTTGGAATATCTTGGATATTGTTCATACTATTTCTGCCTCAAATAATTTGGTTAGAAAATCTTATTCTCAAAAAGGCCTAAGCTCAATGTGGTAGTAATTACTTCTGTAATCCCAACACTGGGAAACAGAGGCAGATAGTTACTGAGTTTGAGGCCAGCTTGGCTCACAAAACAACTGAGATCTCATCTTAAAAAAAAAAATTATAGAAACACTTACACAAAAGGAGGATACAAAAGTTGAGGGTTTAATTCTATACAGGATGATCTTAATGTATATAAGCCAGCGTCACTCAGAAATTTGTGAAATGGGTTCCTGTCACCAAAAGGATTTGTTTCCCTTCCCTGTGGCAGAACGGACACTTTCTGCTGACATATACCTGTGGTTGCATATCAAAGCCCACGATAGCCTCCAGGCTCCCTTAGTCCCAATTCACAAGTACTCTGTTCTATATCTCAAAGCCTCCACACTAGCTCCCTGGTCCTTCTCACCTCCCCAGCTCCTTCTGCACTAGGCTAGCCCCCAGGCTGTTCCAGCTCCCCCCACTCCTCTTTATATTGGCAGAGTTTTCCTCTCTGTCCTCCTCTTCCCACTTCTCTCGCTGGCAGCCCTGGCCATGTCCAGTCTGCTTCTTTTTCTCTCTGCTCGGAACTTTCCCAGATGCCTCTGGTTATTTTCTCTCTTTTGTCTAAAATAATCTTCCTTTAACCATGGAGCACTCATTTCACTGGTTTCTTTACTACCCCCTGTGTGCAATATATATTCTGCATTTTTATTTTTGAGTAAGTTAAATCTTAAAATTTTATATCATTTATATTTTAGTTCTTGGATAAATATTTGTAGAGTAAAGAAATATGTGCAATAGCAGAGGCTAATATGAGATGAACATAAACAAAATATAGATCTACACATATAAAAGTATACAAAGAACATAAAAATTAAAATAAATTTGAACAACAGCTCCTGTAATAAGGAGAGAAAGAAGACTGTTTTGTGAAGTGGATATGGCTTGATATATTCAGAAGTTTCACTCATGAATTTGGCAGAATTTATCCAATTACCAATTATTGAAAGAACAGCTAGCATTAGCATTAATACATAAAATGAGAATTATCTCTAGTATAAATAGATATGACACTAATTAATTTAAAACTTGAGTTCTCTAGAGGAGTAGGGAATAGATGGGCTATACCCTATGTGCCAAGTTTGCTTAGATGTTCTGTCCATTTTGCCATTTGTTCATGTAACTGATTTCTAAATCTTTCTGTTGGGAGAGTATTTCCATAGGCTTCTGCACATCCTGTCATCAAAAGCGCTGAAGGACCTTTCTCCTGAACCATCTTTTCAACAATTTTGATACCGACAGAAGACAGTGTTTCCTCTGACTGTAAAACTCTGGAGCAGGTTCGTTTGTTGTCTATACAAAGAAAGAAATGCTTCTCTCTGGAGCAAAATTTTGGCAAGTTCTTTTTTTTTTTCCAGTCCAGTCTTTTCTAATAAACATCTAAGGTGTTCTAAACTTAGGACTTCTCAGCTCAAAGTCATTGTGTGAGCATCATCAAAGTAAACTGCTCCATGTAGCTCCTGTATAGCTCCAGCGGACAGTGGAACTGGCATACACACATAGCTCAGAATGCTGGGTTTGACATAAGTGAGAAGTTCTTTGTCTCTGACTCAGGAATTGCATGTCATTTTCCAGTATCCAAGACATTATAGCAGGCTAAGTAGTCAGCTTACAGACCTTGGTAAAGTATCCAAGTTTTCAAGTTTTCTTTTGAGTGTTAGCAGATATGTGTGGATTCAGGATGTCTGATGTGGGTCACTGCCGGTTGACATTTGTGAGGTTAGGTGGAAAATGAAGAAAAAGACAGTACTAGCCTGAGGCAAGTAAGAGATATTATCAAGGGCCCTGAGCTGATCTGATATGATCAGCTACCCACGCTTCATTCAGAGCAGCCAGCCATGAATAAATGGATGGACAAGGTAACTAGGATGGCTCATATCCCAGAAACAGATTGGTAGAAAATAACCCTTGGCTTCTTTTTCTTCTAATCGGTGGCTTCTCATACAGGCCAACTTTCTTCTTTCCTTTAAAATTGACCTTTACGTGACTGCCGGGCCCTTTTGTTAAGGTGCCACATTCTTGAAGTCCTCTAGCCCCATGGCAGTCTACCAGCTTCTTCAAAAGTCAAGGTTTAAAGGAAAATGAGGCTCTTTGCCTGATGGGACAGATTATTAGCTGAGCCCAGACACTCCTTGTGTGTGTGTGTGTGTGTGTGTGTGTGTGTGTGTGTGTGTGTTGGTTGGTTGTTGATGTCTGGCTATCTAGACTGCAGAATAGGTTTTTACTCTTGGGACCAGTGACCCTTGGGGATAAAAATGATATGGTACTTTGGGTTTTAAGAATTCATTCTTATGAAAACACGAGTTGATAGTGGCTTATATAGCAGAAATTTCCAAAAGGTATGTGGTATAAGGTGGTTTAATGACGAGTCACACTTTAGCTCTGAGGAAATCTGTGATCATGTAATGTGTGCTTTCTGATTCTTTGAGGCAATTGTTAATTGTGGGGTAAAACACTGGGTGGGGGAAGGGCTGCTTCCCGGGATGTGTGGGGGACTGCTTTCTGAATGTGTGATAGAATGCACTCTTTGAAAAACCTGTAAATCCAGTCACTGTTAATGACTGCTTCCCGAGATGTATCCTGAACATGATGTAAAGCCTGGCTGAGGCGACTGTTGTTCACAGTGCCTTGCCCCTAAATTCCTTACATGCTGAAGATGTTTGTTTATGATATTGCTAGTGAAGAGACCTTAGAGTCCCCAAAGCTGTCAAAAGCAATCTTGGGAAAACCTGAGAACCTTGGCTGCCTGAGAAGCCTTAGAGGTGCCAGGTTAGTGGGCTGAGACTGCATGCCTAATTGTTCTGTTCATTATGCAAAAAAGGCCTTTGTATTGGTGGGGTAGGTTGGCTAACTTTGTCTTACATCAATAAAACACTTGAACGAAGTGAACTCTGGGTCCAGTCCATTGAAACTGTACCCTCTGCTTTCGAGAGTTCCAAGTTGGCGTCCTAGAAGTAGCTTTCTTTTCTCTATTGAACCCACACGTGACTAAGAACAACCACAGATGTGTCATTACATTTTCTTGGTGTAAAAAGTTGTGGAGCCCTCAGGATTTGAAAGTGTTGGCTGTGTACTTTCTAAAGGGAATGTGGTTCAATAGCAGTGCTCTGTCTAAGTCAGCAAGCCAAAGCATTGGCAGCTACTTCTTTTTCCTCATAATAAAATTATAAAAATGGACATACCAACATGATGGTCACAATTTGATCACATGAAGGTTTGTAGAGGAAACTCACTGGCTATTTCTGACTGTTCATCTTGCATGGATTCATGATGTCCTTCTAAGTTAGCTATTCTATTCAATGTTATTGCCAAGATTCTCAAAGCAATAATGTTAATGACTTTGAGGAGAACATTTAGGAACAGTTTATCTTAGAAATGTATAATGTGACGTGTTGCCCTTTAGTCTGTTTATTCTTATCTGAAGTGGAGACCATATTTCTGAAAGTTAAATTCGGATCGAAAAGGGCAAATTGGAGTTAGTATAAAGCAAAAATAAAGAACTCCAGCAAAGCATAGGTCCTTGAAAAGGGGCAGAACTGGCTGTCCATCATAATTGGAGTTCAAAAAGAGTCACAGAGACTGAAGTACAGAGCTACAGGGAAATTGAAGAGAAGCAGTCAGAATGAGATAGAATCGTGAATTTGGAGCTGTGTTATATTTCAAGGACAGCTTTTTAATGGGGTGGGCTACCAGACTTGAAGCAAGGGAAGAAAGAAAAAGTTTAAATGATGGTAAAGAGACAGGCAAAAACTAAATATCAGCTGAAGTGTTATTCAATCACAGTTGGCACCGCAGAGTAGGTAAGAACGGCAGACCAACCGATTTGAACAAAGCCAACTAGATGTGAGGCAGCTGCTAATGACTCCTAAATTATAATCCAGTTTGTTATGGGATTGTGCAAGACCATGTATGCCTGGTAATGACTATGATGTTAACAGCAATTAGAGCCAAGAATGATAATATTTATGTTGCCCTTTTGGCTGGAGGACACAAGTGTCCTGACTTGTAGGGTTCCAACAGACACTGGCTGTTCAAAGGCTCCAGAATCAAACTGACGGAGAATAAAATCAGGGATGGAGCTAAAAGCTAAATTTAGTAATTCAGAGAAGTTCAAATGCATTATACAACTCAAGTGCCAGAAAGCACCAGAAGGTTCTTGGACGGAGATAAGGGTAAGTCCCTCCCTCCCTCCTTCCCACGAACCTTCCCTCCCATCCTCTCTCACCCCAATCCCGCCTTTCTTTTATTTGGAGTCTATATTCTAGATAGTCTTTTCTCTCCAATAATTTAAGTCTATTGATAAACTAAGTAAGCTGACTTTTATCAAGGCTATTCAGAGCCATGATAAAGGTAAACCTGGGACTCCATAAAATACGTAAGGCCATGGTAGAAAGCAAGATTGTGAGAGATGGAGGAGATGATCACTGATCTGTGTTACAGGGGACAAAATGGGAGTAGACAAGTACTAGAACATAGCACAAGCTCAGGTTTGTGCAAATCTTGCAAGCTGAGAGAGCTTGCAGAATCCTTCAGCATTTCAGTTACTTAGCTGGAGAGCCATCAGCATCTTATAAAGCATCACACACGCACGGACGCATGCACGTGCACTCACACTCACACCTATCAGTATCTGAAATAAATATATAATATTCCCCTGCTATTTTAGAGAACTTAAGCATTCCTGTTTAGGTCCCTGAGATCAACTCCACTCATGAGGCAGGTCTAGTGAGACCTGTGTAGCTTGCTTGACCTTAAACACTGCTTGTGCCTTGGCCTCCTGAGTACTGGGATTACAGGTATGTGCTACCACACCTAGGGTGGGTCCCTTAATCATCTTTGGGCTCTTCCCTGGGCAAGCCCACCTTTATGAAAATTCCTGTGTTGTTATTTGGAAACTGTTCAAGCTCTTCGGGTGAAGGAAGAAGAAATTACTCTGTCTTGCACGTAGGCCTATACGTTGAGATTCTAACACTCTTCCCCAAGAGTCTAGTGGAATGGCACCACAAACCCTCAAGCCGGGTAAATCCATGGTGAATCTGGATGTAGGTCCTTATCTCAGTAAATGGACATGCGTATAGGTTCATGCCGGTTCAGTCTAAAACCAGACTCTGGGACATGCTTATAACAAGCTTTGCGCTTCTCTCTGGGGGCACACAGATTCTTTAGTTCCTATACTCCTTCAGCTGTTTTATGTTTGACATCTTTATTTCTGTTTTAAAGATGTTACAAAAATGAAATATGATTCTTAATACCTCACAGATATTAGCTATAGTGATAAATTGGTGCTAGGAATATGTGAGTTTCTGTGAATGTCTGAAAAGGCAGTCCTAGGGAAGGTACTGTAAGGCTGTATCAGCTGAATGATTTGTATAGTTCTGCTGCCGAAATGCCTTGCAACCCTTGGGTAAATATTTAGGCATGGAATTCAGGCAGCTTTCGAAAATGATGGGTCAGCAGATGGCATCCAACATTACATATTATCTGAGTTGCTTTTTTGCCTAGTTTTGGTGTGTGTGTGTGTGTGTGTGTGTGTGTGTAAACAGGTGTTTATTTTCCTTCTGAAATACACTTTCTCAAAGGAATAGTTACTATGGTGCTAGACTTTAATAAAAAGATGACAGGTAAATGAGGAAAGTCATAAAGTGTCACTTAGAACTATTTTGAATAATATCTCAATGCATGAATAGCACCTGGGCTCTCTCTCTGTGTTTAAGGGCTGTGGTTACATGTCGGTGGTGACTATCTGACTCTGGAATTCAGCATATTTTGAACAGTGAAATAAGTAGTATTTCTTTTGAAAGGTAATTACCTTAGATGCTTTAGTTTTGATCCAGGTAAAAATGTGAGTACTTTTCAGAGACAGTTTTTATATAGAAGGGAGCAAGCCAGAATCAGCGATTGTGCAGGCAGTAGCTGTGCACCTGCCCTAACTGTGGAGGAGAGGAGGGTGGGGGAACAGATGAGGGTGGAGACAGATCTGGAAGATGTTCACATGCTTTCAACAAAGGGTGGTGCCTGATACACATATTGCAAAAGGGGCGTGGATTTTCAGCCCAGTTGGCAATTCCCAGTTAATTAGATAAAATATCTGTTCCAGCGTCTCTTCATTTCTCGGAAGTACTTCTTGTTTGGCAAGCTGTTATAAACTCCTGCTGAATACATGCCTTCCTCAAAAGCTCTTAAAATGGCTGTTTTCTTTTCTTTTTTTTATTTATTTATTTGATTTATTTTGTTTTCAACTTTCCTGTCCTGACTAGAGGAGAGCTGATTTTATTGGCTATCAAAGCTACCTGCTCCCATGCAAACCTAGATACCCAGTGGGATAAGGTTTCTTTTCTTCTCCATCCTTAAGGAAATTGATTGATTACCCTCAACGGAGGATGTCTAGCTCTTGATTTCTCAAGAGCATTAGTTTCAATATTCTGTAAATAGGGCATCCAAAAAGTAATAATATTTTCAATAGAGCAATTTCTATTTTACTTAGCAGACCATATAAATGGACCAGTATTATGCTAAGTGTTGTAAATGAAAGCAAGAAAATTTCAAAGCTCTTCAATATTTGATGTGGTCGAGAATCCTATCGTATTGATAATACGGCAATCGTTAATCAACTGTTTCCAGTTAGGTCTTTCTAACTAGTACTCATACATAATTGGATTCAATTGATGTGGGGAATAAATTCGAATACTTTCTACTAATGTACACTAATACACTAATGTAATGTACTCTTTGAGATACATTCGTTGCAGTTTTCTCAAAACTGCTCATCTCATGAATAAGGTTGATTCTAATAGATGGCAGCAATAAACTCCTTGCTCCATAATCTAAAGCTGGTAGCTTTTGAGTTCTATTAAACCCTTTTAAAGACATTGCCAGTGTAATTTTGTGCTTAGCCAATCCCGTTTGGAAGCCGGAGTGGTAATGCAGATGCTGAATAGATATTTCGAGCTGCCTGGGTGTGGTGAGATGCAAACCTGAAGAGCAACTGGGCTGTTGGCTCAGAGGCTTGTGCCTGCCTGTTTCTGGAAGGGTGCGTCCGATCCACCCAGTGTGGGTATTACTTTCTGCCACAGTGTGGTTCTGAGGAGCATAACCTGACTTTAGGATATAAGGACGTAACAGGAACAACTAACAAAAGCCTCTAGGAGATCAGGGTGTGTGCCCTTTTTGGCTGTTCTTAGCTTGGAGAACAGGAGCTGTTAGCATCTCACAAACCAACCCACCAACTGGCAACTGGCAACTGGCAACAGTCTCCTTTATAACCTAAGCAAAGTTCTCAGAAGTCCAAGTGGCATGTAACCATAAGGGAGACTGCACAGGTCAAAAGACTTCTTGGCAAAACATCCTGCTGCACATGACATTTTTGACTCCATGTATTACACTTCTGCCCTTTCCCCTTTCTTCCCATATGTATAAATAAGCATTTTAAATAAAATATGGGTATTTTAGCCTCACTCTTTTAAGAATATTGTTTTCTGCAGTGATAGCTATTTTTATCTCCTCTTGTTTTTAATTCCATCTTATATTTTCGTATTTCTAGTTGGGGTTATTTTTCTTCAGCCAAAGGACTGCTTTGAATATTCCTCTTTATGCTGTTGTACTAATAAAAAATTCTCCCATAATTTCTTTAAAAAATGTCTTTGCTTCTTCACCTTTTAAAAACAACTTTAGAATTGTATAAAAATTCATCTTATTCACTTTATTTTTTCTCTTTCCTTTTTTTAAAAGAAAAAAATTGAAGTTAAATGTACAACGTAAAGATTCCGTGGGCTTTTACAAAGAATACACCGACTTGGTAGGGGAATGCGGTGTTGGGAGACGTGTAGGGATCGGAAGGGAGGGCATGGGGGGTGAACCTGATCAAAACATATTATATGCATTATGATTCTCAAACACGAAGAATTAACCATGTCAGTGATTTTCAAATGCCCACTGCAGCAGTGTTAAGAACATCCACATCTCACGGGAGCAATCTCTAGACCTTTCATCTCATACAGTTTCTCCTTCAACACTGATGGTTTATTTTCTTATGAGTTTAGGAATATGGCTTGATGATGACTTCCTCTTACAACTTATAATGAGAAGTCAGATGCTAGTGCTATCGTTTCTTACTTAGAGGAAATGCTTCTGATTTCTTTGCCTTTGCTCTAAAGGACTTGGAGTGTTTTTTTTTATTTAATTATTCAGGGGAAGTGCAGTCAATGGGCAAGTGTGGGCCTTTTCAATGGTCTTGTAACTGGGACCTGGGATCCTTTGTCTTATGGGCGAACTTTTGTAGAAGGAAGTATTATACAAAATGGCACTTACGGTCTTTTGGTCTTGTGTGAGATTTTCCTTCGTGTGCCATGACATCAGATGCATGACACGAGGCAACTTTGCAAGGTTGACACAGTGGAGGTGATATTATAAAGAAGATAATATAATGAAGCAGCTTTTCCTTAGCAGTTGTCTTTATTGGCAGTGCTGGTCTCAGTTGGTTTGAGATGTTCTTTACCACTGGAGTGATCACATGACACTCCGCTGACACATAGCGCTGCAGTAGTGTTACCTTTGAGTGGGAGACTCTTATCTTTTCCTTTCTCCTTCTCTCTTTTCCTTTTAACTAATTCCTCCTCCCCCTTTTTAATCAGGTCTCACTATGTAGGCCAGGCTGTTGGAAGCCACCAGGACTCCAGGATTGTGTTTACATTGTCTCTTTTTATTACTATTATGGCATTGTGTTCTGATTTTTAGTAATTTGGTCTTGTCTCCAACATGTCTCATAATTTTGATTGAATGCTGAATATTAGAATCGTAAGGATATAGATGATGTTAAGTTTTGCATTTTTCTCCGGGGAGGGCTTTTTTGTTGTTGTTGGAAGATATCTGTGTTCATATAGACTGTTAGGATTATGTAATCATTAAGATGACTTGTGATAAATTTCAGTTAACATAAGGTCTGAAGTGGCTTGGTTTATTCTCAGTCCTAGAACATGGGCTCTAATTCACAGTTGTTGTTGTTGTTTTAAACTCAGGCACGATCTCATGTATTGAAGCTGACATTGAACTTTGATCCTCCTGCCTCAACCCCCCCCAGAACATTACAGGCACATTCCAAAATACTCAATTCTGAAGGTGCTGTTTTGATCATCGTTGGTCTTATTTCTATCTGTTCCTCCCTGTGAACTTAACAAAAACAGTGTTTGAAAGGTGAAAGCTTAGCTCGGCTGCTAGTCTCTGTTGCTTAAGAAGCGATTGAGCTCACACATGTACTTATTGCTGTGTTCTTGGTCCTTTAATTTTTGACTGTTTTGGTTGTTGATATTTTTAAAATGGAATTTCATCCATTTATTAGATGAGCATGTCGTTTTTACATATGTAGATGAACGTGTAGATGAATGTGCTCTGGAGTTTCTTTACTACATTACTGAAAGTGAAACATCCAGATACTGGAGAAATTCAGTTCTCAATCAGAACTTGTAGGTAGCTTTTCCCATCTCTGGAATCTCTGTAGGTGTGTCAGTTGGCTTTCTGTCAATACAACAAACACTACAACGGCTTATAAAGGGAAAAGTTGTATTAAGTCTCACAATTTTATAGTTCACACTCCACGAGCGTTTGGTCCTGTTGTTTTGCACACCTGAGCGTGAATGTCAAATCATTTACCTCATGGTAGAGAAGTAAAAGAGAAATGGAAAAGAACTAAGTTCCCAGCATCTTCAAGGTCACACACTCGGTGACCAATGTGACCCTCGCTAAGCCCCGCTTCTTAACATTTTCATCATCTCCCAATAGTGCCAGGTTGGGGGATCAAATGCCAAATACATGAGTATTTTGGGAACACTCAAAATTCAAACTACAGCAATGGGGAAGCAAGCAAAGGCCAGTAATTAATATTATACAGGAATAATATGCAAGTGGCCAGGAATTTACAAACAAATGGCCAAACTCAGTAATCATTAGGAAAATATAAACTGAAGCAGGATTATTTTTGTCTACTATATTAATAAGAATTGCTTTCTTATTGTTGGTGGCAATAATCAACCCAATATATAATTAATAATGACTGCTGACATTGATAAAGTACTTTGTGTATTATTCTTTACTTGCATTACATTATTTATTCTCATAATGTTACAAAGTAAATATCTTTGTGCCTAATTCTATTTTCAAGAGTTAAAAACTGATTTTGAGATTCAGTAAAATGGCTCAGTGGCTAAAAGGGCTTGTCACACAGCCTGACAGCCTGTATTCAATCCTTGGCACCCACATGGTGGAAGGAGAGAACGAACCTACTTTTCAAGTTGACCTCTGACTGACCTCTTACATACACACACACACACACACACACACACACACACACACACACACACTCACTCAATCACATACACACTCACACAGAGAGACAGAAAGAAAAGAGAATTTAAAAAGTGCTGATCTGATTTTGAGATAATTAAACAATTGCCCAGGACCACTAGACCATCAGGAAATGCACTGAGTTTGGTTCATGGGGCGGCATATACTAATGCCTACGTACTTGCCTGTGAATATAGATTGCTTCTCACATCTGCTTCTAAAACTTCACCCTACAAACATGGCTACACAAATGCACAAAGAAGCTTGTTCAAGGCCCCTGTAATATTGCTTGAGATTGGTAAAATCTGGGAAAAGAGTAAATACTCAGGAAGGTGGAATTATGAACATAAATCATGCACACAAAATAGCCAAACAAGGAAATATCCTGTATCAGTTACTAAGGATAAGGTTGGTTAGAATTTAGTCACAAAGAGAAATTCCTACTATATAACTTTCAGAAACAAAACAAAACAAAACAAAAAACCGTAAGTACATACAATAGTTTTATATGTAGCTAGAAATGTTCTTATTGGTATACATATCAAAATATCAATAGAGATTTTTCTCCTGAAAGAAAAATTTTGGTGGTAGTGAAGGAGGGCTTTTTAACTAATTCATTTTTATTTTTGTCTTTACACATTATGTGCTACTTTTTATCATTTAAAATGATACATTTTACATGTATTTACATATAAAATTTAGCTAAATATAAATTTTATATGTATACACACACATATATATGTATATATACATAAGGTTGGTTAGAATTTAGTTACATACACACACACACAAACACACACACACACACACACACACACACACACACACACACACACACACAAATATATGGTTAGAATGAAATGGAATGGTTCTGATAGGCCCATAGGGGGTAACACTATTAAGAGGTGTGGTGTGGACTTGTTGGAGAAAGTGTGTTACTTAAGGAGGGTTTTGAGGTTTCAGAAGCTCAAGCCAGGCCCAGTATCATCCTCTCTTCCAGCTGCCTCCCGATCCAGATGTAGAACTCCAGATCCTTCTCTAGCACCATGTCTGCCTGCATACTGCCACGCTTCCAGCCATGATAATGGACTAAGCGTCTGAACCTGTAAGACAGCCCCAATTAAATATTTCCCTTTATAAGACTTTCTGTGGTCTCTCCACATATTCTTTCTCTCCATCCCTCTTCCCACATCTGGTTCCTTCTCTTCCCATTCCCACCCTCTCTTTGCCCATCTGCACTTACCAGGGAGATCCCTATGTTCCCACTGAGGCCCTCCTTGTTGCACAGTCTCTCTGGGTCTGTGGATTGCAGCCCCTTTGTCCTTTGCTTAACAGCCAATATTCACATATAAGTGAGTACACACTATGTTTGTCTTTCTGGGACTGATGAATTTTTCTAGTTCCATCCATTTGCGCACAAAATTCATGAAGCCATTTTTTTTTTAAGCTGAGTAATAAGCCATTGTGTAAATGTCCACAATTTCTTTATCCATTCTTTGGTTGAAGGGCATCTAAGTTGTTTCCAATATTTGGCTATTATGAAAAAAGTTGCTATGAACATGGTTAAGCAAGTATCCATCTGGTAGTTGGAACATGCCAAGGAGGCTTGAGGTAGGTCAACTGGGTCTTGAGGTAGGTCAATTTCCAATTTCCTGAGGTATTGCCATATTGATTTCCATAGTGTCTGTATTGTATTCCCACTAGCAATGGAGGAGTGTTCTCCTTTGTGTTATTGATCTTGGCCATTCTGACAGGTGTAAGATGGAATCTCAGAGTAGTTCTCATTTGCATTTTGTGGATGACTAAGGATGTTGGACATTTCTTTAATTGTTTCTTAGCCATCTGAGATTCCCCTTTTGAGAATTCTTTTAGATCTGTACCCCATTTAAAAAATTGAATTCTTTGTTGATATTTAGTTTCTTGAGTTCTTTATATATTTTGGATATTAGCCCTCTATTGGAAATTGAGTTGGGAAAAATCTTTTCCCATTCTGTAGGCTGCTGTTTTGTCCTATTGACAGTATCTTTTGTTTTACAGAAGCTTTTCAATTTCATGGGGTCCCATTTATTAATTGTTGACCTTAGTGTCTGAGCTATCAGTGTTCTGTTCAGAAAGTTGTCTCCTGTGCCAATTTGTTAAAGGCTATTCCCCATTTTCTCTTCTATCAGGTTCAGTGTATCTGGTTTTGTGTTGAGGTCTTTGATCTACTTGGACTTGAGTTTTGTGCAGGGTGATAAATATGGAGGGCATTTAGGGGGTATCCAGAGACCTAGGGTAGTAGAAACTCATTGAAATCTATGAGGGAGACCTTGGTGAGAACCTTTAGCAATCGGACACGGGGAGTCTGAACAGGCCATCTCCTGTGGCCAGACAAGGCTTCCAGTAGTGGGACTGGGACACCATCCCAGCCACAAAACCTTAGACATATGGCCTTTCCATCCTATAGGATCCACTGGGACAATGGAAGTGCAAAACCCCATGCCAAAGGAACCCATGCCTGTTACTGCAGGGAAGGCCAGGAACTAGAAATTGGATAGCCACAAGATGATTTCTACTGATATCTTGCTCTGCTCATAGATCGGTCCTTAGCCCATTCTTCATTAGAGAAGCTTCCTCTGGTAGCTGATGGGAGCAGATGCAGAGACCCAGGGCCAAATATCAGCTTGGGGAAACCTGAAGAAGAAGAGGATGAGGAGGAGGAGGAGGAGGAGGAGAAGGAGGAGGAGGAGGAGGAGGAGGGGGAAGGATTGCAGGGACCAGAGGAGTCAAGGACACCAGGAGAACAAGCCCCAGAGTCAGCTGACCAGGACACTTAGAGGCTCACAGAGCTTGAAGTGGCAGACTTGGAACCTACAGGGTCCCCTAGATATGTCTTGTGGTAGTCTGGTTTGGTGTTCTTGCAGAGTTCCTACAGACTAGAGTATGTGTGTGTGTGAGGGGTGCTGTCTCTGGACTTTTGTCTGCCCTTGGGACCCTTTTCCTCCTGCTTAGTTGCCTAGTCTACCCTTGATGCACAAGTTAGTGTCTGGCCTTGTTCCAACTTGTTATGTCTTGTTAGAGCAGTAGTAACCTTGGGAGGACTGCTCTTATCCAGGGACAGGTTGGGGGAGGGTATATCTGGGGGAGAGAGGAGATGGAGGAGCTGGGAAGAGTGTAGGGAAAGGAGGAGGGGGGTCAGATGTATTATACGAGAGAAAAAAATGAATTAAAAACCAAAACAAGAAAAAAAGTTGTTGTCATGGTGTTTCTTCACAGCAATAAAATCCTAAGACATATGTGTGTGTGTTCCTAACAAGTCTATATGAACATAAATATCTAGGAACAACATTACACACACACACACACACACACACACACACACACACACACACACACGAATGTAGTGATGTGTGCTTGTAATCTCAGGGCCGTGGAAGCAGAGACAGATGGAGCCTTAGGGTTCACTGGCTAGCGAGCCTAGCCAAGTCCGTGAGTCCCAGGTCAGGAAGAGACCCTGTCTGACAAAACAACATGGACGGCACCTGAAGAGAGACATCTCAAGAACATACATGCTGTTCTTTGACCTCCATAGTAATGTGCCCACATATACCTTCTCACCTGTGTGCACACTGGTGCACCTGCACACACACATACACACATTAAATAAATAATAAATAAATTAGTATTTTTATTATAACAATTTGATAACCAAAGAAAATAATGTTATGATGAATCCAGTATAGCCAGTAATACCAGGGGTGTCAGACGGCATTCAATTCCACTCATAATTAGTATGCATCAAAATTGTTGCATAAAATTCATTATATAACCACAACACCACTATTACAACTTGCAAGTTGACAGTAATGCATTGGTATCACACTGATACCGAGACCATAATTATATTAGTCAATATTATGTTGCTATGGCAAAATACCTGTAACACTTAACTTTTAAAGAGAAAAGGTTTGCTTTGGAGCAGTTTGGATGTTCCAGATTGCTCTGAGCCTCTGGTGAGTGTGTTGGATGCCAGTGGCCTGGGGTGTATGGAGCAAAATCTCACTTAGACCAGGAACAAAGAAAGGCTGGGGCCATAACCTCCCTTGAGAGCATGAATGCAGTGACATGGCCCTCTGAGAAGGCCTTTCCTTCTAATAGGTTCCACCCCATAGAATCATCCAAGGCTCTGAACTTAAAATACTAAGACCTTTGGGGACATTCAAGACCCAAATTATAGCAATAATCAAGTTGATTCCTGTTTCAAATAAGTTTTTATACAGATAGTTTCTTAGAACAGAATTTAGTTTTCACACCATGTTGTTAAATATAATTCACCTCTTTTGTTGTTGTTTGTTTGTTTTTCAATTTGAGTTTTTAAATGCTGTAAATTAGAAGTGAAACTGTCTTAATGATAACTGGATACTCTGTAAGACGAGGCATCTTTATCTCAACTCAGGTTGTAGCTTGGCTTAGCAAGCATCTGTAGGTAAATTTTTTGTTTGATTGTTTTTTGTTTTTCGAGACATGGTTTCTCTGTTGTAACTCTGGCTGTCCCGGAACTCACTCTGCAGACCAGGCTGGCCTTGAACTCACAGAGATCTGCCTGCCTCTGCCTCCCAAGTGCTGGGATTAAAGGCGTGCGCCACTACCACCTAGCTTAATTCAGCTCTTTTAATCTCCATGTCACTATCTAGTTGTGTCAGGCATAGTAGTTTATACCTGTAATCTCAGCACCTGGAAGCTGAGATCGGAAGATTAATGTGAGTTAGCGGCTACCCTTGACTGTACAGTGTTTTTCACATCAGCTTGGCCAGTGTGAGACCCTGCTTCTCTCTGAATACATGAAAAAATAAATATATTAACTAAATAATTCAACTCTAGTTCCGTATAGCCACTTGAATTATTTGGCAACCCATTGATACACATTGAAATGTATGGAGAGATTATAATCCTGTTTGTAAGTATTTCTCACTGTTTCCTATTCGCCAGTGCTGTACTTGTCAATTAACCCGTGTTTAGTGTTTAATTAAAATGGTTGTTTATTAAGATTTTTATGCAAAAGTCATTTTGAGAAAATATTGTTACACAAGAAATAACAGTACATAAGAAAGTAAAAGGGAAAGGAAATACCACACTTCAAAGTGAAATCTTATAATTGAACTAATTTTGAAGTTCTCATATTTTGTCTATAAAGAAATTGTTTTAAATCATCCTCAAATGTGTATAGATGCATCTTATGTGAAAGCCTGCTATTGTGTTTTTAGTCAGCTACATTTACCCCATCCCACCCTCTTGCTTCAAGATAGTAACGGAACTCATTGGTGTGAAAGTCATATATATATTGAAGTATATACATTTAATTCATCAGCTTTTGAAAGATAGGATAGCTTAAGAAAATTCAAAGAAGGACAAGCTATAAATTACAATCTTACATAGAATTCTTCAGGACAAGGCTTAAGTATTAAGCAATAAAACTGAGCATTACATGGTCAGCCCTGACAGGGGATACCAAGATAAAACAGCACTATTCTCCCTAATCCAGTGGTATCTAATCAGTACTAATAAAGGGAAAATAGAAAATGAGAGCAGGAGCTTAGTAAGATGGGAGGGAAAAGATCCTAATGGACAGATTGATCACTAAATGGAAATTCCCAAGAGGCGGAATGCTAATGCAATTCTAGTATGTAATTAGGGAACAGATAACACTGGAGGAGAAAGAAAGGTATTTATGATTTTCTAAACAACCCTGATGTGCCAGTTCCTGTTGAGAACATCTCATGTAGAAATACATTAAAAACTAGTACATATAGATGCATTCTTAGAAAGAGACTGGAATTCTGAAAACTAGGTTTTATTCGCATTTCTCTTACTGGTGTGTGCATAGAGTGTGCATTCTACAGATTACCAAAGGGAGCCTATATTTTTGCTATTTTTCCTTGCTTACTTCAATATCATTAAAATGCCTTATTGTATTATAGTAATATTACAATTATTCACAAAACAGCACAGTGTCCTCTGTCATTCACTAGATGTTGGAAATATTAGAAAAGTGTAGACATATTGGTGTCTGTTAATACGAAACCTATGCTAAATGTAGGCTAAATCAATCTGTACCAACTGGACTCTGTTTTTTGATGGTTGAAATACGTTTTTACAGCATCACTGGGCTTGCTGCAATTGCCCTTGACTAAGAGGAGTGAGAAGATAAATTCTACTAGGGCTGTCACCTACACTGCTTGTCTAACCAATCCTGCTTTGCGAAATAATAGGCAGTCTTGCTTTATTAAACTCAGAATATAATTGTGACTTTTCGTTTTTGGTGGGGTTAACCTGCAACACAAAGGGTTTCATCGTGGAGTCTTAATACAGGACGTGTCGGTACGCTTGTCTCACGTTTGTTCTCCTTCCTGTTGACTTTGCTACTGCATTTTATTTTCACTTATCGGTGGAAATCTTGAAGCTGTAGAGCGACCCAAATACCTCATGATCTTCTCTCAAGAGCCCTCTTAACTATGGGCATAAGAATCAAGGGTGTACAATGTGCAGTTATTTCCAGTTTGTGTTAGCCAAAACAAATTCTTTACTTTCCGCAGAGGACAAACTTAGGACTGACTGTTTAGCTTTCACAGGTCAGCATTGCATACTCGCATCATTTAGATGTCTAGAATCCAGCTTTATTTACCCAGGTCTACATTTTACTCTGTGTTGAACAGACACAGCCAAAGCATTTAGGGTTTAAACCAAGCAGGGTTCTCGGGCAGGGTGAAGTGGAGAAACGTAATGGCACGTTAATAGGAGTGAGGGTTACTGTTAAAGATCACAAGCGATTAGAGACACGGACCTCCCTAAGCGCGCTCATTATCCTGGCCTTGTACTCATTAGGTGGCTTGCCTGTTGAAACGCACTGGTCATAATTTAGGTGAATGATGCAAAACATTTGATTGTTTGGGAAAGAAATGCACCAGCAAATCATCTGGGTCCTGAGATTTTCACAGACAGCCTAAAAATAGAATTTTAAACAGTCTGTCGCCAAGGCAATGAGTCAACCTGGAAACCATCTTGCAGATGTACAAAAAAAAAAGTCTATGTGCAAGTACAATCTTCATCTTTGGCAAAAATAAATTAGAATGAGAACTAGGATGGACCATAGCATGGTTTAGGGTATAGATTAACTGTGGTCCCTCAACTGTTTATGTGATTAAAAGACTGCGTTCCAAGGTTTTGGATTGGAAGGTCGTGGGCCTTTAAGAGGTGGGGTCAACTTAGTGGGAGGTCCTTAGGTCACTGGGGTCTTGCAGAAGTTTTTGTGAGACTCCTTGGTAGTTACTATGTGAGCCCTTCCTTTCTTGTGAAGGGTCGTTATAAAAGAAGCAGACATGCCTCCTGGTTCATCTCTGTCTTTCCTGGATGGAGATACAACTACTGACTGACATATGCTTCCACCAAGTAGTGCAGCCAAAAGGTTGGCCCACAGTCTAAGCTATTTAGATTTCAAATCCCAAACCATAAGCTAAATAACCTTCTTTTCTCCTAGGCATCTTGTATCAGATGGCTCATAACTGTAATAAAGAATTAACCAATATAGGCCTAGTGGGTAAGTTGCCACATATTTCCTTCTTAGTTGCCACTATTCATATTTTGTGCTTGATCTATTTGGGGTCAGAATTCCCATGATGTGCACAAATCAAAATCACATGGTTTTAAAGGAACTTCTTCCCTAGGGATAAAGTAGTACTTATGGAATTCAAAATTATTATTTCTGCAAAGACAGAATTGCAGCAATTCCTACTAAGTTATATTCCTGAACAATCACATCGTAAACATAATCACCAGTGCTTGTGGAATCATATCCATGGCATGACAGCGCTGTGTGCTGACATGAAGGTGATACCAAGCCATCTCAGTTTCTCCAGGCAGATAACATTGATTGTTTTTTTTTTTTTTGAGAGTATCATGTATTCAAAGGTGACCTTGAACTTGCATGTCCCTAAAAATAACCTTGATCTGCCTTCATTGATAGGCATGCACCATCAGTGGTTTTATCCCATGCTGGGACTGGATCCTAAGGGCTTCATGCGTGCTAACAAGCATTCTACCAAGTAAGCGCCATCCTTAGCCCTTAGTGACTTTTTATATCCAGCAAACATAGTGGACCTGATGTAGGAAACGAGAATAACCCACATTGGTGAGATTAAAGTTACGTCCTATTCTTAAGTCAATGATGTTTGGATCCAACAGATAGTTAGAAATCTAGGTACCTCTCATCTGGTCAGCACCTTCAGAAGTTCCATTGTTACCTCAGACTGCTGATTCGATTTGTGTTCACATAAGATTTCAGAGTGGAGTTCTGTGCTAGAATCTCTGTAGGTCAAGTAGAGTTTACCGTGAATGCTTGGGAGCAAATGTTTTGGGATTTGGCATTTAACTTTTCTTTTCTTTTTTTTTTTTTTTCTAATGTTTTGAGATACATCGTGAGATATTTAGGAGTTTAGTGAAGCCTAAGCAAAAATAACTCACCTTTGCTTAAAGGGAACCTTCCACATAGAGCATAAAACTGATTTTCCAGACAGCATGAGGCAGATGCACAGGTGAACTCACAGAGACAACACCCCAGCATGGAGAAGGGGGAGTGAACACAAAGTCCTGCCCCTAATGAAGAAGATAATTGCAATAGATGCCTGCTGAGTCGGGGGAAATTGTTTTCTCCAATGTAGGTCACTGGGTATGTCAACCACACTCCAGGGCAGGCCTCATGCACAGGGTAGTTGGCCAGCACAAAATAGCCTCACTATTTGTTTGTTTGTTTGTGTGTGTGTGTTGTCTTTCTTGGGTTTTTTTTTTGTTGTTGTTGTTGTTGTTGAGGGAGAGAGAGAGAGAGAAAGGAGAAAGGAAAAGAAGGGAGAGAGATAGGGAGGGAGGGAGAAGAAGGAGAAGGAGAAGGAGGAGAAGGAGAAGGAGAAGAAGAAGAAGAAGAAGAAGAAGAAGAAGAAGAAGAAGAAGAAGAAGAAGAAGAAGAAGAAGAAGAAGAAGAAGAAGAAGAAGAAGAAGAAGAAGGAGAAGAGGAAGAAGAAGAAGAAGAAATTAGAAGTCAGGTGGGGAGGACCTGGGAGGACTCGGGGGAAGGGAAAGAATATGATCAAAATATATTTTAGGAAACATTTCAAAATGTAAAAAAGTGTCAGGGATTCATATATGCAGCTGTTCACTCTTGGAATCTCTCTTCTGCACTGTTCGTCTTCAAATCAAAATCACTCTGTGGACCATTGTGTAAAATACCCCTTGCTCCTACTCTCTATTCATCAGGCCATTTTGAGTTTTATAACTGTGATTACACGTCTGCAATGTATAGGTAAAAATATAATCATAGTTAAGGATAACTGCCAGCCAGCTGATATAGTAGGACTTTTTTGGTGGGGGAGGGGAGTGTTTGTTTGTCTGTTTGTTTAAGCTTAGTTGAGGACACCATTGGAATCAAAGTTGTATCTCCTATCAGTATTCAAATATGGCTGGCAGCTGCTGGCTAGGCTGCCAGTGGTCAATTTGCATGACTAAATGAAGCCTCTTGGGAAGCCACTGGTACTTAGGAAGAGAGTAAGGCCAGAAAGCTTGCCAGGACAGCTGCTCCAGGCAGGAGAGGGAGCACTGATTATATTCCTACCACCCTGTTAGCCTTTCAGTTCTTCCCAGGTCTCACAGTGGAGGATAAAGTGTCCACGGCTTTTCTCATCTCTTGAAGACATGGGAACAATAAGAGTCTCTATTTTGGTCTCTAGGCACAAAGCAAAGAAGGAAGAAACAGTCTTTTTTGGAGGGCACAGCATGACTTCAGCACACAGAAGCTTCTCCAAAGCTCTTCACCTTTAACACATAAAAGCCTCTGTGGCTGCTCCTTTGCCGGGAGTACAAGCAAAATAGTTTTGATTCTGTGGACTCCCAAGGAGAACTGGGAAGACTTTGAAAGAATCTGGAGGACCCACAAATTGTAATTTGGGGTACAATCATAGCAGAAATATGGATTGTTAGTCCTATTTACTACATGGGCGTCAATTGTGAAACCTAAGCAACATATTCTGATGAGGCAGATTAAAATACTGTGTTTTGAATATAGTTTACAGAGATACAAAAAAATAAATAAAATCAATTGCTCATCAACAGATCTTTATAAACATTGTGTCTCTGTTTTGCACACTTCTTTTTCTGGTCCTCTTAGATATTTGTGTGTATATGTGTGTTTATGTGTATGCAGATGCATGTGGACTTTTAACTGCACTGTAGAAAAGAACTGGAAGAGATCCAAAGGGGAACTGAAGTCATCTGAAGTTTCTGGCAGACAGAAAAAGGTCTAGGGATGTGCTCATGGTTTAACAACTAATATATGTCGTTAGAAACAACACATTTTGGAAAAGTCACCATGTTGAAAGTAAATTTTTAAAAATGAACACTTCTTCACTTTGTTGTAGATTATACTAAAAGTTAGGGTTTTTTTTCTTTCAGAAAGAAACGATATTCAAGATAAACCGTGATAGGATTAAGGAAGAGCTCAGCAGGTAAAGTGCAAAACAAAAACAACAAACAAACAAACAAACAAATAAACCAGACCCTCTTCATTTTTGTTTGTTTGTTTTTCAAGACAGGTTTTCTCTGTTGTAACTCTGGCTGTCCTGAAACTCATTCTGTAGACCAGGCTGGCCTCGAACTCACAGAGATCTGCCTGCCTCTGCCCCCTCACTGCCTGGCTTGTTTGTTTGCTTTTGGTCCCTCTTGATTTTATTGTAAATTATACTAAAGTGTTACATTGTTTTGCTTTTAGAAAAAAAAAAAAAAGACCATCAAGAGTTGTGATGCGGGAAAGGAAATGGCTGCACAGGTGAACGTGCTTGCTGGGCAAGCCTGTGAGACTGTGTTCTATCCCTGGAGCTCACATGAAAAGTCAGGTGTGGCATCCATCTTAAATCCCAGTACTCCTAGGAGCGACCAGAGACAGGGAGAGGAGACTCACTTAGAAGGTGGCAGGCCAAGGAGCATGTCCACTGCTGAAACAGGGAGACACTGTTTTAACAAGATGGAAGCTGTGAACAGACATCTCAAAGCTGTCCTCTGACACACATACACAACACACACACACACACAACTCACATAGACACATACACACACACATACACACACACACAACTCACATAGACACATACACACACACACATACACAACACACACCCATACACACACACAACTCGCATAGACACACACACACACACACACACACATACACACACATACACACACATACACACACACATACACACACAACTCACATAGACACATACACACACACACACATAGACATACACACACATACACACACACATACACGCACACACACACACACACATACACACACACACACATACACATACACACACATACACACACATACACAACACACACGCATACACACACACAACTCGCATAGACACACACATACACACACACACATACACACACACATACACGCACACACACACATACACACACACACACATACACATACACACACATACACACACACATACACAACACACACGCATACACACACACAACTCGCATAGACACACACATACACACACACACACATACACACACATACACACACACATACACACACACAACTCACATAGACACATACACACACACACATACACATACACACACACACACATACACATACACGCACACACACACACACACAAAATTTAAAAAAAACAAACAAACATCGTGGTGGATTTTAGGATTTACTACACTTGCAGTCTAGTCTGAGCCAGCTCCGTAACCGCTGCCAACACTCTCCCTGCCCACGTTCTGATCTTCCTAACCAAGTCCCTTCTGTAGCAGGGTTCTTATACTAACTCATTTAAAACCTCTTTTCATTCTTATTTAAGGATAGCTTGATGTTCGCATAACTCGTTTATTTCCTAATGCCATCTGGTTCACCTAAATAAATCGGATCCATTTTGTCCAAATTTAGATTGTTAGAAATGAGACAAATAGAGCATTTTGAGGGTCCTCTTTCTATCCAGTGTCTTCAGTGCTACGTGTGGCTGTATGTAAGCAGCTCATCTGACTTTATTATCTCTCCCCATATTTTCTTGAGGACTTTACAAATAGAAGTATGTCTGTAAAATATGTTCTCTCTTCCCATATTGAGAATTTGCTGTCTTTCCATATATTTTTTGAGGATTTTACAAATAGAACTATTTCTGTAAAATCTGTCACAAATTCTTAGGGGATTATTTTAGACTTCAATCTGGTATACAAGCTGTACTAAATTCCTTAAGGGTGGGCAATTCATAGTCAAACATAATAAATGCTTATCAAACATTTATGATGTCACATACTGAGCTAAACTAATTGACTTCATGTATGCACCTCGCTTAATTCTTAAATCAGTAAAACAGGTGTTAATTCTATTTTACAGATTGGGAAGCTGAGCTCAGCCTTAGGATTTACATATTGAGAAGAGGATGTAGTTGTTGTGTGATCCTTCTTCCTCATGATCAATAGACATTGCCAAAGCATTTCTTAAGAGTTTATTAACATAGGAAATAAGATTTCCCTATGGGCTTCAAGAAATAAGTATGTTTTATATGTAAATCAATTATATATGTCTGTAATAACAGTAAGGAATCAGATTGTAGGCCACACAAAGACATTCAAGAATGTTTCCAGTGAAAACAATCAAATTATATTTTAAATAGAGACCATAAACTAATTTCAAGAAATATTACTACAACCTCATCACTAAAAATACAGTACATGGAGCTGGAAAGGTGGCTCAGTGGTTAAGAACACTGGCTGCTCTTGGAAATAATAAAATTCAAGACACTAGTGAAAATGAAGCAGTTTTTAGTGTACAACTCCATAGAAAGGGATGCAAGCATAGAAAATTAATAGCCATCATGCTAATGTGATGCGAGACAGTGTTTTGTTTTTTTTTTTTAAACTGTCCAAACCTGAGAAATTCCTGTCCTTTTCCCATATAGGGTGCAACTTGCAACTCCCAAACTCCTCATCTCATTGGCCTAGGACACAGAGCTTCATTCAGTGAACAATTTGGGGCTTAAGATGGCCCCCACTTTTCTTATGCTGGACTCAGTCACATAACAGACCATGTATAACTTGCTAATTCTCAACATCTTAAATCCAGCAGGCACCAGCAGCCAGCTAAGGGAGAGAGGGGCTCAGCATCCCCTGCTTGCCTATAGCTCCAGTGATCCCTAAGAGCAGCTCATATTGAAGATGGACCATGACAATCTGTCTCTTACACTGCTCTTGCAGAGGACCCATGTTGGATTTTCAATACACACATGGAAGCTCATAACTATCTATAAATCCAATTCCAGGGTATCCGGTAGCCTCTTCTGGCTTTCATAGGTACCAGACACACAGATAGTGTACATGCATACGTGTAGATGAAACAATCGTGCACATAAAAATGGATAAGTAAGTCTGAAAAAATATGATACAAAAATACAATGATATAATTCATTAATAAAAATTTAAGTGTTTTAGCTCAGGATATATAAAACATAATAAGTTTTCATAGGTCATTTTTCTCTTGATAAAATTCCTTGTCTCTCAAGAAAGATTAACTACAATCAAAACAATAAATACTAAGTTGAATATAAATTTAGTGTGCTGCTTAAGAGAAAATAATACACTGACTAATTTCCTAATCAGAATTATTCACACCATTTGCTTTCTTATACTACCGTCACTGACCTTATCAGGCAGCAAACATATTCTCTTTTTCTATAAGTCATAAAAAAAACCCTACATTTGTACAATAGAAGTCTAGGCATAGATCAGAAAGTTTCTGTTTAACATTTGGCAGTTGAAGTCAATATTTCATCAGGTATACTTTAATAGCAAATGCATTAAAACTCTGGTGCATGTAATTATTGCTAACTAATTTTATTTCAAATATCATATATATTAAATATAATGCTAAATACACTATATGAGTTCTATGTTATTGTTTGCATTCGTATATTCGCCAAGTCTCCATGTCAGACGTGTGTAACCTCTTTGGATTATGGACGCTTAGAATGAAACTGATGGACTTGCATAAGAGAAGATGCAGATATATACATGAGCACAAACGTTTGTGTATAAGTTTAGGCGTTCCGTGGGTCCTATGAAGTCCACTTCAAGGATCCCTGTTCTGAGTAACCTAGGTTGTGCTTATTGAACAAAATTACAATAACATTTTTTGCTTCCAAACTCCAGCTTGCTTATTTTAATCGATATTTTCAGCATAAAAGCATAGAGTTTCAGTGACCTCATTAAGTAAACTGTATTACAAGACGGTATTATTATCCTGAAGAAATAGAAGGAAAAGACAATAGATGCCTAAAGTAGCAACTAAGGAATAATTTATATTAGAATAGAACTGGATGCAACTATATGTTCAGCAATAGAGTATATGATACATTAAATAGGTTTTGATAAAGCAAAATATTACAAATTCATTTGCATTGAAGAAGCACATTAATCCCTAACATCACATTATGGCATATCGATGTCAAAGAAGCAAGATTCTAAACAGCACATGTGTTTTGAAATACACATATCCCACGGAAAATGTCTAGAAATACCTCACTGATGGATTGATGGATCCCAGACAAAAACTTGAAGGGGGGGTGTGGGGGTCTCCCGGGAAGCCTAGTAGTGGAGGCCATTATGCAGCTGATGTCATGGAGTCTGGAGCTGGAGGTACTTCTGGGTTTCAGGTGGCTCCAGGGAATCAGAGTTGGTGCTGCTTCTCTCCAGCGCTTAACTCTAATGCAACTCAGTAACACCACTTCGTTTGATTTATATGTTCAGCAGCGGGGTTTTGCTACTTAGCCAGTCTGGTCTGGATCTCACCACACAGCCCAGGTTGGTCTGGGGCTTGTGATCTTCCCTTTCTGCCCCAGCTTCTTGTGGGCTGTAACGGGATGTGCCACCATGCTCAGAGCTCTCCAGATTCTGTCCTACTTTTCGCTGGCATGCTCAAGAGTGCCAGCTCTGAGTACATTTGACTTCCTGTGGCACACTGCACTTCTTCCAACTCAGAGCCTATTGGTTACAAGCTTCAGAGTGTTTTTCCCCTCCTAGCTTAAATGATTAGGGTAGAGCTGTTGCTTGGATAATTTTATTGATCCATGTTTGTTTCTGGACATCCTGATGATGAGTTCCATTAGCCAGATGTCTACCTACAGCTGGGGTACTGAATTTCATATACTAGAAAGCTGCTGGGAGGCTCATTTCACTTAGAATTGACCTGTGCAAATAGGCAACACAAAGTCAGTCTAGTGAAGAAATATTAGGTACCAAAATTACTCGTGGCTATCTGTGAGTGGTAAGCCTTTAAATAATGTTTAAAAATATACTGTATGTGTTTCTTTATTTTCTGATTTGTCTATAATTATATATGATTTTGGAAATAAAGACATAACATCACCAAAATGTTGTTGGTACTTTTACCTCTGTAGCTTGTAGTTTTGATCTAATTCCATTTATTGGAGAATTGTTTCAAACTGTCATTCCTTCTGAGACAGTCTCACTATGTAACCTTGGCTGGCCTGGAACTTGTCTTACTTAATTTTTCAGTGACAAGCTTCGTATATAACTGAATAGTCACATATACAAATAAATATATCATATTTTATACATGTTTCAATGTTCTGTGCATATTTCTTCTGCTCCTCACCCTTTTTTCTTAACAGTCATTATGTATGTCATGTAAGAACTATCATTATCCAAAGGAATGTGAGAACAATTTTCAGTTTATGTAAACCCTTCAAGTTGGTTTTTTTTCTGGTCTGTGCAGTAGTTTTAAAATTACTAATGACCATGTCTTAGATTTACTTGACAATAAGTAAATTGTATCCTCAAATGAGTATTGAATATTTATAAGAATATTTTGTCCTAACTACATATGCGATATTATTCTAGAGAATATTTGATGCTTAATATATTTTTGTATGATTACTGAATATATACTGTTTATGTTATGTTCACTGGATACATAGAACAAGGTCCTGTGTGTGCTACAGACTGTAAGAGATGCAGAAATGAACACGTGTTACTAAAGACAATGAGTAAAGCCCGGTTTTAAGGAGAGAATATGACGATCATATACAGATGTGAGCATAGAACATAGGAACTTGTACAAAACTTTAAAGAGCAAAAAGGCAGTTTTAATAACAACGACATTATCTTCGCTCTTGGCGAAGACAAAGAATAATTGTATTCTCAACACACAAATTATGCCCAGTTTAATTGCCTTTGTCAATTTGAAGGAGCAGACACTCAGGTGTGCAGACAGATGCTGGCACTCCGTTGGGAACACTTGATCTGTGTGTGTCTACTTATGGGGGTGGTGATGCCCACTGATTTCAGCTGACAGGAGCTCCACTATGAACTATGCGGCAGACCCCTTTCAAACTCTATTCAGCTGTGTATGACCTCTGCCTGAAAGGACTTTGGCAGCTTCAGTGACAGCCTAGTGGATGGCGAAATCCACATCTCCATGTCAAGCTAATTTGGGAAACATTTCATCATTTAGCTTCCCAGTGTGAAGACATTAATAATTCAGTGATTCGTATACATTTCCATTCATTTCTTTCTCAAATTTGTTTGTGATCCATACAGATGGTGCAGGGCAGAGGGGCTCAGAAGACCTGAGCTTTGGGTTAGGCTTATAACCTCGTATCTCATTCACACCCTGTGTCTATATTCTCCTTCTAGAATTTCTGTGGCTTCAGCAGCAGAGAACATTTGGTGGCAAAATTGCTGGGTTTATTAGCAGCTATGGCTCTCAGTGTTACACCCCTGTGTTCACTCTGAGTTGTTGAATAATCTTTACTTTTAAAGCTCTTTTTTTTTTTTTTATACTTTGGTTAGAATATTGCTTATAATGGAAACATGGGTTGTAACATTTTTTTTTTTTGAAAATGCAGATTCTCTGAGGGAAGATTGCAGATATTAGGTCTTTTTGGAGCTGCCCATGTGGGAAAAAATATCTCTGTTGGATTAGATCTCTGACAGTTGCAAAATGACTGTTATGCAAGCCATTTACTTTGTCTCTTTGGACAAAATAAATGGTTTCCTAATTTGAGTTACGTGGCGACATGTTCTGAAAAATGTGGCAGCTATAGTTTCCTCTCCGCTTATAGAAACGACAGGAAGTTGTTTGCTTTTACGAAACGTATTTTTCTATCAACCACACTATGAGACGATCTTTAAAAAAGAGTCCTCTCCTACTGTCTTCTGTGTGTTAATGTGTGCTGTGTGTTTTTCAATATTTTAAAAGAACTAATCAAAAATTATTGTGTGTGTGCTTTTGAGTTGTGAAGTACGTAGATCAGAATTTCCTTAACATAATCTCATTTCTCATTGTGTGTCCTCGTTATAGACACATTATATCTTCGGGAGAGGACAAATGATGGAAAACTCTCAACAGGAAAAAAAGTAGAGTCAGTTACGGAATATTCATTAGAAGTTCCTGAAGCAGTTAAGAAACGATTCATTTATAGTGATTTAGAAAACCACTCATTGCAAAAGAAACAAAAGGCAGTTTGTAAAACCAGATTCTCAGGCCGATGCTATTTTCATTGAGGAAACAATGACAACAGTATACATTCCTGTAAGCACAGAATGGAGAGAACACTAGGAAGCAGTCTATTGATAATGGCTGCAGACGGGGCTGACCTTCGAGGGAATTTCTGACGGCAACCAAGGCTGAACACGGGATGGGTGTGGTTTGAACTTTTTGCCTTTTTCTATTTAGCATCTCTCTTATAGACACGCATTACTTTTGTATTTGAGGAACAAATGTGACCTTGAAAAGATTATTCTGGAAGGATGGGCCGAAAACATGAAAGGAGGCAATTTAGGAGACTTTAAGTGCTAAACCCACCATGGAGACAGGGGGATGGAAGAAGAGATGGATTGGGAGGCCCGGAGGCAGAACAGCTGATGACCAGTCTGAGCTTGGAGGCTGGAATTCTAGTCCAGCGCTCTTCTGCAGTTGGTTCCTGAGCTGGGCAAGGGAAGGACCACGATCCCATCGGGAGCTCCACACTGAGACTCTCCTGCGACAGCTTTCGGGCGTGAGCACCCGCAGAACACCTCTGCTCAAGCACGCAAGCAGCAGTTTCAGCTCTGATTCCCCACTTACATGTTTCTGCGTAAGACCTGGTAAAAGTGGTGCCATCTCTGCTAACAGCCCCTTGGGCTTTTCAAAGGCAGTGGCGCCATTACATCAGCCTCTTCCTAGGGGACTGGCAAGCAGCTCTCTGGCTGTTTCTGCAGAAGCCAGAATGCCTTCCTTCACTCGCTTGAAGCCTAACTGTTGCCTGCGGTCTGCAAGGCTCTTCTGGAAATCTTTGGTTTCTGTTTTCACTAAGACTTATGTAAACTTGAGTCTGAACACACACGAAGCCTGCTCTAAGCCGAGTGTCGTCATTGTCCGAAAGCAGTCACTGGGAACGTCTTTGCCTCATCTTTGGACTCCTCCCAAGCCCCTGGCTTTACCCTCTAATTTGTATAACTAACTGCTCAACACAGGAGAAGCAATGTCACACAGTAGATACTCATTTCATGAGGGAACCTCTCTTTTTATTTGTTTACTAAGAAACAGATGTTTAAACATCTGCTTAAGTACTGTGATTCCCGCCCCCCCCCCCCCCAGCAGATTGAATCTTTCCTTCTGGCCACATAACCAGGAAAACCAATATTTACCAAAGTAGAGGCAAATTGTGTTTGGAAAAGAAGAATTCTATAAAATAGCCTTTTATAACATCTCTAAGACAGAAAATAAAAAAGTCCACAAAAGCTTACACATATTAGGAAATATCTTCAGCTATTTGAATTTTTAAAGCTGGTTAGCCTACTGTGACCTTGAATCCTTTTTTTATTTTGTGGATTTATGATGCAGAAGGCTAAAAAATAATTTTTTGTGTGAAAATCAACTGAAAAAGTATAAATGTACTTGAGAGCTGAACTGGTGAGGTAGAAAAGATATGATCAAAAGTCACCCCCCTTTTATTATCTAGTTTAAAAAAATGGACAACTTCCCGGCTTTTCAAGTTTTTACATGCCCACGTCAACATTTCTGGGGAACTGCATGTGACTGCATGCGTGTGTGCACAAAAGCCAAGACCTGCTGTTTGCTTCGCTAATAGAATATGAAAGCATGTGGCTTATACAATTAAGATAATCTGGTTACATCCCAGCTTGTCTTATTTTGAGTTTGATTTCTGTCTAGTGTCACATGGAAGAAAATATAATTCTGTCTTTTAGCCGAAAATAATTGGTAGATTCTGTGGCCAAATGGCTTATCTGGAGAAGGAATTTTGAAATTGCATCTCGAGACTTGTGTCATTTTGTACGTAATTGAAATGGCAGTTTTGTTTTTAGCATACAATTCACTTAGTGGTTTTTTCTTCTGATCTGAAAAACTGGTATTCACTGAGTTGTTTAGTTGCTTGGACATCTTGTAGAGCAGTTTGGGAATGAGGAAACTACATCCACTTCAATCTAATACCTTTTCTGGTCTTGATTTTCTCCTTACCTTACTGCATGTGCATGTAAGACAGAACTGCCTACAGCACACACACCCATCTGTTCTCTACAAACATGTTTTATTCTTCCTCATACACAGATGGTAGGTAGGTGGGGGGTCATCACCAAAGGTGGGCAGGCCAGGTAGGTCTCAAATCAGGCAAGGGAGACTTCAAGGTGAAACATGTATTAACAAGAAAGCCTGCTAGAAAAGAGCTTGCTGTAACAAAGTTGCTTTGCTACTTCCTATTGGCCTGCAATCTTCTGTTGGATCTATATTCTGAATGCTTTTTTTAAAGCAATCTTTGCTTGGCCTTTGGTAGACATTAAAAAGCTTGCTTGTGTGTTCTTTGCATTGCAGATCTAAGATCACGCCTGCATAGAGATCTTGAACTCTTCTATAAAGGGAGTCAGACAAATACTATTCTTTTTGCTTTACTAGTTCTTCACCAACTTCTGGAAAAGACAAACACATTTTCAGAGAAGCCACAGCAGTAGCATTACAGCAGCGTCTAGGAGCAGGGAGGAAGAGAGACTTCAAGGATAGCAGGGTCTTTTGTTTTTCATTTCATTGCGCTTCTCTCTTTGGCTGTCTCATCTTTAGGCTTTAAGGGGACAGTATATGAACGCTAACACTGACTTCTTCCTAACATTTTTGTTTTGAATATAGGTTATAAAGTTTGTGTCAAATGTCTCATAAAAGGGGTTTACTGTGTGAATATTGAGACTTTAAATTTAAGCAGTTATTAAGTGGAAAACAACTTATGCAATCTTTTAATGTAATGACTTTTTCCCCTTAGGGGAGGAAACCAAAGTTCTGGGAATATTGGTGATTTACCTGTGGATGCACAGCTTGTAAAGGATGAAACTGGGAGAATGAGTCTCCCCTCTTCCCGGGGGCACAGCACAGTGAATGTGCCCGTTCACTCAGATGTACAGATCATAACAGCTGTTTAGAAACAGTTTTGGAGACATTTAGTATACATAGCGTATTTTAAGGGCTTCAGATTTATTCAGATGACTTTGTATGTTGTGAACATTTTTATGGTGTGACAAAAGAGTGTATGTGTGAGTGTGTGGGTGTGTGAGCTTTCCATAATTATTTTGCAATGCGACATTCCCTGAGTCATAAGAATGTGGCATAGCTTTACATTTAAGGCTTTTTTTTTTTTTTTCTCTTCCAGGTAGGGTTTCTCTGTTGTAACTCTTGCTGTCCTGGAACTCACTCTGTAGACCGGGCTGGCCTCAAACTCACAGGGATCTGCCTGCCTCTGCTTCCTGAGTGCTGGGATTAAACACATGCCCCACCACCACTCAGCTTACACTTAAAACTTTTAAAACTCTGTAACCTGTAAGTAGACATGTGTAAAAGACCAAAGGGGTTCGCAGGACGTGTTGACTTCATGTGTCTATAAGGCTGGATCTAATTAGGAAAAAAATTTCACAACAGATCTGGGAAACAAAAGAAATTGCCAACTCTAAAACTGAAATTTCTTCAGTTTTTCCTTAGTTGTGTCGTTTTTATACTTGTATAAAATTCCCACCCAGAGTGCCTAATTGATCACTGAATAAATTATGAAGCGTTACACCCTATGCCTCCTGAAGAGACTCAGTCATTGTACATGAACTTCTGGACTTCAGTGTGCTGCCTTCTCAGAGCCTCTGTTAAGTGATGAAGAGACATCCAAATATGTAGGTGTGTGGTGTCTCTGTGAGGCTTAAGTGCTTTTTAGAGCACAGGCCTGAGGGCCGACAGAGTTCATGATCTGAGTGGAAGTAACGCCCCCCCATCCTCCTGCATATTAAAGGTCTATACGTGTTGCCTTATACAGATGAGCTGCTGGGAGGCCTGTGCTGTCCTAGCCCAGGAGCAGGACCCCTCTCCACACAGCAGACCCAGGTCGCTTCACTTGCCTTCATCTCAGCATGATTAGCCCACAGCCTGCCTAGGTTTTTGTGAAGTATACTTCACAAATGAATGGATCCTTCAAAGATATGAGGGTCAGCATACAGATGTCTGAATATATTACCTTGTTTAGTGAAAAAGACTCCGCAGACGTGATTAAGATAACGAGATGGGGCCCGATGTAACCACAGAGGTCCGTACAAGAAACAGGCATGAGGAACAGTCAGAAGGAGACTACCAAAGTTTGAATAGATGCTCCCTGGAAATGGAGGGAATGGTCAGAAACCATTCTGAGTCCAGTGATTTGAACAAAAGAAGCCTGCATAGGCTCATATATTTGAACGCTTGGTCCCCGATTGGCGGAACTGTTTGGGAAGGATTAGAAGGCGTGGCTTTGCTGGAGCAGATGAGGCCTTATTGGAGGAGGTGTGTCACTGGGGGTGGACCCTGAGGTTTCAAAAGCCCACGTAATTACTGGTCTCTTGCGCTCAGCCTCCTGTGTGTGGATCTTATGTGAACTCTCAGCTACAGCCTCAGTGTCATGTCCACTTGTCTGTTGCCGTGTTCCCCACCATGATGGTCGTGGACTCTAAACCTCTAGGACTGTAAGTGGACCCTTAATAAAATTCTTTGTTTTTTTAGTTGCCTTGGTCATGGTGTTTCTTCCCCTAAGAAACCAAGAAAAGTGGAAGCCTCCAGAAACTAAAAAAAAAAAGAAAAAGAAAAAGGAGGAAAATATTCTTCTCTGAAGCCTCCAGAAGAAAGGGTATTATGCACAGTGGAACATCATGATACTACTGGAACATTAGTCTTTCAAAAACCACATTCTCAAGGTTGTTTCTTGTAGGTAAATTTTGTGCCATTTCAGTATTTTTCATTAATACATTTATTCATTCAGCTTGTGTTTAGTAAGGATATAAAGGAATGTATTGTTGAAGACACAAATGTTTAGGACAAAGACTTTGATCCCAAGGAACTTGTAGGTCAGCCCATACACTAAGACACGGTACAAATAGTGACTGCCCCAGGCACTGCACTGTATTATAGTCATACAAATCTGTTTTCTCACAATTCTGGTGGCTAGCCCTTGAGATTCAGGGGTCACTAGGTTCGTTTTCTTCTGACACCTCTGTCCTTTGCTTGGAAGTGCTATCTTCCCTTGAGTGGTCATTTGGTCTTCAGGTTGTGTCTGTGTCCTGTTCACCTCTTCCCAGGATTCCGGGCGTGCTGGCTCAGAGCTCATTCGACTGAACTCATTTTCAATCAGTTTTCTCTCTAAAGACTTTATCTCCGCATAAAGACATATTTTGAGACCCAGAGAGTTTAGATTGCAGTATATGAATGTGTGTGTGTTGGGGGGGAGGGGCAGAGAGAGTCCAGCCCACAGCACACACCAAGCTTCTGTTTTAAGAAAATTCAGAGAAGAATGAGATACTCCAGATCATTGTTAGTAACAGAATTCACTTAAAAATCAAGGGATGGGGTGCTAGTGCGTTGGCTTAGTGGGCAATGGCACTCGCTACCAAATCCTTGGGACCCCACTTGGTAGAGGAGAGAGCTGACCTCTACACAGTTTTCTGAGCTCGGTACGTGCGCATGCGCGAGCACGCATATATATATATATATATATATATATATATATATATATATATATATATATATATATATATATATATATACACACACACACACACACACACGTGGAAATGGGAAACACAACAAACGCTCCATTTCTGTCCCCTCATGAGCTGGGTGAGGAGTTCCTCTGGTGGTATTCCTCCATGCTTTTCCCAGGTTGAAAAATGAAGACAGCAGCTAACAAATGAGCCTGAGATGAATCTGGCCTTCAGGAGTAACCACATTTGCTGCAGTGGACTTTAGTGAGCTCTCAGGAGGTGTCTCAACCAGGTTTATAGATGTATCTTAGCTAAGACAGAAAAATGCTTATTGTTCCCTTAAGAGAGCATAATCCAATAGAAAAAGCATGATGTATACTTAACATGTTAGGTAAGCAAAGTATGCTAAATTCCTTGGGGTCCTAATTAGTGTATTCCAAAGATGAGGGCTAATCAACAGAGCCGAGCTCTGATCCTGTTAGAAGAGCAGGTAATATTCACACAAATCCTTTCATTTCCCTATCAACGGCAATAAAAATTCTCAACTTGCGGGGAACTCATTAGAGCTGGTAATTTCACCAATTTAATTTGGCACACCGTTGTTATCCTGCTGCAGAAGCGAAGATGTGGACAAGAGGCTGAGATCTCCAACATGAAAGGATAACACATACAGATGAGTCTCCCGTTATGCTTCCTGAGAGCCCATGTAGGAACCCTGATAACGGATTTGAGCTCCTTTGAATTTTTAGGCACAGAAACAATAAAAATAAAAATGACATTTCATTTTTAGGTTGTTCATTTGTCTGCTAATCATGTAACTTACATATTTTTTTTTATTTTACTCTATCATTTCAGACAAATTGTACTACTATAGAATTTTGAACATAATCTAGTTCTCGAGTCCCAAATAACACTGCTAGAGGTAGAAAATGAATGTTTTCATATGAAGAAATAAAATAGGAGGCTGGGGGGAATGCCCAGTGCTGACAGTTAAAATGCTGCTTTTTCTAACTTAGCATTGTTTCAATTGTAGGGTAATTTTACTCAATTGTCTGAAGAGTATTTATTTGCTAGCAACATGTGAGTTTATTTAATGACAGTGCACAGTTTTTAGTAGGAGTGGATTTAGTAATGGATTTCTCTAACAACGTTGATTCATCTCAAATCACACTGTTTCCCAGATCGGCTCTGCTGGGTTTTAAGAAAGGCCTCCTAGCTAATCACAGATGGAAATCAATTACACCGCACAACTTTGCATGGGTGCGGCTGGTCGTTATCCCGGCTGTAAGGAGCTCCTCCGCTGCACACTTTCTGTAGTCAAGAGATGCTGTTGCTCACTTTGAGAAGAGGTGGAGAGAGACATCTGGACGGTGCAGAGAAGGTACTTTCAGAGAAGCGACTGACATCTCTTGTAATCAAATCTACAGCAATTTTGGTCACAGCTTGAAAGTTTGAAGTTGGTAAAAAAAAAAAAAAAGTACTTTTTGATGATAAAGATTCCCAAACTGGGTTAGAGGAGATGCTACAGATACGGAATGGGTCACTCCGAGTCACAAGGAGCCGGTTCAAGGATTTTATGTCAGAGAGGTGGAAAAGATTTCCCAGAAGGGTCTTAAGTGAAGTCCAAAGATATAACAAAAAGAGAAGAGGAGCCTGGAGGGCAAAATTTCTCTTTCTCTCAGCCTTGTGTATTCTTGGGTAAAGCAAGATAAAGGCTTCCAGAGCATCTGAGATAGAGCAGGTGTAACCGAGACTTTCCTAATGGCTGTGGTTTTATAATTGTCTGTCTTGTTGCCTCTTCTGAGCCAAACTCCACCCGCACCTTATTTCTCTGTTTCCCTTCCAGGGCCCTGGACTCATTCCCTCTCTGCAGAGCACTTCCTCCCGGCTCAGAACGCAATCCTCCCGCTGTCTCCAGATTCTACAAGCAGGTACTTGACTCTCACTGGAGGGGCTCGTGCTCCAGCTTGTGGTTTTCTTGCTGCTAACGAAACGAATTTCTTTATTTCTGAACTTAATTGGTGTGCTCTGACTTATTGACATTATTTTGTGGAACAAGAAAACAGTGCAACCTCAGGACTGACTGGAATCCATATGCTGTAAACTGCCTATGGGTAAAAGGTTTTAATAATCCAGAGATGCCATTACATTTTTTGAAAATGACTTTTTAATACAATTAAATTTGGTTAGCCTCTTAATAATCTTTCTAGCTGTGTCATTATGCCAGTGGAGATATACATATAACAAGCTATCACAAGAATAGTATAACTTTCAAATTTTAAAGCAAATCTGTATTTTGTTCAAGTCATCTTAATAATATTTTATAAATTGCTCACAACACCGTGAGCCTTAGCTAAGGAATGGCTAAGCAACTCTAAACAGAATTATAAACTGTCAAATTAAATGTACACATTTATTTCTAAGGCTAGATTTCTCTTTTGCAGTTTAGGAATTTTCTTGTTGAGAAAAATTTTGAATTGAAAGAAACACATTTGTTGATATTCATATCTTTGACACGTGACATGACCCGTTTGTATTGATGGTCTCTTCTTTCTAATGTTTATCTAAAAATTGGAGCCCATTTAGGCGCCAATCAATAAACTGTGTGGGAACAAATATTTCTGTTGGTATTTTTAAAGTGAAACTCAATGCTATAGCAACAAACTTTCTGCAGAGATGGAGTGCTTGCTGGCCAGCGTTGCTTTAAGTGTCTCATTGCTGTGTGGAAGCCTTGTTGCTACCCAGCATCCACCCTGCTGTTGAGCTTCCGGGTGCAGATGCTGGCTGTAGGCGATCTGTCCAGCTTCAGGAGGCTGAGTCTGAATAATCCCTTTGATTTCATGATCCAGAGACGAAAATCTTGAAGACTATACAACGTACAACGAAGTTTGATCGTTTATTAGAAAACACATGGTATTTGTATTTATGCTGCAGAAGAGGTAAATAAGATGCAAGCTATATAAAAATCCAGACAACTGAAGCGTAATTTCACTTTTGTCTTTAAATGATGCGTAAACATTTTAAAGCTTCAGAAATTTATACCAGAAAAAAATCATGTAAATATTTTCCAACACTTCTTTTGTAAGTAATTAAAATAAAATTGAACTGAGATGACAGGTGCGAATTCAGTTATGCGATTACTTGCTTCCTGGACTTGCAAACTTAGCTAAATGTAATTTATTTTAGGTCCGCCTACCTTATAGCGAAAAGCTCTATTGCATTTGTGCTTGGCGTGTTTGATTTGGGTATTAGCTGGCCTTCAGTCGCATGTTCCTCTGAAATCTCTGCGGTCTCATTCTTCGTTTTGCCTGATTTCCGTCGAAAGTGTGAAGATCCCTCTGCATGATTTCAATCAGCCTTCATTTTTTTTCTACATAACGTTTGAGTCAGCCTTCATGTTCTTCAGAATTTCACGTTTTTCTAGATCAGGCTTACTTCGAGCCACTTCCTTTTATTTGTTTTCTCTGTGAAGACATTACCCTTTTCAAGAGCAAAGGTGTTGATAAAGGAAAATTCTTAAGGTCATGTTTGTTTCGGCTCGTTTACCCAGAGAGGGTAGACAGTCCAGAAGAAAGAAAGAATGGACAGGAATATCTAAAAACTTAAGGAAAGGAGATTTAGAACTTCAAACTAAAACCATATGCATCTCTGTAAGCAAGTAAATCTAAAATCTATATACATAGTTGTCATAATTCTGTAACAGTTTCGTGTTCTGCAGAAAATATAAATTAAAATATTCCGTTAATTCTGCCTTCTGAAAGTAAATTTTGTCAACCATTTTCTCATTAAAACGTTTTAGAGCTAAACCAAAAACAAAATTACATCTTCAGAAGTGTGATTAAACTTCTGAAAAGAACATCAATCTATTTAGACAACAGCCTGGGCATTTTCAAGCCTGTGTCTACATCAGTGCTTTTCTTCTGTGGGCAGAATGATGTAGTGAAAAGAATATGAGATTCTGGAATTAGAGGAACTGGGCTTGACTCTTAGGCTGGCCTAGCAGCCATGTGACCTTGGGTAGGTCATTTAATCTGTCCAAGGCTTCTTTTTCTTACCTGTCAAATAAAAAACAAAAAACAAAAACAACAACTTTTTAGGCTTGGTGTATGGATCACACGGAAAATAGGTAAAAGTGCTTTGTTTGTTGTGAAGCATCATACCAAGTACAGTATTTCATTTCAGGTGGACTTGAATTAAAATATACTTAGACAAAATAGATGCCAGTTAACGTCCACAGGAGTCCTCGTTTTATTTAATTCGCAAATTGTCAATGTGTCTTGACATTTTTGAAAATTGGCAAAAGAGTTGAAATTATTCAGTCTGGAAAAAAGAAGCCTGTTTTAAAAGACCCTCCTTGAACCTGGATCACATGACTCTCAGCTCAGATTTGACTTGTGACCAGATGTTAGAACCAATCTCCCCTCCTTCAGGGAAGTCCTTTGATCTTGATTTATTTAAGAGATGAAATTGGAAGTTCCTGCTCATGGGAACCACTCACTGTTTGGACCCATTGAGCACAGTGTCAGGGTTCTACTGTGCTTGAGAGTGTCCACAGAGTGTTTAGCTCTCTTTAGAATGATCTTCTAGGTCAAAGTAAGCATTTTAATATATGATATTAATATAGTCACCTTTATGCCAACGTCATACAATGTAAATTTTAACATTTATCATAACCCTGAGTAACTCATAATGCAACCCAGTTACCTGCAATTCAAGGCACACCAAGGCACTGTTCCAACAATTATGGCACTGCCAGGAATCACAGATCTATCTGGGTGATTGCTTCTGTCTTGCAAAATAGGGAAGGCTTAGAGCTGATATTTAAATCAGCCTCCTCCAGGAGGAAGTGTTTGTTAGGAAAGCAAAGCCACAGAACTGTGAAAGAGTGTGTTATAACTCAGAAGTGCTAGTAATCATCAGCGGTCTCTTTCTTGTGTATGTGGGATGGATCTAGTGAATCATGGGTAGAAGTCCATTAATTGTATAATAAAAGTTTGCCAAATTTTCTCCATTTTGCATTGAAATGTTTTAGAGCTAAGTACCTAAAGTCCATAAACATCTGCAGAAATGCCGAACGAGTAAACAGTAGGTTGTTCTTAAGCAAATGAGATTAGGTAAAATTAATTGCTATATTGGCTCTGGTCAGAATAAAACAAAGTATTTTATGTGTCATTTATTATCTGGCTGTGACAGAGACTAACTCTAGCAAATTCAGCCAGTCAAGAAAGAAAAAGAACGAAAGAGACTAGAAACTGTTCTCATTAACAAATTTGTGTTTCTTTTAAGGTCAGCAAAACTAGGGAATCTCATTCAATCTGGAGTTTCAGCTTTACCTGAAAAACCAATCCTATCATCTTCGGTCAATACTGATTATCCAGATCCAAATATGCAAGTTGAACAGTGCTTAGTGTCTTGTTAAAACTGATACAGAGTGTGTGGTTCAGTTCTAAAAGCTCTAATCTGTCCTTTTTCTAAAAATCAAATTCTTCCATTATAGCCTAGTTTTTTATCTTCTTTCTTACCGATTTTTCTTCATTCTCCAATTGTATATCTGCTCTGTATCTTTAAGTGCCTCCAAGTAGGACTGACATAAATTCCCTGAAGAGTACACTGGACTGTTTATTTATACTCATGTCTATAACTAATACTTAGTTATATTGGTATCTGTTCTGATGTTTTAAGGCGTCCTTCTGGTGGGCTGTGGCACCTGTTCTAAATAGTTGTTGCCTGTATGCACCAGTGGTTAGACGTTTTTCATACCATTCTGGGGTGGGGATATTTGCTCATTGCACTGTTAGGGCTTGAATCTAAAATGTGCCCCGTTGGGTTCTGCTTTGAATACTCAGTTCATAGCTTGTTGCTCTATTTTGAGGGCTATAGAGCATTTAGGAAATAAGACCTGGTTGGTCACTATGGATGGACCATTGAAGGACACACCCTCTTCTGATCCTAGTATCGGTCTCTGCTTTCTGGGCAGCAACAGTGTGAAGTGCTCCATCCCACTTTCCTGCCTCCAGAGATGGAGTCACTCCGCCTTAACATCTCCACTACGATGGACTGAAATCCCTCTGAAAGCATGATCCAAAATAAATATTTCCTCCCTTAAATTGTCTCTACCAGGCATTTCTTCACAAGGATGCCGAAAAAGCAGTACAGATGCTTTCCCTGCCATGATGCTCTGTCATATCACAGGTCCAAGAGAGCTAGGAAGCCAACAGACTCTAGACTGAAACCCCTGAAATTACAAGGCGGAGTAAATACCTCTCCCTTTCAGTTTCTTAATCACAACAGCTGGAAACTGAGCTCTGTAATAGTAAACTGAAATGATTCACACTGAGTAGCCTCTAACAAGCATTTTTTAAATTTTTTTTTCTCTTGGTTTGTTTGTTGTTTGGCTTTGCTGTTACCATCTAAGGACTCTTATTTAAAGGCCTGTGCTTGCCTAGCTAACTATTGTACATCCTGCCAGTCTTGCTCTAAAATCAAATTCCTTAAGGATAGTTTCCACTAAAGATTCCCAAGGGCTTAATTTGTGAACTCCTCTGGGTATCTGTACTTTTCCTATCAAAAAAGCCACAGTGTTACTCCCAACGATGTGAGGAGAAAGACAACCTATCCAAATTATCATAGCCAAATTAATTAAAGCAAGCAATGAATTAATGCAAACTTTTTTTTTCTTCAAATGCATGGCTATCTCTCCCTAAAAGTGGGGTTCAAGAAATCAGTACCGGACATGAAGAAGGCAAGGTTTTTATAGCTCAGGAGTAGGAAGTTTCTAAATGGGAGAATTTGTGGGCAAAATAGGCAGGGTTACAGGAGCAGAACGTAGGCATAACAAGTTAGTCATAATGACCACCTGAAACAAAGACATGATTGCAAGGGAGTCATAACAACAGGTAGTCATAATAAGGTAGTCATAAGTGGTCATAATAACTTTTTGAAACAAAGGCATGGTTGCCATTTCCCGGAACAGTCAGTACAGAGCCATTTGTAGCTAAGGTTACCTAGTTTGTCTTTACTATAAGATGGCTTTTAAGCCTAAGATGGAGGCAGGCTGGTTCATCAACAGAACATCAATTCCCTCCATTGATTTGGCAAAATGTAAACTGTTGTAATCTTATATTATTGTTTAGGGTTGGTTTATGCTTTATGCTTTATTTCAGAAAGCATCTTTTTATATTTAAACCTCTCGATGCGAAATGCTGGTGCATGCCGGACACTTTAGATGCATTATTTCATCCATTTTTGTATCAACTTTGAAAAATATAGGCTTATGAAGCACTTAGGAAATAGAGGAAGGAAGATCAGGCATTCAAAGACAATCTCCGCTATGAAAGAACCTGTTTCAAAGAAACATACATTTATGGGTAAGATAAGTTTTCATGTGAAGAAACAGTCATTTAAGAATTCAAGGAAACAATTTATTATTACTCACATTACTGTTCTTTCTAAATAGCAAGGTACTAAGGACTATAAAATAAAGCAAAGCAACGTAAAAATAAACTCATAAAACCTTATCTACTTTCCAAAAGCTTTTCGAGGAGAAGAGGGAATTTAGCCATACAAGTGCGTACTCATTCCAAGATTGGCCAAGTCAGATGAGTGGAAACTGAGAGTGAGTGGCAGCCAGGTGAACTCTGTATAATTCTAGAACCAACATTCGTGGCTCTATATTCTTCAGATTCATTGGCTTTTTAGCTACATGTTGTTTGTAAAAGACTCATGAAATAAAGACTTCTTTTGTGTGTGAAAATAAACCGACAGAGAATATAATACGCAAGAACAAAATCAAACCGCAAATGACCCCGAATCACTAAACACAAACTTGCCAGAATATTCGGTTTTTTTAGATGTCAAAGAGGCTATAGAGTAGGCAGACTATTTATTAATGAGTTTGTTATCTTCCATGGCTTATTTCATTTAGTCCTCATCACAAATTTAAGCTCCATATAGTACCCGTATCTAGAGAGTGTGCCAAAGAACCTGCCTTAGTTCATATGCTAACACAAAACAGAGGTTATATTAGACCCAGAGAGATGAATTCTAGGCTCCACAGATTGTGAAACTGGTAGAAAAATCCTACGGTTTCCCAGACTTCAGGGTTGCAGCAATGTTTTTGAGCACTTGAGTCAAGTTCCTGGATAGGAATGCTTCTTGTTGCAGTGGGTTTCCACATGGGACAGTCTGGATTGTCCTGACCGTGGAATCCTTTCAGAACCCTACTGTTCTTCCACATCTGAATTTTACCAGCTTCGGACAGCATTCCATTCTTAGGATCAAAGCTAAAATCTGTGGTCAGGCTCTGTGGTTTGTTTGGTTGGGTCAGTGTCTGGCAAAGCGAAGGCCTCAATAAATGCTCTCAAAATTAATGAACTGGATAAGAAACCAAAACAGAGGCAATTACATTTTTAAACAACAGCAACAGAGGGAAAACAAGGTTCCACTTCCTGGAAAACAAGGTTCTCTCAACAGCCCGCAGTCAATCCACACGGGCTCTTTGATACATTAGAAAATTCGCTCTGCCAGGTGAATAAATTCTGTGTGTTCGCTCAGATCCAGCTCAGCTCTGGAGTCGTAGATTTGCAAGCATTGTGTCTCATGCCTGTAATCTTGCATCTTGAGGACTGAGGCAGGATGACTGCAATTTCGAGGCTAGCCTGGGATATACAGTGAGCGGGAGTCAGCCTTTTTCTTTCTCTTTGCCCCCTCAAAAACAATCAGACAAACAAAGAAGAAAGAAAGAAAGAACACTTTTAAAAATTAGATTTCTAAATCCACGCTCTCATTTGGCCTGGCATATTTGAGTAGTGCACAGAATTGTATGACTGTATATGCAAGATGCCTGGTTCCCCCTATCTTGCAGTGTGTGTGTGTGTGTGTGTGTGTGTGTGTGTGTGTATGTGTGTGTGTGTGTGTGTGTGTTTAGGGAGAGAGACTGTCCTTTTGTCTTTCCTAAGAAAGTTCCATTTCTGTCTACCTTATAAAGATGGAAATGATAGCATCTATTGATCTGTACTTATTAACTGTCCATGTCAGTCTGTTTTCCAAGGACAGTGCATTAGGTAGATTGGTTATTATTTTCATCCTCATAGGATGATCTATATATAATTTATATTGGATATTTTCAGTGTTTGGAAGCAAAAACATCAAACCCTAAGAACATTATGTAAATTCTCCAATGACTTTCATCTTCTGTGTCTATTGAGCCACTAGAAAAATCTAGTGTCACATAGGGTGAATTCCATTTCTTTTCCAGTTGCATGCTGGAGTATGTACTTACATGTGTACACATATAAAAACATAGAAATATTCTCACACAGGCTGCTCTCTTGTGCTATTTAAGAATTTAAGGGTGACCTGACACATAGCAAAGGATATGGGAATTCTGTTGGAATTAATGCCTCTACAGATGACACCAATTAGCTGAAAATGATCATGCCAGTAATTGTATTTTTTAATTTTTAATTACTTTTTACACTTATTTATTTATTTTGTGTATGTATGTGTATATGTGCATGGTGTATGTATGTCTATATGCGTATGGTTGCACTTAAAACAAGGCACATGTGGGGAGGTCAGAGGACAGTTTGGAGGAGTCTTTTCTCTCCTTCTGTCATGTGGGTCCAAGGATCAGACTCCGGTCCCCAGGCTCGTTGATGAGTGCGTTTACCGGAAGAGCCGTCTCACAGGCTCAACAGTAATTATCTTTTCAAGTAGGGCAGTAAGATTTTCTCATGAAGGGTTTCTTATAGGTTACACCTCAACACTCTGTCCCAGGTTTCTTAGACTCACAAATGTTCCAAAAGCAGATCTGTCAAGACAGGGTCTCACTATGTAGCCTTGTCTGTCCTGGAACTCACTATGTAGTCCAGACTGGCCTTGAACTCACAGAGATCTACTTGCCTCTGCCTCTTATGAAAGGTGTGTGCTACCACACAGAGACCATTGAAAACATTCATGTACTGATTATAGCTCTGCAATACAGCATGCCTTTTAGTATTACCATTAGATTTAGTATTTAGAATTAGATAGTCATGTTCATTTTGTAGTGTACCATAGGCCATTTAAAGGCCATTTTTTAGTTATTGGTGAGGAGAGGGATAGATGTTTTCTTTCCATCTACAGTCCTCAACTTAGAACCTTGACTTCTTGTCTGCAAATGCATTTGAAAATGTGATGTCTCAGCTGACACCAGTGTCTTTAACCATTCCCTTTAATCCTCAAGACTCTCACCCGTGAGACTGAAGCAGAAAACCTGTGCCTGCCCTCACTCTGAGGATGAGTCACTCGGTGTGGGTGAGGTTTGTGGATGGAGCTGGCCCTGCTAGCTCACTGGTAACTGAGGCAAAGGCATGGTGCTGAGCGTGTATGCTTGCAAGCACTAGTGAAGGCCATGGGAAAGTGTCTAGAAGAAAAGCTGATCTCGCTGTCAGGCTTGCGAATGCCTACCCCTGTTGGCTGTCCCTTTCTGATTAGAAAAGTGTAATTCATAGCAGCTTCAGAATGATACTGTTTCCAGATATCGAAATGCATCGTCTTCTGGCCTGTGTTGGCTTTATCATTGAGCAGGTGTGTGTTCACTTGGCCTCTGGGTGAGCCACGGGAGGGCTAGAGAACTAGAGAGGGCTTGAGTATCTGGGGACATAGCACTGAGTCAGAGGGCGAGGGCTGGAGAGATGTGCCTTTAAATCCTGGCTTTGGTTTTCACTGTATGAGTTTTGGCAAGTTCCCAAGGGCATTTTAATTTCTTCATTTCCAACGTCCCTTACTTTAAATGTTGCCTGGAAAAAAACCTAGCACAGAGTGCCTGGATTATTCTCCATGACTGTTAAGTGATATCTTTTCTACTACAAATATATTCTCTGTCTGTCTGTCTCTCTCTCTCTCTCTCACACACACACATACACACACAATTTGTTATGAAAGTCCTTTCTTCTTTGTTGCTTCATAAACCCTACGGATAATTAGGATAAATAAAACCTTGGAGGCTTTCTTTGAATTTGGGCGATATTGCCAAGATCATCTACTAAGCTGGCCTTAACACATACTACGTATTTCCAATGAACTTGACTAGATAAATATAAGGAATAAAAATAGTAACAATGACACAGTCATAGGTATATTATTTTCTGTTTGATCATCTTCATTTGCAATGCGCTTGAAGTATATGGTTTTTAAATATTTATAATAAAGATACACATTAAGCGTGATTGTTCCTGTTTTATAGACACAGCAGTAACACAGAGATTAAGGAATATTTTCAAGGCTGCACAGTTAGCAAGCAGAGGCCCTGGATTTGAATCTAGATTCGCCGTAGTTGAGAGACTCTGCTTTCTCTGTTGCACCTACGGGGTTACACATTGTGTCCCTGGAATCAGTATCGTGAACATCAGTGGGCGATTTGGCCACCTTCGCGAATAACAAATTCTTCGCCGCTGATTTCCCAACCGCACACGGAATCCCACGAACTCCTTTGCTGTAATTCAGAATCCCGTTAGCTGATTCAATTATTTCCATTGATGTGGCTCTCAATCCCATCTAATAGCAACAAGGTTCAACTTAACAAAGGATTAGCTGTCGTTAGGGGTTTTTCAGAGAGGGGCTTCTGTCATAACTTTTCAGTTAGATGCATTTGGAGAATAGAATTATTAACATCTGTCCAGTTCAGGCAGAGAAAAAGTTTTACTTTGGGCTTTATTTCTTGTAGATCTTGTCATGAGATTAAAAAGAACAGATTCCCAAAGAGAAAAAAAAATTCCGTTGCACAATTAGAACAGGTCACCATATTAGGACGTATCAAAGATGAATAAAGCATAAACAACTGGGAGGAAGAAGCGGGACTCAATAATGAAGTTACAGACACCGGGAGGCGGGTGCACAGACATAAAATGCGTATCGGGGAGAACAAAGGAGAAAATGATGAGGCCCATCTGTGAACCCAGGAAGTTCTTTGAAAAATTGAAAATCACTGAACTGAGTCTGGGACACTTAGTAATACGCTTCCAAATGACGAAGGGGAGGAGTGGAGAGTAAGTAGAGTTCAAGCTCAGATAATAAAAGAACGCATCAGACGACTTGGAAATAGATCAATAGTACTATTCAAGTGGAACACAGAACAGAAAATAACCAAAATACTGGACCCATTGTTGTGTGAAAGATTCCCTGAGGAGACAAGACACACAGGTTTATGCACCCCAGGAAGGGAACCAAAGACAGACCGAAGTGGCAACTGTACCAGTGTTCCTCTTGGGGAGTCAGTGTGTTCCCGCTAGAGTTACTAACCCGAGTACCGGTGAGCAGTTACTGACAAGGAATAGGGATGAGTCAGAAGCAGCCGCATCATCAACATCAACCGCGGTACAGCACCGGCTGCGGTCCACGAAAGCTGCAACCGCGGAGCACTCTGGACAGCTTGCAGGCCGCAGTCCCAAAGCTCTCCGCAGCTGAGGCTTCTCTCCATTCACTGTTTATTCCTTTTATAAAAAAGGGGTGGGGTTGTCAGGGATATTCCAAGTTACTGTTACTCCAGACTTGTGACCTTTTACAAGTCTCCTGAGCCTCCTTCTTCCTCCTGAAGGGGATGTTTCAGTGCAGAGGAAACTGGGGAAGAACACCTTCACACATCCCTCTCTGAAACCAATTCTGATGCCTCCAAACCAACAGGGCAGAATTCATTACGACATCACATATGTGGAGCTGGTACCAGATTCCATGCATTACAGACTTCAGTCCCATATCAGGGCTCCCCATTTCTCCTGTGATTTCTAGGCTACCACGCTTCCCAGTTAACTACAAACTCGATTCCCGAGATGTACCTCCATTGGATCACTCACAGACCCTCAGAAAGTGCAATGGCTGGTCGGCTGTAGAGGATACGCAGAGGACTCAGGGTCATCTGAATGGAAGGATCCAAAGAGCAAGATATAGAGGGCTGTGGGCACGTGCAGGCTACTCTGTAGCACAGGATCATCACCAGTGGGATGATCTGATGACCTCTCTGACTTAGAGATTTTCATCGGAAGTTCATTACATAGACAGGATCAAGTCGCTGGCTGTAGGTGACTGAGTTCATTCTGCAGGCCTTTCCACTCCTGGGGGAAGGGTTAAGGTTTCCGAAATTTTCAACTTGTTAGTCATGGGGCTGGTTTTTCTGGTGACCAGCTCCTATCCAGAGTCTATTTGGGCCCAGTTCTCTCTTATATCATCATAGCAAAAAAAAAAAAAAAACCAAACAAACAACTCGAACTCAACCAACCAAACCAATAAAAACTATTCATCACTTTGGTGAGTCCAAGGTTTTTGGGATTCTTGTGGCCAGGGACAAGAGAGAAAGGTCAAGTTTACATCTTTATTTTATTTTACCTCACCTATCCAACCTTACCAGTACTCAGCTGTTAATGAGTTAAGCTTATGTTGTCCAATATGGCTCCCACCAGCACACGTAGTGAATCAGAACTAAGTGAATTAATGTTATATGTCACTTATAATGCCATTCCTTACTTGCACTAGCTACATTGCAATAATCACATGTAGATGGGAGATACCATGTTAGATAGTGGACGTGAGACATTTTCTCCCAGAGAGTCCAATTAGGCCGTGTTGTAAATGGAAATTTTAAAATGATATGGTCTTTAAAAAGGCAAGACCAAAAGGCTGGGATGTAGTTGGTGGTATATTGCTTGGCTACCATGGGTGAGTGATGCTTTGGGGTCAATCCTATTTAACACGCACGCGTGTGCACTAACACACACACACACACACACACACACACACACACACTGGCCCAATTGTGTGTCATAGTTCTGGGGATTAGAGCCAGGGTTTTTGTGTATGAGACAAGTGCTGTACCCCACTCAGCCACCTCCCCAGCCTAAAAAAGTACACTTGAAATGTAGAGACATGAAAAAGATATTCCATACAAACAATATACACAGCCATACTGTAGTGACTATGTTCATGTCGACTAACACAGACAGTGAAACAAAAATCCATTACTAGGAACAAATAGAAATAGTCTATTATGGCCAAAGGATTTATGGAGCAGGAGGTCATAATAACTTTAACTGTTCGTATGTCTAATGGTGATGCAGCATCCAAATACAGAAAGCAGAGTTAAGAGAATCAAGGTAAAAACTATAAAAATTTCATAATCTGCCTTGGAGATCTCAATACCCCTCTACCACTAGTTGATGTAGCATCCAGACAAAGGCGTAATTAAGGACATTAAGGATCTGAGCAAGACTCCCAGTCACCACAGCCTAGTCGGCATTTGTGGAATAGTTTACCCCACAACCACAAAATGCATATGACTTTAAGATACGGATGGCCCTTCGATTATATGCTATGCTATATATATCTATTAAACAAACCTCATAAACCTGAAAGGGCCGCAGTCACAGAGAGTCCCTTATCTAACCATAACGGAGCTAAGTTAGGAATCAATAACAATGATTTAGCTAGGGGGAGACCCCAACTTGAGGAATCAAAGAGCAAACTCCCAAATAACCCACTGACCAAAGGGGTAATAAGGAAGTTAGAAAATATCTCAAATTAAAATTACGACAGAATAACAATGTATCCAGCTCTGTGGAACACAGCAAAAGTGTTGCTTGTAGAGAATTAAAAATCTTTCAGTGTTTTTTTTAGGCAAGAAGATGTATCCACCATTGATTAAGGTCTGCCTTAAAAAGTTAGAATTGGAGCTGGGGAGCCGGCCCAGTGAGTAAAGGGTTTGCTGTGTCCGCATAGGGACCCGAGAGCAAATCCCTACGTCTACATAGAAAGTCAGTGGAGGCAGAGTCAGGGGGATCCCTGGTGTTTGCCAGCCCCTGAGTGTAGCTGCATCAGTGAGCTCCAATCCGGTGAGAGACCCTCTCTCATAAAACAAGGTGGAGAGCAACTGAAGAAGAGGAATCCGGATGCTGATCTCTGACCTCCACTTCCATATGCACACACGAGAAGCTAGAATATGGAAAATGACGAGAAAACAACTAAAAGGGAGGAAATAAAGGTGAGCAGAAATCAGTGAAATCAGGAAACCAACTGAGACATTAAGCAAGTCAAGGATCAGGGAGAAGCCAAGCGACGGGGGTTATCGGTTATGAGGACCACGGGGCTGAGGTGAGAACACTCACGAAGCCATCGTTGTAAGAACACACAGTCACATGAGAGGCTGTGGCCACATTGTCTTTCTGACCTCCCACAAATGGTGGTGTGAGGCTGTATCGTTTTTTAGCAGTATTTTGAAATTCAAAGTATTAGCATTTACTCAGAACCACATGTTCATGCTTCTGACTTCTCTCTTTTCTCATTTAGCAACATTTGGAAAAAACAAAACAGAAACAACAACAGCAAAAAGCAACTCTACTTGATTTTCCAATGAAATCACCATTGTTGGTTCTCAGCAGTGTGTGAATCCGTGTAGATTCCGGGCACGGGGCACGGAGCCAGTGCCTTCGGTTCTCTAGCTGGTCTCAGTGCGAGATCAAGAGAAAACTGGGGGGAATGTCGGCTGTTTTCTTGTTGCTGTTTGTTTGTTTTCAGTGCTGGGGATGGAAGCCAGAGCCCAGCACATGCTTGGCATCCTGTGCAATATATTATTCCCAGCTCTCTCCTTTCTTTTAAATTTGGCTGTGAGGTAGAAACACCCCCCTCCCCCCAAGTTGCCTAGGCTGCCTTGAACTTGTGCATCCCGCTGGAGCAGATAGGGTGGCAGGCCTGTGCTTTCCGGCTCTGCCATCTGTTCCATGCTGCTGGAACTTGAGAATGACTCACACATTGTCGAATGTTGGTCAGACGGTACAAAGTGTCAGTTATAAGTTATCAGAATAAGTTCTGGAGATTCAATTACAGATGGTAACCTGAGTCACCAGTACTATATTTTATACTTGAAGTTTTCTTATAAAAATACTTTCTTAATTTTTTTACAAATCTCATAAATGGAGTTCCCCTAACTCCTTTAAACTCACCTCTAATCCCCTGACCCCTTAACTTTGATACTTGAAATTTTCTAAAGCAGGTCTTATCACCATATGCAAAAAAAATATATATATATATTATTTATTTATATATATTATAATATATATATTCAAGATGATGGATTAGCTTGACTGTGGCAACCAGTTAAAATTCAGTACACACATACATACATGCGTATAGCAAAATAGAAAATGTACCGCACCCCTTAAATAAACATAATTTTTATTCGTTTATATTACCATGATAAAGCTAAGGACAGGACAAAAGTTACAATTTGGTATATAGAAAATGTAAATTTGACCAATGAAGTTTTGGGGTTTCCATTTGAGTGCTAAAGTTTTCTTATTTTTTTAAACTATTATTTTGTATTCAGTAAGAGTTTTAGGTAAGGTACAGATGAGCAGGAACACTTTATTCTATATAATTCAACCAGAATATTCATATATATATATACACATATATATACATAATATATACATATATAAATAAAATTATATATATATAATACAGTATATATATTGTTTTTAATGTACACTGAGGCTAAAAAATTTTTGTTTTGAAGATCTCTAGTTTTTCTCACAAAAATGAGGACATACAAGATAATTTTGTTATGCAGCAACTTGCAATGTCTATGTACATGTTTGTCTATGCCAGAGGTTAGATTTTAGCCCATAACATCAAACTGCACTCAGTAAGAAAGCCTCATCTGCACCGATGCTTGTGCAGTCCCCACTGCCCCATTACTGAAAGGTTCGTCTTCTCAGCGATGGAACGGGAGGCTAGAAATAACGTGTTTGAGTCAGACAGCTCTGGGTTCCGATGGCAGCTGTGGTCCTTGGTGTTTCCACAATCTCAATTAAGCCCCTTAATGGGTTTATATGTCAGTACTCTAAATACCTACTTCACAAGGCCACGGTGTGCCCTCTAACGCAAGAGTCTGGATAATAAACAGTTTTAAAGAACCAGTGTGGCGGAATGAAAAGAACAAGGTCTTTAAAGTTGCACAAAGGTCTGGAGAGATGCCTCAGTGGTTGAGAGCCCTTGCTGCTCTTGAAAAGGACAAGGATTTGGTTTCCAGCACCCAGATAGTGACTCACAGCTGTCTGTAAGCCCAGTTTCAGATTATCTGATATCCTCTTCTGGCCTCTGTGGATGACACCAGGCACACATGTGGCAGACATGCATACATTCAGGTAAATCACTAATAAACATAAAAAAGTAGGCACGCAAAACTGTGTTCCACTCTTCTGGCACACATTGGTATGTGTGTATGTCATACATACATACATACATACATACACACATACATACATTGTCATACATTATTTAACCCCTAAGCATTTCTGTTCATTCATAACATTCATAACACTGGCCAGGGCTGTGGATGCTCAGTTAAGCTTCAATTATTTCATCTTTGGGCTATTAAGATTTTTGTTATTAAGGTTTTATTTACAGGGTCAATATGTGTTTAGTTTGTCAAAGCCTCCAGGATTACTGTCAGTATTGTTGGACCTCAGAACACTTCCTGGTTCAAATGCTAGATATTTAATTTCATCTCCGCCTCTGTGTCTGAGTGTCAGGGAAGTAAACCTCACTGCAGAGCAGAGAGATGCTTTGCAAGCTCGATGGACACTATTCTTCTTCCTGGCTCCAACATTCATATCCCCATGACTGATGATTATTGTTTTAAGATTTACAAAATATCCATCTGGAGAACTCAGATTAATAATTTCTACTAAATAATATCTATTATTTAGTTTACAATGCACCAGGATACATGATCAGTAGGTACAAAGCAGTATTTATTTGATTAAAATTCCTTTAGCTCAATTTTCTTCGTTGCTAGTGGCAACCCACAAAGGATAGATCTAAAACGACAAGTGACTGCCACAAAGATTTCCACCCGTATTTTATTCTTTCCCGAGCTGTGGTTTTAAAATAGCCTCCCCAGTGCTGAGAGCTGATAGCAAGAAAAACAATTGTTGTGTGTGCTGCCTTAGACATATTGACAAGTCATCTCGTAAGCAGCCTGTCCCACTGATGAACCTTACCCTGAGGCTTTAAGAGGCAGCCTTAAGCCCTATGTTCTGTTGTCATGCCCATAGCTGTGGTGGTGATGGTAGTGTGTTTTTATAAAAATTGTTTTCCAATTTCTAGAAAGGTATGCTTGGGGTCAGCATAATATGCAGGATAGTGGATATATTTACATCCTTTTGAAAACTAATGTCTCTTAACAAACAATGGATAGCACCTCTTTAAGAATTTGGTGGTTCCGTTATAAGGATGTACTGAAAGTATTAAAGGAGACTAAGAATAAACCCCGGGCAGAGCTGTTTGGAAACAACAGTAAAATTCCATTATGCAGTTTTCTAAGGGAAGACGTAGAACATCTCCGTGAGCAGGAAAATGTTGCTGTGCAGAATAGGGTGTGACACTGAGATGTTGAGATGTTTGTGGGCCTTCTAAAATTGAACCTAGTGTACAGGAGAGAGAGAGAGAGAGAGAGAGAGAGAGAGACCATGCTGGTCATTGTGGTTCATTGGTATCATAGCTGCGAAGGACTGCTGCTTGATTCCCTCCTTTGGAAGCTTGCATGGTGCCATCTGGTACCCTGCCAACTGAAGTAGCACGTGGTGTGATAGCTTCATTCTTCCCCCAACACTTTGCTCATTTGCAAGTCAATGGAGAGAACCTTGTAGTACTTATTTGATTTCTACTGGATCGGATGCCCCTCGTCTGACCCCCTACTGCTGCACACACAGGAACAAGGGCTTCTGGGGAGAGAGTAAGATCACCATACTGACTCATGCTGGTTGAGAAGTCTCTTTGTTGATAAAGGAATCTGCTAAATGCATTGTTCAAGGTCCAGAGCTAGCCTCCGTACTCAGCATTGTGAAGAGAATAATCTCCGGGAGAACCACGCCAGGCAGTAGACAAATGGAGGATAGTTGCTGACAGAGTACTATTGTAGAATTTTATATTTAGTTGTGTATAAAATAATTCTGTGCACTGTTGGGTGAGGGGCTGCCTAGGTCTTGGCGTTTTGTATTGTCTTCAGGTGTTGGATTAATGTGGGGGTTGTTTGATTGCTTGTGATCAACACCTTATCAAGAGAACACCTGAATCAATAAAAACATCTGAGCTCAGATGTTTGGGGTTCCACTGTCCAGTATGGCATTTGCCATGATAGTGGTTCCCTCTGCTGAGGTCTGGCAGGGTATGCACCTATAGATCCTTGTCTTCCTTGGTGAGCCGCCACACCAGCATACTACTACAAATGGTGTACCAATGTGGGGCACTGTGTTCTTTTGTGGGTGCAGGGGATCGTTGAGGTGATGGGTGGTGCAGACTCACCAAGAAACAGACTCTGGGGAAATGCCTTCATGGTGCAAAATCCCCTTTTTTTCCGAAAGAAGAAGAACTTTTATAAAGGAAGGAGTGTGTTAAATAAAGGAGAGGTCCAATTGCTTTGATCCATCCTTACGAGACACTTCAGTCAGCCTGTCTAATGCTTACTGTGGCGGGGTAGGATGGGCAAGGTCAGGAAGTCCAACCGTCTTTAGGCTTGTACGCTTAAGCTCTTAGCCTATCCATTTTTGCCAATGTTGGTGAACAAGGTTTCTGTAAAGATGGAGAAAGCGGAAGCTTTCCCAACCTTGGGGCACAACAAGTGTGACAGATTTGCCATTTTAAAGGGCCATGAGACGTGCTGTGACAGCCGAGGGACTGACTTAGCGTTGGTGCTGATGCCCTCCTCTCTCTTACACATTGGGATCCAGTCGTCACCAAGAGGGCTCAGCGTCATGCCAGCTACATCCAACATGGAGACAAGGAAGAAGGAAAAAGAGGCCAAAGACCGTGCAGAGTCTGCTTTGTTTTGTTTTGTTTTGTAGAAACCTGTTCAGATACTGGTGAGGTGAGGCAGTCCTGACAGGACACATCTGCTGTGGTGAGAGAACTCCACCCCACCTGGGAACCCTTCCTGTAGACAAGCTTACCAGTTATTTTTCCTGCAAACCAGGCTCTATCTTAAAATCTGGAAAGTGTTTCCTCCGAGTCAGCACACAGAGCTGTCTTCCAGAACTGGCTGAGGTTGTATTTCGTGCTGGTAGTTGAACTTGTTACTGTAAGTGTTACCCAGGTGGTGCTGGTTTTGAAGGGATGAAGGGGTCATGGAGAGCAGCTGAGGGAGGCCTGGCACTGTGAGAGGCTAGAAGAGGCCATTGGTAAAAGTGCAGCCTCAGTGGTAGTTGAAGGCCCAGATTGAAGGGTTCAAGCACAGAAGATGAGGCTTGCCACCGTGAAGAGAGCCCAGGAGAGACTATTGGTGAAAGCGCAGCCCAGTTGTAGCAAGGGACACCATAGTTCTAAAGATACCAGAACCATGGGACAACCACCAAGGACAGCAGCAGCAGTGGAGTAAAGCCAGCCAGAGCATGGAGGACAAGCTGTGTGTGCAGCAGAGGGCAGAGACAGAGAAGTGATCTAAGCCCTTTGGAGGAGCCCAGAACGTCATGAGTGAACACCAGATTATTGGACATTGATAATGTGTCTCTGCTGTCCAAAGACATTATGACAAGCTTGATAGATGTTTGGTTTCATTTGATCCTGTGTATTAGCAACCCTTGTGATTGATCCTCTTGTAAATTGTTTTGCTGATATAGTGTTAAAGGGGAAATGTAGAAATTTATTTCAGTTATTTATAAAATAATTGTTTGTGGACTGTTGGGGGGAGGGTTGCCTAGACCTTGACATTTTGTATTGTCTGCAGGTGTTGGATTAATGTGGGGGATGTTTGCTTGCTTGTGATCTACACGTGCTATTGGTAGAGAGTTCTGAATCAGTAAATACACCTGAGCTCAGACTCTCAAGGTTCCACTGCCCAGTATGGTACTTTTCATGATGGTGGTTCCCTCTCCTGATGTCTGGCAGAGTTCGTATGACTATGCCTCGGTGTATCTTCCTTGGTGAGCCACCACAGTAGGTATACAACTACAGAGTGCTCCCTAGTCAGCTGGGAATAGTGGGACCCACTTCCAATGAGGAGGCCCTTAGCAGCAAGCTGTGGCCCAGGAAGCATACTCAGAAGTGGGCAAAATAAGACAGCCAAGGAGAAAGCCAAGAAGTGTCAGTGGTAAATCTTAGACATTGTGTCACCTCATAAATTTCCCCACGTTTAACACCCAGGACTTTTTCTAATAACAGTAATCTTTAAAAAGCTCCGGAGTTTAGTTTAGGTCAGTTTTCCTTTTGCCTTCTTTCTCAATTCTACAGTCTTGCAACTGTGTCTCCTTGCTCAAGTTTGCTCCGGGCAATGAAGATGGACACTTTACAGCTGAGTATTTGCCAGCGAGAGCTGCCAGGGCAAAAGTTGGTGAAGATGACTCAACTATCAACTGGATCCAGGTTTTTTTCCTTGCCTCCTCACCAGTACTAAAACCGGAAATGAATGAGGGCCCTGATGTCTCAAGGACTGTTATTATAGCACAATGGTTATTACTAGGGCAGAAAGCAATTTGCATGTGCGAGAAGGCAGGCCCTGGTCATTCGGTGATCATTCTTCTACTCAATATGTCTGTTGCAGCCCTGTTCATCCCACCTTAGCATTTAGGGAAAGTAACAAAGTCCGCTCTCTTCTGGGGTCCATGAGAAGGGGGGGATTTAGCTCAATTATTTCAATTCTTGAGGTTCTAGAAAATTCTATTGCATCCCGTTCATTAGTTTGAAGTCCTTCCCGCTTTCAATCTGTACTTGGGATGCCCTCTGCCTTTGTATTGTCCAGACCTTGTCAACTTGGCTCAGCCACTTAGGAGTGATAGGAGCCCTGGAGCCAGAGGCCAGGATTCCTTTAGAGAATTAACTAATGAACTACATTTATTTATTTATTTATTTATTTATTTATTTATTTATTTATCAACTACTTTTAGACCCGTGAGCTTGCTTTTATTTATTTATTTATTTATTTATTTATTTATTTATTTATTTATCCTGTAACTGGCTCTGTAGACCAGACTAGTCTTGAACTCAGAGATCTGCCTGCCTCTGCCTCCTGAATGCTGGGATCAAAGGCATAAAGCCACCATACCCAGCTTTAATCAACTACTTTTAGACCCGTGAGCTTGCTTTTATGGAAAAATGCTGCTTAAAATTTAACTCCATGGCTGCAGATGAGGGAAGAGAAACCCTACTGGTCTCAGATAATTTGCACTCTTGGTAAACACGCAACACAAGGAAGTGGGAATTTATAAATCTAAAGGTCAGGCCTGCTGAGAAGAGTGTTCGGTGGTCTTTCAACAATGCAGGGTGCTCGAGGAGTGAGGGATTTGGGGAGCGAAGACTATATTTTTTTCTTCTTGATTTATAACTTGGAACAAAATCAGCCTCAATAAACACAGGCCATCAGGGTGAATGAAAGGGCTCCGAGGAGAAATTTCGGAGGAAGAGCAGGATAACTAGGTAGGAATGGAATGACAGTAGCTAGAGAAAAGCCTCCAGACACATGACCTGATTACGGTGAACCTCCAAGAGTAACGATAGATCATTAAAATGCCCCCCTATCCCCCCTAGTCTACATTGATTTCTAAGCATGAACTGTGCTGCTGCTCTTTCACTGTGATGAACACAGAGTGTTGTTAGTATTTCGGCCGGACCTTTGAGGGATTAGAGATCTTATATTAGCTTCCCATCGCTGTTGTAACAAATAACCACAAAGATGGCGAGTTAAGTAGTGTACATTTATTATCTAGACTTCACAAGCCTTGAGTGGTTGTCAATGGGCTGAGACTAAGCGGTACCAGGGCTGTGTTCCCTGTAGGATCTAAGCTCTGAGAGAGAATCCACTCCTTGCCTTTTCTTGTGTCTGGAGGGTACGCGCCTTTCCTTCGTGTGCGGATTCTGCCATCTTCGAGGCTAACAACGGCTAGTCACATCTTTCTCTTCCCTTCACTGCTCTGTTTCCATCCCCACGTCTCTTTCCCTGACTCACGCTTTGGCTTCCCTCTTCCAATTATAACAAGCCGTATGCTTACCTCGGGCAAACGGGTTAATCTAGGATAATCTCTGCACCTCAAAATCTTTCATCTAATCATACCCCTCAAAAATCTTTTTGTCTTGCTGAGCATGGTGGCACATGTTTGCAATCCCAAGCACTCTGTAGGTTGAGGCCGGAGGATTGCTTCCAGTCTGAGTCCAGCATGGCTTCAAGTTAGTCACTTTTGAAACCTGAAACAAACAACTCTTTTCCGTGTGAAATGATGTATTTAATGTATTCCGGGAGTGTCACGTATTTGTCAGTGATCTTTTACACAGTTCAAATGGACCCTTGAAAATAACATTCCCTGACACACTAGGAGCTGTGTTGCTTCCAGAAGACCTGAGTTATTAAATAAGAATCTCAGTGCCAGGTGTGAGTTACTTTCCTATGAGTTATTGATCAGGGAGTCCCCAGAAGTTTCCAAAGCAGCACAGACAATTGCCATTGCTCTTAGTTGCTCGCTATAACTATATAGTATAACCCTATCACTGAAGATATCACACACTTTGGGTTGCAGGACACAGAGAAATCGATTTAAAACTGAACAGGAAGCTCTTGCTGCTGAGCTTTTATAACACTAGAAGATTCTGTGTAGGCTGCTGAGGGAGAAAATAGATCAATGGTTTTGTCTAGCACCGGACACTGAAATACTACTATACTGGTTGCCAGGCAAGGTACAATAATGCAAGGCTATTTATAGGGTAACTAACTGCTCTCTTCATTGGGTTTGAGGTCCCTTCCCACAGAAAGAAACTCACCGTAAACATGATAAAACAACAACAACATAAAAGAAACAATGCTAGGTAAATCATTTGCCCAAGGGGAGACCATATTGGAACATATTGATGTTTCTCTCTATGGTCATGTTACCAAACTACCTTCTAAATATTTACACTTGTATCCATAGATTTTTTAGTCCCAGCCTGTATCACAGAAGATTTTTTTCCCCAACAGTTGTTGGTGGTTATTGCAGAGATTGAACATTACTGTTCAAAGTGCTGAAAATAAGCAACTTCGAGTGCTCAGCTATAGATAAAACATGCATACTGACTACCCATCTCTCAAGGCCTCTGGGAAATCTAAGAAGTGGGCATAAAAATGTAGAGGAACATTTCATCTTTTAATCCAGCAGCATGGCTGCTCTAGCAAAGAATCACACTGAAAGGCCTGTGTGATGACTAGAAAGGGATTACTTCCAGAGGAAGTATGGAAGGGATCACCTTCAGAGGCATGTGTAATCAAGCTGGAATGCAGAAAGAATGTTAGTGAGGCTAATCCTGTCCTCTGTGCTAATGCTAGGTGAAAGGGATTTCTATGGTTAAGGCAACATAGTACATATCTTTAATCTCAACTCTCCAGAACATAAAAGGAGGCTCTCAGATCACAGGAAGTGTGTTCAGACAGCACTCAGAAAGGAGAGGCAGAGGTAAGAAGCAGAGACAGAAGCAAGTAGAAATAGAGGAGAAAGCAGATGAGAAGCAGAGAGCTCAGAGAGAAGAAGGAGACAGAAGAAGAGTTGGAGAGAAAGAGAAGTTAGTTCAGACAAACAGTTCAAGCAGAGACAAAAAAGAGAAGTGCAGAAGGCAGTTTAGGCAGAGAATTCAGATGGAGAGAAAGGCAGATAGAAGGAGAGTCTGAGAAGAACAGAGCCATTTTAGAATAAGCAGAGAATCAGAAGCAGATGGTTTATGATTTATTGTTAAAAAGTTCACAATACAGCTCAAAGTGACAAGAGACAGTTCAGAAGACAGCCAGTCAGAGGGAGCAGTATGTCTCAGAGGCTGAAACATTCTAAGTTCCCGGAATAGATTGTACAGACCCCAAAGCTTTCTGCTCTAGGCTTAAGATTAGATTGTACAGAGGTTGAAACCTTCTGGAACTAGGGGTTAGATTAGCAAAGAATAAACTGTCCTCCGCCATGAACCCATAAAAAGAATACTTAAATGAATCAATGGTTACATCTATGTCTACGTGGAAAGAATTTAAAAGTAGGAAAACATGGAGGAGTGCTGTGATATGCTGTCCTCTGGGCATGACGCAGCCATTGTGCACGTGAACTCACAGTAGCTGTGGTGACCTATGCAAGATCTGTGCAAGATCAAGCTATCTAAAAACTCCAGCAAGCACTGGGGAAGGTCCTACCCCTAGCTTTGGAGCTACTGGTAGTTGATGGTTACCAAGGGAAGGAGAGTAACTTTTCTCCATGAGTTTGGCAATTGGTGGGGTCCCATGCCTTAGTCAATGGTCTGACAGCCATGCCAATATGGGCAGCACTAATTAGACTCATTTGGGAAATAAATAAGATTTTAAAAATTCCTTTATACTTGAAAGAGGAGCCACAACTACCAGGCAGATTCTGAATCTTTCTGCAAATTTTGGTTTAAGTTCTTGGTTGATCTTCCTTTTCCTAAACACAATAGAAGCGTACTGCTTACAAGCTTTGATCTAAGAGTACATGGTGCTTTACACCAGAATGAGTTCTTTATGTGAATAGTTTGGTAGATAATATTTTTTTTTGTGGTCCTGAAAAAAATGTCATCATATAATCTGGCACTTTTACTACTAGTTCTACATAACTAGATGTGTTTAGTAATAGTGCATGGATATTGTTTATATTCTATAATATTTATCCTCACGTTTTTGTGCTTTCTTTACAGGTGCCATGGAAATTAAAGCATTACCATCTCGTCTTTGGAATAAAAGATACAACTCTAATCACTGAGGTGATGCAATACCATGATTCAGTGTGCTGTATTTTAGATCAGGATGGGTTTCACCCATACAGCAACTCACCAACAAACATTTAGTGCGCCAGCCTCATGGATTCTGTCCTTGAAGAATTCACAGTTTACTAGGACAAAGAGGTCATGCATGCAAGAGATAATTAGCAACCTGTGGGAGCAAGACTCCTAGTAGAAAATTAAATAATGTGGATTTAAATCTTATTAGTAGATGACATTCAGACTCTAACATTCAAGCAAAGATATTTCCTTGAGAACTGGCAGTAAATGTCACTTGCTTAAAGTTCATAATCAGAGCAGAGACAGTTAAGAGTTATGAAATGTTGACGTGAAATTTATTTTGAAAAATCTTTAAATTTGTTTACGTATTTTTCTTGCTACGAGAAAAATTTTATGATACTAATGAATGCGGAAAATGTACAGAATATTGAAATGAGTATTTCAAAAAAATTTCAAAATAAATAAAATATGTGTTTTCATTGCTGAGGTTTTTATTTACGCAATGGTACCGATTGAGTTTGCCTTTAGGGATGTGAGCACATGGGTCTATGGGTAAGGAACAAAGGGTAATTCTTTCTCTTGATTAATAAAGATGATGGGCAGATTCAAAACAGTAAATTACATCACAAAAATAGTGCATGATTAAATCTGAAAAGCCCAAATACCCATGGTTATGTGGAGATAATTACACAAAGACATAGTCACCAAGAAAGTTCAAGGTATAATGGATTAACAGTGACTTTTCCTTCCTTCCTTCCTTCCTTCCTTCCTTCCTTCCTTCCTTCCTTCCTTCCTTCCTTTTCTCTCTCTCTTTCTTTTTAAGTTTTGTGTATGTGTTTTGACTGCATGTATGTGTAGATACAATGCTCATGACTAGTCTAGAAGGGGCCAGAAGAGGGCATCAGATCCCTGTAGCTGGAGTTACACACAGTTGTGAGCCTACTTAAGGACGCTGGGAACTAAGCCCAGGTCTTCTGAGAGAGCAACTACTCTTAATCACTGAGCCATCTCTCCAGCCGCTCAGGGTGATTCTTAATGACTGCCAGATAGTGTCACTTTAAGGAAAGTTCTTACATAAACATGTATTACGATCATGGACTCCTTTGAGGGAATGACTGGGGGAGGCTTATACAGACCTTCAGTTAAAGTATATGATCAGATTTATGACAAGGCCTTATGACCATCCCTTTTGCTTTTGTTAATCCATTCTTGGTTGATTTAAATTATGGTGGTAGAGTCTTCACAATCAATATAACTGATTAATGTATAGTTGTTATTTTTTTAATTCATGAGAAAATATCTATACTCTGTAAATGTGACCATAGTAGAGTTGAGTGGAATCGTATTAACTATGGTTATAGCAACTGGAGCCAGGGCAGGGATGAAGACCTTTGAGAACTTCGAGAACCAATACATATGGCAATAATACTTGTAATCACTTACCATCTTCCCAAAGCCATGATTTATTCATCTTGGAAGCATGATTTTGGTAGAAAATAAAGTTCAGTAATAATCATCCGGTGCTTAAAATAGTATACATGTATGTAACACCAAAACCAGAATAATTTTTTTTTCTTGCTTGGATTTATTAGTTTGTCCACAGTGAGTCTCTCTAGTCAAACTCATGTTGAAAATTAGCCTTCGATAACTGTTGATGAGGACTTTAAGCAGTCAGATCAGTTGTGATGAGCTGGTGACGCAATGCAGTATGTCCTCTGGCTGTCAGTCTTAATGATCCCCGGATTGACAGACAGAAACTGATAGAATACGGGGCCATGCTGAAGACACGGGCATCGGAGTGACAGGATCATAGAAACAAAAAATCCCATCCTCAAAAGAAGCCTAGACTAAGCTTTTAGACGTTTGGGTGGAGGATTATTTTATTTTGTGAACAAGCCAAGTCAAAGACTACAGATTTTATCCTTAAAGTTCTTGGGTTATTTCCAAACAAGAGACAAATTTTGCTTCAAAATGCTTATCATTAATTATTAAGTTGATTTTTTTTTTTAATGTCAGAAAACTATTTTCAAGGCATGGCCCTGCATTTGATAGTATACCTGCTTTCAGGGAACTAAAGGCAAAACAGAAGCAGAGGGCTTATGGCTCCCTTTGAAAGTGCAGCAGAGGCAGGATACAACCACTGCTTATGGAAAGTGATTTTGACCTAAAATATACAGATGAGTTGATTTTCTCCGCAGATTCTGGTTGAAAACCCTAGTTATTTGGCTGGTCTCGGAGTGGCAGAACTTGGGGAAACTAAGTATCTGCTCAGCGATTCACTGTGGCCAATGAACACATTTAGTAAGTAGCAGGAGCCTGGGTGTGTTCCTGCCTCAGCTGTGCAAGGTGAATGCGATGCTCTGCAGCAGCTGAGTCCCGTTCACATCACATAGCTCCCTTGCTCTGCAGACACAGACGTTTCCCTGGAAGTGATTATTTACTCCTTAGTCATTAGTGAACTTGCAGCATTTCTGCATCTGGAACCACAGACTTAGTCAAACAAAACGATCCGTTGTTCAAGGAAAACAGCCACAACTGGATGTGAGCTTTACAGCGGTGGACGTACTAGCGCAAGAGCTTTGTAGAATTGTATTTTGTTTCGAGAAAGGGTTTGGAGGCTGGGGACTAGCTCAGTGGTAGAGCAAAGCCCTGGGTTCAATCCCCAGAGCTTCGGAAAGGCAGAAGCATAGGTCTGTGAGCAAGCCAAGTCCCTGCTTCCGCAGCCTTGGGCTTTCGCATCTCCTCTGCCGGACTTTGCTTCTGTGTGGCCTCGCCTCCTTTCTTCTCTTACATGTGCAAGTGTGTTTTATAGTACTTTTTAATGTGTTTCTAGATCAACAATTAGACTGGAATTTGAGTTGCACATATTTAATTTCTCTCTTTATTGCCTTTGCTAAATAAGGGTAAGAATTCTCACTTTGTGATCTAAATGAATGTATTTGCTGCTTAGTAAGTGCTCGTGAAACAAACTAGACTATATGTTCACTCAAGGACATGACTGTGGCTTCTCTTTGCTTCCATTTAGGTTAAATAACCCAAGAAATGTTGCCAAATAACAGAGACTCAGCTGTGAACACAAGAGTACACGCTGGAACTGGCTTATAAAACGCAAGCCAGCTGGCTGCTTTAGAAAAAGTCCTAGGAAAAAAATAGCCTTCTTCCTCATCTAATTCATAACTGGCAAATCGAATCTCCAGGCTTAACTGGCTTCTCTTTATCTTTTTTGTTTGATTGTTTGATTGATTGAGAAAGTTCATGAGTTAAAACCCAGAGTGACCTTTCATAAGGCATTGTTGCAACTATGGCCAAGGAAGAACCTCCAGATGATTACATGTAGGAAACACTCTGTATGTATGGCGTGTCTCAGGCCAGGTGGTAGGAAGCAATGGGAAACTTTCTGCCCAATTACTGTGTGTGTGCAAATATATATTATGTATATATATCTATGTATATGCATAATATATGTATATGTATATATATACAAATATATATGTGTGTATATATATATATATACATATTTATACAGATATGCATATAATCAGTATTTATTTCCACACCTTTTAAGCTCCCAGTATTACAGGGCCACAAGCCCGAGAACCTCAATTCCCAGATTCCTTTGCTTTCAGTTCTGAGCATACTTTATGTTCTATTTACCAAATGCACTCACAGAAGATTCCAAAGGCATAGTGGAGGACCAGTGAGCACAAATATTTAAAAGGCAAGAAAATAATACTTTCTCAAATTTATCGTTTTTATGTTTGGAGTTGCAAAAAGCTACCCCGCACTGCCCCAGGAACCACGATGTACCTGCTGTCTTAGTATCTGCCACACGGACTGAATCATTTGTTAGACAAACAAGATTATCCCTCCCTGTTGCCAAATGTGGTCTCGCTGGAGAGACAAAGCAGCATTTTGAAACAGGTGCCCATATGATCATCTTCGAGTGGCCACACATTTGGTAGCAGCAGTCTTATTACAAAGTTCATTACAGGATGTAACCCGAAAGCTATTCCTCTGTGGCTTCAAGATAAAATCCCATTGAGAGTCAGCACTGAGCACACTGATGAAGGCTGGGCGTGAGGGAGATGGTCCAGTTTCCATCATATGAGGCAGCGGTAGATTGTGAAAAGGTGGAGAGATTACTGAACAGCATTATGATTCTCCCAAATGAACAGTTCGCCTGTAAGAAGCATCCAGTAAGGCGGGCTGTCTACGAGAGCTTCCCTTTGCTAAACACGTCCATTTTAGTAGCATGGCAGGTCCTGATATTGACCAGTTTAGATTTATGGTCTGTAGTCTCTGGGACCTGAAATGACTGAAATATCTTCTCAATAAGTTTCCTTGAAAAATTATTCAACTGTACCATGTCCTTGCTTCTGGTAAGATGCAGGATGTTACTAATTGATTGATCACCTTCTTACTCCTAAAGATGATTGACAGCCTGGCTCTTACATATGATGGAAAATCACCGCTGTTTGGCCTCGTACGAAATGAAGTTTCTCGTGGTGAGTTTGAAGGTGTCTTTCACATTACACTTTTACGGTATAATTTCTGGGAGTTTTCATTTAAAATTCATCTCACGCAGTCATAGATGTTTAAATCTTAAAAACAAACCTCTTTACATAGGGTTTTAATAGAACCTCGTTTATCCTATAATCTACCTGGTGTTTGGACTCCAGTGATATATACCCTATAGTGTGCATGTGCCCACACAGCTGATACAAACTTGATTCCCTGGTAAGGCGGGAAATAAGTATTTGTCCTCTGTTCTTGCTACTGACTTGATAGGTTTGGCAAATGGTTATTATCTTTCAGTAGAAAGAATTCAGTTATTAAATATTTAATGGCAATCTAGATATTACATGAATTCTAAAGCCGTTTGATGATTGACAGAGATGATTAAAAGAACAGTATACTTTCCAACAAATGAAATTTGTGACTCATGAGAAGGTAATTGTAGCATTACGGAGCAAGGTAGGCTTTGTTGCTGACTGAATGGTCTTTCTTGTGTTCTTTTGTCTGGGGTTTCTGTTTTGTCTTGTTTTGTTTTGTTTGGAGACAGGTTCTGTGTTCATCAAGGTTGCCTTGAATTCGTGATCCTCCTGCTTCAGTCTCTCGAATAGCTAAGTTTACAAATATCTCTACCACCATCCCGGCTAGACTTCCTCATGACAGCAAAAAGGTGCCCATTTTTGTTTTGATGGAAAATTTACCAGACAGCGCTTTATAAGAAATACTTTTAGAAGATGCATTATTTGCAGTAGCCAAAATTGGAAAGCAGCACAAGTGGCCATCTACTGATGGACTTAAAGCCAATGTGGTAAATTGGTGTACTAGAATACAACAGTCTTTAGAGGGAAGAAATTCTTCCATGCATAAAACTTGAAGACATTATGCAAATGCAATGCCAGTCACAAAAAGACAAAGGTTGTATTATTAAGCTTATGTACAGTGGCCAGGAGAGTCAAGCTCACACAGATACAGAGTGGAATGGTGGTGTCCAGGGGTAGGAGACATGGGAAATGAGACATTATTGTCTAGTGGGCACAGAATTTGTTTGAGAGAGTGAAGATGTTCTGGAGATGGATGAAGGCACTGATTGCACAGCAAAGTGTATTTAAAACCACAAAATATATGCTTAACACTGACTAAAATGGCAAATTATATGCTACATATACTTTACCACAATTTAGAAAAACGAAAGGACAAAGTTTCTTGTTGCAAGTGCATCTTCATGTTTGTCCCCTTTCTTAATTTAAGAGGGATGTAAGTTCAGTTTCCCAAACTCTGTGTTTCTACGCCTTTAATGTTGACTACGATGTGCCTGGAAGCCTCTTGCTTGTCTTAACTGTGTGTCTTTCTTTTCAGGCCATTGACTTTGGGACGCATTATTGTGCCTTTGAGTTTAGAAATAACAGAGTTACATTTTGTATTTATTTTATAGTTTCAAGTGTTAAATGTGAATTAGGAAAAATAGCATTCCATCTTTGAACGGGAATTTTGGGGAACTTGTATACATCACCACTTACCTTGCTGGTATGGGCATAGCACGACCTTTTGGTTTGGGGATATATCTAGACATGCACATTTAGACAGTAGGTTGAAGATATTTACGAAGAATTTCCTTACTTGCTAAAGTCACTCTCACTTCTTATATCTCTTGTCCTATTAACATTTAATTGTATCGCATTCTTCTTGTACTTTTCCATAGTGCCTTAAAAGTCTTATGTTTTCCTATTTATTTATTTTTTGTTATAATAATTTTCAAGAATACCTTTATGTGTCAAAGTTTCAAGCCTATAGTACCAGCATGAGAATTATTTTACCATTGTGTCTGGTTGATTATTGTTATTCCGATTATTTATAATAATCTATCAGACATTTTATAATTCAGGTTCTCATCCAAACTCTTGTGTCAAATAGATCTCAGGAGTTTACTCCTGTGATGACGCTACAGATAGGTAAGCAGACATGACTGGAAGTATCCAGACAAATTTTTGATAGAATCTAAAACATCTGTGTTTCTCTTAGTTTTATCTTTTTGGTGGTAATACTTATTAAATCTCCGTTGAAAATGTCATGATTGTTTATTTTTAGACAAAACAATACAAGATGAAATAGTTGCTGCAGAGAAAACTTAAGAACCTATAATACTGTACTGAACTTAAAGGTGAAAACATGTCAGATGCAAGCAAAGATTCATCTGGAAACACAGGGGCAGTTTTTAAGGAGAAAGTTGTAGAAGTCATGATAGCAGCAGAGTCAGGTTCAGACAAGGCTTAGTTTTTATGGTTGTGGCAGCAGTGACTCTGACTTGAGACAGATTCTTTTATTATTTTTCCTTCCCAAATGTTTCAAAGTGGAGAGTTTTAAGTGTTCGCCAGAGATGGGTCTTCTCGGTGAGATGAATTCCATGCTGGAGAGTTCATGACTATAGCCTAACAAGGGTCAGTGTTTCCTCTCAAATCTTGGGACTTTCCCTTCTTTCAGTATGGATGGAGGTCAAGGGATTTTGCACATGGGGAGAAGTGTCTGTTCTGTAGTTACTGCTCATGAAAGCCAACCATCATGGGGCTGGGGGGCAGGAACAACGAAAGTGTTTCAGTTTGAGAACTCAAAGCCTTTGTTTTCCCTGTGTCATTACTGACTGTATTAGACCTGACCTTAAACGTGGCTGTTTGGAATTTTCACTAGAGAGACTAGTGTGTGGTCTCTGGTAATAGTGCAAATCCATCCAGGAATGTTCTCCATATGGCTTTTTATCATATCCCCCCCAAAGCCAGAATGCTTCTGAATTCCCAAATATCTCTAAGGGCTGTGAGCGATGCTACTGTAAATCTTAATGTTACTACAACTAAGTGACTACAGTGTTTCATTAAATACTTGTGATTTGGGGGCTGCAGAGATGACTCATTGGTGAAGAGGTTGTACTGTTCTCCCATAGTTGCCAGTCTCTATTCTCAGCACACATGGCAGGTGGCTCACAGCAGCCTGTCACTCCATCTCTGGAGGACTCAGCGTGGTCTTCTGGACCCTGTGGGCGTGTGTGTTCACATGTGCATGCACACTGGCAGACACACATATACCCCAATATTTTAAAATGATAAAAATAAATATTAAGAATACATTTGTTATTTGCAGATTATATACCAAGCTGTACGCTAGCTGCTAGAGAGTGTTGGCTGTCTAGTTAGGCAGTTCTATGAACACAAGTCATGTAAAACAATAAAGAACAAAGTACAGGAAAATCTAAGGAAGGCATTAGGCTGATTACCAAATCATAACGATTCTTAAATGGGGGCCCCTCAGAGTTCCTAAGAGATTACAAGTAAAGAAGAAGCCATTCCAGGTAGGGGGAAAGGTGTGCAAAGGCGCAGGGATGGGGAAAATGCCAGCAAATGTAGAGGAAGGAAGAGGATTGTGGTTTCTAAATAAAAATGGTCCCCATAGGCTCATATATTTGAATTCTTAGTCCCCAGTTGATGAATTGTGTGGAAGGATCAGGAGGTATGTCCTTGTTGGAGTAGGTTTGTGGGCTTTGAGGTTTTGAAAGACGATGGCAGGCCCAGAGTCTCTCCCTTTGCCTGCTGTCTGTACATCAGGATGTAGCTCTTAGACACTTCTCCAGCGCTGTGCCTGCCCGCCTGACACCATGTTCTCCACTGTGATGACGATGGACTAACACGCTGAAACTATAAGCAAGCCTCATTTAAAAGCTTTTATTTTCAAAGAGTTGCCTGGGTCAGGTCATGTTGTCTCTGTGCAGCAATAGAATCGACTCAGACAAGAGTCATGTGCTGGGTGCCTGGTCAGGAATAAGGAACTGAATTTTTATGTAGGCAGAAGCTAGACATGTTGAGTAGGATTTGGGAAACATAAATTCTATTTTATTTGCGCTGACCCCAATTAATTTGTAAAGTATTATCTTAGGCTATGATTGTATTCAAATAGTGAAATACGACAGGAGAAAGCTGAAGGGGAGATTAAACTCTTTTAGATGAGAGATGATGGGAGTAGAGGTCACAATAAGGGAAGTAGAAATGGTTAGGCAGAGAAAGATTGGGGAACAAAGATTGGCAGGACTTGGTGGTACATTGGTTACAATCGTTAAAGAATTTTCTAGAAGGTTGGAGATTCTATGTACCATGATGGAAAAGACTGGAGGAGGAACACGCCGCTTTGGACTGTACTGGGGAAAGCAGGAGCCTGGCCTTGTGCCTGTAACGACAGTGCTGTCTGTAAGACATGTCCACGAACATGCCACACAAACACTCTCACAGACAGATCTGGAACTGAGATGCAAACTTAGAGAATGTTAATTTGGCCCGTTGCCATATAGATAGTTGTGAAAACAGAAACGGATGAGATTATCGAAGGAAGAGACGTTGAAAAGGTCCTGCATTAAGGAACTGCAACATTTACCAATCAAGCAGACAGGGAAGAGTTGGCATTACAGAGACCAAAGTAGGGGCCATACCAACGGGAGGCGACTTGATGAGTGTGGTGTGTCACGGCGGCCTTGGAATCAACAGTGTCTGTAATCAGATTACGGTGGGCCAACGACTAGTGGAGGGGAGCTGAATTTGGAGGCTTTGTTGTAGATGGGGGTCAGAGAAGCGGGGAGTTTAATAGGGGAAGATATAGCAACAGGAGATTATTTCAAAAATGAGCTCTGAGGTTGAAAAGAATGGCGTGCGCAGAAGGAGACGCTGGAGGTTCCTGGAGAGGAGGGATCCGAGCAGCCAAGGCGAACGCTTGTTCTGTAGCAGCGTGCTGCAGACATTATGTGCTTTAATCCACTTTAATCCTCACACTGCCACTGGGAGATAAATATCACAGATCTAACACCTTGTTACATGTCACATGGCTTAGGACGCCCAGGAAGAATGGCCCAGGGCTTAATGTGTCTATTAGGGATACTGAAATACAAAAGAAACGTGCAGATGTTTCTCTACTGCATCCCTTGGATGCTGAGTTTGTTCCTAGTGGGAGCTCATAGAAATCTGTTCTTTCTCTGTCCGTCTTCATTGTTACCTCTCCCCAGCTTTTCCCCGAGATCCGGCTTTATGACACAAAGCCTCCTTCATCTTTTGTGATGAGTTCTCATCACATGGGACCTCCTCATTCTTGAGAAGCACCCCAAGACCAACAAGATCAAATATTGGCATGCCTTATAGCACATTTTGAGTTTGTGCACTTTCTTGTTCACTTAATGTGGTAACTGCTCCCTTGAATGCTAGATACTGTGCAGTAAGGAGCAAGCGGGCGAAGTCTGAGTGCTCAGATAACTTATGTCTAATGTGCATGTGTACTTGGGGGTGTGCCTGTGATCGACAATAAAACACTGAAGGGTTTTAAAGGAATAATTTTAGAAAATAAGGGATTACGCATACATGTGCAATATTTTATCAAGCGTGAATATTTCTGTGAGCAAGAAGAAATCAGGGAGCATGATAGAGGATTACTCAGTACTTACTTTAGAGTGAGAGGTCAGAAAGATCCCAGCATTATGCTAAAGAAAGCTCCCTCCATGAGGATGAATACAGGAACACAGAGAGTCTGTGTTGGCTCAGAGGACAGAGGTAAGTCAAGGGGGTGAAAGGGATAGTAGCTCTGGCCACCACTGTCCTGCTGTTTTATAGACAAAGAAACAAAGGACAGCTCACCAAGCCAGCTCAAGGCTCCATGGCTCAAAAGGATAAGCCAAGCTTCCAGTCTCAGGGTAATTACCTTAAAAGCACAGACTATAGGCATCTATCAGTCTCTAGAAGGCCTTGGACAAGTGTCGTAGAACGCTACTGTAACAGATTCCTAACTTGCAACAGATTCCCACTGTGCCTTTTTTTATCCTCAGAAAGGATAAAGGTAGAAAGAAAGCTTCACCACTCTTGAAGGTGGCCTTGAAAGAGAGAAAGAGAGAAAGAAAAAGAAATGTTCACTGCCCTTCTTTGCCTACCCTTAGTTTGGATAACAGGAGCTGCAGAGAGTACTAGCATCTCTAAGAGTGCTGGACCAGCATCTCACAAACCAACCCACCAATTGCCAACTACGCCCCTCCCAACTCTCCTTTACATTCTAAGTAAAGTTCCCAGAAGTCCAAGAGCCAACCAATCATAAGGAAGACTGCACAGGACAAAGAAACTTATTCAAAATGTCCTGCTACAGACAAGACCTGGCTGTCCAAGCATTAGCAAACTTAGCATCTCAGGGATAAATGGAAGGCTGAAGGGAACTTTGAATCCTTTGGCGAGAACAGATCACCAGTCAAAATTTTTGCCGCTACTCCATCTTGTAATTGTGAAATGTCATTTTCATAGACAATTAGGTCTGGAAATTTTGCCAAAAGCCTGTTGGTCTTTCCTTTCTCTTCTAGGAAGGAATGTGCTTAAATTTTCCCAGAAAAAAATGGGTGTTCCCTTCAGAGAAATTGATTGCTCAATCTTCCTCAGTGGCAACAAATTCCAGAGAATCAGAAAAAAACAATTTTTCTTTCTGAGGACAAGATTTATTTATTTTTATATCTGAACAAAATTGCTGCATAGACATTCAAGGTTTGGTGTGAAATTCAAGGTTTGGTGTGTGCTGAGCTGTGGCAGGGTAGAGAGCCTGTAACTGAGGTCTGAGGCATACCTTGAGGTCTAACTGTGGAGCCTGACTGGAGAAGAATGAGAAAGTGCTTCCCCAGTCAGCCTCTGTCTGTCTGTCTGTCTGTCTGTCTGTATCTAGTTTAGTGAGCTGTACTTCAAACTATGCAAAATCAGGAAATCATTCAGCTGTCTCCAAGGAAAGGCTAGAGGGTGAGGAGATAACGAAGCAGCTAGAGAATGGGATGGAGAAGGAACAGTAAAGAAAACAGGGAAGGTACGGAGACGGACGGGAAGGTTGGATCCTAGCTGGGTGTCACTATTTCCTTCCTGTTCCTGGTCAGAATCTAAGGGTTCTTTGGGCATCTTTGAGGTGACTCTCCAGGGATTCCTCCAAGCCCTGCCTACCACCTCCACTCTCATCTCCTCCCCATGTTCCATCTCCATTTCTTCATGCTAGTTAATTTCTATCCAGTCCTCATTAACTGTCATGCTAAACTTTTCTGTTTTGTGGCTCTCTACCTACGCCCATCTTCTAATGGATGAGAGGAAGACCTTCCTTGTTGGTTTCCTGCGTGTGGCTCGTATTTACCAATGTGTTGTATTTGAATATTCTCAGTGTCTTTGCCTTCCTGGGTTAACGGTAGGAAGAAGCCAGCAGGTATCTCTTCGTGCACTTCCAGGGAGCTTGACGCTCTCATTCCAGCTCAATTCATCCACGAAGATGTTTAGATTGATGCCAGTTTCCTCAGGTTGGCAAACTGGCTGGCGGAGGTCAAAATTAATTGGGGAGTAACTTTCTCATCTTTCTGGGAAATTTTAGGTACATTCTTTTCCAGAAGAGAAAGAAAAAAATCTAAGTTTTTTTTTTGGAAAATTTGAGAAATTTAAACAGAGCTAGGCAGTGTTGGTGCAAGCTTTTAATCACAGCACTCTGGAGGCAGAGGCAGGCAGATCTCTGTGAGTTCGAGGCCAGCCGAGTCTACAGAATGAGTTCCAGGGTATATACAGAGAAATCCTGCCTCAAAAAAAGCCAAAAAAGAAAATAGGAAAAGAAAGAAAAAGAAAGTTAAGCAAAACTTTAAATTGTGTAGAAAAAGCCAAAATAAAAGTTTATTGTTCACATTATAGCTTTAACTTGGTTAGCTAAGTCTTTTGGGTAACTCACCTCCAAGCAGCAATTTAAGGTCTAGAAGCTTTTCTAGATCCTTAGACTTAAGTAAGTGCAAGTGGAAAACTCAGAGAGAGAAGGAGTGTGGAGGGGAGGCGTGGGAGCCAGGCCTGTTAGTAGTGGACTTCACCTCTCTCCATGCTCCCTTGACCAATGCCCAGTCGCCAGGCAACATCCAACTGGAAAAGTGGCAGGGACTGGTTCCTTAGCAACGCGCTCAAATAAAAAAGAAAAAAAAAAAAAAACAAAAACGTTTCGGTGGAGAATTAACTGGTTGTAGGCACAGATGTCATGAGTTAATCTCTGTTTTTAACTCCTTTTATTTCTTTTTGAGACAGGATTTCCCTTATGTAGCTCTGACTGTTCCGGAATTTAATGTGTAGATCAGGCTGGCTTGGAACTCACAGAGATCAGCCTACCTCTGCCTCCTGACTGCTGAGATTTATTATTTATTTATTTATTTATTTATTTATTTATTTATTTATTTATGTGCACATATGCACATGAGCGTGTTCTACAACCTGCGGGTGGAGGTCAAAGGGCCGCTTGTGGGAATCAGTTTTCTCCTTCTACTCTGTGGGGCCTGGTGATTGGACTCACTTGGCAGCTAGTGGCTTTACCTGCTGAGCCATCTTGCCGGGCCCCTCCTTTTCTTTTATTAAACAAATGATCCTACAATATTAACAGAATTCACGGCAGCTGTGAAGAGCGTGTATAGTGTCTTCGAGAATTTGTACAGTTGGAAAACGATTGCATTTGAGTATAATACATTGTAGAAATGAAGTCAGATATCAAGGAAATGGAAGCAGCCTGGACGCCCATCAACAGATGATTGCTTATTGAGAATGTGGTACATACATATACAGAATGGGATTTTATTCAACCATAAAGGAAAAAAAATGAAAAAAAGTATATATGAAATTTTCAGGAAAAACGGATGGGACTGGAAAACATTATAAATGAGACGACATTAAGACAAATAGCACATGTTTTTCCTCATACGTGGATCCCAGCTAATAAATTTTATGCGTGTGTATTTTTGTGGGCGTGAGTGTGGGTAGAGGGCGGACACCCGGAAAGAGGCCCGGTGAGAATGGGAAGCAGCCGATGAGGGCAGGAGTGGGTGAGAGAGTTTCACGTGACGTGAACTGCAGGGGAAGATCAGAAAGGAGATGGTGACAGCAGAGAAAAGAGGGAGGACGGGAAGGGCCACAGGAACTATGTGAGGGACGCCATAAAGAAGCCTGTTACTTCGTATGCTAAATAAAAAGTAAAAACTTCAGAAAGTAAATTGACATGTAAAACATGCATAATTGATAACTAAAACCGTGCATTTGCCATTTTCCCCACTGAAGAACAATCGCCAGTATCATACACTGAAGGCAGTGCCCTTCCGCTGGGCCATTTGTGCAGGATGTCGGACCCCTTCACATTTCTCTTACTTTTTTTGCGTTTTCAAAAGAAGAAACACCAGCCTCTTCGCCTCATCTATTTAAAAGTATAATAACGGAGAAAAATGAAACGAAATGGAAAAGGAGCGTGCAGGGAGCAAACAAAGGAGAGTGGGAGCGGGGGAAGAAGGGAGGGAAACGGGATAAATCTGCCCCCAATTTGTTTCCCATGATGGTTTGGTGCTGTTTTGTAAGTGGTCCCACTGAACTCGGAGGTCTCCCTCCCAACTCAGAAAAATAATAAAAACAGAACTTTATTTCAGTGTCTACTTTGACATCCAGTTTATTTTTAACTTGAATGAATAAGCTCCAGTTGCACCTATGAATAGAGGACTGGGGTACCTTGGAAGTGAAGGGTGGCAGGGGTAGGGGTGGGGGTGGGGGTGGGGGTGGGAAATCCTCTCTTAATGGTGCAGTCTCATCCGTGCAGTCACCCTTTAGTGAGTTCCAAATAAGCAATATGGCCCTGGGTGGTTGAAGAATGTGCGAGACACAGCTCTGTTTGGGGAGTGTGTGATAATTACAAAACTGTTGAAAAGGTGCAATTAGGGTTGATGGAAGCATGCTTCTTTTTCCTGGCAAGACCAGGCAAGCATGAGAGGGAGATCTCTGTAATCTATTCGACTGCACATTTACCCAGGCATCGAGACATCTAACACTTGCAGACGCTTCAGGATCTGAGCTTTCACTCTTTCGTATGAGTTGCCCTATACAGTACAGTCTGGGCTCTCTGCCTGCGGTAGAAGTAGGCACATAAAATCCATTTGGTATTCAGAGCATGCAGCCTGTTGGGGGAAGTTTATTTTTAGTTATGTTTGAAATTGTTTCACACACTGTTGGGTGAGGGGTTAGCCTAGGTCTAGGGCGTTTTGTATTGTTTACAGGTGTTGGATTTCTATGGGGGTTGTTTAATTGCTTATGATCTGCACGTGGTATCAGTAGCACACCTAAGGAGTCCTAAATCAATAAAGCACCTGAGTGCAGACGCTCAGAGGTTCCACTGTGAGGATGGCACTGGCCATGAAGGTGGTTCCCTCTGCTGAGGTCTGGCAGGGTTTGCATGTATGAAAATACCTCCTTGTCCTGTTTGATGATCTACTACAGCAGCCCATGAAGGTCTCTTCATGAATCTTAGGAGTTGTCTCTTTCCGTAAGTAGAAGGATCCCAATGAACCCATGTGGCCTAATACCTCCAACCTTTTGGTTCTACGTTCCCATGGGAATTGCTGTTATGAAAAGAATAGGAACAGCAAATCTAAGGTCACATCAGTTCTCAGCAGAGGTTAGAACAAAATGTGATAAAAAAGACTCATTATTGAATGTTTTATCATATGATCATATTATTTGTTTCTCTCTGTACTCATGTGAGAAGTATTTTACTAACTAAAAATATGGTATGAGAAAATACGTTCAATAAATTTATTACAGCTATGCTTTACACAGATGTTTGGAGAAATGGTCACAGAGCTAATTTCCTCTCATTTCTTTTTACTGCCAACAAGATGGAACAAGTCAACTTACTTTGAAGAACCAGGACTTCGGTATTTCTCAAAACATCTAAGAGTCTTTTCCTTCAAGAATCCAAGATATCATCTGTGGAAGAACGGACACTGGCCATTAGCGTTCTGCATCGGAACGTGTGACTTCTGTTTTCATTCTTCACAAGCATGCCTGGAGTCCCTGAGGAGTCTTCAGTGGCTTTTAACATTTGCAATCTCTGTGGTCACATTCCCACAATCAGTTCAGCAATAGCAGATGTCCAAAATGCTTCCAGATATTCTGCCTAGTACATAGATTTTTTTCTACCTTAAAATGGCTAAGAGCAACATCTGAGCTTGGAACCAACAGAAAACATTACATGCTTAGGACCTTAAACATTCTTTGTTAGCTTTAGAGCAGATATTCTACCTAATGTTTAGAATCGATTCTTGATGGCGTCTTCCCAACCCCAGCCTAGCTTACTACATGGAAAGATTTGTTTCCAAAGCACCAGAGATCAGTGCTTCGAAGCCTGTCACCATTTTATCTGCATTTTCACAAGCAGGTTTTTTTTTTTTTTTTTTTTTTTTGTGGTTACGTGAGTCACTCCTTCCTTACCTCCCACAAATAACATGGGTTAAATAGAGCTGCGGATTATTATTTTTTTTAAAAGAATCATTTTGACTTCACAGACTAAAAAGGCATCACTTATATTAAACACAACACACACACACACACACACACACACCCTACCAGTGCAGCTGCAGTGGAAGGTTCCGTGAGGTCGGTGGCAGTGATTTGTGTTTTGTTGTGGTGCGGTTGCCCAGCCGCCTTGATCTTTTGCTATTTCATAGGCAGGTTAAATCACAGAGAGGATTGAGGACCTGACCTCATTACATCCTACGTGCTGAATCACCGTCCGACAACTGTCATCAGAAGGCACTGGCAGGAGTCCGCTCTCCGGGAAACAAAAACGTGCACAGACTTGCGTGACACGTTTTCTACTGTTTCTCATTAAATTTCCACGAGTATGACTAATAAAATGGTATTTTCTCTTTCTCTTCCCCCCTTCTCCTTTCCCATTTGTCAAACAAATGCTTTTAAAAATCCTGCCGACGGCTTTCATTTTGAGGTTGTGATCTAAGCACTAGCCTTACATCCTCAGTGCCGTGACTGCCCTCTAGCGGTTGTGATGAGTTACATCAAGTTTCAAACAGAATAACATTTTTGTTTCTTTCCAGAGTAAATCCAGTCTCAAAAACCCGATTGCCTGAGAGTCGTCCATGAAGAATGTGGTGCTTTGGAGTTTGTAAAGAGCAAGAGATGGATGATGGATTTTAATCCCTATTTTGATTCGTTTTGTCTTGATTCGAAACCTCCAGATCTTGGAAGAGTTAAGTAAATCAAGCCTTCTGTGTCAGATGATGGAAGAATTTTCATTCTTTGAAGATCCAATTGCTTTTGTCTGAACCACTCAATTAGAAAGAAAACTACTTCTGGATTTCAACCCAGCTTCTTGATACTCTGCATGATGCCCAGCGCCACTCTGATGATCAGACAGAGAGCTTCTTTGAGATCACCAGCTTCCAATTATTTAAATAGGTAGTTGTTCAGCCAACCGTTTCTTTTTTTTTTCTTTTTTTCATTCAAAATGCAACAAAAGCTAAAATTGCATGTTGAATTGTATCCAGATGCGGTCTTCTTTTGGGCCTGGCCATGAGTCTAACTGGCAATCTATAATGAAGTCTACAACTTACGTATTAGTGCAATTGCTTCCCAGATGCAGCTGACAGGGAGTGGTAAGAACTAATCATTGTGTGTGCACGCACGCACACACACACACACACACACACACACACATACACTGTGCCCAAGCCAGGTGAATCAATCCTCAGAGGTTGAGACATAAGCTTTCCATTGTCCTCAGTATAAACAAGGGCTGTTTTGATGACCACATTTTTCACCAATAATAATTTTAAAAAATTACCTTTAACAACTTGTTGATAGGGATATCAATTCTAAATACTCTGATATATACATATCAGAGTATCTTGTATCTGGTAAATATCTGGTAAGGGTATTTTTGCCTGATTTTTCTTTCATACTTTGGTATGCAAAGTTGACAACTTCATCTCAAAATGAATCGGATCAGCCAAACATCCAGATTCTTTAAGAACAAATTTCAATAGTCTCCTGCTTTCTTTGGTCCAATCACTGTTACCTTCTGGACCAGCAAAGGGGCTATTCACTTAGAATAGTTGCAAAGCCATAAGAGAAAAGCTACATTGAGCATCTTGCTGTGCTGTGAAACTAGTTCGAGCCTGCAGGTCCCTGGTTTTGCTCTGAAAGAGTTTCAGAGAAGATTTGTGTGTCCTTTGTGTGAAATGTGTCTGCGGAGCTGCTAATTGCTTTTAGCAGATGCAAATAGAAACAGTTGCCTCTGTGGAGCTTATGGTCCTTCTGCCAGCTCCCAGCGACCTCCCTCCCCAGCTTCTCATGGCAGCTTTTCCAAGACTTCACTCATCTCCACGAACCCTCCTCCCACCCCCACGCTCACTGTCAGCAGATGACCTTGGCTTTCAGGTCCTGAAGGAGGCAGACTGCTTACACAACTCCGTCCAGTCCTCTCTGCTCACCTTTACACACATCCTCCTATCTCTTCTGTCCAGGGAAGGGTGAAATGTTGCCTCTTATTTTCCAAATGAATCCCTCCTCCGTGTTCCACCTCGATCCTGTCTCCATTCCTGCCTCTTTCTCAAGAATCTTCAGACTTTCACGGTCACAATCCTCCCCGGGATATAAACATGCCACCAGCGCTCCTGAAATACTGCTTTAGATTCTGCGAGAGGTGGAGAAATTGCCTCCAGCCCCCTCCGGAACACAGAGGCCACCAGTGGTGTGTAGACAGAAGCTGGCATGAGTTTGGTCGCATGGAGGCCTTGTCACCTTGGTCTTGGCAGATGCAAGTATAGATAAGAGCTGTAGCCAAAGGCAGCTCAGATTGAGAGTCAATACTACAGGAGTTCTGTTCGGGTTCCTGTTTGCAAGCAATAGAAAATTATTCCATTTAATTTAACCTCAATAGGAAATTCACTGGATAGATGGTTGGCTCACATACCTGTAGGAGCCTGCATGAACTGTGGAAAAGAGAGTTCCCTGGGGCCTCTGCTTGGGAACAGGGACAGGAACAGCAAAAGTTTTACCAGGTGAGAAACATTTTTAGCTTGCTACTTGTAGATGTGTTATTTATTTATTCATTTTCATGGGTTCATGGCAGAGGACAATTTATTCTTTGCCAATTCAGTCCCTGGTCCTAGAGGGTTTTAGCTAATCTTAAATCTAATCTTAAGCCTAGATCTGGTAGGCTTCTACCTTTGAACAATCTGATCTTCAAGCCTAAACCTAGAATGTTTCAGCCTCTGAGACTTACTGATGACTGAGCTCACTCTGACTAGCTGTCTTCCTAAGTCTGAAATATAAATTGTTAACAGCTTTGAACTCTCGTCTTTCTCTCCGCTTATTCTGGATTGGCTCTGCACTTCTCAGCTTCTCCTTCTGAACTGTCTGTGAGCTGACTGTCCTCAAAACTCCTGACTGAACTAACTTTCCAGTTCTGATCTCTGCTTCCACACTGTGTCCACTCCCTGGGATTAAAGGTGTGTGCCACTACTTCCTTCTGAATTGTGTTTAAAGGTGTGTATTAATGTTCTTTCTACCCTAGAACAGCCATGTTGCTGGATTAAAAGACTAATGTCTATCACACAGGCCTTTCAATGTAATCCTTTGTTAGAGCAGCCATGCTGCTTGATTAAAAGAGTCAAAGTTCTGCTGTTGCATGCCTACGGTGACAGCTCAGCGAGGACTACAAGGAGGAATTTTTATAGATGTAAACCCTGCCAGACCTCAGCAGAGGGAACCACTGTCCTGGCCAGCACCTTGAGCATCTGAGCTCAGGTATTTTTATTCATTTAGACCTCCTCAGGTGCAGATCATAAGCAATCAAACATCCCAAACAGAAATCTAACACCTGCAGACAGTACAAAATGCCAAGGCCTATGCATCCCTTTTTTCCAACAGTGCACAAAAACAATTATTTTAAGCACACCAAAAATAAACTTCCACAACAATTTCCCTTTTCTATATTAAAAAATTGTCTTACTTTTACATCACAATTTAACACTACACCAGCAAAGCTATTTACAAGAGGAACAATTATGAGGCTTCTAATGCACATGACCAAATGATACCAAACATCTATCAAACTTTTCACAATGTCTTTGAACATCAGAAGAACATTATCAATGTCCCATTATCTGGAATTCACTCATGATCTTCTGGGATCCTACAAAGGGCTTGGGTCACTTCTCTGGCTCTGACCTCTGCAGCACACACAGCTTGTCCTCCAGGGTCCAGCTGACTTCACCACTGCTGCTGCTATTCCTGGTGATCATCCCTTGGTACTGGCATCTCCAAAATGCTGCTGAGGTCCCGTGCTGCAACTGGACTACACTTTCACCAGTAACCTATCATAGGCTCTCTTCATGGTGCCAAGCTCAACTTCTCCGTATGACCCCTTCAATCTGGGCCTTCAACTGCTACTGAGGCTGCACTTTCACCAATGGCCTCTCCTGGCTATTCACAGTGCCAAGCCTCAGCTGTTCTCCATGACTTCCTTCATGCTTTCAAAACTAATAACACCTGGGTGACTCTTACAGTACCAAGTTCAGCTGCCAGAAGGAGACACAACTTCTGCCAATTCTGGAAGATGGTTTCTGTGTGCTTGCCCTGAGGAAACACTTTCCAGATTTTAAGATAGAGTCTGGTTTGCTGGAAAAATAACTGGTCATTTTGTCTACAGGAAGGGTCCCCTCATGGGATAGAGTTCTCATCACCATAGCAGATGTGTCTTGTCAGGATCTCTTGAAGACAGGTTTGTGGGGAGGGGGGGGGGACAAAACAAAAACAAAAAACTGTTTTGCTTCAAGATACAGCTTCCATAACAGCAGGGGGTCCTAGGCCAGTGGGAAGAATCTCTGGTTGAAACATTCTGGCAGTTGGCTTTCTTTTTCTCTACCACTAAGGGGAAACATACAACCCCTACTCAAACACAACATCTTGAGCTTCACACATATACAGTGCAGCAATCAGAAAACTTAGTTTGTGAAACAGTTCACTACCACCACCAGCAGGAGGGAGCCTCGGCTCCATGATCAGGAAAAACAGTAAGAACCTTGCTTTTCTTGCCCCAGCTGAATTCTTTATCTCTTAGGGCCTCTTTTTTGTGGCTCTCACTTTTGAGCCCTCTTTCTCACTTAATTTTGACAATTTTCTCTTCACAGGGGCTCACCCCCCCTTTCTCTCTCTTCTCTTCCTTCAGGAGACTTCCACTCTCATTTTTGTATTTATATAATCTCTGTTCTCTAGGAGCTGCCCTGAACATACTTTACCAGACTCTATGGGGTCTGGAGTTTCTTTTTCTTCCTTGTCTCCACGTTGGATTAGCTAGCATGATGTCTTGCCCCACAATGGTACACCATTTGTAGTTGTTAGCTGCTGCTGGGGTGGCTCAGCAAGGATGGCACAGAGGCATTCTCATACATGGAAACTGTGCTAGAACTCTACAGAGGGAACTACCGCCAGTGCTGTACTTGACAGTGGAACCCTGAGCATCTGAGTTCAGGTGTTTTATCAGGTGCAGATCATAAGCAATCAACATCCCCCACAGAAATCCAACACCTGCAGACAATACAAAATGTCAAAGCCTACCATCCCTTTTTCCAACAGTGCACAAAACAATTATTTTAAACACAACTAAAAATAAACTTCCACAACAATGTTCCTCTACAGCTACTTCTCCTGCTGATTCTTTGATTGAGTGAGCTGCAGAGGTCTCTATACTTGTCTATCTTACACCGAATGACTTGCTTGTCCACAGCAAGCTGGACAGGGAGATGGGACATTGGTTCATTCACTACCATACTAGAAACAACAACAACAGCAACAACAACAAAAACTATAGTAGAAAGAAGCAAAGATGAGATAGGCTCCAAGAGCAGTTGGCGCTGAGTCATGAAAATGGCCATCATCAGGTTGTGAGGACAGACGGGTATCCCCGCAGAGGGCAGCAGACAGCAGAGTATAGTGATGAGTGGGTTGGATGCAGAAGCTGGCTTGCGTCTGAGTGAGTGTCCAGTACAATAGCTTGAGGGCTTTGGATAACAGACTCATGGTGTCCCTTTGGGGGGGGGTTGTGTGTAAATATCAGTTTCGTTGCTCAGCTATAAGATAACCGTGGGCGTGTTGTTATTATTTTAAATAGATGATTACTTGTCTCAGCTGCTTCAGCTGTAAAGCTATGCTTGCATTAATTTCACAATTGTTGGAAGAATTCATCTTAGCAGACTTCCAGGCATACTAGATGTTATACATGGTAGCTATTATTATCGCCATTATCACTTCATGCTACCCAAGATTTTACACATCCTAGTTTATTAGTTTATATTCATGGAAATTTCTAACTCATCTTTTAAGATTTAGTTCAGATTTAATCTCTTCTGGGTATCTATTCATTAATCTTTCTCTTGGCACTAAGCATAACTAATACTGCAGTTCTTTTCAGTGACTACCACACATAGGTACAGAAACTCACTACGTGATGGAAATGTCAAAATAATAGTTCCTGTACAGGGATATTTAATCCATTAATCCAGCAGCATGGCTGCTTTAGCAAAGGATCACTTTGACAGGCCTGTGTAATAGCTAGGGAGGGATCACATTCAAGGCCTGCGTTACTCTGCTGGAATGCAGCACAAGGCCTTTAAGTAACCCAACAAAGAAAGCAACGGTGACACATACCTTTAATCTCAGCTCCCAGAATGTAAAAGGAAGCAGTCAGTTCAGAAGTAGGTCACCATTCTCAGTTCGTGGCTCTCAATTCATGGTTCTCAGCTCAGAGTTCACAGTCAGTTCAGTGTTAAGAGAGAAGCAGTAGAGATTGAGAGGATGGAAGGAGATTGAGTCAGAGATGCTAGTCAACTGAAGGGTGGAAAGGCACAGTGAGTACAGAGTGAGTACACACCTTTAATCTCAAGTCTGAAGGTGAGGCAGAATGAAAACTTGGCAGAGTGACATCTGAGATGAATCAGAGTAAAGAGCAGGCAAAGTGATGAATCAGAGGAAGAGTTAGCAGAGTGAGTCAGAGTGAGGACACACCCAACTCTTGAGATAAAAAAGCAGAATCTCAGCTCAGAGAGGAGGCAGTCACTTAGAGAATCAGTTAGATAAGACACAGAGGCAGTTCATCAGAAGGAGTCAGTATCAGGAAGAGTGAGTTTGGGAGAGTCAGCTAACAGTAAGAATCAGTTTGAAGCCTAGCAGAGCAGTTCAGTCAGAGAAGTTGCAGGAGTCACCAGAGTCAGAAACAGTCAGTCAGCTTGGAGAAGACTTTGAGCCTGAACAGCGAGTGAGTTGAATCAGTCAACCAGAAGAGTCAGTTGAGTTCAGTACTGAGTTCATAGGGAGTCAGTCAGCAGTAATTCTCAGAGGTTGAAGCATTCTAGGTTTAGACTTGAAGATTAGACTGTGAAGCCTCCCAGTTCTAAGCTTAAGATTAGATAGTGTGGAAGCTGAAACCCTCTAAGAACTGGAGATTGAATTAGCAAAGAATAAACTGTCCTCTGCCATGAACCCATAAGAAGAATAAATAATCGAATAAAAGCAATGCATACATCAATGCCTACAAGTCATATTCTTCAAAATACTGAAATCTATAGTGACGGGAATACAAGCCTCCAGTTCTATTGTCTTCTAATAAATGCTATAATAGAGCTGAGCCAGGCTGGCACCTGGATTTGTACTTGTTTTCATGTCTCTACTGCAGCAGACCTGCCAGGATCATTTAATTATTTGCATATTTACTTCTCTTGTATGTGTATAACTCTCTAAAAGAGTGTAATTTTAAGCCACTTTATCTTCCGGATATATGAGACACTCCATACATTGGTGGAATAAAGGACACATTTGTTATATTTTTCACTGAAAAGATGATTAATCTTCATAGATGATTATGTGTGTGTGTGTGTGTGCGCGTGCGTGTGTGTGTACATGTTTGTTAGTGTTCGTGCTCATGTGCACTTTGATAGTGTCAGAAGACTTGGGTGTTGTTCCTAAGAAGCTGCCTACCTTTCTTTTCTGAGGTGGGCTCTCCGCTGACCCGGAACTCATCAAGGAGGCAATGCTGGCTGGCCAATGAGCTCCAGGAGTCTCAACCACCACCTCACTGGGATTTCAAGGACTGTCAGGCTCACATTATTTTTTAAATGTGGGTTAGAATAAAACTCATCTTAGAATAAAACTGACGTCCTCACTCTTGCAAGGTAGGCACTTTATGGAACTATCTCCCCAGCCCAAAGATGATGTTTTATATGGTTATTACTATGTAAAATAAAAGGATGTATCCTGAAATCCCACGCCATTTTTTCTTAACCCAAATTAAAGTTTGCTCACTAGTTAATATAATCTGTAACCTTGTTGAAATTTAAATAAAGGGAGGGAAAATGGGGCTAGGGAATACCAGGCCAAAGCTGATAGGTTGCTGTGATGTCCCAAGGGAGTCTCACTCATGCAAGATAAAACACCAGGTTTAGGAGAGGCTAAAACATGTCAGAAAAAAAAATTAGGATGGGCTGTAGGGGAGCAGATGGAAACAAGAAGTGGTAGGCCAATGAGGGATGGGCGGAGTCCCTGGAGGAGCAAAGAAGGGACGGGGAGGCATCAAGTGTAGGGAGAGCTGGTGAGTGGAGAGACAAAAGAGCCGAGGCCACACAGACAATGGGTATAAAAGGCAAGGCAGATGGATTTCAACTATCGATTCATTTGGAGGTTATGGGAAATGTCGGCATGCATAAGGAGTGATCAGGAAAGGTTGGGTGCAAATGCCTGCATTATAAGAGGGAAGGAACTTACAGGGAAGGTCAAAACAGGGCTCATATCAGGCAACCTGCATGAGAAAGACAGTCACTCTCCAGCTTCATCGGGTGGAGCATAGAGGGGAGAGGGCCCAGACATGGAAAGTGGGATCAATATAGGCTTCTGTGTCACCTTCCAAAGTGTTCTGTCGCACAACCCTTCAGAAAGATGGCTTGAGATCCTCAAAAGCATAACCATTTGTCCCTCATTTTAATGCCTCTCTCTCTCTCTCTCTCTCTCTCATTTTCTGCTTTTGGCCTATTGAAAAAATTTCATCAATCTTAATTTCCCATGTCTCTGTCTCTTACTGTTCTTGATTATGTTTTGTGTTAGTTAATAGCCAAATACGGCTTGAAAGGGTAACACAGCGCTATGCAGATGCTGAGTAACTAGGTTTCTTTTGCTTGCCTGACTCAGAATTTGCAGCTATACAATTTGTGTTTTCCCCCCTTTAGCCAATGACTTTGATCAGTGAGGCACAATGGAAAGAACCAGAGTGGGGTGGGGGTGAGCACGTGCATCAAGACTCTGGCAGCGCAATGATGGCAATCTTTCAGAGCCCAGTGTCCAAGTTCATCCTTTTGTCAAGGTGGAAAATGGACACTGAGGAGCCGCATGATTTGCTTGGGTCTTGGTATGGAGGAGGTTTAGGAGGCCCTGCTTCCTCTTCTGCTGTGAGGACAGAATTTTTAATATCTGATAATGGCAACAGGAAAAACATCATTCTCTAGCACTGCACAAGTAGAGATCAGGCTTCTTGGAGAACTAAATCAGGCCTTGGGCACTAGTGTTCACGTACTGTATCTATTTTTGTGAAGCTGGGTTCTATTTTGAGAACCAGTGAGAAACTTGAGGAAAACAGTAGAATGATTAAATTATACTTTAGGAAGTGAGTTAATCTAGTGGGAATAGCCTTCACGACTGTGGTGGGTTAAAAATAACACACACTTTAAACATACTTATCACTACGTTTTAATTAACTCAAGCTGGTTTTAATAGCATGTTTCTTTTTTTTTTTTTGACTTGTGTAGGAAATCTATTCTGCTTCTGCTTCTGCTCTGCACTTCCCAAATACTATCATTTGTTTTTCTATGAAGGAACCTAGTTTCTATAGGTGAAAATTTTGTTTGAGCTAATAATCGTGATGCTCTGTATGGTGTCATATGTGTACTTAGTGTTCTCTTTGAGATCAACTTAATATAGAATAATGTAACTGGAGCCTTTTTTTGCCTTTTACGAATCATGTACATTGGGTGCCAGATGTAGCCATAGATGTATGCATTGATTTTATTATTATTCCATTGGGTTCACAGAAGACAGTTTATTTTTTTGTTAATTTAATTCCTGGTCCTAGAGGGTTTCAGCCTCCATACAGTCTTAAGCCTAAACCTAGAAGACTTGCCTCCATTCATTCTTATTTGCAAACCTAGAATGTTTCAGCCTCCCAGACTTACTACTGTTTTCATTCTGATCTGTACTGTGAACTCTGAACTATAAATCATAAACCATCTGCTTCTGACTCTATGCTTTCTTTCTGCTTATTCTGAACTGGCTCTGTGTTTCTCAGCTTCTCCTTCTGAACTATCTGTCTGTGAGCTGATAACACTCAAACTGCCTGATTGAACTAACTCTCCACTTTTCTCTCTGAGCTCTCTGATTCTTGTCTGCTTCCACCTCTGCTTCTACCTGTGAACTATCTCCCTGCATCCTCTCTGCTTCAAAAGTTGGGAATAGAGGTGTGTGTTATGCTGATCCCTTCACTGCTATCACACAGGCCTTTCAATGTGATCCTTTCCTAGAGCAGCTATGTTGCTGGATCAAGCGATTAAATATCCTTCTACAGAGAATAAGGCTGCAATAAACATTGATGTGCAAATATCTCTCTGATATGTTTATTGATCTGGAATCCTTTGGATAAGTAACCTGGAATGGTATAGTTGCATTGTGTGTGGTAGACTATTTTTAGTTTTGATTCTTGTTTTAGCAATTCTCTTTGCTTGCCCACTATATGCTGCACACTGTGGACCGATTATAAGGAACTAAACAAATAGAAATTCCATACTCAGTAGAGTAAAATTTTTAGAGTGAGAGGACAAATTGGTGAGTGAATATATTATTTGTCAGGTAGTGACTAGATCTGTTAAATATCTATCTATATATCTATTATCTGCATATATATATATATGCATACATATACATACATAAATATATGGTGAGATGAGGGGTCTTCTTCATTTCTTATGGAGCCCACTGGGATTAAAACTGAGGGAATATTTATGTGGGGATTCTGGGCTTATTGTTATGACTAATATAAAACACAGATGGAGGAAGTAATAAAAAATGCATATTATCAAATACATAAGCTAGTAAATAAAAGCAACTTCACTTTGCTGGAAGAATCAGAAATATTAAGTATTAAGAATCAGAATGTATTCAAAAGAGAAGACTCAGATAGGTATCCGATCTCCCTTTATCTTACCCCCTTGATTGGTGCATGAGGCAGATAGGCATTGGAGAAAGATGTCTTTGTGATCCTATAACATGTTAAGATTCTTTATTAAGATGGAAGCTATGCACACATGGTAGAGACTTAGCTCATCATGGGTGCTTAGTAAATACCATGTTGCCTCCCTGAGCTCTTAGACAATTTAATTGATGCTGTGAACCTCTGCACTGATCATTTTTTGATGTTACTTTTAAGTGTTCATCTGCTCAGCAGGTCTCCATGGAGCAGTGCTAGAGAGTCAAGTACTGCGTGGAGTGTGGATATCATCAGCCCTGAGCTTGATTGACACTTGTATTGTTTGTTTCCTCAATGGATTCTCCCTTTCCACTTAGTCTTGTTCTCATTAATCAGTGGGGTGGCCTGATGGGTGCTGGTGCCTGGGATAGCTTCAGTGAATCAGCTCTGAAAGAAATGAATGGTTCATGCAAGAGTCTGTCTTTCAACACCTTTGTTTCAAAATCTGCCATTCAATTATATTGAGTATATTAGCGTTTGTCCTTGAGCTGGCTGATGCTGGATTTTGATCCTCCTAGTAAATGTATTTCTTTGCTAACAGATTAAGAAAAAAAAGATTTCAGTCCTCTTTCCTAGAAGCGGATCCTTGTTGTGGAAGTTTTATTTTTAGTTATGTGTAAAATAATTGTTTTGTGCACTGTGGGGTGAGGGGCTGCCTAGATCTTGGTGTTTTGTATTGTCTACAGGTGTTGGATTTATGTGAGGGATGCTTCATTGCTCATGATCTACACGTGCTATCAGTAGAACACCTGAGGAGTTCTGGATCAATAAAAGCACCTGAGCTCAGATGCCCAGGGTTCCACCGTCCAGGATGGCATTGGCCATGATGGTGGCTCCCTGGCTGAGGTCTGGCAGGGCTTGCACCTATGATTATGCCTCCTTGTCATCCTTGCTGAGCCTCCACAACAGCGTACTGCTACAGACCCTGATGAATCCGTGTTGATTTTCCTTACTGTTTTTTATAACAGCTTTTTCTTCTGTTCAAATCCACAGCTAATTTTTCTTCTTATTTTTAAGATTATAACTTAACTACATTTCCCTTCCCTTTTCTCCTTCCAAGCTGCTGAATATACCCTTCCAGGATCTCCTTCAAACTCGTGGCTGAAGGAAGAAAGAAATAAAATGGAAAGGACATGACTGCTCCTAGGTATGGGGGGGGGGGGAGTTTATTTAGATAAAAGGGAGAACACAGTAGATAAGAGGGTGAACAGAGTGAGAGGCACAGGCATTTGGAAGGATCCAGAACAGTCATGGCCAGACTGAGCACCGGGCCATGTGAGGAGAGTGGGGAGAGGAGAGGGGAGAACCAGGGGAACCTGGAGACCAAGAGGCAAGGAGGCCAAAAAAAGCAAAGAAAGGCAAAAGGAGGTAGCCCAAAATGGCTGAGTTATACATGGAAGAGCAGACCAGCCACCTGGGTCTGATAGGGTAGGGGTTAGTGTATGCCAGCCAAGATGACTCGGTAACAGGTAGGGACAGAAGGATGCTGGGAGAACCTGCTGGCCTGTCACTTTGATATGTTAAATGGTATCTCCCCCAGCAGTTTTTCCATAGTTTGAGACCTAACAATGGCCTCTTTTTTTCATTATTTGTTACTGCATGCATATATGTATTTGCATGTAAATATATATTCCCAAATACAACCTGTTGAATCCATACAATGTTACTTATATGTATGTTTTCAGGGATGACGCCTTGACCCTGGACAAATAGCATGTTCTTCCCTGAGGAGGACCATGTCTCCTGCTCCCAAGTTGCCTGTAGTTCTTTGTGCAGGATTGAGGCCTCGTGGGCTTTTCCCCACCCAGTTTGGTATGTTCTTCTGTGTTGTTTTTTGGGCTCATATCTGGGCACTGGAGGTGGGGAGACCTTATGGGTATAGCTTCTGAGACACAATCTCACAGCAAACTCCTGGACCCCGAGGGTCTTATTCTCTTTCTGCCTCCTCTTCCACAGTGTCCCTTGAACCTTGGGTGCAGGGGTGGTTTATAGGTATACAGTCCTTCTACCGACAGATAAGTGTAGTCTTCATCCCTTTTCAAGGCAAACTTCTCTTTGCAACAAACAGAGATTATTACAGAAAAGCACAACCAACTGAAATGCAGAGTTGTGGAGCCCACATTTATTTTTCAAAATATGGAAAATTCTGTAAACCCCATATTGATGCATGATTAATTCCCACAGACTTAACAACTTAAAAGGATAAATCTCACAGCTTTCATGGGTCAGGAGTTTTGTTATGGCTTAGTGGAGATTCCTGGTCAGACTCAGGGGCTTTGCTCCTGGTGATGCTGGACTATGGTTAAATCTGAGGCAGGGCCTAGGAAGCTGTTGACAGAATTATTCTTTTCTGCTGTGACTGAATGCATGTGATTTGATTCTTTAAGGCCACGGGGATCTCTCCTTTCAGAGACACCCTTTGGTACTCCTTGCAAAGGGCTTACTTGATTTGGCCTAACCCTTCTTCCCCAGGATCTTTTCCTTATTGATGAACTCAGGGTTAACTGGTTAGAGACTTGATTCTGTGAAATCCACTTCCCGCCTTTTGCCGAGTAGTCTAACTTGATTGTAGAGGTGACATTACTTCATATTCACAGGCCCACAAAATAACCAGGAGGACAGAGTGTTATACAGCTGTGGGCCGTGTCAGACACCTGCCAACTGTATAACTGATGACATGACGGATCCATGATATTGGTAAGGGGAAGGCTAGAGGCGCCCTCACTCAAGTGCTTCTCAAAGAAACCCTACAGTTCATTATACAAACTCCTTTCTCTACTTCCTATTTTTATTATTGTTGTTATTATTATTATTAGTGTGTGTGTGTGTGTGTGAGAGAGAGAGAGAGAGGGAGAGAGGGAGAGAGAGAGAACAAGTATGTATGAAAGTCAATGAACAACTTTTCGAGGCTGCTTCTGTCCACCTTCATGTGGGTTCTAGAGATTGAACTCTAGCTTGCTTGCATAGCAAACACCTTTCCTGGCACGGCTGTTTTACCAGCTCCTCACCTGCTATTTAATCAGCTTAGTGTCCCGGCTAGTATGTGACATAAACTATAGTCATCTGAAAGGAGGGGACTTCCATTAAGAAAATGCCTCCAGAAGACTGGACTCTAAGGAAGCAGGCCTGTGTTATGTTTTCTTAATTAATGACTGACGGTGAAGGGCCCAGCTCATTGTGGGTGGTTCTATCCCTGGGCTGATGGTGCTGGGTGCCATAAGAAAGCAGGCTGAGCAAGCTGCAAGGAGCAAGTCAGTAAGCAGCACCCCTCCGTGGCCTCTGCATCAGCTCCTGCCTCCAGGTTCCTGCCCTCACTGCTTTCTTGGCCATACCTTCAGTACGGGAGTTTACAATACATAAAAGATTCTTTAATAATCATCTTTGACAGATTCATGAGGCTGAACTATTGAGGGGGAAAGCAATGATATTGTTAAGAGAAAAAAAAGAATGAAGTGTAAGCAGTCCTAAAGAATGGCCTCTGGTGCTAAGCTGGGTACAAACCTCGAGGGGTTTCCTTTATCCAAGAGAAGATGGGATTCGTTTCGAAGTCTGTGTACATGGGACTCAGTGTCTTTTGGACGTGACACCCTTGCACTCGTGAACTCAGGGCAGCTGTGCTTGCTAGAACAAGACCTCTGCAAGTCAAGCTGGTCACCGTTCGAGAATGGAGGCGGAAAGGGTCATACATTCCACAGTTAACTGAGGAGCTGTGGACAGCTGATGGCTTCTGGGAAAGACAGTGAGTTTTCTTTTTAAGGGTGTGGTCTCTGGTAGGCGCACCACACTCCAGCCGATGGCCCCAAACTCAGGAGTATGTGGGCAGTGTATGGGTAATTCAAAATGATGGGCACAAAGTTGGGCAGGCAGGAAGTGGGGGTGGATCTGGGAGGAGTGACAGAGAGGAGTGCAGGGTGAGTATGACCAACACGCAGTCTCAAGTAACTAATAAAAATAGTTTAAAATATATAATGCAACGCATGCTTAAACATTCACTAAGAATTTTACAACCATTCTGCTGTTGAATTTACTGAATTTTCAAAAAAGCAGCCCATTAATTTTAATCAGTGACTTAAATGAAATGCAAGCAAAGAAGCAGCACTGTCAGTGACCAACCTGATTTAATAAATATCTCTGTTAAACCCTCGTGGAGTTTATAAAGGGTCCCCCACATGCATGCCTGAAGGATTGACTCCTTTGTGAGGTAGAAGACATGTAGTGTAGGCTTGATGGCTCAGTGTGAGGACAACTGCAGGTTAGTACTTCACTTGAGTTCTAAACATTGACTGTTCTTAATCAGGTGCTTGTTCTGAAGTCTACTGCAGAGGATTATTGGGAGCAAAATTTCCATCATCTATGGGACAAGTGCATAACCCCTTCTCTGAATCCAATCCATCTATACCCCACTTTCTACACTCATTTTCTGACTTGGTCCAGTGTCTGCCAAGAGTTCCCTCTTCCACCCACGGCTCATCCATTTTGTCATTCCGGGCTTCTGGACACTGCCTGGCTCTTTCTGGGTTGCTTGAACCACTGGGCAGTCTTTATCCTCTGAACGTACACTTCCTCACTCCACCCCATTCTAGAAAGCCTCTAATGATATGGCTATGCCTTAACAATACCAAGTGATCCAGAGGACAAAGGAGAGGTCTGTGATGCTCTAAGTCTTGGGTGCGTGATGAAACCGTGACCAAATAAGTATGTACTGATACTTACGTGCCCACTATCTAAAGGCTGCATAAAGAAAGAGTTGGCGGCTGCTAAGAGCTGTGCCTGAAAATTACATTTGTGGACGGTAAGTGCATAAAGTAAACTGAGTCTCCAGAGGACCAAAGATGCACACAGGAAAGGTGAACTGTTGTCACAGAAATTAAATCAGAAATTGTGTAATTTTTGGTGATCTGGTCCATGGTCCATACAAGGAAGCTCTGCTTCCCATACCAAGCTAGAATGATCTTGCTGGCTTGGAATTATGTTATAGAGGAGACCCTTACACTTTTCTTTCTAAAATAAGATCCCAAAGAAAGCCTAGAAGTTCAGCTGGCAGTGGTGGTGCACACCTTTAATTCCAGTACTTGGGAGGCTGAGGCAGGTGGACCTCTGTGCATTTGAGGCCAGCCTGGTCTACAGAGTGAGTTCCAGGACAGCCAGAGTTACAACAGAGAGTTAGAAACCCTGTTATGAAACACCAAAAAACAAACAAACAAAAAAAATCCAATAACAACAAACAAAAAGCTTAGAAATTCTTCCTTTTCAGGATGAACCAAGTGTTTAAGAGTTCAGGCTCTCGTTCAGGTAGATCCCAGCGCTGTCAGCAGTTACCCAGCTGCTTCATGTCCTAAATCATTTTTATCATCGTTAAACTAGGGCCACTTGTGGTACTCATATAGCTACTGGGAAAAACAAAGAGCCCAGTTTGTTTAAATGCTCAGCATATATCCTGATACATTGTGTGCACCAAAATGCCACCTTAAATATAGCAAAGTTTAAATGTAGCCACAACTTCATTGCTGCGTTCCAAGTTGAGAAGGTAGATAATCAAACATCAAATTAAAACCATAGTGTGACGTTCCTCATTAACTACTGTGAAATAAAAAGTAACAAATCGTGTATCCCGTGTGTTCTAATAAGCCTTGTTACTGTGGCGTTTTTATTTTCATTCTGTGTGATGACAAGTTGAGGACAGATGCCGGGTTCAGTTCGGGAGCCAAAAGGAAGGTGCGTTGGGAGATTTACACAATATTACTCCACCTAAATGCCGTCCTAATCTCCAAAACTGCATTTTAAACCTATTGCGATACATTGTACTCCCAGTATAGCTGGCTGCAGCATACCTGTTCCAACCTGGTGAAACCTGAAAACCTGGGCGTCAAACTTTCATTTGATCAACAGATATAAATCTAAATGGATACGATAAAGAGACATCAGGTAAACTCTGCGACTCACCAGTCAGTGTGCAGACCAGTAGACTGGTATCAACCTGTTGGAAATGCAGAAAGTAGGTCTTACCCCAATTCTAGCTGAACCAATCTGATTAATGTCAAGACCCCCAGAGACGCACCGAGGTGGGGAACGTTTGCCATCCGTGGGTTTCATTTCCAGTTTAGGAAGACTTATGTTGGATGATGGACCTCGTTGCTTCAACTGGGTTTATGAAAACGGTATTGCGGGGGGAGCAGATGAAGCTTGAGTAAATGTGCACTGTTGACTTGAGTAAGCCTTGTCAAGGACACTGTGCCTCAGACCCCTGGGGATGGCGAATCCTTCCACTGGTTCTCCAGATGTTGGCAGTGTGTATCAAGCCTTGATGACCGCAGTCTGAGACTGCTCCCCCAGAGACCCTCTGCCGAGATTAGCTAATCTGCCGCCTCTAGCGGCTGTATATAATTAATGCACCGAGTTTCTGGGCTGCGGGTGTATCACCATCAGAACGCACCGCCCACCCGACCCCAGCTTCTCTGCTGTGTTTGTCGTTTCTTCATTTCCCATTGACCCAGACACGTCAATCCCAAAGGTATGTAAATCATGGTATTTGAAGTTTCCTAATTCTAGTGATTGACTGTAATCTTTGCCCACGGCCTTAATGAGAACAAAGACAAGTCCATCTCTGTCTCTGTTACTATAGCCAACCCAGGTCTCGCTCCTCACCTGGGACCAAATACTCCTTAAGCAGGAGAGTTGGCTACAGCTTTCCTCCATTTCTTCAGAAGGAATTGTTCTCCTGTTCTTAATATGTGCCACATGTACTTGGGAAAGCGGCTTCCTAAACAGAATCTGAACAACAGGCTTTCTCAACCCAAGTCCTTCTCAAACCTGACTCGCAGCTTTATACTGTTTTACAGAGATGATGGCTCTTCTGAGACTCCGTCTGTAAATTTACTTTTGGAAAGTGAATTTAATGTTTTGGGGAATCAAATACAAATGTGCATGTTTTGAAGCCCTGTAAACTCTTTCCACCAACGAAGTACCAGAATACATGAGAGTGACAGGCATGGTTTTTTCTTCATAGCGCCACAGGGCAGTCTTCATGATTTTTCCTACTTTGCTTCCCTCTAGTGTCTCAAAGCGAAACACGCATGGACATTTTACACAGGGACACTCCTGCTCAATGAATTTGTTCATCAGAAAGAAGCTGCACAGGTTCTTCTTGTCCTTCTAAGGATTTGAACCCCCTCTGCCCCCGTAACCCACCAACATTACAGAATATCTCTTCCTGGAAATGCTTGGATTTCGAAGGACCAAGCACACAATCATGTATACAACGTCTGGTTCCATTTTCTTTTTTCTTTGTTTGAACTTAATAATACTAGAGATCATAAAAGTGTACAGATATCAACCTCAACGTGTACCTTATAGGTGAATAATTTACTATAATGGAGTGTTGACTTCATTATAATATCACATAGCAATTTTAAAGGGAGGGGAATTTATTAACATTTAGATCTCGTGTGTTTTGCACTCCATTTTTGTCTCAGAGACAGTGTCCTTGCACTGTTTTTGGTAATGCTTGTGCATCTGTTTTTTTTCTTAGTCTTGAAGAAGAAAACAGTGTTCAATACCACAGGAGAAACTATTACTGGGCAAGTATTACTGCTTGGTTAATGCTCTAAATGAGACTTTGTGCTTTGTGGTCCTGTAGGCTGGTGCTTTGGCACGGACTCAGAACCACTTAAAGTCCCCTTTGTTGGAAGGCAGGAAATACATCACCAAACACATTCCGAAGATTTGATATCTCACCTTTCAGGTTGGATGGCTCTCCCTAGTGACAGATGTATTAATCAGAGAATCAGGTGTGATTGTCAATAAGCGACACCTCTGCCTTTTTCTCAAATAAGAAGACGCACTGTGACTTGAATCACTTGTGCTCTTGGCAACACCACAAGACACCGTGTGTGCCGTCCATTTGCCTGCTCTCCATCAGAGAGTAACCCAGGTGGCAGACAGAAAAGAAAAAACAAACAAACAAAAAAAAACACCACTCTGATTTTAGCCAGTCAATTCTCTAATGCTTTTGTGTTTAGAGATTAAGGGTTATTTTTTCTCTTTGAAGAAATAATACCTACTATGTAATGAATTCTTTGAGAATTTCATACATGAAGGCGATATATTTTGGTCATATTTGCCCTTCACTATCTATCTATAGACCTCTTAAGGGAGAATTGTTGGGCTGCAATTGACATTCTTGGTGCTAAGAAGGGAATGGGTAAGGTGGAGATGAGGCAAGCCTGGGTGAGATGCTTTGTTTGGCGTTGTTTTAGAGATACTTGGCAGCAATCTTCAAAGGAGGGTGTGTTTATCTTTCTTGGCATGGCTTTTCTTTACTTATTCTGGAGCCCCGCCTTTCGCTTGGGACAGCACTTATTTAATATGCTGGGGCAACTGTGCTGAAACCTCCCGAACTCTCTGGTCAAGTTAGAAACAAATTACATTTTGTTGTTTGTTCCACCAAATAGAAAAAATAATATCCAAATGGCTGCTTCTCGGTTCAGTGTTGCTTGATATACTGGGCAAGCACAGAGCAATTTGAGTGCTGCAAAGCTGTGAGAACTCATTATTAAATATACTTGCAAAACTAAAAGCCCCAAGGGTATCGGTTGCTCTCCATAACCTGATGGTAAGGCCCTCTTGCTAACGACAACACCTGCTTGTCATCAGATGTGGAGAAGTCAAGCTGGTGCACGATAAGAAGCTTCCTTACTGCTAACTAGTATTCGTGGTACTAGAAGGTACTGTGAACACTACTGGAGGAGAAAGGTAATCATAAATATCATCTATGAACCCTGTGACCTACGACAGGGACCTGCCTGCAAGATATATTGGTGCAATAGTGGTACAAACATAAGAGTAACCAACTGCTTTTAGATTGAATTTAAGGCTTATTACATGAGACAGAACGCATACCCGATACTGCTAAGGTGTCCAGGAACTTGAGACTGGATAGGTCATGGGCCTAGGGGAAAATCTATTACTATTATCCTGCTGATGAAATGCAGCAACAAGATGACCCCTAACGACATACCGCTGTACCCATAGGTCAGTGAATCAGTCAATCGGCAGCAGATAAGCTTCGTTTTGCAAGAGATGGAAACTAACACAGAGAGCCACATCTGGACAACGTGCAGAGAGTTAGAGACTTTGGAGCACTCAGTCCTGAATGGTATGTCTTCATCAAAACCCTCACCTCAAGGCTCAAGGACCCATGTGGAGGAGAAGGCAGAAAAGACTGGAAGAAGCAGAGGTGGTGGACGACTACAGGGAAACAGCATCTTCAGACACAACTGGACTGGCAAACATAGGAACGCACAGAGACTGCAGTGCCACACATAGCACCTTGTACGAGTTCATGTCAGTCGGGGTCTGAGAAGGGGAAGCGGACATGAAGAAGCTATTTGCAACTGATGCCCGCTGGCCAAGGGGAAATCAGTGTTTTCCAACGGAGTGTGACTGGATACACCAACCGCGCTCCACGGCAGGCCCCCGTGTGCAGGAGTAATTGGCCAGTGCAAAACAAACTCCGTGTATTTTTTTTTTTTTCTGGACCTTTTATTTCATTTTAGCATCCTTTTGGTCTTATTGGTGGTTTTGTTTGTTTTAATTTTTGGCTTTTGTTTGTTTTTTTGAGAAAGAAGAGACAACATGAAATGGGTAGGCGTGGAGGTGGGGAGAATCTGGGTGGAGTTTAGGGAGAGGAAAAGCGTGATGAGAATATATTGGATGGAAAACGTTTTAAATAAAAAAAATTAAAAATTTAAAAATAAACTGTCAATGAACATTTTATTTTACTGAAAATGCTATTCTGCTTTTATTAGTTACCATTTTACTTTTTTAATAGAAATCATAAATGCTAAAGGCATCAGTTCATAGCCTCGTATTTGTATTGTAGACCTAATTTTAAGGAGCTCTCTGGGATTGAAGACTTCATGAGGACAGGGGTCTTTAATTTATGCCCTCATGTTTCCGTCTACAAATTACCTGACATAGTGTTAAAATGAAACTATGGGTGTCTGTTATTATTTTTCTTTCTGTGCAGAAGCCAATTGTTCATTAAAAAGCTGCAAAATCACTGTAACTTTTTTGTGTGAAAACACTAGCTTCTGCAAGCTAGTACATGCTTGAAAGATGAAACATTTTTCAGAGCTCTGACATGCTTGGCTTCCTGTTCCCATGATCTTGATCATTGTTTTCAGTGACGTTGTTATAAACCCAGTTCTTTATTTAACGATTAAAGGAGATAAAAATGCATCTACTATTAAATATTTTAGTATATAAAGGACTTCTCAGTATTCAGAATCGAAAGGGGGAAAGGATCATTATATTCTATTATTGTAATTGTTATTAATATCATATTGATATTAATATTATCAATATATAATATTACATATTACTATTATATATTACTATATATAGTATTGATATTATAGTGTGTTGGGAGGTCTCATGTGCTACTACACACAAATCGGACCAGAAGACAACCTTGTGAAGTCAGTTCTTTCTTTTCCTGGGCTTCAAGGGATTGAACTCAGGTCACCAGACTTGCTTTTACCTGCTGAGCCAGTCTCTCTGGTGCAAAATTTTGTTGTTGCTAAAACTTTCAGTTGATTGATATCTTTCATATCCTATGACCTTCAAACCATCAATAAATGTCATCAGCACCAAAATATAAGTTGTATTTTTGTAGCCAAATTAAACTATTGAGAAATAATTTCTCAAGGGCTTTCCATAACTGAAGGGTGTCTGTGTGGAATGCTCATGGGTACTTAGCCTGGATCATGTCAATGGATATGGGTGGCACCTAATTTCATCTACCTTCATGAGTAATTGCAGTAATTGCAGCCCCTGGCCCTGATCCAGCACGAGAGCTTCAAAAGTGAGTAGAAATATTTCATATCTAAAAACTGTGTATTCTAGTTACAATATTGATACAGACACAGACAAAATACAATGATACACTATAAATAAAACAGCTACAAGTATCACAACGGTGGGTGTGTAGAGACTGATAGTGCCCAACCCTGTATTGATATTTCTCCCTTCCTGTGTGTGAGGGTGGAAGTGCTGAGACTTGAACCTAGTGCTTGAATATGCCAGGCAAGCGCTCTGCCACTGAGTTATATACCCATGCCGTCCTTTTCTACTGTTTATTTTAAGACACAGTGTTGCTAAGATACCCAGACTGGATGTGAATCTGCTCTGTAGCCCAGGCAGGCTGTAAATTTGTGATGCTTCCTGGCGACCGAGGAGACAAAATGCTCCCTTTCATTTTCCATCTTCCATTGTAGTTTAGATGTGACCACCAGACTAAATCCTGTCTAAGGAGAAGGAAGTGGAAAGTTTGGGTTGGAATTCTAGTTAAGACTTTTCAGCAGAGGAGGCTTTCTGTCATGAACATGGATGAATGCATGATGTTCCAGAAGCAGGCTCGGAGGAATAGAATCCTGGGACTCTGTGCCTTTAAGAATGGAATGTATGCGCAAAGATGGCAAAGATGACTCCTCAGAGTCATGATTGACACTCCCTGAACTTGGATGTAGAAATCTGTTTCTGCCTTAAGTTCCTGATATTTTCACTCTGTAACTTAAGTCTAAATGTAATTTCAGATGATGCTAAACGTGTGGTTGTTTTGGAAAGAAAGATGCTAGGAAAATTATCAGAGAGAGGAAGTCTTGAAAGATTATTTTAAAGGATGCCCAGGAGGAATTGTCCCAGTTGTAGGAGACAAGGAATCCACGGGAAGATGTTGATTGCTACCACGTGCTTTGTTAGATACTGTTTTATCATGATTTATTGATGTGCCAATGATTTCATACTTAAAAATTAATACGAATAGTATTAGGAACGCATCTTTACCCTTCCATTGGATTCAACTATTGCCACAATTTTACTATCTTTGACAGTTCACTTTGTAGCATTTTCCTCTCCCTTTAGGGGCTGATCTGTGCTCAGACATGGCATTTATGACTCTTGAGCATTTCCATAACTCTTAATTATCTTCGATGTCAATAACATTTTGAAGATTAACATTGTCCTTCTTTTTACTTGTGTATTTCTCATTCATCTTCTGTCTTCTCATAGTTAGAGTCAAGCATCCGTCCTGAATGTAACTTCTCAGATACGTAACTTCTCCGATGGCGTTGTGTCCTTCTCAAGGTACAGCGTGTGGAGTCAGACAAAGGCACCTGCTCCTTACTGCTGATGTTGACAAGGTACTGAAAGCCTCACTTAGCTTCCACCCTGTGTAATTGCTTTGTTTTTTTTTTTTTTTTTAACTTGAGATTAATTAGCAACGTAAGTGGTAAGACCCTTGAAGTCTGTGCCAAGTTTCTGGTCTTTGTAAAAATCTCTTTTTAGATCCAGCCTGCGTCGATGTTTCTCGTCTGATCCAATCTCCCTTATAGACCTATGATGGTGTAAAATGATTTGTCAATCTCTCCCCACCCCTGGCATTTAGATGCTAGCACTGAGCTGTTCTCTTTAGGCCAGAGACCTCGGCTCCCGCCCCACCTTCCCTCTCACCCTTCTCCCCTCCCCCCCTTTGCTTCTCTTCACTTCTCTCTCCTCTCTTCTCTTACTGTTTTCGTACCATTCCCTTCACATCTCCCAATGATTACTGTACTTAAAACGTTTTGGTGCTCAGATTATCCCTGATGCGGCCTAGAGGCAGTTCTTCATATTGGTTCCTGAGCCTTGTTACAACTCATATCATTAAAAATAATTTATTACGTGTATTTATTTAACAGTTTGTGTGTGTGCATTAGCGTGTATACCTGCATGCACGCAGATGTGTTCACACTGTGGTGTGGGTGTGGATGTCTGAGGATAACGTGTAGGAGTCCATTCTCTCCTTCTGCCCTAAGAGCCCTGGGGATCCAACTCAGGTCGCCCGGCATGTCAATAAGCACATTTACCCATCATTTTGTTCCCTAGAAACACTCCTTTAATTCCAGAAATTACAGAGTGCCCCAGACTGATCTTGAACCATCTATTTCTAGAATGTTGCACCTTATGAAAAGTACAAAGATAGCAATTATACATTTAAATACTAATAAATTTACAAACCTATGTATAGTGTGGTATGAAAATGAAAGTATTTTAGTTTAGCAGTTTGATATATCCTCTCAGAATGGGGCCCTGGCTCATTTAGTAGGGAATAACATTAGAGACAAAATCCTGTGCATTAGATGTGCTTACAACAACTGGGGTGCCTTTGCCTCTCAGCCCTTTCAGGGGATAGAAATAGAAAACGTGTGTGTGTGTGTGCGTGTGTGTGTGTGTCTTTACATCTAGGTAGACACACATACACCTACACATATATTTATACAAACAAGTGAGATGTAAATGCTTAAACTATGACATACACATACTACCATTGTTTAGAAATTGCGAGTCCATATCAATACCTCTGCTTGGGACACATTCCCTTTTTTTAAAAAAAGCTTATTTATGAAATTCTTTTTCCACAGAAAGGCTCTGGCTTTCAACAGTATAAACTCAATAATGTACTGCTAAATCCTATAACATATCTGAATTGTTTCAGAATCAATTCACTCACATAACTAGAATAAGTCAATCTATTTTTAAAGCCATTTCTGGGGCCGGAGAGATGGCACAGTGGTTAAGAGCTCCTGTTACTCTTATCATAAGCACCAGAGTGCGGATCCAGGCATTGGTGTCAGACCGTTGACAAATGCCTGTAACTCCAACTTCAAGGGTTCCAACGCCATCTTTGGCCTCCATAGTCACCCGCATACACATATGTGAACATGCACACACTGAAATGTACACACACATATATGCAAGTTTTTAGTTGTGTATCCACTCCATTTTCACTCCATAAATATTATTCTAAGGACAAAACAAGTTTCAAAGTCTTCAGTGTTCACTTCTGTCTATTCTATTGGCCTAAGACTATAAACGTAGCTTGAGAATGATAAGAAATGTTTTTTGTTTATTTTTTTTCTCTCCAAAGTTCAATGTTTCTTATATTTGGCTCCTTAATATTGCTCAGTGTAAATCTTAAGTGGCTGATACGTGTGTATATGTGCATTCAGGAGAATGTGCACATGAGTGTTCATGTTTACATGCATGCACCCGTGCTCATGTATGATGGCTATTGGTAAGTAAGAGTATTTGTTTGAAATTGACTTCCTATTATCAAACTTTTCCTGTTTTTGACACTCAGCAAAAGCAGCAAGTTGTATCGTGTTGCTAAGAGGAAGAAGCCAGTCGGGAAAGGCTATCCAATGATTCCAACCGCTGGGAGGAGGCAGAATTACAGGAAAAGTAATTATAGGAATGTTAAGAGAAATCTGTAGTTTCTAGGACTGCGGGAAGGGGATTGGGGAAGGAGTAGGTGGAGAGGCTTCTTAGGGCAGTGAAAGTACTTGTTATGGCACTGCATACCTGAAATGCAGCTACAAAAAAAGCTTATATGTAATAATCACCACAGAAAGAGTGAAACTCAGAATTAAATCACGCATCACCAGCAGTAATAAAAATCGAGAGTTTATTTGTGGGGAGAAAAAAAATGAGAAACTAATGTTTGTCCATTTAATTTTCTCTTCTCTGCCAAGAAGCTACATAGAAATTCTCTGAGGGTTTTTAGTGTGTTCCACGCTCTGCTGTGTTTTAGATAAAGCTGGAAACACAGGTCAAGGCGTGGTGCTTGCTTAGAAACCCTGGATGAGGACGCTTAGGCTTGGTTTCCAAATAAACATGAGAAGCAGAGGGAGATTCTTTTCCCAGCTCAGACCCAGGCTTCCCAGGCTCCCCACCTGTGTCAGCTTGTTTACACAGATCCAGAACACAAGGATACTTCTGTCTCAACACTCACTCCAGATTTATATCACCCGATACATCCTGTGCGCTTCACCCCTTTCCATTTCAACGCGCTTTCCACTTTTCATCTCCTCAGCCATTGCTGTCCTTCAGAGTAGTGTTGTCTCGTGCCTGAAATGTGCCACTGCTCTCCTGAATGTTCTCACCAAAGTTGGAGCTCTGTAGCCAGTTTAGTCTTTTGTAAAGAAAAAAAAAAAGGCTTTAGCTGAAGCAAATCATAAACACAGTAAAATGGTCAGACTTTAATTGTATAGCTCAATCCAAATTTATGTGTGTCTGCACGATGATCACCATTTAAATCACACAGTGGTGGAGGCCTCCGATAACCCAGAAACCTCCTGTGTGGTCCTGTTGCAACATCTTGGTTTTGCCCAATGGGAAGGAAAAGTGCCCGATAAACTCAATTTACTTTCTGTGGGAGGAAATCAGTTACATCAGCACACCGTGTTAAAAGGGCCTGAGAAATGTTTGGGAGCTGCAAGCCACGGATTCATTCACAACTCTGTTACAGAAGAAAGGGGGAACCCCTTGTGATGGCAGCCCAGCAACCTCTGCCACAATAGTATCGTCATATTTCTCAAACGCATAAAATATTTTTAAAGATGTATTTTTGGTATTTCATGCTCTAGGCACTATCTTTTTTTAAAATAGTACTTTTATCAATAATTTGAGTTTCATACAATGTATCTCAATAACACCCTCTTCCCATTCCTCCCTGTTCCACTCTCCCAGCCCTGTGCCCTCAAAAAAGAAAGAAAAAAAAAAAAAAGAAGAAAGAAGGAAAATTCAGTCAAGCTTGTGTGGCAGGAGCATGGATGGCCAGCTTCACCATGGTCTTTGGAAGCAGAAAGCTGCTCTGGTTGTGAATTTTGACCTGGCCCATACTAGCCAGAGATAAAGCATGACAAGAGTTCCACGTGAAGCTGGGCCTCACCATCCAAATCTGGACACCTGGTCCAGGCTCCCTGATATCTTGCAAATAGCAGGGCATTCCACAGGCCTCCTACAGGGTCCACAGCCTCCTGCAGGCAACTGGTCATCTCTCAGGGACCAGGACCTCACATAGGCACCTGGTTATCTGGCAGTCACCAGGACTTCCCACATGCATCAGTGTCTTCTTCACTGGACATTCCGAAGATACCTGGATATCCTACAGGCATCCAGGCATCTGTAGGCACCAGAACATATCACAGGCACCAGGACCTATCATAGGTACCAGGAGATCCCGCAGACACCCAGGCATCACACAGACACCCAACAATCCTGCAGACACCTGGACATCATGCAGGCATCCAGTCTCTCCACAGGTAACCATGGGCATCTGGTCATCCCACCAGTACCCAGACATGCCATGGGCATCAGAGCCACCCACAGGCACCAGGGCATCCTGGAGATGCCCAGACATCTCTCAGGCACCCAGACTTCTGACAGTCATCTGGGCCTCCCATAGGCACCAAGGCCTCTCACTGGCACCTTGAGTTCCCACAGGTACCTGGACATCCCATAAGCACCAGGGCCTTCCAAGGGAACCAGGACTCCCCCATCTCCCCACCCCACCCCCTGGCACCAGGGCACTGCACAGGCATCTGGACATCCCATAGGCACCAGAACGTCCCCCAGGCTCCAGAGAATCCTGTGGGTGCCTGGGCATCATGCAGGCACTGGGCCAACTCACAGACAGCTGGGCATCTCAAAAGTACCTAGAAATCTCACAGACACTCGGACATCCTGCAGGCACACAGACGTCACCCAGACACCCAGATATCACACAGGCACCCAGCCATCCTCAGGTACCTGGACATCACACAGGTACCCTAGTCCTCCAGCAGTCACTTGGACCTCCTGAAGGCACCTGGAGTTCTGCAGGCACCCTGACATCCTCCAGGCACCGGGGAATCCCCTAGACATCCAGACATCACACAGGCACAAGGACTTTTCCTAGGCTCCAGGGGTTCCCACAGACTCTTGGGCACCATGCAGGCACAAGGCCAAACCCACAGGCACCTGGACATCTCACAGGCTTCCAGATATGCTGAAGGCACATGGACATCACCCAGGGGTCTTGGGGCTGTCTTTATTTAATTGTCAGTGTGGCTTTTAGAGGGCAATGCAAGTTAATTTTGTTTGTTTCTTTAAGTATTTTTTTAAGCCAACACCATTGCTCGGTATATGTGTGGATGGCACTTACATAATCTGTATAACACAAAACACACAAAACTTATTTCTCTAAAGTAAACATAAATATACCTATACAAATACATGGTTTGTGACCAGAATATTTTTATGCTGGTGGAAATACACATTCAAGTGTGTTTTGGATAGTAGTTCCTTTGTGCTTGTCTTGTCTGTCAGTTGTGATGTCTAAGGTGTAATTTTCCTTCCATCTTGCCCATTTCTTCCCATCATCTATCTGATGGACAGACTTTTCAGAGACAACAGTTTTCTGCTCTCTCTTGTGCAGGGGCCGTGGTGTGTAGCTGATCATCATCTATGAGTACTTCTCTCATGAACATCATCACCGGAAATAGAAACATTAGAGGGTGAAGCTGAGAGGCCAGTCCTCAAAGGCTCTGTGTTGAGTAGGCTGGAGAGAGTGAAAAGTTGTAGACCAGTGGTTCTCAGCCTTCCTAATGCTGCAACCCTTTAATTCAGTTCTTCATGTTGTGGTGACCCCAACCCTAAAACTATTTTCGTTGCTACTTTGTAACTGTAATGTTGCTACTGATAGGAATCTCAGTGTAAATATCCAATATGCAGATGGTCTTAGGAGACCCCTGTGAAAGGATTGCTTGGCCTCCAAATGGGTGGTGACCCACAGGTTGAGAACTGCTGCTGTAGACCACTATTCACTAGTATCTTTTGCTTTAGCACACAATCAGAACTGATCAAGGACAGTGTCTACAGGTAATTGTGATGTAGTGCCTGTGCTAATGTCCCAGAGATTTTATGTATCTCCTCTCTCCCATATCTTTCTTGTTTTTCAGCTCGTCATTCTGGCTTATAGGAAGTGGCTGTTTCATTGCATTTGCCTCTCCCCGTGGACAACTGACTCAGCCTTCCTTGTTACAAACTCAAAATAACAACCATCAACAAAACAAAAATCTTTGGTGCTCCGCCCAATTCCATTCCGGCTTCCAGGAGGGTCATGCATGGTTCACGAATGATTCACAGACCCTGAGAGCTGACTCTTGTTGAGTGTCAACAAGGTCCAGGATGGTAGCACAGTTCACTTCTGCAGGTTCCACGATTCACTCACCAGGCATGACACTTCTCAGCTCCAATGGCGAGGTCAGCAGAGCAGTAGCTTGCATAGATAATCAGACCACATGTCCAGACAGACAGGTAGTGACTTCAGCTTGAATCTAGTAGGAATAGAGATAAAAAGACGATTGCAATCAAGTTCCTCAAAAGCCCTTGCTTTTTCCAGTGACTGATATGGCCTGCAGAAGGACAGTGGTCTCCCTCTGGTAGTCCACAGAGGGAAACCTGTGAGGGAAGAGGAAAGCAGAGGGTATTCATGTCAAGTGTCCAGTGCTACATCCATCCTTTATTGAGCTAGTCTAAAATCATTTGCCAGTGTAATTTTTCCCCTTAATCTTAAAGGTATCAGTAAAAAAGGAAGTCTGTAAATATTTTAATATAAATACGGACTTCTGGGTAAGCATGATTTAATAGTAATTTCCTTTCAAGAAACTCTAGATAATCCTGTGCCTCTGGCTGAGGAACTTGTTCTTTGTGACACACCTCATAGGGAAGACACTGCTGCCAAATTCCTTTTCACAAATCCCCAAAGAATGCCTTTGCCTTTGAGAGTGCATTTGCTAGGCCTTGTCAAGTTTGGCTGTGGAGAGCAAGTCAGACACAGGGCAGGCTGCATACCTTTCTGGGGAGACCCAGGAAGCTGCTCTGCAAAGCAAAGGGCAGAAGAACTTGGGAACCACAGGTGGAATGTGAGAATTTGTTTACTAGGGTTAGGAATTTGCCTGGAGGTAACCAGAGAGCACTTCAGTGTGTGTGTGTGTGTGTGTGTGTGTGTGTAAATGGTAGTTGTTATTATTTTAAAATAAATTTCTTTACCTTCAGAAAATTATTCGCTTGAACATCACATATCTTTACTGATTTTTTTTCCTGTGATATCTTTAAATTTTCACATAATAAATTTACATATTTTTTACAGGCATTATGGAGTGACATTTCAATATGTCAACCATGTGTAAAGGTCAGATCAGGGTAGTTGGTATAATCTATAACATCAAATATTTATAATACCTTTGTGATAGGAGTATTCAAAACTATCTCTACTATTTTAAAATATCAGTATTGAAATATTGGTAATTAAATGTTTCTAACCAGTTGCATAAACAGAGATCAAACGTGTACCTTCCCCAGCCTTTCTCCGTAGGGCTGGCCATGGGTGTGTGAAGTCAAGATCCACTCCCTGTTTCTGTGTTGCAGAATTAGGGTTAGACTGGATCGACAAGTCAGGTGATGTGACTTCGTCTGACGGGGAGGAAGATCTGATCCGGGAACTGGTGGGAATTTGAGGGCTGGCTTTTCAATGCAGAGAATAAGGATACTTGACTGAAAAGGCTTCTCATAGGCATTGTGGAGCATCATGTGATAGGAAGAAGACAATGCCAGCAGCAGTAGAAGGAGCAGTAGAAACATTGAGGAGAGAGCTCCTCCTCCCTCAGGCATTTGCCTGCTGTGAAATTCTAGCTTCATTTCTTTAAGTCTCAGGAATCTCAGGTTTTGTTTTCTTCCCGAGGATTGGAAATGGTGATAGTATTCTGCAATGTTGTTGTAAGATGCCGTGAATCTATAATCCTAGCACTGAAGAAGTTGAGGCAAGGGGTCAGCAAATTTGAGGCCAGCCTGGGCTACATAGAGAAACTGCCAAGAAAAGAAAGAAAGAAAAATAGGAAGGAAGGAGAGAGAAAGAGGAAGGGAGGGAGGAGAATTAAGAATAGAGGAGAAAAGAAAAGTCGAGAGGATGAAATCAGAGAAGGAATAAGTGGCTGGAAGCTTGCTGACATAGTACATGGTACGGCTGTACCCCATATTTTTGAATGGACAACAATATCATATCCATGCAAACCCAGTTAATGAACTCATTCAAGTCTCCCGGACCACCCAGAGGCTCAGTATTATTGTTTATAAAATGAAATATCGCTAAATCCTTATGCCCCATTTTCCTCTTTAACATTCTCCTTGAACAAGGAGGGAGAGAAAAGCAAGGGACAAGTCTTTCCCATAGGAATGGTCTGCGCAGACCAGGGGTTGGTTACGTATCAGCAGCTACAGCTGCTGCAGGGCGTTCCGCCATTCTCGCCCGCTCCCATGATGCTTCACACTCCAGTGGCAGAGTCGAAGTGTCTTTGCATACGGCCCGCATAGCCCCAAATAAAACACTTCCTATCTAGCCTTTAAGCGGAAGACTTCGGATCTCTGGCTGAGTTGGACATGAAGAGGAATCAGATGTTTACTGTCTGATGCTGTCATATCAACCCGTGCCTCATCTGGGCTGGAAATCAAGGTGTGTCAAGTTTTATTCTCTCAGACTCGAAGGCTTCTTTCAATTGTTGGGAGGACCTCCCGCTGATGGGGAGGAGCTATTCCATAGATGTGTTTTCCTTTAAAACTGTCATGTTTTAAACAGGTGAGGGTTTTGCAATCTTATGTTGCCATTACGTCATTTATGGAACACTTGCATACAGATAAGTTTAGTTGGGCCTTTAAGCGCTTGAATCTGCCTTCACCTTCTCTGTATCAGGTATGAGTAGTAGAACTGATAGGATAAAATTTAAGAGTTAAATTTTGTTTTCATGAAAAACACAGGAATGTAAGCGTATCCAATCCTTCTGAATAAATTCATTCTTAAGTAGACATCATGGAAGACAAAATGGAAACCATTGGTAAAACTGTTAAAAAATACCAAAACTTTAAAAGAGCACAGGATACATGAAATAAAAAAAAGCAAATTAGGCCTGGGGAGCTAGTTCTGAGGGTAAAGACATGATCGCATATGCCTGGTGGGTAGAATTAGATCCATGTTAAACCCTGCATGTGACGCTGCACAGCCAGGACTCCTCTGATGCACTGGGAGGCACAGGCAGGAGCCCAGGAGCCCGGAATCCTGCAGGCTGCATGGTGTGGAGCACAAGCTGCAGCAGTGGAAACCCCTCAGCCTCAGCAAGCTGGAAAGTCAGGACTAACTTGCAAAGATGTCTCTGACTGCCACAGACACACTGAAGTGTGTACCCGGCACACACACACATGCGTGGGCACGCTCGTGTACACAAACACACACACACACACACACACACACACTCACTACAATTAAAGGTTATTAAAAATAACCTTTAAAAAATCCAAGTATTTTTAATAACTTTTAATTAATTTCAGTAAGAACAACTCCAATAAGAATATACTCTTTAGCTTTGCTCACATGCGCATGTGAAATTTTACTTAACATTCAAGAAAGCTAATCAAACTGTCTTTTTTTCTTCAAGTCTCATGAATCCTCATATTAAATCCTCAGTGTTGATCAGATTCGTTCAGACAGATTCAGAGTTAGCCAGCTTGTTAAGAAGAAGAGATACGGCAGAAGATAGGGAGATGGTAAATGTGAGCAAAGAACATGCTTTATATATTTCATATATACATATGGAAATGTTCATTTTGTACAATGAACATATGCTGATTAAGAAAGTTAAAAAGTGATGGGTCTAGAGAGACGGATCAGTGGTGAAGAACACTTGTTGCTCTTGCAGAGGACTTTGGTTTGACTCCCAGCAGCCAACATGCTGGGTCACATCCATCAGTAACTTCAGTTCCAGAGGATCCGATGCCTCTTTCTGAGGGCTACAAGCTTAATGCGTGGTGCACGGATATATGTGGAGGCAAAATACTCACACAACAAAATGAATAAATATAATTTAAAAATTAAGAAAAAATAAAGATTGAAAAAAAATTTAAAGTGAAAGAACTGAACCTAAACAGCACCGGTCTCAGACATAGCAATTGATAACGTGTGTGTGTGTGTGTGTGTGTGTGTGTGTGTCTGGTGTGGTTACATGTTTACATACAAGTGTGTGTGCATGTGTGCATTTGTGTGTGGAGGCCCAAGATCTATACTGTGTCTCTTTCTCAATTGCTCTCCACCTTATTTTTTTTTGGAGGGGGGCAGTGACTCTCACTGCACTAGAGCTCATTAATTAAGCTAGATTGATTGGTCCATGTGTTCCAGGGATCTCCCTGTCTCCCTCTTCTACCCCCAGTGCTGGAGTTACAGATGTGCACCTCTGCATCTGGGTTCTATATAGATGCCGAGGATCAGACTTCAGGTCCTCGTGCTGACATCACACGTACTTGATGAGTTAAGCCATCTCCCCAGCCCTGACACTATTGCTTTGAGTCCATGCACTGTAGTTTCAAGATGGTTTGCACCAGTTTCTCAGCATTGTTTATTGATAAGAATGAGATCATTTTACCAGGTAAGGTCCCAGAAGGTCTGCCTGTATGCAGAGTATGCCTGTGTGATCATCGGGCTACCAGGTATCCCAACTGTGACTCCAGGTGGGAATTCCATTTATAAATCAATAATTTTTGCTTTTGAGAGAAACTGAGTTCGAAGAAGCATCTCATTGAAGGAAGACAATTGAGGCTCACTTTGGCCTCTCTGTTGTTACTATAAGACAGCCTTTGCCTTTGATGCTTACCTTTTCTGTAATGTAATAATCACAATGTTTCTTTTTCTGTAATAAACTGTGGGTTCTAAGCATTATCATTTTGGGCTTTGTGGGTCTTCTCTGCATAGCTGGTGTTAGTGTGCTTCCACAAACTGAGGTCTCCAGAGCTTAACTTTGATCCTTACAACCTCAAAGAGTCTAAGTGACTCGTCAGGGGATGGGTTTAAAGAGGGAGTAGGCCAGTTAGATGTTGATTGAAGTATTTCTATCTAAACAGGAAAGTCTGAAAGAGGTAGCAATGGAAGTCAAGGAGAAGGGAGGTTCAAACAAAGAGAGATGCAGAATTAACAGTGTGGCTCAGGGACCAACTGATGTGGTTAGAACATAAAGAGACGATGAAGGAGGCATGATGATGGAGTTTTCAATATTGGACAACAAATATAGCTATGATAATTATTATTTGAGCAGTCTCTATAGAATAGTAAGAAATATTTGTTTGAAGAGAGCAGTGAGGATCAGGGCTAATTTTATATTGCTCCAGATAGAGATGGAAAAAATCTAAAAAGGAAAGCAGATTCATGATTTTAGAAAGAGAGGGTAAGCTTCTGTTAAGGAAAAAATACTCCTAGTTTGGTATCAATGAATATCACTTACTGTTTACGGTAGTTATTCATTCAGCCAAAGAATACCAAGTGTTACTATGATCAAGAAATACTGCTATGGTATATACAGAAGCCTCTGACTTCAAGGGGTTTAACATTAGCTATTTGGCAATATAGAAATTTGTGTAAAAGTAAAAGAGTTTGTTAAGAGCTGAGGACAATCATAAAGAAAAAATAAATTATTAAATAATGACCTCAGTTTAAAAAATAAGACTAATTATATGAATAATTTGCTATTCTGCATTTTTTTCAGTGAAAGAAAAAGTAGTTCTTTCTTCTACGCTCTATGCAGTTCTTTTCCTCAGCCTGAAGTCAGGATGGTTGAACCACATTTTCAGTATAACACATGACTGTCTACAGAGATCATGAGACTTGGACATATATACATATGCACAGAAGACTCAGATTAACTAAGATTTCAGGGACTGACAAATGGATTTGGTGTGAAGTGACTAAGGTTATGCCGTCTTGTCCTGACTCCATCTTGTGGTGGTTGCTTAGATAGTTCTCAGCTTCTCCCCCCCCCCCCCCCCCCACTCCCCAGCCAACAGCCACATCTTCCTTGGCAACACATTTGAAATTCTCATGACCCTGACCATGGCCCAGATGTATTAATCAAAACAATGAATGTTTATACAAACTTAAACTAAAATAACTGAAGAAGGTATAACTCAAAATTAGTATCACATTGTCTCTGAAATAACCATGTTCTGCATAAACAAATGTTGCAAGGTTACTCTGACCCTCCTGTAACATTGATTTAACTGTGGTCTCTGCTTTTAAAAATGATGAATCCCTGAAGTTGCCAACAAGAGACTCTGAGGCATTAGTCTACTCTTGGTTGCTGGCCAAAATTAATGAACTCATATGCTCTTAATTGGCTTAATCAATGCAGTTGTCTGTTTCTTTCTTGTGTGGATTTACTTATTTATTTACTGGTAGACATTGGAATAGAATGAGGCAATTAAAACTTTGAAGTAGAGTTTTTCAATTTGGTACCAATGAAGAGAGAATGGCTGTAGCTTTCCCTTATCTAATTGTATAAATTCCTCTTTCTGCCATTAACTGGACCAGGTCTGCCATGGATTGTCCAAATCAGAGCTCTATTCACTGTAGAGAAGATATCTGTTACTTGGTTTTAAGCTTGGAGAATGTAGAGAAATAAGTCTGTGTGAAAGCAAGGAAGGTCAATATTCCAGGGTCTATATGAAGGAATCACATTCAGAAACCTGTGTGGTCCAGATGGAATGTAGAAAGAGTGTTAAGAATGTTGGTACACACTTTTAATCCTAGTATTCAGAAGGCAGTGGTGGTACATGCCTTTAATCTCAGTACTCAGGAGACAAGAAACAGAATTCAGAAGGAGTCAGTGCCAGACTGGAAGTGATGTCTGAAATGAGTCAGAGTGAATGGCAGGCAAAGTGACAAATCAGAGGACGAGTTGACAGCGGACAAGAAGCAGAAAGAGGACAAGACACAGAGACAATGAATCGGTCTGACTGAGGATAAAGCAGAGAAGCAGAGAGGCTGACTGAGGCAGTGTGGAGCAGTGAGAGCTCAGAGGCAGGGAGAGGAGTCTGTGAGGCAAAGACACAGAGGCAGTTTGGTAGAAGTCAGTATCAGATTGGAAGAGTAGTCAGTTTGAACCAGTTGGCTTGGAGTCAGAACAGTTTATGTGTTGAGTAGAACCAGAAGAGTCAGTTGAGTTGAGCACAGCTCTGAGTTCAGGGGGAGCTAGTCCAAGTGGCTCAAGCAGCAATAAGCCTAGGAGTCTTAAACATTCTAGATTGCACGGAGGCTGAAGCTGAGGCCTTTCAGTTCTAGGCTCGAGATCAGATTTTACTGAGGCTGAAACACAGAAACACTTCAGGGCTCCAGGACTAAGGATCGGTATTGAATTAGACAAATGAATAAACCTCCTTTGAACCCAAATTTACAGCTACATCTGCCATGAATATGTCTACATCTGGCTCCCAATGTGGTTGGTAGAAGGAGGCTGGATGTCAGCTACAGAAGAAGACACAGGAAGCTGGAGGAATTTAGGAATGAGTTCGCCTGATTCCTTCTGATGTTGTCTATAACACAGGCTTAGAGTCTATGTTCAAGACAAAACCACCTTGATATGATCATCCAGTTGGTAGAAAGATGGTAGTTACAAACTTCCCTGTATCAAGAAGGCCATGGGTATAAGGTTAAATGATTTGTTCATAGTGAATACTGAGTCCACAGGAAATGAAACCCAGGCTCGCACGGGTCTGTGCTGTGTTCTCCACTGGTCTGTGTCACGGTGGCGCCATGAAGTGCATTAAGCAATGGCCCCAGCTCTAGCAGTGCGGGCAGCAAGTCATTAATTATGGCATCTATCTACTCCTAGGCAAGAGAAATTGGCTCGGTAATTACCACCTTAATGATGTCTTTTGTTTTAACAGGCATATAACATTTATTTCTTTCACCTGGAAGGAAAGTGAAGAGTCCTCTATTTTTTTTTTTAATCCCCAGAGTTCAGGAAAAAAAAATAGACTAAAGATGAGGACTCGTCTTCATCAGTTTGGAACATCTTCTGAATGAGGACGTAACAATAATAACAATTATTAAAATAATACATGAAAGCTTCTTAGAACAGTGCTTGGCACAAAGCACGATATTTGTGTTTTCTCTTTCCAATATCATGTAGAATAAGTGCTCATGGGAGCTGGTGGTTTCCTTAGATCAGCATATAGACAAAGCAACATGGCATTACAATGTCTAAGAGACAGGGTCAAGGCCTGCCATGGACAGTGCTATGGTGCAATCTTGATGAGTCCAGATTTGCCTTAGAGACCACCTTCCATCTCTCCAGGCAGCTTCCAGCAGTCATTTGCCATAGGCACCTGACATGAAACCTTTGCCATCACGGCTTCTGAGCTTACATTCTAAGGAGCCCTCGGGAACTCACAGTGACCTGGGCCTCGCCAAGCCAAGTTATTCTAGGCATCCGCAAGGCTTTGCAATTCAGGCTGGAGAGAAACTTCTTAGGTCACGCCTTCCTGGCTCCCGCCACACCCAAACACTTTTGTGTTTGACTTCTTTACACTCCTTGGAATTCTCGGTCTTTAGACAGTCGCACTGAAGAATGTCTGTTTAGTATGAAGTCTGGGTTTTTCTCCAGTGTTTAGAATGAGTCTTTTTTTAAATCAAGGTTGAAAAGACACTGGTTTTGCTTAGTAGTCTGGGTGTCCTGATACATAAAGGAGAAGAACCTCTACTTTTACAAGGAAATAAATGTTTGTAAGCTCAAATACCTCAAATGTATCTTGAACAGCTATTTTTTTAACTTCACTATGACATAAAAAAACACATTTTTTCTGGCTGTATACTTTGAGGGGCAAAGGTGTATATTTAAACATTCTATAATATAAATTACTACTTGTCCATCCACAATAGCTCGGAACTGTTTATCCCCACAGTTTTAACCAAGTTCTAATGCTAACCTTATTTGTTTTATTTTTATTTTTCAAAGCTTTTCTTTATTTTTGAGAATCTCATACATTTATACAATGAAATATGATCATATTATTATGTCCAGATCTCGAGGTCCCCCAAAGACACCAGGAGTCCTAAATCATATGCAAAAAGCAAGGGGACTTTTATTCTGCAGAGCAAGTCAGCAAGCTAGGGTCTGGCACTATGCAAAATGGTTCACCATGCTGGGGTCTGGCACCATGCAAGATGGTGGACCACACAGAAAGCCTGCACTGGGTTTTTTAAGGAAGCAGGGGATTCCTCTGATTGGTCAGAATCCAGGCACTGGATTGGCTCGCTAAATGTTACGAGGAAACAAGGGTTTCTGGGAAGGCGAGTACTTGACATTAACCAGAGGTTTCTGGGAAAGTGAGTACTTGACATTAAACTGAGGAGAGGTCAGTGCCTTCACTACTAGGGGCGCTGGACCTCTCAATATCTGTCCCCACTATTCCCTGTAAATCTCCCGCCATCTCCCTTCCAGTTTTATGTTTTCTCTTTGATTTTTGATAACATACCAAGTTGAGTTAGTGTCCTTACATGCCTCGGTGTGGGCCATCCACTAGAGCACGAGAAACCCACCAGCTGCCCTATTCTTAATAAACGATGCTTCTCCCTCCCCAGTAGCTCTGATGCTAATGGCTTCTCAGTATGGGCTGAGGCCGGGAGACCTTCTGCCTCATCTATGCTGGGATTTTGATTACCTTGATCTTGTATAAGGTAGGACACATTTTGCTTTTCAATTTTCTCATAGATATCAGTAATATCTGACCTTACACTAAGCGATGTTTATCACTATGACAAAAATCTAAATTTTAAAAATATTTTAGGGGCCCAAGGAGATGGCTCAGTCAGTAAAGTACTTACAGTTCAAGTATGAAGATCTGAGTTCAGATCCCCAGAACACATGTAAAAGTTGGGTACAGTGGGAGTGTCTATAATCTCAGCCTCATGGCAGCTGAGGCAGAGACAGGTGGATCCTTGGAGCTCACTGGTTACTCAGAAAGAGATCCTCAGCAAGGAACCCTGTCTCATAGAATAAGGCGGAGAGCAACTGAGAAAGACATCCACCCGAGGTCAGCTTCTAGCGTATGAGCTGTGTGAGCACATGCGTGTACACTTGCATGTATGTATACGTGCAAACTGCCCCTCATCCTCACCCATACACGTAACACACACAGAATCACATATGAATACGTACATCATGAGTCAGAGCTATGATTTCACTATGATAACCGTCTCTGTTTTAGATTTTCAATCCCTCAGCCTTGACTAGAATAAAGGCACAATCAGGAGCTGATCTCCCATCTGCGATCCATCCTGCAATGGCCCTGCCCTCTCGCCCGGATTCTTCTCCTGCTTGTTATTCTGATCGTCACAGGCACAGGCAAGCTGGACTGCAGTTTTTAGGATCTGTCTTAAGGAGCTTCATTGATGGTGTGGCTGGGAAATTAAGATGACCCAGGAAACTTAGACGATCCAGTTCCCTTTAGCAATGCTCCAGATTTGCTAAGCATCTTTAAATCCACCTTGATGTTATGAAAGGCACATTTCAGAGTCTGTGCAGGAGCTCCTACCTGGAATGTTCTTCTCTGTCCTTTCTCCTCAGCAGAAGCAACTGTCATAGGAATCTATGCCACCATCAGCTGTAAGAGGAGTTTCAGCCATTCTTATCACATTAAAAATCATTAAAATTATATTTATTTACTTATTTGTATGTGTTTGGATATGCATGCCAGAGTCCACAGGTGGCCGCAGAACAGCCTGCGGGAAGCAGTTAGCTCCCTCTACCACGTGGGTCCTGAGGACCAAACTCAGGTCATCAGACATGACAGCAAGCCTCTTTACCCACTGAGCTATCTTGTTGGCTCCCATTTAAATTTTATTTTATTTTATTTTATTTTATTTTATCTTGTTTTATATTTTTACTTGTTGTGAAATAATACAAGAATGAGGATTTTTAACATTTGGGGTGTGATACTCCTCTGATGACTCTATACAATGTTGCACATGTGGAATTTCTATAATGGACTCCTTCCGCATCTTCTGATCCCAGAGTTCAAGCAGATGTCCCTTTGCCAACTGACCAGTGCATGCCCTGTACATGTGTCTACGTCCTCACATCCAAAGAGGTATAGGGCAGTGGGGGGAGGGGAGAGAGAAACACCTTTTACCTCGAGTTTTCGTTTTGGTTTTCAAAAGCTCATTCACAAGTGGTTGGCTGCGACTCCTGCTTGCCAGGATTGTGTGTATTGGGGAAAGAGTGATAACAAGAGCATTTTGGGGGCATAGCAAGGCCACGGGTTATAAGAAGAACTTACCAACAGAGGCAGTAGGCCCATGAGTGAGACTGTTTTTGCGGAGCTGGTATTTGTCCAAGGTGACACCCTCTCTCACACCGCCTACCTCCTCCCCAGTGACTCAGTGTTGAGTGAGAAGCTCGAAGCTGTTCATTAACAGAGTTAAGCGGCAGTGGGAGCAACACCCAGGCAGGAAGCTCCGGGTGCACATTTGTTTCAGACAAACCCTCTCAAGGAATCACTGCAGGCCAGTTAGCCAGGAGTCCCGGGTTTCTGCACAAGAAGGGTAAGCTGAACTCTCTTTGCAAAGATCAATACAGCTGCTTTGCTTTCCGTGCACAACTTCCTGCGTTTCCCCTCCGAATGATTCGGATCGGGGCTGTCTGCATTATCTTTGACTTGTTTCCAGATACATTTGACAGCCTCTGGTGAGTGTTCTGTGTGCCAGTAGCTCCGCACTTTTGGTTTCCGGGGCTTTTAACTTGGCCATTGGCCACCTCAGGGCATCACAGATGGAGAGCCTTTTGAGTTTCCCGTGGGAGCTGGCAGCTTGGAATGCTACTTCACGTAAATATAGTCATGCTTTTAAATCAAGGGATCACCACTCACTCCACTTACTGGTCTGTTTTCTCCAGTGATTATAAAATTGTTTTATAAGAAAGATCGTTCTGCTTTCATTAATGATGCTTCCAGTGAAATTTCCAACTTCATCGATTTACAAATAGATCCATATTTTCTTTTTTTCAACTGTGACAAACACTGCAAACCCACTCAAATAAGAAAATCGCCCTTGCTTAAGCAAAAGAACCAGGGAATGGAGGAAGGATGGGAGAATCGTGGTTCTTCACGGGGTGGGGGTGGGGTGGGGTGGGGGGGTTGTGGGGTGGGGTGGGAGTGGGCATTTTGTGTGTGCATTTTGTGTGCATTTTGGCCAACTTTGCTACTACCTTCTGAATTTGCTTGAGAATGAGTGAAGGTATACACGGGCAATTGTCAGCCTCCCTTCCCATCTTACTCCTGAAAAACAAGCCGGCTTGTCTGACTCCTGTTGTTTTATTTCATCACTTCTGTTTATGATACAGCGTAGTGGGAATCAAACACAGCTTATATTCACAGCCCTTTCCTCCAGCAGACCTGGCTCTGTTTAAGAGCAAGAGGTTTCATTGCTTTCTACAACTGACTAAGCCACCTGAAGTCTCAGAGTAGCTGAGACTGGCCAGTGCTCCATGCCCAAAGACTTACTGAAGAGTTTGATTACTTGGTTGTCCGGTATGTACAGTCATCTGAAAGTCCGAGGACTGCGTGTATGGAATAGTGTTATTTTTTATGGAATTGAAAACTGGCTTTGTCTTCTGCAGGTGATGATACAGACATGGCCTTTCTGATATTGGCTATGGTCTAGTATTTAAGATATCAGAAAAACTAAGCAGTTTTAAGATTTTACCAAGACATTTGGATGATTCTAAATGGCGAGATATACAGAGACTACAGGGAAACAGGTCAGAATTTTATAGACATTTAGGTGCATGTAAATCTTAGAATCTTATTGGTATATTTTTTCAGCTGGATGGGAATTATAAGTTCATCTAGTCTAGGATTTGCATTTTCTTTAAAAAACTTTTTTATTATTATTATTATTATCATTATTATTATTATTATTATTATTATTATTATTATTATTATTTGTGTGATATGTATATGAGTATGGTAGTTTGCATGCCACAGCATTCTATGGAGGTCTGAGGACAGTTTTCAGGAGCCATGTCTCTCTGTCCACCTTACTGAAGTAGCCTCTCTCTTCCTGATCCTGCTGTGTTGGGTATTACAGCCTAGCTGAGCGTTGAGCTTTTAGGTGATTGTCCTGCCTCTGCCCCCCCCCCCCCCCCCCGCCTTAGCACTGCAGGGTGCCGAGGTTACAGATATGTGCCATTACATTTGGCTTTTTCACTTGGTTTTCCAGTTTCCGGGGATCAAATCAGGTCTTTAGACTCTGAGCCACCTCACTAGCCCAACCCTCTAAATTTTCTAGAAGAAGGAAACAAAGAATAAGTATTAGGTAACCTTCCAGAGTAGCAGAACCAGAATGTGAAGTCAGATCTCCGTGGTTTGTCTTATTAGATATTCTTAATAATTTTTTCAATTTTCTTTCACATAAAAAGTAGTGAAATGAACTCCACTCTACTTTTACAAAAGGACTACAAGTGATCTGTAAGGAGAGTTTTCTTAGCCCAGCAAATAGACAGTGGCTTTTACACAGAAAGCTATTTTTAATTTGTAGAGTTTGGACTCAGTCTTTTTAATTTTTGCATTTGTGAGGTTAAATATTAGGAGCCAACAGCTCCTTGGTGTGGTGTGGTCTTAACAGCTCCTTGGCGTGGTGTGGTCTTAACAGCTCCTTGGCGTGGTGTGGTCTGGAAGATATGTACAGGCCATGATCTGGCTCCCACAGTCAGAACTGTCCTCAACCTAGCAGCCATTCTGTGGGTTCTGTTTGCCAGGCTGGCCTTCCTGACTGTCAGAATTCTCGAGAGAGCCCCATTGAGGAGGAACTCTGTAAACATACCAGAAGTGTGCTTTGAATGATCAAGTCCATGCTGTGTGAATGAACTGTGCAGAGACCATCAGGCAGTCAACTAAAGAAAGCAGGATTTCAGATGACTCTGGTGTGGTGGATACATGAACTCCATGCATTCCTTAAGAGCAAAGAGATAAAATCCTCAGCCTAGCAGGCAAAGGGAAATCTTAGTTGTTTACACAGCTTCCCTCCTGGCATTATCCTACTTCTCAGCCATTTGTAGGTCTTTTTCTGTTTTCTCATCTCAAGAACTTTGAGGTAAATGACGTTGTAGGTATTAGTCCCTATACATCTGCCTGCAGCTACCCAGTGTTCCTTGTTTGCCATGGTGCAAATCTATTATGATTTTCAGATTTGGGCAGGGCTCTTCCTCAGGTCCGTGCTTGGAAGATGACAGCTTCATTTATTATGTGCACGTTTTATGTTAGTTGCCAAATTCTTTAAAGATATGGATCATCCTTTTATTTTGCTCATTGGTTGAAAGAGGGAATTTTATAGCTGTGTGTTAAATGCCAACAGGCTTACATCTAGACAAGAAAACCAATAGTCCTGACTACTCAATGTAAAAATTGCACACTCAAGGATTCTAAGAATCTAAATAATTTACCATTTTTCTCTAAACCCAAGGTTCTTGGCTCTAAAATGTTAGTAAATCTTCTTTATGTGGACAATGGACTAGTCACTTAGTGCATTGTAACACATACACCCCAGGAGACTGCACTGGCTTCTAAAAAGCATGAAAGAATTACATATTAAGCAGAGTGTGTCTCTGCATGGAAAACTAACTAGTTAAAAGATCTGTGGAAAACTATCTCTATATGCCTGTTCTCTGCCTCTTCATCATTAGGGGTGATTGTGTGCAAAAGCTTAAAAGATATCTATATGTAAAAAGTTTAAGGGGGTTGCCCCCAGAAAAGTTTGACCTTGAATCAACTAGGCCTAGAAATGGCCCACGACAGGATTCAGATGATACATAATTTTTATATGATTTAGTAATTGTTGATGAGTGTTAAATCAGTGTCTCTGTAGGATGAGATGGACAGTTGTCCAGTAACCAGGGCATCACTTAGGTGAAATGTGAAGTTAACCCACAGCAAGAATCAGGGAAGTTTCACATATTAAAACCCAGAACCTATGGAGAGTTAATTTTATGTTAGGGGCTTATAAAGACACACAAACTTGGTAGCACTCAGATAGCAAAAGATTTCATTTGTGCTAACTTGTGGGCTCCTTTCACCACCAGTAAGAAGGTACCCACTGCTGAGCTTAGGTTCTTAGCCTGTAAGAGATGATAAATCACCCATCTCAAATCACCGTAAGAGGCTAAGTAAGTTTGTACCAGCGTGATAAATTTGGATTTCCCTCACTGGGTATAGACGCAACATAGTTGTTCATTGTAGTAAACCCATTTACAAACTAATCCCAGGGGCTTGTCACAATAGAAATATACAACTAAGATACTTAGAAATATCTGTTTTCTCCTTCTCTAACATTTCATGGTTTTTAGGTGATAATTAGCTCTTTGATTGCTTGTTTTATTTGTTTTCTAGAGGATAGTTCTTCTCTTTACAGGTTTATAATTATCGGGTCTCTCTTATTCTTCTGTTGAAAATAGTTTTTCAGAATTTGTCCTCTTCAAGTTCTTCGGGATTCTGTCGGTCACAGTGATTTCTGAGGAGCCAAATACCCAGGACTCCGTTACACTTCCCATTTATAGTTATTTGTCCTAAGCAAGCGTTCACATTGGTTTCCAAAAAGTTAGCCATCTTCATAAACGGATTAGGCGTTCACTAAATTGGAGAAAGATTCTGGAGCAGTTAACCCACCCGATTGCTACTCTCTGCTGATCTCATAATGCTTTGGTAAAATGAGCAATCTCATGCACCTGGTTGACGCACCCCAGGCGCTGCTGCAAAGGGACTGTTACTCTACTCACCCTTTCCTGTAGTGCAGTGACTTTCCACTCGCTGTCCCCTTTTGTTAGCTAGGTTTCTAGGACAGGTACTTTGGTATCGTGATGGTCTGAGTTCGAAATCCGACTGTGAAATTCACCCCGACATTTCTACCCGGGATAAACCTTCTTCTCTTATTCTCAACTCTTGTTCTAGCTCCTGTGAAATGATTCTGATGTTATTCTAACGGTAGCGATCACATTAGCCACTTTTTGTCGCTGTGATAAAACACTATGGCGGAGGTGATTAGAGAAGACAGCGTTTAAGTTGGCTCATGGTTTCTGATGGCGTAGTGGAGACATGGCAAAGGAGTAGGAAGCTGAGAGCTCATATCCTCAAAGACAAGCATGAAGGAAAGAGAGAAAACTGGAAAGACATGAGGCTTCTTCGTCTCGACGCCCACGCCAGGGATTAATTCCTCCAGAAAGGGCAAACCACCTAAACCTCCCCAAACAGCCCCACAGCTGGGGACCAAGTATTCATGCGCTTGAGCCTGTGGGGAACCTTTTGGTTCAAAGGACCACATTCCACTCCCTGGCCCCAGAGGGTCATGACATTTCATGTAGTTATGGAGTGAGGATAATCACGTGAACTAATGACCCGAGAATGTTGCATAAGTCCTAAATGAGAGGGCAGGCATAAAACATTGTTAGCTTGTTACCCTTTGACCCAGGTTTGTTCTTTTCTTGCTTTTTCCATTTTCTTTCTTTATCATCTGTTTTGTTAATCTATTTTCAGCTCTACATTGTTTTCTGTTTCACTTTCCATTCTTTCGGGTGGGGGTGGGAGTGGGGGTGAGGGTGGGGGTGGAAGACTCCCCCTCCCCCACTTTTGCTTGCACAGTCTCTCCTAAAAGAGACTTGGGTACAATTTTTTTTTTCCCCGAGAGATGGGATTTCTCTGTTGTAATTCGGGCTGAGTCCTGGAATTCACTCTGTAGACCAGGCTGGCCTCGAACTCACAGAGATCCACCTGCCTCTGCCTCCCGAGTGCTGGGATTAAAGGCGTGCGCACCCCAGCCAGGCCTCTTGGGTAAGATTTTTTTTTTTTTAAGAGGACCCAAAGATAGACGAAGAAATTCCAGCTGAACTGGGAGTTGGCCTAGGGAATTCCGGAAGCAGAAGGAGTTGGGAATAGGCCAGAGGAACAGTTAAACTGACAGGAATGAAAGATGATCTGAGAAATGTCACTACTAAAACAAAATACTGGGATGTAGCTCAGGGCCGAGTACTCGGCCAGCATGCATGAGGCCTTGGGTTCAAGTCCCAGACAACAGCAAACAGTGGCAAACAGCTGAAGCAAAGGGAGGTGGACAGAGTGCAGATTTTAAAAAGCAGGGGAGGCAGAGGGTTTCCAGCGTACCCAGGAGCTCAGAAACTGGATTGATTTCTTGACTCAGAGCTTAAGAGGGATTTCGTCTAAACCTGAGGACAGCCATCTTTGGGTAGAGCTTGCGAACCATGAATGCAATGGAACCTTCTGGTATTGAGCCACAAAGAAGAAATGAGAGACTGAAAGATTGGCTGGTGGCTGACTGTTCGTTTGTTTTTTAAATTTGCTTCTCTTTTACTTTGTTTTGTTCTGTTTATGCCTCTATCCTTGAGAATTTTGGCTTCATAGTTAGAATTTCATCTTAAATATTTAGTACTCTGAAAGTTAAAAAAAAAAAAAAAAAGATTTTTCAAACTGGAATGTTGAACACAGAATCCAAACTGTAGCTGGTTATGGTACAGGTCGGTTCCAGCGCTGTGGCAAGGACTCTAGATTTAAATTGGGAGTTTCTAGTCTCAGACTCTGTAAAACCTTGGACCCCTTCTCTGGGTTTCTTGTTTCAATGATCAACTGCAGTTGACAATACTGATACATCGCAATGTTCTTGTGAGGACTTTGCAAACAAAACAAAACCAAAAGGTGATTTTTATAGCTCCTGACACAATTGAGAAGACCTGGAGCATATTTTTTTCCTATGAATTTCCACACTTAAAATATAGTTGCTTTCCTGTAACCAAATCCTGGGAGCCAGTGGCAGCCCTTGGAGTTCAGCCTGGGCTACGTGATAAGACCCTGTCTTACAAAAATGCGAACAGAGAGGCACGGTTGCTTATGCATGCCATGGTTCCATATAGACTCAGGCAGCAGCTCTTCGAGGACTTTCATCTCTCTCATGAGACGCTGTAAACATTACTGCAAAGAGCCTGGAAGATGGCACTTAGGAATGAGTCCAATTAGCTGAACTGAAGCTATTATAGTCACCTGATTTGGTTACACATAAAATAGACTTAAAATCCAGGTAACTCCAGTCCTTAAAATAAGTAACTACATTAAAGAACTCCATACAAATAAGATTTCGCTGCATTTATTTTTTAGCATTCAATCCGAGAAGCTTGTGATTGACAGCTCATTCCACAAAGGGCCTTTTTTAAACAAGGATATTCTTCACAAAGATGTATGTTATTGATCCCTTTTTAATAACTGAATAAGAAATATCTGTATATTAAAAAGATGTTGCTCTCTATCCTGGGCAGAATACAAAGTTTCCATTGCATTAAAATGACTGGGAAAGTACACCTGGTTCACAGGTGCTTCAGAAGCTTCTAGAAATTGCTCTGGACCACAAAATAGGCTGTCTGAGGAAAGTTATGCAGAAGAGACACAGAGAGAAGTCCACAGAGCAGACCTTGCCCACCTTGAACCATCGATCAGGTGACCATCACTTTGGTAACCCTTAAATCCAATAAGAAAAATTAATTTCTTCAGTATCAATCTTTTTTTTTTTTATTTCAGAGGAAAAACTGAATTCTTAATGGACTATCATCACCTGAAAATCACATACAATACGCCCTCTCATTAACTAGATCACATCAATGGACAGCATGAGTTTGGGAAATGAATGGGAAGCATTGCTCAGCTGTCTAGCAGCAAGATGGCCCCAGGGAAGCAGTGTTATCAGTACTAGTGTCCACAGCGGCTTCCACTGTGGTGGGAACTGCGAGGTTCCATGCTGAGCTGTCAGGAGATGCTGGAGCTGTCCTTCATTACTGTTGCCTGCCCCCCCCCCAGTCACCCTTTCATTGTGACCTATCTCTTGGTATACAAGAGGGACTCTCTGCGTGCCTCCTACTGGCAGCATCGCATAGCGCTCGGGCTGTATATAGAACTACTTACTGGGTTATAGTCATACGTGCACGTAATTACAGCTCCTGTTTCTACCACTTAGTGTGATCTGTGCAGGTTACAGCTTGGGCTCCTATAATTAGAGATAATAGTGCCCGTCTGAAAAAAATTAAATAAGATCATGTGCCTGAGCATAGGAATTGGCACATGGTAGCAATTCAACAAGTGGCCCCTTTGGCTAAAAGCCTCGGTCACAGACCTTTTGTCATACGTGATGTTTACTAATAAGAGAAATCACAACTCTGTTTTATTGACCCCTGTCAGATTTTTGAACCCATTTGTTCCATAACAGCTTAGAAACATGGAAGAAAAGCATTAGGCTTGAGTGGTAAATGCAGAAGGCAACTTAATTTTTAATAACAGGAGCTCTGTTACTTTTCTAGATGTAAAAGTTTTAAAGAGATAATTCATGATAACTGGGGCAGTATTATGACCTTGTCAAGTCCAAGATGGCCTCCTAGAAGGCATGGCATTCTCATGCTTTGATCATGAGGTATTTCCAGAAGGCCTGATTAAAGGAGCTGAGCGTCGGATCAGTTTCCAGTTCTTAACACCTCTTAACCAATGACTGCTCATGGATATTGTGTAAACACTGAAGGAGTCTGGATATGTCTAGGAGTAAGTGATTAAGGGGAAGCTCTGTCCACCCCCCACCCCCTCACCCCCATCTCTCCTTCCTCCCCACCCCCCACTCTGGATACTTAGTCTCTATCTTGTTGCGTCTTCCATGGTGTGCAGCTCTCTGGCTCTAACCCATGTCGACATTGCTCTTTCAATTCTCCTTGCTCTCTTACCCACATCCCACTCAGTCTTCTTCTCAACCCGGGCATCTGTTGCCTTTGAGGCTCTGGTAAGGAAAGGGGAGAGCTCCAACATTAATAATAGCTTAGATGATTTAGAGTAATTTATAATTTATAGAACATTATCTTAGTTTTCACAATAGCCTTTTAAGTTTGCTATAACCCCCACTTTGCAGAGCCAAAAGTAATGACTTGGTCCACGTGGCTAATGAGTGCCACAGCCGGGGCTCAGCCCGAGGCTAAATCACGGCTCATCACTTCTGCTCTGAGCCACTGCTCAGTGTGACCTGCTCCCTGCCCTGGCATATTCTACTTCAAACTAGCTAGTAGTCAGAAAGATTGAAAGACATTGATAGTCAAATGGATGATGAGACTTTGAGAGAGATAGAAAGTTCTAGGGGCCTTGCAAGAAGCCAAAGATGAAAATTAAAAGGGAGAAGAGGCACTGACCTCAAAATGGGTGGGAAGTCTGTACATCTTTAGTGTCTGGCTCCTTTCATGTAGTTCGTTTCAATTTTCCTCCATGTTCTCTCATGAATTGGTACTTCAGTCCTGGGTATTCCCAAGCAGTGCTCCATTGTGTGGATATGCCAAGCTGTGTATCTATTCACTGTTGGATGGGTATTGGCATTAGTGTCACTGTTTTTTCCTACTACAAATAATGTTGCTATGACTACTAATGTGTAGGTTTTTGTGTTTATATATGTTTTATAACTAAGATAATGTTCGAGAATAAGCAAATAAGGCTCTTCTGTAAAGGGTTATCTGCTGCAGTAATTTCTTGAAAGGCTGCCTTGGTTGCCCTGATGCATTGTGGGTAGATGTTGTTGGAGTTGTTAGATGTCATGGTCCAAGCAGAGAGCTCCAGAGAGCACTGTCTTCAGCGTACCGGTCTAGTCTTTCAGTGACTCATGATGAGCATGATTGCTGGTTGCTCAGAAAAACTTTGGCTTTGTTTGACAAGTCTCTTAGCACCCTGGACAAGTTACACTGTCCCTAAACTTCACATGTTTTATCTGAGTGTTGGAGATAATGATAGCTACCTCACAGAGTTCATTTGATGGTGAGAGATAATGTCCACGAGGTACTGTATGCTCTCAATGCAGGGGTTCAACTAACACATGTTCATGATATTGGTAATTGCTCTGTGCAGTCTGACAGTTGAAGATCGGGGCAGTGTGGCACAAAGCTCTTTGAATGACATTACTACTTTGGTAAAGCTTGATCATTTCTTTTATAAGTGCTAGGTTGGTTTTATAGGAATGCCATAACCAAATGCTACACAGAGATGCGGTGAGCTCGACAGTAGAAATGTATTGTTTGGCAGCTCTGGATGCTGGGTGCCCACAGTCAGGGTATCAATGTGCTCAGGCTCACTTGAGATCTGTCTCCTTGGCTTGTGGGCAGATGGTCCTTGCTGTGTCTTGCTACTCCAAAGGCTTTGTTCTATTTCCCGCCTCTTGAAAGGCATTATCCCCAAATATCGTAATCTGATGTACTAGACGTTTAGAGCTCAACATGTGAATTTGGGGGGCAGGATTCAGCTAGGAAATAGCTAGGCAGTATCTACATCACCCTACACTGGGAACAAAAGAGAAAACCTGGGCCTTGCTCATGGATGCCCAGCTTCTTCGAAGAGACAGCCCAACAAGCAGAGAGCTATATAGCGTCTTTCCCCCAGTTACCTTGTTCCTTGTTTCTCAATTGAACTTGCCACCTTTGCAACTGTGTTACCAAAAATACATTGAATAGGACGACCACCTCAGAATCATAGTTCAGGCAGCTGAGATGTTCCTCGTCTTCGTCAGCTAAGGAGGACAGAGAAAAACTTATCAGATTCTATTTGGAGACAAGAGATGGATAAGTCAGGACTCCCAAGAAGTAGGACTAAGATGAGGTAAATAGATGAATAACTGCGATACGTGTGTCTTATTTATTCGGTGAGTGTGTGTGTGTGCGCACGCTTTCCACACACATCACAACATACATGCCCAAGTCAGAGGACAGTCCCTGGCAGTCACTTCTCTTCTTCAACCATGTAGACCCTGAGGATTGAACTCACTGGCCGAGGCGGCAAGCTTCCTTACCCACTGAGCCACCTCAATACCCCCATGCTTCTTTTTAGGTTTCTCATTACTCCATTCTCCAAAGAAACTTATCAACCTCCAAACACAGCCGGTCAGGGACGGCCCCACACCCACTGAATGTTCATTTGCCCATATTCAAATATTCCATCCCTTCCCCACACCCCACACCCCTCCTTTTCCTGTTTTTGCTCTCTGTTTTCCAAAGCGGTAATATCGAGGCTCAAAGTGAAGGATTACAGAGTACCTCCCGGAGATGGCCGACGATTCGACACTTTACATGTTTCCTCATTTGATTCTCACAGTGGCTTGGCTTGGCTTCCTTTGTAATTGAGGGGCCTGAGCTGAGAGCATATCCATGGTGACTCTGAGCTTAGCAAGGCAGTGACCATTATTGCTGCTCTTAGTCTTTGTCTTGTTCTCAGCACCCTAGAAACAGTATCTGAGAGGGTATCTCAGACACTGTCTAAGCTAAGATTGAAAGGTCCCTCAAGCTCAGTACGCCATCTGGTGGGATGGATACCACAAAGGACGTGATTCCTCATCTAACGTGACTAGTCGTCCCTATTTGCCTGGGACTCTTCAGGGTTTAGAGCTGTCATCCCACTTTCGATGTAACCCAGGACTGACTAGGCGCAGTGCCTAAGGTCTGCAACGCTTCTAAGATTCATGGAAGTTTTCTCATTTTAACTTCTTTTAACAACAGAAAAAAAAATGCAACCATAATAACGATGAACATAAATACCACAGCCACTCCTGATTGTGCTCATGCTGACGTAGTCATTAAGGCTATATTTTCATTTAGTTATTTCTTATGTGTGTCTGTGCGCGCATGTGCACATGTGTGGAGGCCAAGAGACAAATTGCGGGAGTCAGTTCTCTTCTTCGATTGTAGATTATAGGGACTGAACTCAGGTCATAAGGCTTGGTGGCAATTGCCTTTCCCTGCTGAGCCATTATGTTGGCCCCCGTCAAATATAACGTCCAATGCATGTGTATATGTATGTGAGACGGGGCGATGAGTACCTAGGAACCGTGGATGCATAACTCACTTCTGGGGAACTGCATCGGTCCTGGGAGAACTGGGGTCGGGGTCATATTAAGCCCTTTACACCTTAATAGCATTGGCTGGTCATGGCTAAGGACTTGAAGCTTTCCCTCGGGATAGTTGTCTAAAACCACCGTGTTTCCCCAGATCTGGAATGTCTGTACATCTGGCTACTTCCCCTCTTATGACACATCAGCTGCCTCGGTTTACTTTGAACTTCACAGAAGGAATTAGTGAGCCTGTCTTAAGCCCCTCTTCCCCTGTGCCATGTGAGACCATCACATTATCTCTTTCTGTCCGTTCACCAGGACCAAATCCTTGCCTAACCCACTGTGCGGCTCTCTACCCCAGCTCAGGGCCGAGGGCAAGGCAGGTCCTCAGCACACGTTTATCGATTAAATAAATGAATCAATTGAAAGCTGAATTTAGTTACTTGTTTATTAGATAGTTCTGGAGATGACAAACACTGTGGGCATCATTTTTTTTTTTTTTCCCCATGCATAAAGTAAATAAAATAAATTCCTTGAAACAGATACAACCTCAGATTCCTGGAAGACACTTTATGTAACATCTGTGACACTTGCGCTGTGCGGCTTCGTCACCATCATTAAAAAGTGTACCTTAGCAATTAAAAGGCTCCTTGTAGGTTCTTAATATCATTGCTGTACTGTCTCTTATCTTTATCTTTCTTTTAGGTCTCCACTAGAATCCAGCATGTCAAATTTTTCCTCGAGAAAAAAGTCTCCTACTAAAAACGGTAATGTAGATAAAGTTTACTCGAAAAATTACAAAAAAAAGCCCTTAAAATTTAAGAAAATTCATTGATCATGCATTTTTACTGTAGATATCTGTTTATGTCTGTTATTTGAAAACAATAGCCTTATTGAATTCTCTTTGCTTATGTTAGGCATTCTTTAAAAAAAAAAAAAAGAGCCAGGTTGTGGTGGCTCACTCCTTTAATACCACACTTAACTTTTGGAGGCAGAGGCAGGCAGATCTCTATGAGTTCTAGACCAGCCTGGTCTACAGAGTGAGTTCCAGGACAGCCAGAGTTACAGCAGAGAAACCCTGTCTCGAAAAAACAAAAACAAACAAAAAGAATGAGGGGTGGGGGTGGGGGTGTGCTGTAGACACATATTCATGTGGAGCTCTTTAAAATATTAAAATGCTGTAGCTTCCACTTACATCATTGTAATTTAAAGATTTTAAAAAGCAACGCAAATGTCTTTTTTTTTTGAGGGTGGTGGTGATCTATGCCCCGGTGCTTGTGAGATTCATGAATGAAGTCATGTATAATCAAATGCACAAGAACTCCAAGTGTGTTTGTAAGGCTCATATCTACTGAGCAGAATGGCTGGCTGCTAAACCCTGGCTGGGTCTGTCTCAACCCAGGGATCCGCGTTCTCTGGCGCTGAGCTGGGGCCTCCCTAGCTGCTCTCTCAGTTTCAGTTGGCACCCGAGCCCTTTTGTGTTATCTTTGGTGATGGAGTGTGGGATTTGTCCTTTCTTGCTGGGGCACCCTGCTTCTCCATGCTACTGGCCTTGCCAGTACAGGCAAGGCCGACAAGACGTGCCTCTGGTTAACGCCCCAGACTCCGCTTCACTCTGCTGAGGCTCCTACACTCGTTTCTCTTGACAGATACCAAGAGCGCCCAGGGACCTGCACTGAGACAACAGGGTCTTCACGATATGAGCAAAAGAAGGGCTTTCTTACAGGATAACAGCTGGATAAAGAAACGCCCCGAGGAGGAAAAGTAAGTGTGGACAGGGGAGGCTGGACGGATGAGAAACGTCTCTGGAAAATACGGCCATTTAAAAAGCAGGTCTTTCCCGCCAAAGCGCTTGGCTCCACGGTCGCATTTTTGTAAGATTCGGTAAGCGTAAATCAGTCCTACCGCATTCTTAAGAAAACTTACACTTTAAAAAACAAGCCCTTACATACAAAAGAATGCGAGTTGTTATGGAGAAGAGCATGCTTGTCTCCTAAAGCAGGTGTTTGTGCTTCTTTTGTAAGCTGAGAAGAAAGCAAGAAGGCATCCCAGATTCCCACAAAGGCAGTTCTTAATCACCCCTCCACTCCCCCACCCCCCCTGTGATGGATTGATCATGCCAATAATTTTTCAAATTTATGAATACAATAACATTTAAAACTTCTACATACATAAGTAAAATCAATACACTCACACCCAGTTTAGTCCCATCTGACCATCTGCCTCCAGGTGGCTGGAAGAATTCGACCTTATTCTTAAGCGCAAACACTTAACCACAGGCAAAGCTTCATTGACTTTGCTTCTGCTGGCTGTCTATTTAAAGATCAGAAATTAGGACCATAGGCTTCTAGCCACATTGTCGACATAGATTTAGATGGATATTCGTCTAACCTGATTCCATCTTTATCATCAATTAGTTATGTATTATAAATTATGCATAGCTATGGAGACGTTTTCTGATTTCTTTATGTGTTCAGCTTGACATTAGGTTTATGAAGTATCACTAAGTCTTATAAATATACAAGGTAGATATTATAATCTCATTTTATCGGAGAGAAATCTACAGCTCTGAGAAGTTGTCTAATTTATCCAAATGGTACACAGCTATTATGCGGTCGATTGATATTTTAACATGATCTATTGTCTTTCGATTACATCAGTGTTCCAGAGGCAGAGGCAATTTTATCCCAGGGGATTTTGGGAAATGCTGGGAGATATTTTTAATCATGAAATTGAGGAATACACCTACCACTTAGTGAGTAGAATTCCAACGTCCTGCTGAACATCCTGCAATGTGTAGGATAGACCTCACAGCGAAAACATTTCAAACCCACAATATTAACAGTCCTAAGTTGAGAAACTCTGCATTTTAGGATACATATTCTAAGCTTCTACACACTGTTCAGACATGTTTATTTAAGGAATATACTTAAAACTGGTGATAGCTGGTAAAAGCTTCTGTCGTTGTATCTTATTTATTTAAGGGTGTACAGTGATGTGCGGAGAGTCAGTCACTGTTAGAAGGAGCTGCAACACACAACAGTCGTTCTCGTCCACAGATCTGCACTTGGCTCTTCTGTGAGAGCACAGCACAGGTCTCCTCTTTTTCTGTGGTGGTCATGTGATAGCAAACGTAGATAATAAATTTTGGCTGCCAAGTATTTATACAGATGGGTAAAAGGAGAGATGCCTAAGATAAATCAAGGTTGGCAGGAATGTAGGTTCTATGCCAAGCAAGCCTTCCTAAGCATGCCTGGGAAGCCTGCTCCGATGGCACGGTTGTTGCTAAGTGAAGAGGAAGTTGGCTCGGGTGCTTTTCCAGCTCCCACTGGCCCAGCTCTGGGCTGTGTGTTATTCTTTGCTTTCAGGCAGGAACGTGCCTGGTGCCTGCTGTGCTCTCTTGAGTTTTGCAGAAGGCTATGGGGAAGAGGAGAACTGGCTCTTGGTAGCCTTCTGAGGGTGTGTGCGCTGCTAGATTTTTTTTCTTCAGTTTATCTGCTCACCTTTCTTTTTAATTATCTGCCACAGTTTCTCTTATAGCTTTATTAAACAAAGTTCCAGAATGTTGAGTAATGTTAATTGTGGGCCCAACCAGAGAAAATGTGGTGTTTCAGGTTTGGGGGGTTTGCAGGAAGAAGTTCAGGTGCTCAGCTCACCCTCTGCTGGTTTCAAGGTCACTTCCTGGTGTTGCTTGTACTCTCCTGCCCACTCTACAAAGTAAGAATAATGTAGCTTTGGCAACTTGTGTATAAAGCTCTATCACAGGGTTGACTGGTAAGGAAAGTAGAGGACTTCAAACAAAGACCTGGGTCCTAAGCATCCTTTGTCACTTGCCAATCTTGTGATCTCGGGAAAGCCACATCTCTGAGGAATGACCTCATCCATTGACTAGCATAAACAATGTCTTTCCTGCCTAATTTAAAAAGTATTTTAAGGCACATATATTCTCATGATTCAAAAAGAAAAAAAAGGACTTCATCTGTGAATGATTAATTTTCCTCACTTGAAGCATTAAGACTTGTTTCCCTGTATTTTGCCAAGGCAAATGGTCAAATTCATCAAAATGTGCAGGCATAGTAGGCTCAATTAAATCTGAAGAATGTTGATAGAAAACTTTTGTCTTTCTTCTTGTAGGAAAGAACTCATACACACAAAGTCAATGGCCTTATGTTCCCATACTCTGGTTAAAAAAAAAAATGAGAGAAAAAGAAACAACAAAACAAAACACTGACTCATGGTTGAATCATGTGGAAATCTCAGGAGACAAACAGCCTTTTGTACTGCCAGGCTTGTTTCATTCCTCTCTCCTGCTGCAAGTTGTGACCGGCTAATTTAGATTTATGGTTGGGTTCTCAAGGCATGGAGTAAAACAAATCAACCTTGCCTGAAGTTGTAAACTCTCTCCCTGTCTCTCTTATTTAGTGCTTATCAAACATTACGGTAGCGTTTGATGTAACTTAATTTTGGTCTTCCTCTGCAGAGATGAAAATTATGGCAGGGCGGTGCTCAACCGGCATAACTCCCATGATGCCTTGGACAGGTGAGCATCTCCAACAGTTACATCATTTAAAACACAAAAATGGAGGTTTAGAGAAAAGACTTGTTCGAGGCAGATGGGTATTTGCAGCTAGCCTTGGGCTGTCTTCAACACGTGGGCGTGCAAAGGAGAATCTGGAATATCGTCAGGGGCTTCTTCCTTAAAACTATCCCATGCCAGCTCCAAGAACTGTGGCACACAGATCATCTCATCCCACTGCACTGACAGGGAGAGAAAGGCGTCTCATAGGAACAGGTCCAGAGTTGACATCTTTGACACTTACAGAAAAGAAGGCTAAAATACTGAAGTAGCTTCCGAGCTCACGCGCTAGGTGGGACAACACACTTCTTTGAAGAAAGCCGTAGCCTTGCGACAAAACGCTGAGTCGTCTGTGGCGTGAAGAAGACTGACAAGTACGATTCAATAGGAAAACTCAGATGAAATGAGGAATCACAATGATGCGCGCAATCTCAGATTGACCAAGCAGATGAATATTCTCATTGGTGCCTGCTTGTATGCACAGGCTTAGGAAGCAGCCACGCCTGCTACAAGGACTTAAATATTTACCACAGTCGAGTTCCATCGGGTACTGTGGCTTGCATCTGTGTACCAGTAAGAAGTCCTTGGTAAGGAGATGTGAATTAAAATAAAACAGATATACACCCTGAATGTATCTACTTTTGAGACTTATACTTGTGGATTTCAGCCTTTTCATAAATTTGACCTGTTCTAAAGATGCCTCATTTATCATCTTTTACACAGAGCAGTCATTTTGTGTCCCTAATGTCAACATTTAGCTCAATGGATTTACTGTTGGTTTTAACTCTTTTTAAAGTTGGTCCAAAAAGTAATGGGTGTCACTGTGACATTTTATACATATACGCCATGTACTTTGTGGACCCCCATTTCACCAATCAAAGAGACACTGATTATCTGAGTCCAGCAGCTGGTGAAAATTGTTCTGTGCATTTAAATAACCTTTCTCTGGAACACGGGAGAACACGAGCTCCTGCTTTCAACTACGGCACTGAAAGCTGAACCTCATCTTCTCAGCACGCCCACAGTGCACCTTAGCATAACAGGACCTTAGTGCCCTCTGTCAACTTCACATTTTAAATCACATTGGTTTCCTGAACTGTTCCTCTTGGCTACAGCACAACACCACGATTTTATCATTAGTAACAGGACCAGGTGAACCTTAGCGATGACCTGTAACTAATATCATTAATAAGTCTCCTCAAGGAGTGCTGCAGGTTCTCCTGGTACTGGCTCAAATGATGCTGCGTGTCGGTTTTCCATCCAGTCACAGAGGGTTTCCTGTGGTGGTCACGCAGTCATTTTGGAGCACCTGTTGAGCTCTGGGAGCACAGAGATGAATGAAACCACCTTGCACATTAAGAAGCTCTTCCACTCACGGAGAGGATCATGAACTACAATACTCAAGTTCATCACAAGAAGTAGCTATGCTACAGATGTGTGACAGGGTTATGGAAAGAGAGAGAAGGGAGAGATTGCTTTGGCACGTATGATCCCAAACCCCAGCAAGGGAGTGATCTTTGGTGGGAGCTTTTCTAAGTAGAGGGGGTGGGCCCAGGGGAGGGATTTCCAGCAGAGGTGACAACGTGCGCAAGGACCTGACAGAGCAGAGGCTGAGGTACCATGTTCTCACCATCTTAGGTAATAGTGCCATATTATCTGAAACTAGGAAATCTTACTGTGTAGGGTCTTGGAGAGATCATTTAATCATGTCAAATCAAGTTAATATCATCTATGGAATATACTTGGAGCCAGAAATGGAGCTGAGAATTGTATCCAACACAGCCTCGGCTTCTATAGAATCTGCATCTCAGTTGAAGGTGGGCGAGAGAAGAGAATAAAAATGAATAATAGTAATAATAATAAATATGCAGAATTCCCTACAAAGTTTGCTCTCCATGGGCGGGGATGAGGGAGGACCACTCTGTGCTGTGCTGGGAAGGACAAAGGCAACTCAGATCTAAAGTGATGCTGTTTGTGGATGGGGTGCTTTTTGTTGCTGTTGTAAAAAAAAAAAATTTAATTTTTATTTTTGCTTTGTCTATTTCTTGTTTGTTTTGAGCTATTGAGAGTAGAACCCAGAACTTTGCACATAGTAGCAATGTGCCATTTTGCTACAGACCAGGTCTCCGTGTGTGTGTATACGTGTGTGTGTATGTGTGTGTATGTATGTGTGTGTGTGTGACTTTTATGGAAGTGGTCAGAAGCTGCCCCAGGCATTCGTACAATATCAGAGACAGAACCACAGCACAACTTCACAATTCACATGGAAGTTCCCTTTAAAACTTAAGACTGCAGGACAGATTTTGTTTCCTTCTCTGTTGCCTCCTCTGTACTGTTCCATTGGCCCGTTTGTAAATGCCATGTCGGTTTATCCCCCAGAGTGCAGGGCAAGCTGCACCTTACCAGTAAATCCTCTGGTTCTTACATTTAAAAATCAGTTTTTCAACTTATAACTTCCTTGAATTTTGCCTGAGCCTCTTTTATCGTATCAGCATGTTTGCTTCGGATATATGTCTGTAGTTTGTCCCTTTCCTCTAGTGGGTAAAAAGGACATGTTTTTAGTAAGAAAAATGTGTTGTATATTGCCCGCTTCCAAATATTTGCAATGAAAATATACCACTTTGAGTTTAAAATTAAACCAAGAATCTTGTTTTGGTTCTCATTCTGTGCTGGCTTCAAATGATGGTTTGAATTGCAAACACAACAAACCACACCATAATTTCCCACAAAGCCTGCTCTTCATGGGTCACGGACGCCAAGAAGCATTAAACAGAATTTGCTCTGTTTGATCAGTTGAGTTTTCAGTTGTGCTTTCAGTTTCCATCTTTCTTGGTCATGTTTCTCGGTGTGTCGAGTCTCCTCTCTTCTTTCTCCATTTTTGCTTTTTTTCTCCCTTCTTATTCCTCTCCTGACTTTGAGCACTCCTCTCCCTTTTTACAAATCTACATTTTCATCCTTCACTCTTTTCTTTCTGTTTCTTTTCTTTTTGTTTCTTCTTCTTTGCTCTTGCGTTTGCTAGCATGTGCCTGGCTTTTGTGCCTGTCCATGGTGCTGAATATTAAATAAAGGATTTTAGGAGTTAGCCCATTGCGAGGGCTTACAGCATCTATTAAAACTGGGCAAAGCATACACGATGATAAGATAGTTCCTATTCTGTAAAGACCTGCAGCATTGAAAGAGCATACACTAGCTACTAGCCACTATTAGCAATAGTTTCTTATAACCTTTAGTGTGAATATGTTACACATAGCGTTTTATGAAAGCACAGAAAAAAAATCATTGGAACCAGTGAAATTTCACTTATTAGCAGTAGAAATTGAGTTTGCCCTAATTTACTCTAAGTCAAAATCTGGAAGACTTGTGTACGCCAGCTTTGTCTTTCCTTGATAACATGTATCTACCTAGCTATATAGGCCAACATTTTGTCATATTTATGATAGGTTTTATGAGCTGGTTTTGTAATTCCCTTGGTAATTATGTTTGCTACAGGAAATTAACTGAGAGAGATGAGCCGAAAGCTACAATTAGCCGGTACAGATCTGACGACAGGCTGGACAGGTAAGGCGCTTCTGAACAACGTCAGTGCTTTAACCCCACTACGTGCTAACGTCAAGTCCCATTCTTATAATGCAATAAGGGCTAGAGTGTTTGCTAAAGTATTCTTTGCACAGGTGCTCCAGGAGGCGAAGCCTCTGATTGTATTATCCCCTTCTCAACTCACAGAATCTTAGCTAGATATATTATTTTCCCAAAGGTCTAGATTTTAGGGAAAAGCAGATTAATTAAAAAAATTCGAATATGAGTATGAACATTAGTTATGAGTAGGATAGACCCCGCATGGAATCTGTTACTTCAATTTAAACTGAAGAATATTAGTCTTTATTCCAGCCTGGGGTTCTTCAACTCTGATCGTGGAGAAGCAGCAGATTTTGTGAAACTGTTTGTAAATATATACATTGTTGCCAGAAACATATTATGCTAAAGAAATTTAGATAAATAATGTGTGGCATAAAAATACAGATTTCTGATGCTAATTTAGAGACTAATTTAAAAACACTCATTTAGGGAGACCCCTAGTGCCCTGTTGTGGAAGTAAACCTGTCCCTTGGATCTTTTTTTAAAAATTAAAATAAAAAAAAATGTTTCATACAACCTGTTTTGATGATATTCTCCCACACTCCATACCCAGATCTATACCCTTCCACACTCACTGTCTTAGTTACCTTTTTATTGCTTTCATAGAACATTATGTCCACTGCAACTTATACAAGAACACATTTAATTGGCTTCTGGTTTCAGAGGATTAGAGTCCATGATAGTTGAGTGAAGGAACAGCTGAGAGCTCATGTCTTGCTCACAACCACGAGGTAAAAGAACAGTGAACATATTGGGAGTGGTGCTTGTGGTTTGAAACCTAAAGCCCACGACTAATTACCCACTTCCTCCAACAAGGCCACACCTCCTAATCCTTCTCAAATAGGTCCACCAACTAGGGACCAATTATTCAAACTAATAAGCCTATGGGGACTGATATTATTCAAAACACCACACTCACTCAATCTTATGCCCTGTTTTGTGTGTGTGTTTAACCTATCAAGACTAATTTGTGCTGACATGGGGTCTTCCATCAGTGTGGTCAAATTATCAGGGGATACAGTTTTAGAGAAAACTCTCTTTTTCTTTAAGAAGCTATCAATTGCCAACAGCCCCATGGCTATGCATGGCACTTCCTGCCCACCCCACATCTTCAGATGCTGAGATTTGGTCTGGTTTGGGTGTGTACAGGTTTTGTGCACTGTACCACCACTGCTGTGGATTTATATGTGCATCTGCCAGCCATGTCCAGAACACACTGCTCCCCTGTAGCTAGCTGCCCACTGCTTTTGTCTCTTACACCTTTTCTGTTCTCCCTTTGCAATGAGATCCCTGAGCTTTGGGAAGAGAGAGTACAGTATATGTATTTCATGTCAGGCTGAGTATTCTTCAGTATCTTATTCTTTGCACCCTGGCCAGTTGTGGGTCACTCTGTTAACCATCATCAATATATAGTTATGATAATAAGTTTTTTAGGAGTTAGTTTAATAATATGTCCATTTAAAAGAATAACAATAGTAGATTCTTTCCTAGGGCCTAACCTAAGTAAATTTTTTGAAGTAAACTAATTTGTCAAGACAGAGTGCTTTTAACTCATTCCTCCTTTTACCCAGACCTAAATGGTTTAACACAATAGATCGATGCTTGACTTGTGAGAGTCTAGTATCCAGGCAGTGACATAGGCAGCTAAGGTCTGTCCATGTTTTAACGCTGCCATCTTCAACCCATGGGTACCAAAACTGTAGTGGAAGAGGAAGAAAGAGCATCAAATAGTGATGCTCTCAAGTAACCTCTGGCTCTTCCTAGTTACTCTAAATTCATGGACAAGCACAAATAAAGGAAGAATCTGCTAGGTCTTCAGCATTGCTCAAACTGTGCCATGTTTTTCTTTCTTCTTCCAGAACACTGTCCACATTTAGGACACCAGAAGCAGCCAAGACGTAAGTATTCTCCCAACTGATATGTGTTCCCTTGAATGCGTTAACAGAGTCAAGGATTACAACCCTTACTGCCATTGGAATACAATCTCGGCCCTGTGGTGTTGGCACCGTTAGCAGCACATAGGGAAGAGCCTAAATAGGTTTCAAAGGATCAAGTCCTTTCTGTCTGGACTTGTACTGAAAAAGCTTATCTACATACTGTCCACTCTATCCTATCACTAAAGTTCAGAACAATGGTTTGAGTCTTATATTTTAAAGTGGACTCAGAGCTGGAGAGATGGCTCAGTGGTCAAGAGCCCTGGCTGATCTTCCAGAGGATCCCGGTTTCCTAGCAACCACATGGCAGCTCAAAACCCTCTGTAACTCAGTTCTAGGGTATCTAATACCCTCTTCTGGTCTCCGTGGGTACTGCATGAAAGCGATGCCTAGACATACATGCAGGCAAAACACCCCCCACACATAAAAACACAAAGCAAAACAGTGGACTCTGCCCCCTTCCTTCCTTAGGCAACAAACTCTCACTGGGCACCTCACCTTCTTTCCCAATGCCCCTCACCTCAGTGCCTCTTCCCTCGGTGCAAATTGAATCATAAAATCATGGGTCGGTAGCCATCTATTGTATGAGATACATTTTCCCGGGCAAATATTCCTAGTGCTTACAAGCAACGCAAATTAAGTGAACTTTTAAATGTAATTAACTTTAAAAACAGTATTTATGGATAAAGTACGTTTCATGTTGGATGCCAATCCTAATGTGTAAAGTAAGGTCCTGTATCATTGCCATTTTCAAGGGTCTAAATAGGTTAGTAAGTGGAGACTAAGGGGAGACTACCAATGGTATGCCTGTCGATTTTTTCCGAAGATAGTATTTCTAATGCAAAAACGGCATAATTCTGTCAACTGTAGCATAGTGGTGAGATTTCTTGAATACAAATCCATAGCACGTCGTGACTGATTAGCCTGAGCTCCACTTGATTAACACCACGTGTTAATGAGTTTCTAGGCCAGGTACTTAGTTCATCTTGTCACTAGCTGTGTAAAAGTCCAAGAATGTACAGGACAGGTAAACTAAGGAACCCTTTTCCTTACTGTTTTTTGATCTTCAAGTGAAATATTTTATTGTAGATGGGTAGTAGGCTGGGAGTAGATTATAATGTGTTTCAAAGGAGGGGGTGATGGAGAGGCTGCAGAAAGGTGATGACCTGCTGTTCTGCTGTTAAACAGGCCAGCTGGCAGCTCCTCTAACGCAAACACCACCACCACGGCTTCCAACCCTGCTTCCACCCCTGTGAAGAAAAAGAGGTAAGACGGGCACCCTGTGTTTGCCTCTTGCTGACACCCTGAAAAAGGTTGCTCTTTATTAATTGCCAGATCATCCCCTCCACAGTGTGTCCAGATTGGCGTTCCCCAATCTTCTTTAAAAAAAAATCACAATACCCTTAGGCTTTGAAGCTCTAGGTCATGTTTTGATGCTTCTGCTGCCATAGGTTCGAGTAGTTCTTGGTGCTGAAGTACTTGAGTATTCCGAGAAAGCACTCTACATTGAGCTACACCCCGAGTTCCGTTAGGTGATGTTGAAGGTGAGCTCAGATGTAAAGCAGAATCAAGGCTCTTGCTGGGGACTTTGTTCTTTCCTTTGCTCCTTTTGACAATGGCATTTGTTTTCATTACACACACACACACACACACACACACACACACACACACACACACACACACACACGGTTTTATGCCACTCGTAAAAATAAAAACGTCTACTCCTGAGTACTTACCCAAAGGACTCTAAGCAAACGCAGCCCAGATAAATGTGAGGGGAGGGAGTTGCTATCAGGAGGGTAGTGGAGTGCAGGCTGAAGTATTCTCAACGGACAGTACATACCTGTGTGAAAATACTTAGAAATCGGTTTTTAAAAACCTAAGCAAACATAATCAAACACCCCAGCGTTTATTCCCGCACAGCTCTCAAGAACTGAGCTATGGAAACCCATCTGGGTCTCCAAGGATGGAGGAAGGGAGGAAGAAAATGTGGTGTATAACGCAATGGGATTTTTTTTTTTTGAGCCATCAAATTATGGCTGGGTTGAAGTTATGCCAACTGGAGATACTTGATTAAAGACATTACGTCATTTTACTTCAGGACTGTCGGTTAGAGCTCCCGACCTCCTTATCCTCTCCATCCCTTCCCCAGCCCACAGCACCCTCTAGTTTCTCTCATTCTGTCGCTCTTAGCCTTCTCAGCAGAGCCCTAAGCTACATCAATAGCTATCTTCCGGGCAGATGTCGAAGCTGGGGTTAGCACTGCTGTGGTGTTCGTTTCTGTTTTAACATCCCTGTCAGAGTTTTCTATCACATAGTTTAAAAATCTTATTTTAATTAGAGAATGAAGTTGTGGTTTCTGTCGTGAACTAGATCAGGAAGGTAGGAAAAGAGGGAGAGTGATGGATATACACAAGCCTGGGATCTAGATTTAACAGTTGCTATTCTTTCCCAACTTTTTACATTATTTGGTATCAGAGGAAATGAAAGACGCAATTCACTTGGGGAAAAAGGTAGGCTGATGTGTAGTATCCTTTCTTCCTACTCCATTCATAAAACAGTGTTCATTTTATTTCCAAGGGTTCCTGTGAAAATTACTTTGTTGCCTTTTTTTTAATTTTTATTTTTTAGCAATCTATCAATTGCCCTGCTCCCCGCCCTCCAGACATGGAGTGGGATCAGCCATTCAAACACAATGGTTATGACCGATGTCATTTCTTCACAGACAGTCCTGGTTCCCACCACCCCCTCCCGGTCACAGTGCCCCTCCAAGCACAGGAGCCAGCAGAAGGTAAGGGAAGATGTCAGGTGTAATTGCTCTGCCACTGGTGGAAGAATGTGTGAGTCATTGACAGCCTATAATTGTGGTCGTTTTTGAATGAATTGATGGCAATTTTGTGAACTCTGAAGATGACAGTGCCCAGTGGGCGTGGGGCCAGGCTTATCCGCACCCCTGGGGAGAAATCTGACAAGCCGTGAGAACTGAATAGGTGCTTGTATTAATTTGCAATGTCTTCCTTGACATCTTGCTATAAATGTAATGGAGTAAACAGTGGGATTTTATTGCCCCACAGTGAAAGATCAACATGTGAGCAGGATCGGCTCCTCCTGGGGGCTGTGAGGGAGTCCTGCTCCCCACAGCTGTTTCTGGCTTCTTGGCAATCATTGACATTCCCTAGTCTGAACAGGCTGACTTTCCATGCCAACCCTCATCTGAGCATGGCATCCTTCCTGTACATGAAGCTGAGCCCAAATTTCTTTTTCTCTTAAGACCACTAGAGCCAATGTACTGGGACTCCATCTTCTTCCTGTATGACCTCATATTAACTTACAATACCCCAAAAGATCCTGCTCCCAAGTAATGTCGCATTTTCAGGACAAGGTCAAGACTTCCACATGGGAGTTTTAGGGGCACAACTGAACTCCTAACAGTGTCAGGGAGAGAACTGGGTCAAATTTCAGGCAGGGGCTCCATTGTGGGACCATCTGCTTCCAGGATGTAATGAGCCCACATGACCAGTAAGGATGTGAGTGGCAAGTTCCTCATAAGCAAAAAATAATGATCGCGAAGTGATCAGCACGAAGTGACAAACCAGTATTTTCTGTTGATTATTTTTTAGAAGAATCATGACTAAAACTGTAGATCATGTGAAGGATTCCTTATTCTACGGCTCCCGCGCTGGGTATTCAATAAGAATTTAATAGGTGAATGAGTGTGCCAGATACCATTCTGGATGCTTGGGCTCTCCCAGTGAACAAAGCACAGAGTCTGTGTTTGTTTTTTCAGAGAAGCGTCCTCTATAGGTGTTGGATTCTTCTTCTATAGGGTGACGTGTGTCACCACTAACACAGGAAGGCCGGTGGCCCCCTAACCGAGGGTTAGCTTTGCATTCAGAGATCCAACAACTTCCATGCCAGAGGCCAAGAATCTCTTTACCAAAATAGTTCCATATTTTAATGGGATTTTGTCCTGTTCACAACTGTGGAATTGTGTGTTTAATATGCCACTGGTGTGTTTTCTAAATGTTCATCTGCCACACACACTTCCAGTGTCTCTTTTATTTCCAAATGACGGAAATACATGTCCTTTAATATAATTTAAGTTGGATCTATCAAGATATAAATCAACTTTAGTTGGGCGAAGTTATTAAGTTCCTTTTCCACAGCTGTTTCTGCATCTTTCTATATACTTATATGTAGATGTGACCTGTCAATCACAAGTTATAGAACACATTGAATAATCATGACTTTCTCTTGAGATGTTTTATTCTTAAGCATACATATCTGCAGGTGGCTTCCAGTTATATGAACTGCCAAGTATGATTATATTTCTCTTTAAAGCACCGTTTTCTTCAGGGTATTACTGGATAATTACTCTACAGATGATAGCATTTGCGGAGCTACCCACACTTCGTATGTTGGTTAGAGTGCCCCCTCCCAGCCCCCAAGTAACAGGAGACTCATTCAATTTTTCTTTTCTGGGCAACAAATGGTATTTTTGCTAAAAGTATTTATTAGATATTTCCAAAATAGCTTTTTATTTTGATCCATTCTTCTTGCTTCTGATATTAATATAAATCATCATCACAATGGCAAATGATTATATAGCTTTGTAAAAATGTGCAAGGATTAGTCCTGAGTCAAGATCTCATATGTTCAAGGCCTGCTGAGCTTGTGGGTCTGCTCGGAATTGGCAACCCCGGCTGGCAGCCCTAGCAATTCAGCAATGTGCTGACTGTGGTTTACATGGAAGATGGAATGGATAACAGTGGTCCTTAAAAAAATATCCTGGCTCAGATCCATAGCACTGGAACAAAGAAAAGGAGGAGATGATTGGGCTTTGTTGATCAATGCAGCTAGCTCTCTGCTCCTGTTTTAGAACTACTGGTTATCACATATTGCTTGAACTGGAAGGCTTGTCTCTGAGGCTCGGTGATACCACCACACCAAGCTTCGAGGAAGGAGATTATGGCAGCCACAGAGCAAGGCCTTTGATTCTAAAGTGCTTTTCTTTGGAGCCAGAGTACCGTTTCTGTTTCTCCTCTTTAATGCCAGTGCTTCCCAAGGGTGGACAATTAGACTTTGTAGTAAATGCTGTAATAGTAGAAGTGATTATTAATGACAAGGGGGAGTAGATGCTACAAAAGGAGACCCTTGTCCCCTAAAGAACCAAAGTAAATGAGAATCGGTCCCAGACAGATACACCTGAGGACTCTAATTTTTAATGCTAGTTACAAGCACAGTGCTAAACTTATTTCTCTTCATCTTTCACTGGTCCAGCGGGATCCTCTCCCCATCTGTCCCCTCCCCCCTTCTCTCAAAGAGCTGTCCCTCCTTACTGAAACCCTCACGGTGTTTTCTGCTCCTTGCACAGGTGTGTGCTCACTAAAGTCTTCCCCTGAAATGTTGTTTTATCTTCAACGCCCTCTCTGTGCTGTCCGCTTAAATGGCCCTCCAAACTTCACCATCAGGAGAGATAGCCTCTCTCCAAATGTTTCCCTAGACCTCTCTGCAGCCTTTAACACCCATGGGATCATCCCCTTCCTGGTTAATTCCTTCCTTCACTTAGTGTGCTAGCAAAGAAATCAAAGTCAGTTGTATCTGACTTAATGCTGGTGTTGGTCCAGCACAAACTGGGACAACAGCCCTCAGCCTGTTTTATTAAGGAAGGCCATGATTTCATATTTTTATTATCTGTCTCTCATCTATCTCTATACATGAATGTTTATGTCCGTGACTGTTAGTCTATCTTTATGTGCATACTAATTTTTATATCTACATCTATAACTGCATCTGTATTAAATAACTCATACTTAAGTGAACGAGACTGGCAAAGGTCAGCTATACTTTAAATAATTACGTCCCAGTATAAAAGGAAATTTAAAATAAAGTTTTTTTAAAAAATCACATTTAGCCCGGGCACAATGGTGCCTGCCTTAAATCCCAGCATGTGGGAGGCAGAGGCAGGTGCATCTCTGTGAGTTTAAGGCCAGCCTCATCTACATAATGAGTTCCAGGTTAACCAGGCCCACATAGTGAAACCCTGTCTCAAACAAAAAAACAAAAGAAAACAAACTACTAAAAAAGATAATGTTTGTAGCTAAATAAAAAACTTACTTGTCTCAAAAAACAAACAAACAAAAAAAAGAGCAAAGCCAAACAAAACAAAAAAAAATCTCACATGTTCTGAATTTTCCACAGCCCTATAACTTAGACATTTCCCACATCTAAGTATGGACTCTTCCTGAATTGTATGCAAAGCCCTGAAAAACAGCAATGAACAAAACTGTAAACAATAAGGCAAAATGTCTTTTACAGAAAAATAAGTGAATAGTTCAAAGACTGTTTTTAATTTCTGAAACACCACACTGAAATGCCTTCAGTAATTTTCAAGGCTCAAGAATAAAATATGGTAAAAGATATGTCTTTGTATGGCTTTACTCTTATTAACAAACGGAAATCACATACCCACACATTTGAAAATACACCAGGATGAATCAATTGTGGGAATCCTGTAGCTGGTCCTCAGGACTTTGCTTTTATTTCAATAATTTCCAAACTAAACTTTCTGAGACGAAATGAAATAAAATATCCCAAGAAAGTGACAATTTTCTGTTCCATGTACATTAGTCTTGAAATGGATGATTATGAATGATTAATCACAATAGAGGGAAAAATGAAAACTTTGAAGGCTTTTTACTCCATTTGAGATGGATGTTAAAGAGACAAGTTTAATTCAGGACAGAAGAACACTGCATGTAAAGTTTAAGCAAATCCCTTTCCCCTTCCCAAATGATTTCTGAGGTAGCCTTTTGGCCAGTGTGCTACTCACTGGGTTGTAAATGTTATTTTGAAACAGAAATAACCTGAACAATGTTTTGAATTATCAAGATATGTCAACAGATTTATAGTCTTTGAAGTTTTATCTAATGCCATCAGCAAAAAAATATTTTCCTTTCATTTCTTTTATCAAGTTTGAATGAAAACTTTAGCTTTATTAGTTACTCTATTACATGCATCTGTCGGTGCTCCTGCCCCTAGGATCAAGCTCTCCTTTGCTGTTTTCTCTTTATTCAAATCTTTCATCTTAAAAATATCATCCTTGACATTTTCTGGGCAGATTCTCCACATTCAACCAGTTGGCATCCCTCTCTTTTTATCCTGCCAGTGATTCGCATCTGCATTTTTCTGGTTTCTATTATCTTTAGCTCTTAGGAACAGCTCTCCCTAGGGTCATGGATGGCCTTGGTGATAACCCCTGCTGCTCTGGCAGGCCCTGCGAAGATCCTCACACTGTACTGATTCTTCACCACCACATTAAGCCTGCACAACACACGTTTCTAGATTTTCTTTTATTTTACACCGTTCTCCTTTAGACACCTTTTCTTCTTCATGATCCTAATATCAAATCATTGTGTGTTGATGTAATGATTTACATTACATGGATGTAAAGCCCAAAGCCTCGCCTCCTCTGTCCTGATGGTGTGCTCTGACCTTCAGCGGTGGTGCCGGTGCTGGGATACCCCAAGCCACTGGTTCTCCAGTCTTCCTTCTGGTTTTCATTGCACAGTCACCTGCCTCCTTCACTTAAATGTCTCAAAAATAGTTGGAAACTTAGCATGTTCATGACATCTGTCATTCACTGAAGCCTGATCTTTTACCTTATTTAACACCACCAAATTTTCCTGCCCATTGATGCCCCAAAACACATCCTAATTTCCTTCCATTGCGGAAATAAAATACTCAACTTAGGGGAGAAGGAGATTTATTTTATCTTAGAATTCCAAGTCACACTCCATCATCGTGGAGAGGTCAAGGCAGGAACTTCAAACAGCTAGTCAAATCATGTCCACTGTAGAGAGCAGGAGAAACGAATGCGGACATGCTCACTTGTTTACTTGCTTGCTTGTGCTAAGCGTAGTTTCTCCACTTTTACAAGTTCAGAATCCCTCACGTAGGGAATGGTGCCACCCATACTGGGCTGGGTCTTCCCACATCAGTTGCCTTAAGATAGTTTCCTACAAGCACACCTACAGGTCAGTTCAATGTAGACAATCCCTCATTGGGGTTTTCTTCTTAGGAGATTCTAGCATGTGTTGACAGTTAAAGTTAACCATCACAAAACTCAAAGGTATTTTTCCATCTTTTCCTACTTAATCACATATACTTAACCCATATGAAATCCTGAAATCTTATCTTCTCCCCCCCCCCACCTTTATTTTTGAACCCACATACATCCTTGTATTTCTACAAACCTTCAATCATTTCTTTCCTGGATCATGACAATAGAGGTTCAGTTGTCTTCCTTCTCTCACCCTGATATTTACCCCTCACCCTTCATATAGTTGACAAAGTTATATTTGTAAGAATAGTAATCAGAGCATCTCATCTTCCTAAGTAACAATTACAATGATGTTGCACTACCTTAGAAAGATGAGCCCGGTCCTTAGCAGGCCTTGGCACTTGGCTGCCCCCCTCCCCATTCCTCATGAATCCCCCATGTTCTTTGGTTCAGTTAATCTGTTCTATCTCGCGTATTCTATTCTCTACATTCTAGCAATCCTTAGAACCTCCAATCCTTGTGCCTTGCATGCTATCTTCTCCCCTATCTGTGGCACTAAAGTTCTCATGCTGTGTTTTGATCTGATTTCTCTTCATGATTTTCATTTTTAGTTTACACCATTCTGTTCTCTAGGCTCCATATTAGCCAAGAAAGCTTCCTTAGCTTACTAAAACGCTGCCTGCGGAGGCATGGTGACATTCTGCTGCAGAAGCGTACCCCAAATCAGAAATCTCTGAGTTCTTTGGTAACTCCCTTCCAGGGTGTTCCTCATCGACTGGCATTTCCCATGGGCCTTCCCTCTGGTGCTTGACTCGGAAGCCTTTCATTGTTTCCCCGGCTCATTTATCAGCCTCCCCAGAAAATCCCCAGCTTAAGCCAGTTAGTTGAATTCAGTCCTTTCTGTGCCTGGCAATCCAGAAGAGCTCATCTTCATATCCATCGTGAGGACCCGTCGATCCTTGGAGGGACATTCTGTGCATGCCAGTCTTGAAGGAGGATCCCGTGCTTCCCTTTAAGACAAAACTGTTCTTTCATGTCGTAACCATACCGATACTTAGTGACAACTTCTCTCATTGACCTCGCAGTCTACCTTTCCCTGTCTTACCCCACCATTAACTGTAGTGTTGCCCAAGGAAAAAGTTACCGCTAGGTGGCAGGAGCGCACTGAGCTTACGTGGCTGGTGCGTTGACGGGTTTGCCTGCTCAGGGCAATGAGATTCTCCAAAGACAACTGCACTGGGGCCACACTCACAGAGGGGAAGGGAAGGGGACTCCTCGGGGAAGAAGGATCATAGCGTTTACGTGTCCAGGTGATGTCATTTGGGAGTGTGGTGGGAAGTTTCTGTACCAGAACTGCATCTTGGATGATACCTAAAGGTGCTAACTACAGACATCAATAACCAGGTACCAGCAACACAGATCCACTTCGGGGTCACACGGAGAGCATCGGCATCCTATGGGAGATCTGATGTGCATGGCAAGCTTCTAATGTGGACCTGGGGGACCCGGCCTGAAAGAGAAGGAGAGAAATTACACAGTGAAGGGCTTTTGTGCTTAGGTTTTGATGACTGACTGAATACCTCTCTCTACTGCCCTCCGTTTCTTCCGTTCGTCTCTTTCCAAAAAAAAAAAAGATCTCTGAAAGAAAGTACTTGGATAGATACCAGAGTACAGAGAACTGTTAGACCCAACCCCAACTTGCGGAGACTCAAAAGCTACCACAGATCACTAAACATGAAGGCTGATGCAAGTGGTCCTTGGGGATCTGATGAACACAGAGGTGGAGACACCCACAAAATACGGGGCAATACATAAAGACAGGCAGTAGAAGACACATTTGGGATGCAGTAGTACTATGTCAAAAGACAGAGCCAGAGGTAGCACTTAAACGGAGGTAGGGGTAAGGTGTAGTAAGGTAGGGGGCGAGTGCAAAGGATGCTGTGTGTGCAAATATGCACACGTGCACTGCAAGCGCCGAGTGCATTGCGCCTATGGCACCCTCCATGGGGAGTTCTGTGTAGCCGTTCTTCATCAGTTATCAGTGGCCGGGGATCCAGTTATTCTAACCCAGCTGTCTTGTGGGAACCTGGCGGCGGGCGCAGGGCATTGTGGGTATATACATTCATACCTTGTGCTAAGCTCCAGCACCTTTTCGGGGTCTCCGCTTTCTATTTAAGAATCAGCACGGTGCTACTATGTCATTTGGGCTCTGGCCACGTGCTATCGTGTGAAGCACGTGTAAGAGAAAGTGCAGGTGTCAGCAGTATAGGGCACTGCAGGACCGGCAGAGCTACAGCGGGTTCTCCTGCTCTGCTCTTATTTAAAAGTGTGTCAGAAAGTCTGACACAGAACAACTAGTCAGCAATCACTGATTCGCATCTTTGTTTATTTGTTGGCTTTTTAAGCTCCTCATTTTTTTTTTCTTTTGTCACGTGTGATCCCTTTGAAAGGATGATAACATTTGCCAGGCTGGAGCCAACGATAAGAGGAGATGCTAGGTGCCAGTCAGAAGACACCGAACATGGGAGTAACAGTGACGGAGCGTGGTCTGGGAGCTGCCTCCTGCCTTCTGAACCAAACATTCTATCTTGACGAATTCAAATGCTCCTGTGTCCTTTGAGAATTTGGAGGTTTAGTGGCTAGATGTCACTACGATTTTATTTAAGAACCTTGCTAGCCTGGTACCATGGTGCCATCCCAACATGGGAGGTGGCTGTAGGAAGCTCGTGAGTTCAAGGCCAGCCTGAGCCACACATGAGATGTGTCTGGAAGCAAAGCGAGCAATTTGTTAAACCGTATTAAAGTACTTGCTTGGCAGACAGTATAAATATTCATAAATGCCATCCGGAATGCTGAGTTAGGAAAGACAGCGAAGCCGTTGTCTTTCTTTCCAGCACTAATAAAGGTGGTATGTTTTCTTCTGGGATGATTTTCAAACACCGGAAAGAAAATGAACATTAGATGAAAATAAGATAGTGCACACATACCTGGTGAACCAAGACAATAACTATTTCCTGTGTTCCACCATTATATCTCATTGTTATTTTGTTGCAGCCTCTTCTTTCATGGTTTTGACTTCCAGTTAGCTGATTGGTAGAATTAGAAGAGGGGAAAAAAAAATTCTGATTGAGAAGCAAGTTGCCATGGCAACCTTGCACTGTAGTTATATTTTTCTGTCTGTAACTATAAATGGTAAAATGTAACCTCTCTAATTGTGCTGCAGCGTTTTTAACTCTATCGGTGCCAAATCCTCTACAAAGTTTGATGCCACACACACAAAAAAACCCCAACAGATTTCATTTTTGTCTCAACAAAAAAAAAAAATCTTTACATTAACTAGAAGCTCTTATAAGTATTTACATTGTCCGGCACTCAGTCACGTGCCAGAGTATAAGTACTTTAAAAAAATCATGCCTGTGTGTCCAGATTACATATTCTAAACATCCAGAATAATTAAGACAGTAACCTGGGTAGAGGTTTGTTATTTCTTTGAAGAGCATTTGTATAAAATGAGAAAGCTAGTTAGCATGAGCCAGGGAAAGCTTTGACCTTGAGCAAGGACTTGCTTTTTCTTCAGTTGTGCAGAAACAACCCAGGCAGCTCCTGGCCTCCACACCTCAGTTATTAGCAACTCATGCATCCTCGAAACAACAAGTGAAAACAGATGCTTTGCCCAAATCAGGTTCCCAGGGCCCCTTGCTCCCTCGGAGTCCCTGTTTCCTCTCTCTGCCAAAGACCCATTGAAGTTGCTGAAGCAGAGGTGTTCCAGGTAGCAGAGATGAAGAAAAAGCTTGGGGGGAGGTGTATCTAGGGTTGGGATACCTGGATTTGTCATTTACCAAAACCTCATCCTGCCCCAACCATAAAAGAGAGGCAAGTTAGTGGTGAGTGGCGCACATCTTTCATCGCAGCACTCGGGAGGCAGAGGCAGGCCGATCTCTGTGAGTTCAAAGCCAGCCTCAGCCTGGTCTACAGAGTGAGTTCCAGGGTAGCCATAGTTATAACAGAGAACCCCTGTTTAGAAAAACAAACAAAAAAGACAAGTTGAACAAGGAAAACAAAAACAACAAGCAACAATCGAAACGGCTTTTCTATTTAATAGTATTGCCTGATCTCTATCAAAGACTAAATGTTTGACCTCACAGTACAAACACTCTGGCAGATCTAAATGATTCTCTTTGATCATTCAAATCTTTGTGAGAGTTACTTACAACAGGTTTCTTCCCTAGGGATAGTGACAGAACTAGATCACAGTAAGGCAAGATTACATTGTGTAGTGAGCAGGGGAATGGGGCTTTGGAGACAAAGTTGCAGGCAGCGATTCCTGGGTTTGGTGTCCTGTGTGTGATGGGGGCAGGGTTATTGATCACAGAGTCTTTTGGGGACATTGAGAGTAAGAGGGGCATGCCATTTATCTTAAGAGTGTGTTTGTTCTTGAGAAATGGGGGAAGGTACTTTTTTGCCTTCTCATCTCTCAACTGTTAGAAAATCTCACAGCGGATTCACAGATGGTGTATAGTCTCTTGAATGCGTACAGTACACGCACAATCCGTCTACGCTTTTCTGCGTATCTGTGGTTCATTCCCTTTTATTGCTGAGTAGCGTTCTATGGTACAGATGAACACAGTTCATTTATCCACTCCCTGACAGGCAAGTATCAGGGCTTTGAACAGTCCACGTGGCTTGTGTGAACATATGTAACTGATTCTCTTAAGCAAATGCCAACAAGCAGGGCTGCCAGGTCATGTGATCAGCACATGTTTAACCTTGTAAGGACCTCACGGATTTTGGTCAAAATGTCTGTCACTTTTGTTTGCCCACCAGCAGAAGTGCGGAGCTCCACTTCCCCAATGTCACTTAAAACTTTCAGTTAAAAAACCTTTTTAGCTATTCAGATATGTAGTTCATCTCCATACAGTTTGGATACCTGCTTTTCTAGGGAGCAGCTGCGCAATGTGGCCATTTGTGCATCTGTTGGTCAAATGTACGTACATCTTCCCTTGTGAAGTATGCATCCAAATGTTTTTGCCTTTTTGGTGTTATATTTGCTTATGGTTGAGTTTTGAGAGTTTTAAAAACATATGTCATTTTTTTTATCAGATACATAACTTATAATTTTTAAGTGATATTTTCAATCTTTTAACCATGTATTTGTTACAGCAAAAATTTAAAAAAACATGTTAAAGTCTGATTTGTCAGGTTTTGTTGGATGAATTATGCCTTTGGTACCATGTCTAACGACTCTTTATCTAACCAATGGTCATGAAGAGTTTCTTCTAAATAGCTTTTAGTTTCATGTTTTACGCAGGTCTATGATCCGGCTTCAGTAGATTATTATTTTAATGCTGATATGCTTTTCTTCCTCATCTGATAATGGCTGATTATTGCTACCTCTTTGCAAAAACTATAGAGGGACTAAAAACATATGACTGGACCAATATTCTATAAGTTGTGTCTCTTTGTGTCTATTGACCAATGATATTAGTGTATTTTTTTCTGTTGCTAAAGTAAAAAACATAAAAAAAACCCCATAAAGCGAAGTTATCTTCTTACCAGGAAAAGATATGTATTTAACTCATAGCTTTGGAGACCAGAAGTCCCAGACCAGGCACCTCATATGTTCAGATGAGGATCTTATACTGAGCATACCTGAGAGAGAAGAGCTATTGTGAGAGAGGAAACCAGAATGGATTCAGACATTAGGTTAATTCTTTTGTTACCAACTCATTCTTATGGGATCTCAGGTAGGGCGCTATACATTATGATTCACAAGCCATTTCACCCTAGACTTAAAGTTAAATTTTGTTAACTACAACAGTATCTATCTATGTACATTTGAAAAAGCCCAATACTCAAATGTCAAGTTATTTGGTCTTTTTAAAGTAGCCAGGGCCTTCAGGGTTGGAGGATTCTCTGCAGTAACTCTCTTCTTGAGTGGTCATCCAGAGATCTAGAGCAGCCTGTCTCTTGTAGGTAAAAAGACCGAGATTCGGGAAGAGCAAGCAACCTTCTTATGCTCCTAGAAAGTCAGCTGCAAAGCTAGGCTGGGGCCTAAACCTTGGAATTCTGACTCAGTGTTCAGGGTTTATTTAAGTGACCCCAGGCCCCTAGAAAGTCACACATCATTGTGATAATTTTCCTTTGAACATGACCTTGCATGGGCCTCATCAGCTCTTTGCAAGGATGGGCTCTACTTTTTTTGAGTCTCATAAACTGGAATCCATCCCAACACGAAAATGTGGGTGGCCATGGAGCAAGTTCTTGTTGAGCTAATAATGGCTGCTTCTCTGGCTTTGAACTCAAAATCCTCCTGAGTTCACCTCCTAAGGGCTGGGTGTATAGGGATGTACCACCATGCCTGACTTAGCAGTCTTTGAAAAATAAATATGCATTTAAAATACTTGATGAGATGTAGTTTGGTCAAGAGGAAAAAAGCTCGTGACTCACATCAAAATCACTGTACCAAAGTCTTAGCTGGGATATCTAACAGCAACCAGCAATGCAGTGTTAGGAAAGTTACACAACTTTCTAACCCTTGGTGAGGAAAACGCCCCCACCCTCCCACATTATGCTTATGGAACTAATAAAGTTATGTATACTTCACTAGAGATTTTGGATATTTGAGGATTTCAACTTTGGAGATTGAGGTTTGGGGGGACTGGGCCCTCACCCACCCTTAAGATTCCTAAATGGACGAGGTGACTGTATTAATGACCCTCCTGTTGCTACGATGGAACACCATGACCAAGGCAACTTAGAGAAGCAAGAAGTTATTTGAGCCTATGGTTTCAGAGGAGTAGGTGACCTTTGAGGCAGGCGTGGTTGCAGGAACAGTGGAGAGCTCACTTCTCGGTCCATACAAAACTGGGCTCCCTCGCCTTTGTTGGAAACAAGAAGCAAGCACATGAGACATGAGAGTGAAGTTCACAATTCAATATGAGGGTCCTTTGTCCTTGGTGGAGGCCAGGCTTGGGCTGAAGTAAGAGAAATGACCACAAACTCAGACTGGAACTCGCGTCCCCGAGCCAAGCAGCCAGGCACATTACCCCTGAACAACCCAGAGATCTTTGCAGGGGCTTGTGAAAAGCAGCCAACACAAACAGCTCTTCTTACAGGAGGATTCTTTTTTCAAAGCTCTGATCTTTGTGCTACAGTCTGAAAGTTTTCATGTGTTTCTCTTGAAAACTGCCTTTTTGTTCCCAGAAAGCAACTCTTTACAATGGCATCTACAATGGCGTAGATCCTGCAGGAGCTTGTAGGGTGCCGCGAAGGGCAGAGGAGAGAGTGGGGGGGTCAATGTGTCTAAGCTCAAGCATCATGTCTCAAAGCAGAATTCAATCAAGATCACTCCAATAAGTGTCTTTTGTTTCTCTCTCTTCACAACACTCCAGGCCACAGCTTCCGGCCTGCCTTTCATTTTTAATCCCCCTGCCTGGATCACATAATGTTCCTGGCACAGTGTGAATGACTTTTCTCATCCTCCCCGCACCCCGGGCTTGGGTTCTCTCATCTGCGGCTGTCAATGCAGAGATGCAAAGGGAAGCTCCTCTGCGGTGAAGCTAAGCCCACAGGGCACTGCCCTGCAGCTGACCCAGCAGGGTGTAAACCTCCTACCCAGGGCACCAAGCCTGTTTCATAGTCGCTGCCTTCCACCACCTCATAGCCACCTGACTTTCCCGAGTATTACTACAACCATCTCAGATCTATTTTTTTTTCTGTGTCAACATCTACCTCCCAGAACAAATATTTACTCTCCTCTTTGAAGCCTTAGCCATTCTAAGATAGAAGAACTCTCACGTTCCCTTGAAGCTCATCTGGTACCATAAAGCAGAGCACGGCACAGACCCGTTTCTTCTTTTTATGACTATCCTTTCTATGTGGTGACTGCTTTTCTGCCCGTTTGCAAATCCAGTGTCCTGTGCAGCTGTACAGTCTTAGATTACCTGGGATTGATCGTTCCCTATAATCGCCCATCTACTTCTGAAAGGATCTACTTGATCCACATAGATACGCTACTGTTTATCAGTCAGTGTGTGTGCCCAACACAAGGGTATTTTCTTTGAAAAGATGATGGTGTCTATATAAATGAAATAATCCCAGCTGTAGAATCGGATACCACTTCAAGACGGGGAGAGCGTTTCCATGCAAATCGTTCTACTGGCCCCTAGCTACTGACTGGTATGGAACCAGGAGCCAGGGAACCCTTGTGCCCTGAGTTCTCCAAGAGCCTCAGGGAGTGTGTCCACTGACCCCCATAAAAAATCAAGTCAGGTCACTCCTAACCACTTGAGTCATCATCATGGATTCTTAGATCCCCAATCTCACGCCAGCTGATACCAGGCTGAATCAAATCCTTCCACTCTGCACCCATTATCATCAAACTGGCCCTGTTCCTCAGCCTTGCTCAATGGTTACTAGTGTTTTCAGTGGGTTAAACCTGCATTCCTCTTTCAGTATGGGCTTCCTCCGGGACCTGCAGGTCACAGGGACTGAGGAAAGGCTGCCGTCTTGTTTGGTCCTGCTCCTACTCCCTTTTGATTTTAACTCCCCCACTCCTTAAAAGTCCACCTCTCCTTGGAAGTCATGTTGTAAGGGTCTTTTCTCCTTTTTCAGCTTCCTCTGAAGGTCTCCTGGTCACTCAGCTTCAGTCTTTGAGGACTTTGACATCAGAATCTCTGTTTCACATAAACACCTACAAACTCGATTATAACATGTGATGGTTTCCATATCTATGTTGAGGACACCCCTCTGGGCTTTCACATTCTTGGCCTCCTTTCTAAAAATCTTCACCCTGTCTTAACTGTCCACAGGCTGGGACCATGTAAATAACCTCACAGCTACAAAACGTCACCCTCCAAACTTGACTTTTACTGCAGTGTCATGTCTCTTTAGATCTCTCCCTCCAATCCTGGGTCTGATACTTCCCCAGCCGCACCCTAAACACCAGCTCAAGGATTCTGCCATCTTTTCCATATGTGCCACATTCTCCAGTGCCCATTTTTATTTCCTGTCCATCATAGATTCCGCAGTGTCTTGTTGCAATCCTCGACTTTGTCAGCCACCCCTGTCCTGTGCCACCTCATTCTGCTGCACTCTTGGCTGAACTGGAAGCTTACTTGCCTCTAAACTTCTGCTGATTATGTTTCCAAATAGCTGAATATGGCAAGAGAAAACTGTTCAGGAGCCATCTTTTAAATCCATGAATTACCACTGCAGATGCCCCGGAGCACAGAGCGTGAGAAGGGCTATGGAGCCAGAGCTTCTGGCTCAAATTCTACACTCCGCTCCTTATAAGCTGTACATTTATGAGATATTTATTTTCACTGTTTCTGGCTCAGTTTTTTCATCTGTAAAGTGGAAAGAAAAAGAATATTTATCTCTGGGATTGTAGTAAGGGTTAATTGAGTTAATATATATGAAGTTCTTATAAGAGTTCCTGAAGCATAATAATCTTGTAAAATAGTATGTTGTTACCTGGGTTTTCTTACTCTCCTGCTCTCTTAGGGAAAGATTTCACTTCTTTTTTCTTCTCTCTCTCTCTTTACAAATTCTTCTTGCTCTCTTCACTTCAAATCAATGGCTTGGATTCTCATTTTTTTCTTAGATAACAGAAATAAACAAAAGACAACTTTCTTTGCTTCAGATCAACTGATGTACCTCAGCCGTTCTGGTCATCTCTGTTCCTTTTGACACAGTGAGTGTGTTTCCATCAGAGATCAAACACACACATGTGCTCACGCAAGCATGAGCAGGTGTGCGTGCGTGCGCGTGCTCGTGTGCACACACACACACACACACACACACACACACACACACACACACAGAGGAACATCCCTTTGGACCTTGGACTTTACCATCACGGTAAAAACATCTACTTCAATTCTTCCTTCTTTCCCATTTTCTCAAATATCTACTCTACAGAGTGTACCCCCCACCCC